>JAESUZ010002765.1:0-600000 GCA_017311185.1 Proteles cristata cristata | reverse complement strand
GGAGAAGAAAAAGTTCTGCCTCAACACTGAAGCTTTAACTCCTGCCTGAGTTTCGGTCTTTCCAGACTGCTCTGTGGATTTTGGACTTGCCAACTCCCACAATCATATGAGCCAACTTCTTAAAATAAGTCTCTTATCATACATACATATATATAAATACACATTTATTTTATTGGTTCTATTTCTCTGAGGAACACTGACTGATACAGCTCTCCAGGTGAGATGATAAATTTGTGGCCATCAAAGGAAGATGCACTGATATTTCTTCTACTTACTATGGTAAGAGCACATGTTACTTCAGTGGCTATATTCAGCCCACAAACATTTTTTCTTGGGCCTACATAGTTTATTTCTTTTGAATTAGTTGACAACGTTTAAACATGAGGAGGTATCAATTAAAGTGTGACTTTCTCTTTCTCTTAAGTATTTGGAGATCTAGCAACCTGGCCTGTATTCTTGCAAGAGAATAATTAGTCTGAATGAAATCCTCAAACTGGGTCACCTCAAACTTGTCACTCTGGGGATACACAAAAGTTTTCTATGGAGTATCAATTTTCCATATGTTGTCATTTCTATAGCTGATCTACCTGGCAACCTGCTTGTCTCCCGAACCCTCACATTTGTCCTTTCTCTCTCAGCTCCCCTTTCCAGTCATCCTTTTCTCACCTCATAAAATGAGGTCAATATAGAAATAATGCTGCCCAGCTCCCACACAGGACTTGCTGCCCATAGTGGGTTGAATGATGACCCTCCAAAAATATGTCCATCTAGAGCCTCAGAATATTAACTTATATGGCATAGAAGTGTTTGTAAATGTAATTAAGGTAAAAATCTTGAGAAAAGATCATCCTGGATTATAGTAGATCATAAATCCAATAGCAAATGTCTTTATGAGAAGCTGAAAAGTAGAAAATAGCCACAGAAGTACAGAGGGAAAGGCCATATGAAGACAGAGGCAGAGATCAGTGATGCATCTACAAGCCTAAGGGCACCAAGGAGTGCCAGGAGCCAGGAGAAGCTTCAAGACAGGTGGCATGGAACAAATCTTCCCCAGAGCCTCCAGAAGGGACCAGCTCTGCTGACCCCTTGGTTTTGGACTTCTGGCCTCCAGAACTGCGATAGAATACATTTCTGTTACTTCAACCCACCACGTTTGTGGTAATTGGTCATGGCAGACCTAGAAAAATGAATATACTCTCGTCTGCAGGGAGCTCCTTCAAGGTTGACCTCAGCTGCAGGGGGCCACCCTGACTGAAGTCACACCCTTTCCGGCCATGCAGAATGTGGGGTACTTGTCACCAACACAAATCTAATGGGCAGGGTTCACCCCAGGGCTGCCTGCTGGGGAGTCTTCGCCAATTTCCTCTCATCCAGGCTTGTTTCCTCTTCCTTCTTTGCACATGTGTTGACCCCTTGTTAACATCCTGCTCCCCACATTCTGTCTCAGCATCTGCTTCCAGAGAACCCAACCTGTTACTGCAGAAGAAAATGCACACCTTTTACCATCTCAGGTCTTCCTATCATGCATCACCTCTGGGTGTCACAACTCTCTAGGTAATAACTGGACAGTTCGAAATATTGATGTTGATGTTGCTATAAAAGTTTCCTGTCCCCATTTACTTATTTATATAAAGCAGTTTTCTCAGCATTTACATCGACAAACATCAAACTTAGAAAAAGGTTTGGTGCTGAACCCCATCTCATGCTAGAGGTAAATAATACTCATCTGTGCATATGTGAACTAATTGGAAAAAATAAAAGCCTATCTATCTCATATAGGTATGCATTTAAAATTTTTTAATTTTATGTTTAGTAATTATTCATAAAAATTTACAAGTAATTTTAAGGTTATTTTAATCAATTTTTCCAGAAGAAAAATATTTTAATATTTATGGCCTTATGGTCAAAGGATATTAACTTTCAATTTGTATTTTTATTTATGTTGCAGAGAAGTAAGAAAGTGTGATGAATAAAACACTTTAAATCAGACATTATGGTTGAATAACATTTTGTGGGGGGAGAGTAATTAAAATACAAGTTCAAGGAAGGGCACCTACAGTGGCTCAGTCGGTTGAGCTCCAGCTCTTGATTTTGGCTTAGGTCATGATCCCAGAGTCATGGGACTGAACCCCACATCCTCAAAATTCTCTCTCTCTCCCTCTGCCCCTCTCCCCTGCTCACACACATTCTCTCCCTAAAATAAAATTTAAAAATAATTTTAATAGAAGTTCAAGGAGAAAAAGGAAGGAACATTTCTGTTTGTCAAATAAGAACTTGTTTGTGTATCTTTTTTATGGTTAATAGTGGCTATCAAATTGCTGTGGGGTCTAAATTGTATTGGAGTGGTGTAAATTTTTTATTTTAAATGGTTACCATTTATAGTACATCATTAATTACCGCACCAGCCCCCCTTTTTAAGTAGGCTCCACAGGGGCGCCTGGGTGGCTTAGTCGGTTAAGTGTCCGACTTTCGCTTAGGTCATGATCTCGCGGTTCGTGGGTTCGAGCCCCGCGTCGGGCTCTGTGCTGACTGCCAGCTGAGAGCCTGGAGCCTATTTCAGTCTGTGACTCCCTCTCTCTCTGACCCTCCCCTGCTCACGCTGTCTCTCTCTCCTAGAAATAAATAAAACATTAAAAAAAATTTTTTTTTAAGTAGGTTCCACAACAAGCATCGATCCCAACACAGGGCTTGAACTCACAACCCTGAGATCAAGAGTCAACCCACTGAGCCACCCAGGCACCCCATCCTTTTAATAACTATTAAGCATACAATTACAAATTTTAGATGTTTCCTTACAAATCTGATGAGGGTGGTACAGTTTCTCAAAAATTTAGGGGGAGGTTCATGACCAGCACTGATTTGCACTGCCTGCTAGCACCAGCAGGTATTTCAGTCTTTGACTCCTGCCTTGGCTAAACAACAGAACAACTCTATGCTAAAGCCTGTGTTAATCCTCAAGTGTGGTTTCTGAGAGGATTATCCTCCCCAGATCTCTGAGGAACTAACAGCATATCTGCCAGGGAGGAAGGGGCTGAAATAGAGAGGAGGGGTAGCTTTTTCTAATTCTCACAAAAGCTCTTTGAAGGCAAGGGCCACAGAGGAGAACACTCTGATGGGCAACAGGGACTGAATGACCAATTCCCCCAAGACATTTAAGAGAAGCTGCTCCGTCCACAACCTCTTCCCATATCCCTCTCCTCTGAGCTTGCTTTCTTTCCTTCTCTGCATAGATTCTATTCCAGGCTGAGGGGAATGAGACATCTAGGAAAATGTGTTTGCTTTGCACCAAAATAATAACCACAACTATAGTAATGACTGCTGTTTATTGAGTGCTTACTATGTGCCAGGTAGAAAAGTTGATTATCTTAATAGCTGACATCAGAATTACCTGCAGGAAGGAAAATGTCTTTTCAGAGTCGCTTCATTAGCCCTCTTAGGAACTGATTATAAAAGCCATCCAGACGACACAAAGGGAAGCAAGAGAATTTGGGGAAAAAATTATGGCAAGTAATAACAATCAACACCTTTATAAATGCTAACTATATGCCAGACAGTGCTCAAAGTATTTTATCTATAGAAATTCATGAAATCCTCACAATCATCCTATTATTATCCTCATTTACGAAAGGGGGAAACTAAGGAACAGAGACAAAGCAACCAGCCTCAGTACTAGTAAGCAATAAAGTATCAACTGGCTCTAGAGTTTGTGCTCTTATCTACTATACTGTATCTATGCCCTTAACCACTGAACTATCAGGACTATATCAGGACTTTTTAAATAAAACAATAGTAATTAAGCCAACATGGTACCGTTTCATCATAGAATAAAGAAATAGAGATCATAAACAGACCCACATATAGAAAATTAACAAATGATAATTAGGAATTTCAAATCAGTAGCAAAAGTAGAAACAAATTTCTAAATCACACCTAAATCAAATTATATTCCAGATGGATCAAATGTATCAAATGTATAGAAATGTAAATGTTATCAGCAATTTTAAGTTCTAGGAGAAAATATTGGAATATTTTTACAATGTTGGCATTTCCTTCTAGGTATATGAAGCAAAGAATCTATTTTAAAAAAGATTTGTACCTTTAGCTAAATATACAGTAAATAAAAATCTCTATATGGAAAACAACACACTATAATTTAAGTTGGAAGAAAAATACTCTGAGATAATACTATAAATATATGATAAAGAGACAGAAACCATAATATATAAAGAGCTTCTATAAATCAACAAAGAAAAAACCTCAAATTACACATAAGGATAAGAAAAGAAAAAATACAAACATGAATTCACAAAAAATAAATGCAAATATCCAGTAAATCTATAAATAGATGTACAATCATCACAGAAACCAAAAATACACAACATTTTTAAAAGGGATATCATTTTAAAGCAAAATATTAGTAAATATTAAAACATTTGAAAATATGGCAGATGGAAAACTCTAAGGTCCTGTTAGCATATTGGCAATAGTGCAAATGGCAAGCCTTTTGGAGAGAATATCAACAGTAGCTATTTCAACAGAAAATGCATCTTCCCTTTGTTCTAATAATTGTAGTTATTACAGGGGATAATTATCAGGTCATTCATAAAATGAATCCATGTTTCCCCTGTGGGTCAAGTTTCTGCACCTCAGCCTGGTTTGCAAGGCCCTCAGCAATCTGGGCCCACCTACCCACTCAGTGCCGCTCCCACACACCAATCTGTTATCCTGAGCCTGGCAGGTACCAAATAACACGACCTTTGCTTATGCTGCAAGGACCCTCCTTTCATGCTTCCACCTACCCCCACTTGTTTCAAGGCCAAGCCTGAGCTCTATCTCCTACATGAAGTCAGGTCCTTAGCACAGCTCCTGACACCAACTAAGGGCTCAATAAATACAAGCTTTTGTTATTTTAATACTATTAACTTTTAAACATCTACTTTTCCAGGTGACACCCTAAGTCTTTTGTGTATGTTTTCTATACAGTGAGATTGGAAGTTTCTGGAAGACTAGAAATACTTTGGGCTTCCCATGTGGAGGCAGTACAGTTTACAGGGGTTCTAGTATCAGACAGGCCTAAGTTTGACCTTGATCTGCCATTTTCTGCCTATGTTTCAAGTTACTTCTCCTTTATGCACCAGCCCATAATACATGCTAAATCAATTGGTACTGTAATGATCACGGTTGCCTACCTTCTCTCTGCAAACTTGCTCCCTCCCATCAATGCCAAGATAGAATCAAACCCACGGAAAGCAGCCAGCAAACTCTAGCAAGCTGATCAGGTAGAGGTCCAAATTGTCGTGTGTGTTCTATCAAATACACTCTAAATGACACTTTGTGTGAGTGCATGTGTGTATGTGCTTTCATTCATTCAGTCAGTCAGTCATTCAATCAATCAATCAATCAATCAATTATCTAAGAAGAACTCCCCTTAGTTTGCTCTTAAGTGAGCTAGTAACTATTCTCCGTTTAGAGCTAGCCAAGAATCAAACTTGACCTGGTTGCTAGGAAACTCTGTCTTTGGAGCAGAAGTTAAAAATCAATTCCCTCATGCTTTAAAGAACTTATATTTAAGTAAATGACTTCCTCAGAAATATTGATTCATTCCAAAACCATTTAAATAATACAGAAAACAAGAGGATTTTTATGTGAAAGCTGCATCTCCACAGTGAAGTAGACATGTGTGCAAGGAAAACATATTTACACATATAATCTATATCTTGTTCAGAGAGAAAATAGACTCTAATGTAGTAATAGGACTATTTATGTAATGAACTCTCATGGGCTGTTGCATAATTAATGATTTCTGAACTATATGAATGTTTTTATGTGAAAAGTGCCTTTGTGAACTTTAATAAAAATTTGGTTTTGTGATTACATCAAAGTCTGAATTTGTATTAACAAATGAAGCTTTGTAAAGACATGAAGACATAATCTAATGGAAACATCATAATTAGAAGCACATTTTCTCAAAAGATGTGTTTTGAAAATGCTTGCGCCTCCTCATGGCCTCAGTGCTTGCAAAAGATTCTCATGGTCAGCAACTGGCTTCACCAGCATTCTCGGACATCAGCTAGCCCCTCTCCAGGGAGAGATGCCAGCCAGCCTGTGAAATATTTCTACAAGAACTTTTGGCTGCCTTAACTGCCTAAAGCAAATGTTTGTTTGCTGCGGTACGTGAATCAAATGCTTTTGTGTGAAAACACTTGCTAGAGAAACAAATGTTTGTTTTGGTAATCGACATTTGGACTGTTGGAACATTACCACTTAAGATATTGGTTTGAGAAATATACATTTAATTTGGAAAGCACCAGTGAGGATAAGGCATGTGACACAAATCTAGGCTGTAAGGAAATGAGGTTGAAATTGGACCCCAATATTTCACTTCCCCTTGTCAGATCTGACTAGGAAAATGGTGCCTTGTTTGACATGTTGCTGTGTAATGTTACTGAGCAACAGCATAAAAGAAAAAAAAAGTGATTTACTTCCTTCTAGAAGTGTATGACTTATAAATTATCAAAGATAGCAGCAAGAGTGTATTTATCTAGTATTAATATTTAAATGCCATCTTCCTATTGAATGTACCACATGCTCCATATTAATCTTTTAGATTAGACTTAGTACAAATTGATGTTTCCTAAATGGAAGATTTCTCCTTACAGTTCACTTTTGATTATCCATGCTAACTGGCAGGAGGCAAGGTACAGATACCCCAAAACAGCAGGTGATATAGAAATAAGCATTGGCTTCAGAGAGCATTAAATTTTTTAGTAGCAGAAAGAAACTAATTACATTTTAAGGGAAAGAGATATTCAGAAGGGAGTTTGATGGCAAGGGGGTAGTTTTTATTTTAAATATTTTTGGTCACAGAAAACCCATAAATAGAAAGTCGAACGATGGTATATTGAGGTCTAGTCTAAATACTAGAGCACAAACATTTTTTAATTAACTATTTTATTTATTTCCTGTACATTTTAAGTATATTTTTAGTCCTGACAAATGCCAGGATTACATGTAAATGCATTTCAATTTTTTTTACCACTATGTTTGAGTTTTTCTCTTCTGTGAAAATTAACTGCAGGATCCAGGTTCATCTGAAAATTTATGAGCTGAAATCTATAATCAAATCACTATGTACTTAATAATAAAATAAAATCATAGCCCACATTCCTTGCTGTTGGCCTTAGTCTTATTTGATCTTTGGCTGAAAAAAATGTCATATTTTTAAGTAGAAAGGGAAGCCAGTATCAGAATAGCCAAAATAGAAGGATTATTCACTAGAACATCAAGAAACATGACTTTGTATCCTGAATCCACCCATTGCTGTTTCCATTTGTAAATTTCATTCTACCATTGAGAAAGATAAGTGATATAATTCATGTATATTTGAAGTACTTTGAGCTCCCCAGAACTTAATAATTCAAAGTATTACAGTAAATTCCCATTTATTCTGAATCCAAACTACCAGAGAGCTGAAATAATGAGAATGTTTTTTGTGCAATTTATAAAATGGTAATGTTCCTGGAGCATTAAAAGATTCTAAATTCTTCTGAACAGTCACAGAAAGATTAAATTTTGTTTAGCATAATTTTATGGTAAGATGTTTGATAGGGTTCTAATTCTTTGAAGATAGTAATTAATCCAATTGTAGCCTATGGTAATTCTTCTTTTTAACTTCAATATAGAAATAGTATCTTTGCATTTCCAGGAAACCTTGGTTTTGTATTTCTAGCCTAATCATGCTCTAAAATGTAGAGCATATCATAAACTTTACGAAGTTTGATAACGGATCGCATATGTCCTACTTTATTAGCTATAAATGATTCATGTGATTTCAAGTAAGAGCCACCCACTCAAGCTAGCTAAAGGAAAAGATATTATTTATTACTCTGAAACTGGGATCTTTCAGGGAACCCACACCTGTGCTCAGGCATAAACTGGACCCGAGACCGGGGGAGGTCTGTGAGAAACTCTGGAAAATTATAACTTCTCTCTGCCTCTCATCTCTATTCTCTTTATCGGCTTCATTTTCTTCTTAGTCTGCAAACCAATACCTGCTCTATTCCGTCCACTTGATTGGGAAGCTGGGGCCTCTGTGGTAACAGACATTGTATATTATGGAATCAGGCATTAGAGAGACACCAGCACTTTTTAGGCCCCACTTGAGTTGTAAGAGAATAAGATACGCCTGCTGGGGTCAGGTATGCACTCAGCCCTCCACTTCCGAATCCTTCTATCCCCCAGTACACTGATGGGGAAGAGGAGAAGGATCATAGCCTGGGTAAATAATCAAACCCCATGGACAGAAAAAGGGGCAATTATCAGAAAGGCAGCCTCAGTGTGAGCTGAAAGATATCACTACCGATTTCATCAGAAGAGTTTTAAGTATTAAGAAACTGTCACATTCATGGTGACAGATACAAGTTTTCTAAAATTCTAATTTTCACTTGAAAGCTTAAATTTTAGCATTGGCAAAAAAAATACTGTCAATTGCATGACTGTGGTGACAGGCTGACTTCATTCATTTTTGAGAAAATGTCTGCCAAACAACCAAGTCTAAATAACCATAATTTGTCTGTCAGTTATTCTTTTAAGTAAAAATGTTCCACTTTAAAAAGAGACAGAGAAAGAGGCTAGTTGAGCTCACAACTCAAGCAACCACACACATGCTTTTCCTGGAGGCAGCCATCATACCTTGGTCCACAGTGGTTCACACATATTTCCTATTTCATCAGGTAGAATACTTTAAAAAATATGTGTAATCAAGGGTCAATATTTAATAAAAGTAATAATTTTTAACTGATCCATCAAGGGCATTAAACTAAACTGTTTTCTCTTTCCCTTCACATGGAAGTTAGGAATGTAATGATTACTAGGAATATAATGAAGGCAAATTCTTTGCTATATCTTTTTAGTGTTATTATGAAAATTGCTTTGCTTCCTCATTTTGCTGAAAGGGTCTCAGAGATACCCTCACTAACTCCATAGCCATGGATCTGTGGATCACACTTAGATATTCAGTGCTATACACCAACCTGCTAAATAATATTCATATTAATTAGCTGAAATCATTGAGCAAGGGAATCTTTTTCCTTTGGTATAATATGTTCTTGGCAGCAAGAATATGGACATCCACATACATGGAGAACATAACATTTAACAACTATAAACAAATTAAACTTTTTAGAAATCAGTTCTGGGGAGAATTTTAAAACTCAGACTGATAAAGTTGATTAAGAACCCTGGAAATAGTAGAGTTCAGCATAACATCCAGTGGAAGAATATTTAAAACAATAAATGTTGTTGAGTTTGGTTGGATGCGTTACTTTGCAGAAACTGAGAAGACCTTGCACAGAGCCATGTGATATGACAATTTCCCAAATCATATAAATTTAAAAATTCAAGGAAGTCCTTGAAGGTCTAGCCACAGCAATCAGACAAGAAAAAGGAATAAACAGCATCCAAATTGGTCAGGAAGAAGTGGAACTTTCACTATTTGCAGATGACATGATACTATACATAGAAATCACTAAACACCCTACAAAGAAACTAATAGAACTAACACATGAATTCAATAAGGTTGCAGAATACAAAATCGATGTATGGAAAGTATTTCCATACACTAATAATGAAACAGCAGAGAGCGATATTAAGAAAATATCCCACTTATAACTGTACCAAAAATAATAAAATACAGTAAAATTTTGAATTGTGAATAACTTCTTTTGCAAGTGCTCTGCAAGATGAGCAAACATTTCTAGTGAATTTTAACTTGATAAATGAGCAATGTCTTGCAATACAAGTAGTATGTGACATTGAATGTCGCATGATCACAACTGAGCTATTGGTTCTCCCTCTCTCTCCTGCTGTGGGATTGTGGGTGATTGTCAACGCAGTGTCACCTTTCTGCAAAATCCTCAAAAGGAGGTAAAAGCAATTGGATAAGGTTCTTTGTTAAAGTTGCACAAAAAGGAAAATGTTCCATTGGGCCAGTAGATAGCAGTGATTCCATTGGTGATAGTGAAAGTCTTCCTACACAATAACCCTCCTCTCTCTTGTCTTGTCACACCAGCCATGAAGGTTTTCAAAGATAAATGCAGGTTAATTTATTTATTTTTCTTTATATTTTGTATTTTCTTTATTATTTTATATTATATAAGAGTATTGTAATTGTTTTTATATGGATATTTTTGGATTGTGGAATGAATCATCTGTGTTTCCATTATTTCTTATGGAGAAATTTTATTTGATATACAAGTGCTTTGGATTACAAACATGTTATGAAATGAATCATACTCACAAACCAAGGTTTTACTGTACCTAGGAATAAACTTAAGCAGGGAAGTGAAAGACCTGTATTCTGAAAACTCCAAAATGCTGATGAAAGAAATTAAAGATAACACAAAAATCTCATGGGTTGGAAGAACAAATATTGTTAAAATGTCCATATTATCCAAAGTAATCTATAGATTTAATGCAATCCCTATTAAAATACCAAGAGCATTTTTCACAGAGCTAGAACAAACAATCCTGAAATTTGTATGGAACCATAAAAGACCCTGAATAGCCAAAGCAATCTTAAAAGAGGAAAACAAAGCTGGAGGTGTCACAATTCCAGATATCTTTTTTTTAGTACATTTTTAAAATGTTTATTTATTTTTGAGAGAGAGATGGAGAGAAAGAGACAGAGGGTGAAGGGAAGAGAGAGAGGGAGACACAGAACTCTGAGCTGTCAGCACAGAGCCTGATGCGGGGCTTGAACCCATAAACAGAGAGACCATGACCTAAGCCAAAGTCAGACACTTAATCAGCTGAGCCACCTAGGTGTCCCCAGATTCTAAGTTACACTACCAAGCTGTAGTAATCAAGAGAGTATGATACCGGCACAGAAAAAAGACACATAGATTAAGGGAACAGAATAGAAAGCTCAGAAATAAACCTACAATTATATGTCAACTAATCTTTGACAAAGGAGGCAAGAAGATCCAATGGGGAAAAGACAGTCTCTTCAACAAATCGTGTTGGGAAAACTGGACAACTATGTGGAAAATAATGAAACTGGATCACTTTATTACACTGTACACAAAAAAACCCTCAAAATGGAATAAACACCTAAATTTTAATACCTGAACCCATAAAAATCCTAGAACAGAGCACAGACACTAAGTTCTCTAACATTGACCATAGAAACATTTTTCTAAAGGTGTTTCCCGAAGCAAAAGAAACAAAAGCAAAAATAAACTATTGGGACCTCATCAAAATAAAAGGCTTCTGCATAAGGAAGGAAACGATCAACAAAACTAAAAGACAATCTACTGAGTAGGAGAAGATATTTGCAAATGAGATAAAGTGTTAGTATCCGAAATATATAAAGAACTTATACAACTCAACATCCAAAAAACAAATAATTCTATTAAAAAATAAGTAGAAGATATGAATAACCATTCTCCAAAGAAGACATCCAGATGGCCAACTGACACATGAAGATGCTCAACATCACTTATGATCAGAGAAATGAAAATCAAAACCACAATGAGCTATAACTTCACACCTGTCAGAATGGATAAATAAAAAACACGAGAAACAAGTGTTGGTGAGAATATGGAGAAAAAGGAACCTTAATGCACTGTTGGTGGGAGTGCAAACTAATACAACCACTGTGGAAAACAGTATGGAGTTTCCTCAAACAGTTAAAAAAGAAACTACCATAGGATTCAGTAATCACACTACTTGATATTTACCCAAAGAATACAAATAATTTAAAAGTATATATGCACCCCTATATTTATTGCAGCATTATTTACAACAGCTAAATTATGGAAAAAATTCAAGTGCCCATCAATAGATGAGTGGATAAAAACGAGGTGGTAATATATACAATGGCATATTACTCAGCCATAAAAAAGAATGGAATCTTGCCACTTGCAATAACATAGATAGATCTAGAGAGTATAATGTTAAGTGAAATACGTCCGTTGGAGAAAGAAAAATACCATAGGATTTCACTCATATGTGAAATTTAAGAAACAAAACAAATGAACAAATTAAAAAGAAGAGACAAGCCAAAAAATAGACTTTTAACTATAGAGAACAAACAGATGGTTACCGGAGGGGAGGTGGATGAGGGATGGGTGAAATAGGTAAAGGGGATGAAGAATACATTTATCTGGATGAGCACTAAGTACTATACAGAATTGTTGAATCAGCATGTTTTATACCTGAAAGGAACATAACACTGTATATTAACTATACTGGAATTAAAATAAAAGAAAAATAATTATAATACTGTATAAAATTTAAAAACTCATTATAAAAATTTAATCATAACAAACATTTTTAAAAAACACAATAAGGAAATCTTTAATGTTTAATCTACCATAAATAGGTTTGTGAGTTAAATAATAATAAAAACATAACATAAAATAAATTTTCAAGTGAGGCCATTACCACATATAGTATTGATATGAGACCACCACTGTGAATTTATTAAAATTCAGAGATTCAGGACTAAGGAAAGAG
Organism: Proteles cristata cristata; assembly: GCA_017311185.1. Classification (NCBI taxonomy): domain Eukaryota; kingdom Metazoa; phylum Chordata; class Mammalia; order Carnivora; family Hyaenidae; genus Proteles; species Proteles cristata. The sequence goes on along the minus strand of JAESUZ010002765.1, from coordinate 587,484 downwards.
GGGTTTAATTCACAAGCTGGTAACCTTAAGCAAAAGTCATGGAACCTCATGGGACTATTTACATATAGTCCATACCTCACACTTTTATTGTATTACATGAGTTAATGTATTTAAAGCGCTGAACAGTACATAGCACATAGTGTATATTCAAAAGTGTTATTTCTGTAAAACTTTTAAGAGAGCCAATATAGGGGCCCCTGTATTGATGCCCAGTGGGTTGAGCATTCTACTCTTGATTTTGACTCAAGTCATGATCCCAGGGTCATGAGATCGAGCCCTGCATTCAGCTCTGTGCTGAGCATGAAGCTTGCTTAAGATTCTCTCGCTCTCTCTCTCTCTCTTTCTCTCTCTCCCTCTGCCCCTTTCCCCTATTTGTGCTCTCTCTCTAAAAAAGAAAAAGAAACAAAAACAGAAAAAAAGAGATAGGCAGGCAATATAAAGCAGAGAAATCCCATATCTAAAAAGATGGCCTTTACTATATAGTTTATGTAAAATAACCATTAAAATACAAGTTACAGCTCAGAAGTCAAAAAGCATAATAAAGTCAGTTAATATAAAATAAGACAAAAAAGAAGGAAGATGGGAACAATGAACTGATGCAACAAATAGAAAAGAAGTAGCAAGATGATAGACTTAAACTTTATCATATCAATAACCACATTAAACATAAGTATCTAAATAAACATCCCAATGAAAAAGCAGAGATTATCAGATTGGATTAATGTTGCTTTTTAAAAAATAATGTTATTAGGGGTGCCTGGGTGGCTCAGTCGGTTAAGCATCCGACTTCAGCTCAGGTCATGATCTCACGGTTCGTGGGTTCGAGCCCCGCATCGGGCTCTGTGCTGACAGCTAGCTCAGAGCCTGGAGTCTGCTTCAGATTCTGTGTCTCCCTCTCTCTCTGACCCTACCTTGCTCACGCTCTCTCCCTCTCTCTCTCTCTCTCTCTCTCTCTCTCTCAGAAATAAATAAAACATTAAAAAAATTTTTTTAAATTTTAAAAATAATGTCATTAAAAAGCACATTTTATTTTATTTTATTTTATTTTAATGTTTTATCTATTTCTAGGAGAGAGAGAGAGAGAGAGAGCGTGAGCAAGGGAGGGTCAGAGAGAGAGGGAGTCACAGACTGAAACAGGCTCCAGGCTCTGAGCTGGCAGGCAGCACAGAGCCCGGCGGGCCCGAACCCACGAACCGCGAGATCATGACCTAAGCGAAAGTTGGACGCTTAACCGACTAAGCCACCCAGGCGCCCTAAAAAGCACATTTTAAATATAAAGGACAAATGAGGTTAAATGTAAAAGAATGTAATAGGCTAAAAGGAATGTGCCATGCTAACATTAATCAAAAAAAAAAAAAAAAGCCAGAGCGGCTATGTTAATATCAAATGAAGTAGATTTCAGAGCAAACCTAGTGACTGGGAGCAAAGAACATTTCACAAAGATAAAGGGATCAGTTCATCAGAAGGGTATGAAACTCCTAAACTTTTATGAATCTATTAACAGAATTTCAAAATACATGAGTAAAAACTGATAAAACTACAAAGAGAAATAAATAAATCCACAGTTATTGTTTCAACCCACAGGGATTTCAATATCTCTCACTAATTGACAACACAGATAAATAAAAGGTAGATAACAGGTATATAGAAGCCTTGAACAACACAATCAAGCAACAGAACTTAATTGACATGTACAGAGTAGAACAGATGTCCTTTTCAAGTACACATGCATGAAACAATAATCAAGAGTGACAACATTCTGGACCACAAAGCAAATCTCAATACATCTGAAAACTATTCTAGCTATACAAAGTATTTTCCTTCACACAGTGGTATTAATTAGAAATCAATACCAGAAGGATCTGTAGAAAATCTCTTAATGTTTAGAAATTAAATAACACGACCAATGAAAGAAGTATTTTGAATTAAACACACACACACACACACACACACACACACATACACACACACACATAGGATGTCAAAATTTGTAAGATGCTGCTAAAAGCCATGCTTTGAGGGTAATTCACGCACTAAGTGATTATAATAGAAAAGAAGGGCAGTCTCAAATTAGTGACCTCAGCTCCCACCTTTAGGAAACTAGAAAATGAAGGGCAAATGAAACTCAAAATCAGCACAGGGAAAATAATAGAAAATTTAAGGGGCAATCGATGGTCTTGAAAAACAAAACAAAACAAAAACCCAATAAAGAAAATCAATAAAATAAAAGCTGTTTTTTTATATTAATAAAATTAATAAATCTCTAACCAGGCTGATCAGGAAAATATAATAGAATAAAAAATAATCAACATTAGGAATGAGAGAGGGAGGTGATACCACTAGAGTCTGCAGATATTAAAACAATAAGGAATATTATAAATAATCTTATGTCAACAGATTTAACAGCATAGATCACATGCATAAGTTTTTTGAAGGACACAAATGATGAAAACTCAAGCAGAAATAGATAACCCGAGTATGTCTGTATCTATTAAAGGAATTACATTTTTTCAAAGAAACTTTCAAAGGAAAAAAATCCAGGCCAAGATAGTTTTATTGGTGAATTTTATAAAGCATGTAAATAAGAAATAATACAAATTTTATACAAGTCCTTCCAGAAAATTGAAAAGGATGTCATACTTCCCAATTCACTGTTTGAGGCCTCAAATTAATCTATAGATTAGATGAAATTGCAATCAAAATGCCAGAAGGAATTTTGTAGAAATTAGCAAGCGGATTCCAAAATTCATATGGAAAGATCTCTAACAGGCAAAACAACTCAGAAAAAGAATAAAGTTGGAGGACAACAGTCTGATCTGAAGCCTTACTACAAAGCTGGAGTTATCAAGACAGTGTGGAATTGGTGTAAAGACAGAAAAATAGATCGATGGAGAAAAATAGAGTGTTCAAGTCCAAACTGACTTATAAGTGCATGGGCAACTGATTCTCTACAAATGTGCAAAGGCAGTTCAGAAAGAATAGTCATTTCCTCAAATGGTGCTGGAATAACTGGATATGCATATAGAAATAGTGAACTTTGATCGTTCACACCATATACAAAATAAACTATAAATGGATGACAGACCAAATGTGAAACTTACACCATATAGAACCTCCATAAGAAAACATAGGAGAAAATTTCAGTGATCTTGGGCTAGGCAGACTTTGTAGATATGACACCAAAAATATGACTCATGAAATTAAAAAAAACTGATAAATCAATGGCATCAACATTAAAATCACTGTCTAGAGAATGAACAGAAAAACCACAGACTGGGATAAAATACTTGCAAAACAAATATCTGGTAAAGGGCTTGTATCCAGAGTATATAAAGAACTTTCAAAACCTAAGAAGAAAACAATTCAATTTTTAAAGGAGCGAAAGATTTGAACAGATATATCACCAAAGAAGATATACTGATGGCAAATGAGCACATAAAAAGATGTTCAACATCTTTAATCATTAAGAAGATGGAAGTTGAAACCTCAGTAAGATATTACTACCTACTCATTAAAATGAGTAAAATGAAAAAGACTGGCCACCACTATATGTGTACACTGGAATTGAACAATTAGGCAAATTGATGGTGGAAGTGGGAACCAGGTTTCCCACTATTTGCCTGGGAGGCTATAATAATCCAGGGGAAGTGGCTAGACTGGTAATGGTTTTGAGCTAGATACGTAATGTTTAACTTACTATAAACACATGATTACAGAAATATTTATGGTTATGGATACATTCATGCCTTCCTATTTTCTTGCTCTGTCAACAGAGAGATCGAGAAGTAAGGATACTCAGTAACCATGAGCACAGTGAGCCAAGATCTTGGCTTCTAACACCATCACCAATAAAAGAAGCCAGGGTTCTTTGAAGAAATGGCTGATTCTAGGACTGGGATGGGAAATGCACAGAGAAGCCTAGAGGAGTCTGTGGTCCTACAAAATAAGGAAGTGCTCAAACAAAAATACAGTAGTTGGGGGGTATGTCAAAGAAACACAGGGTCAAGTCAAAGAGCTCACATGGCTGAGGTAGTGTTGGCCAAGTTTCATCACTGTGAAGTTACTCTCTTTTTCCTCCTCTCTGTACTGTTGTCTTTGGAAGGAAGTCACCATGTTTAGCCTCAGCCTAACGACTAGAGAGTTATGTTCCACCTCCTGAAGAAGGGAATATCTACATAAATTATAAATGAAGATATATTGGAATTCTTCTCCTGTTATTTATTTATCCAGCCATTTATTTATATTGGTATGTATTACACTTTGTGTTATAACCCAATACTACTTTATTCTGTTGCTCACATGGTTCCAGCTTCCATACTTTCTGGAGGAACAAGGTGTTCCAGACTCATCTCATGTTGTCCCTATCCCAGTAATTGTATCAGCCATTTCTACAAAGAACTCTGATTTCCTTGAGTGGAGAAGAGTGTGTAGAACCAACACCTGTGTACTAGGCATACTCACTGTTACTGGTATGTAATTATATACAAGGCCTTCCCAGTGGATAGAGCTAGGATACAGATATGTAATAAAAATGAATGAATAGAGATACTTCCAAATCCAATCCAACAATGCAGGGTATATTCTAATCTTCCTCTTTTCATACTTGTAGCCCAACAGTGAGAAATCTGGATCCCATTATCCTCAGTATATTTATCACTTGTTTAAGCCTAGAGTGCATAGAAGATGGTTTCAAAATTGCTAGCCCAATTACTGCAATGGAGTATAAGAATGCAGCACTTAAAGATAAGGACTTTGACATCTGTGACTGAGGTGGTAGAGGAGGAAGTTAAGAGTTTGAATTTACCATTTCCAAAGTGTTTGACCTTGGACAAGTTATGTTGCTTATTAAAGCCTCAATTTCCTCACATATGAAATGGGAATAATATTGATACCTACCACACAAGGTTATTATGAGGATTAAATGGGCCATGGTCATAATAAGTATTCAGTAAATGGGAAAAAATGTTTTAGATACATTCTGAGAACTCTCTTTAAGATACCATGGAGAGTGAATGCAAGGAACAAAATAGGGAGAATCTTAAGGCCCCACTTGTGCCTGGATATCTTCTAGATGAACTACCAAAGGAACTGTTAACAGAAGGATAAAATGGAGACTTGCATGTCTGTGTTACTTTTATATTTAGAAAAACAAACTTCATCGTAAAAGATTTCTTGGTTTATTAAAAGATTGATTTGATATCTCAAATAAAAAGTTTGAAGACGATGACTATAAACCTGGTTTTCCTGATGTGTAGTGCTGAGTATCCTCTGTGCCCTGGCTAGCCTGGATAGTTGGCCCTGCAGGCAGGCTAGTGGCCTTTAATGTCTCTTCTCATTGCCATAGTTAGTGTCCATATCCGATTCTTTCATAGCATTAGAAACAAACACATATCCATAGTAATTTTCTCTTCATGTTCTCTCTCCCTTTCATTTATTTATTTGTTCACTCAACAGATGTTTACTGAGCACCTACCTTGTTCTAAGCACTACCATAGGCATTGGGGACACAGCAGTCAACAAAACCAATAAAAATCCTTGACCTCACAGAATTTAACATTCTAGTACAGGAATATTTTATATATCTATTGCTGCTTAACTTAAACTATCCCAAAACATAATATCTTCAAACAATAGCTTTTATTTGTTCACAATGCTCAGTCAGGAATCCAGGGCCCAGCTTGGCAGCTCTTTTCCATATAGTGTTGGCTGGGTCCTTCACTTGACTCCATTCAGCTGATGGCTATGATAGGTTAGGAAGTTCAAGAAGGTTTTATTTACATGTCTGGAGCCTTGGTACTTACCCATATGGGGTCTCTCATCACTTGGCTAGTTTGGTGACCTCAGGGTAGTTGCTTTTCTTACTTGTCTGTTGGCTTCCAAGAGGAAGTCCTCCAAACATCAAAGGCAGAAGCCCAGATCCAAATGAGGGGAAACAGACTATTTCTTGACTGGGGAGTGGCAATATCACCTCAGAAAAGAGTATAGGAGATGGCAGCTAATGTTGTAGTCACTTTTGGAAACAGTCTACCTCAAAGAGATGAATAACTAAGATAAGCCAGTGAAAATAAATTCTAAGAAGATAACTAACATAGAGAAGGGTGTAGTATGAGTTGCAATTTTAAGTAGGGTGGCTAGAGGACACATTGACCTGGTTACGTTTAAATTAAACTTGAAGGAAATGGGGCCAAGAACATTCCAGGTGGAGGAAATAGCAAGTGCAAAAGACCCAAAGCAGGAATATGCTTGACACATTCAAGACAGCAAAAAGGCTGGTATGTCTGAAGTAGAGAGAATGAGCGGTCCCAAGAATAGTAGGAGATAACAGCAGAGAGGTAAAGGGTCAGTAGATGTTTTAGAGTCTTGTAGGTCATTGTAAGAACTTTGGCTTTTCTTCCAAATTAAATAGCCTTTGGGTAGTTTCTGAGTATAAAAGAAATACACATCTTATTTTACTTTATTTTATTATTTTATTTTTATTTCAAAGATTTTATTTAAATTCAAGTTAGTTAACATGTATTGGCTTCAGGAATAGAGTTTAGTGATTCATCCCTTACATATAACACCCATTGCTCATCCCAACAAGTGCTCTCCTTAATGCCCATCACCCATTTAGCCCATTCACCCACCCATCTCCCCTCCATCAACCCTTAGTTTGTTCTCTATGGTTAAGAGTCTCTTATGGTTTGTCTCCCTCTCTGTTTTTAGCCTATTTTTCCTTCCCTTCCCCTATATTCCTCTGTTGGGTTTCTTAAATTCCACGTATGAATGAAATCATATGGTATTTGTCTTTCTCTGATTTATCTTGCTTAGCGTAATACACTCTAGTTCCATGCAAGTTGTTGCAAATGGCAAGATTTCGTTCTTTTCGGTCACCAAGTAATATTCCATTATATATATCACATCTCCTTCATCCATTCATCAATTGATGGACATTTGGGCTCTTTCCATACTTTGGCTATTGTCGATACTGCTGCTACAAACATTGGGGTGCGTATGTCCCTTCGAATCAGCATTTTTGCATCCTTTGGATAAATAACCTGGTAGTACAATTGCTGGGTTACAGGATAGTTCGACCTTTAACTTTCTGAGGAACTTCCATACTGCTCTCCAGAGTGGCTGCACCAGTTTACTTTCCCACCAACAGGATACACATTGTATTTTACATGGTCTTTCAATGGGATCCCTCGGTCTGTTACACTGAGGATAGACAATAGAAGTAGGGAGACCAGTTAGGAGACTATTGTAATAATTCAGACAATAGACGATGGTAGCTTGGATTAGGATGGAGGCAGTGGAGAGGTGGTAAGTGGTTGGATTCTGGACATATTTTGAACATAAATCCAAGGAGATTTACTGACAAATTGGACATAGAGTAAGGAGAAGATAGGTACGTCAAGGATGATGTCAAGGTTTTTGATCTGAGCAACTGGAAGGATGGAGTTGGTATTCCGCAGATGAACTGAGAAGATCAGGATCAGGAGAGAAGAGTAGAAGGTCATGTTAAGTTTGGAATGGTTATTGAACTTCCAAATGCAGCTATTTAATAAGAAGTGGAACTTGTAATGGCATTTACATATGTGTGTACGTGTATACATGCACACGCTTTCAGATACATGGACAATTTTTGGAAATACACATTAAAAACTGCATAATGGGTATCTTTAAGAATGGCATCAGTGCATAAAGAGAGGGAGTAATACACATTTTTTGTTTCTTTTTAAATTTAATACCATTCAGTACCATGTTTTACACATATGTATGTATGTAGTACTACATCCTATATAACTTTTGTAATGAGAAAATTACATTAAATTTGAGTGGTTGGTGAAATGAATCAAGTCATCACAAATAAATCTTATCAGAAAAGCCCTCGTTGGACCAGAGTCTTGGCAATGTCCTTTCAAGCTCTGACAAAGATTTCTGTGACTGAATTAACTGCGAATTCTTACCTTCACTTCCTCCTCAGGCCTCTGTGAAATTCGGAGTGTGCAAACAGCCTCTCTAACTCACTTGCCTCCTCTTGAAAACAGCACCAAGAGCTCTCAGCACTTACCTACCTCACAGGAAATATGAGGTTGGATGAGATAAGGTGTTCAAATACTTCTGAGTTACCACAAAGGCAGGTGCTCATGTAGGCAGGATATTATGAGTCCTGGAATATTAAGACATAGTAAAAAGAAGCTGTTTCTGCCTTTTGATCACACAAGCATTTTGATACTCTTGAACTATTACTCTTCATTTAGTCTGCCGGAGAATGAGTGTTTCTCCCCAAACAGTATTCATTTTAGCATTTTTGTTCATGCCTTCTGTCAAACAAGATTTCCACAGCCTTTGATTTTTATCAAGATTTACTTGACTTTATTCTTCAAAGCATTTAATTCAAAGTTCACTCTATCAGTGGGTGGATTAGTTGAGTAACTGAAATATCAGTGTTGAATGCCATAATAGTTTGTTAAATTATTTCTCTTCACAGAAGATATACTTACCAAAGTCATGTACTAATGAACAATGAAGTGACTGTCTAAATAGCAGGCATTTTTAAACGAAAGTTACTGGTACACGCTGAATGAAAAATAATAAACAAAGACAGCTCTAACAAACGTTCAGTCCATTCCTCTTAAGAATTCTTCCAAGGCCATTATTATGTGTCGGGTACTGTATTAGGTGCTATGAATACAAGAAGAAAACACATGTCTTCTCCCTCATGAAGCTTATATTCTGCCACAGAAATGCCACATTGTATTTTAAGTTTGGCATAACTGTAATGAAGTATCTGAGATGCTATGTGAAGAGGAATCTGGAAGTCACTGGCTGTATCCGTTTCTGGAAATTACATAGTCGATGACTATTATTTTGAAAAAAATCACCTTTAGTCCCACAAAGGTAAGGAGAAACCCAGAAAATCACCACCACACAGAATCACAAAGTGCTGTCAGTGGAAAAAGTTGCAAGTCTCAGGAAAGATGAGCCATCTCTATATGTAAGACCTTTCTTAGAACCAGAACTTACAAGAAATCAGGCTGAGTGTTCTAAAAAAAACAATGCATTTTTTTTTATTACAACCCCCAAACAAAACTTCTGTCACATAGAGGCTAGATATCCATAGATATTTTGGACTGCAGGGAGTGCCTTCTACCCCTGGAAGGTGGTGAACGTAGAGCGCCTTTGAGCTTCCGCCCCAGCCTGAAGTACAATTGTGAAGTTACGTTTTCTCTAGAGAAAGGTTTTTCAACAACCAAATACACCCAAGATGCTAATATTCTATTTGTACTCTATAATTATTTAACAATGATCTCAAACCAGAGATGGAGCTAAAGAAAACAAATAGGCTTTGTTAATTACTGAAGAGAGTTAAACAAAAGTATAGGCTTGACCAGATATTCTTATGCCTTAAATTCATTGGCAGTCTTACAGTTCATAGGTCAAACATCTGTCAGATTTAACTGGTACACCACTAACTGGTCAACGCTCAGTGCAGGACCATTCGCCACCACCAGCACCCCCAGATCCCTGGGAAATCTTGCTAATGTCTTGTCTCTTGCTTTTGCCTCCCCGTTCTAATTAACTTTCCACCCACATTTCTGATTTCAGTGCCAACTTCAGATGACTCTTGCTTCATCTTATAATTTAGCTTGCCATCCCTCGCTTCTATAATTATTCTTAAATAAGACCTCCATTGTAAAAATAAAAACTCACATTTTTGATTGGCAGCCTCTCCAGGTTGGCTGGCACTTGGGTGCTGTGTCCTAAGCAAATGAGCATTTGATTGCATCAGTTCTTCTGGCTCTGATTCAAAAAAAGCTCCTGGCGAGGACATTGTCTCGCTTTCAAACGGCAGTGAGACCCCAAAGGAGGAGCTCCTGGTTTGGTTCCTTTAGGAAGAGTCCAGGTTAACCTAACATCAGAATTCATGTTGCAGATGCACATGACCACTGGATCCTCACCTTGCAGCCACGCCAGGTGGGGCTGTCTCCCACAGAGCGCGCCAAAGTTTTCTTGTGCTTAGAACTTCGGGTGGTGGGACAATAACAACAGTCTTAGCACCTAATGCTTATTGATGCTTACTATTGTCCTGGAACTTTACAGATAGCTTTATAGGAAGTTTCTCACCAAATCTTTGAAACGACACTCTGAAGAAGGTCCTACGGGTCTGGGGCATAGCAGAATTATGTTGATTCTGCCTCAGGCCAGTCAGTGAGGGCAGCACCACTGAGAGTCAACCTGAGGCAAAGTGCCTTCAGCACAGCCCTGGATGGAGACCTTGAGATGGCACCAACTGAGGGAGGGGGCTGGGCCATCGCCCCTTCCCCTTTCTCTGCTCTGCACCTGCCTCCCTTTCCTCAGGGATCTCATCCTTACCAACTCTTAATATGTCGGGGCGCCCGGGTGGCTTAGTCGGTTAAGCGTCCGACTTTCGCTCAGGTCACGATCTCGCGGTTCGTGGGTTCGAGCCCCGCGTCGGGCTCTGTGCTGACTGCCAGCTCAGAGCCTGGAGCCTGTTTTAGTCTGTGACTCCCTCTCTCTCTGACCCTCCCCTGCTCACGCTGTCTCTCTCTCTCTCTCCTAGAAATAAATAAAATATTAAAAAAAAAATTAAAAAAAATATGTAAGTGTGTGTTTTGTATTTGTCTCGTTTCAATTAGGGGAACAGTCTACATTTCAGCTGAAGCTTCTACTTAATGCATTTAGATATTGTGAGGTTCTGAAAAGAGTTCCTCTCTACATATCTACATTGTTCAAGAAGGACGAGTCAAGTGAACAATTTACTAGAAACATAATTGATGAGGGAACATTCTCTGGATTTAAAGGGGACAAGTGTGGAGACTTTGTGACCATGGAGGAAAAGAGCACAGTGAACATGTTGGCATTCTTGTTTCTCTTAACGGGAATGGGGAGTTGGCGCAATAGGGGACATGGGTGTTAGCCCCGTGGGAGGAAAACATGTGTGGGTTAATAAGATATGTTCTCTCCTTAATTCATAGTCCCAGGAATTAGTTGAGGGTTAATTGTTGAGGATTTAAGCCTTTGGGAGACACTGAAGATTTTGATGCCCTCTTCCCTCCACCTTATATAATTTAAAAACAGTAGTATGATACCATTCCATCAAATAAAATCTTAACACGTGTGTGCTGGAATTAATATAGTTTTAGTTTTTTTCTTATTGAAAAATCTGCTCTCTCTCCCTCTCTCTCTCATGTGTGTGTATGTGTCGTTGGACTGATATTTGCTTAGTTTCGTCTATTGAGTAACTCAGTACTGAGCAGTCAAACTATGAGTTTCTAGAAGTCCAGTTGATTGAAAAAAGGAAAAAGAGGAGTTAGTCTAAAGTTCATCAGCTTTGGGGCTGGGTGGCCCAAAGCTTTGGGGCTGAGCATCTGGGTGGCTCAGTCAGTTAAATGTCCAATTTCAGTTCGGGTCATGATCTCACCGTCCACGAGTTCAAGCTCCAGATGGGGGCTCTGTGCTGACAGCTCAGAGCCTGGAGCCTTCTTCTGATTCTGTGTTTCCCTCTCTCTCTGTCTCTCCCCTGCTCGTGCTGTCTCCCTTTCTCTCTTCCAAAAATAAACATTAAAAAAAATTAAAGCTCATCAGCTTCTTAATTGGGATGTCTAGCAGCACCTAGAACTCTAGGAATGCCTTAGACCAGCAGTTTTTAAACTGGTGTGAGAAACCCCAAGGTCCCCTACAGAGAAGCTTCTGGGGCTGAGAGAGGGAGATGGGTAGGAAGCTGGGTGTGGAGGCCATGCGCTCCTCACTCCCTTTCCATTCCAGAGTAGTTGCACTGTGATCTGTTTTACATATTAAAAGATCTACGTGAGATTTGGTTTGAATCTGAAACAAAAGCATAGCATTGTATACTTGTCGTTTTAATTCTGGTTACTGAACAGAAACTTACTTGAGTCTTTTTCTGACATTGCAGTGAAAACCCCATGAATCAATCCAATTAATCTATAATTATCATGTGGACAGATATAATCCCTGTATCCTCCATGAGGATAGCCTTCATCCTCATCTTCACAAGCCCAGGCAGCTAGCAGCGTCCCACATATGATGGGGACTTGTAAAGTGTTGGCCGAATTCATGTTGTGTTTTCCCAATTCCATTAATAGTACTAGTTATCCACTACTCCCAGGAAGTTCATGGCAGAATATTAAATAAGAGTACTTTCACTGGTGTTATAAGGCTTGTGGTACATTTAGTCCAACATTTTCTGGGCTCTCCATTCTAAGCATTTTATTTTAGTAATTGATTTGGGTTGAAATCAATCTACAGTGGAATTACATCTCTGAATTTTTATTGAATTTAATTTCTCGGGATGCTTTGCTGCATGATATAGCAAAGGTGTTGAAGGATACTGGGCACGCAACTCTAATTTCCTGAAGAAACTTTGAGTGACTCATTTGGGGATGATGTCAGCTTTGCTCTCATAATTGACTATTTGAAAAACACATTTGGTATCACAAATTATGAAAAAAAAACCCGCCCAACCCCTCCCCCCCGAATATATATATATATGTACAGTTGAATTTCCTACTGAGGGGAGTAGGAATCATGGACTCCTTTCAGAACCTTTGGTGTGGACACATGTACGTGAGGTTTGCCCTGGGCCCCTGAATGTTTCCTCCTTTTAATCTGTTCATCTCTCTGTGTCACTCTTCACAACCCTTCAGGCCTCTCCTTCCCTTTGACTGAAAAGAGAATTTGATAAACTCAGTCATGCTAAGATATCACAGGTGGAATCAATTTAAAGTGTCACCTTCTCCTTGCCAAGGAGGCTGGTAGGTAAAGAGTTGAGTCAATGGTGTCACATTAGTGACCTGGATACACAGAAGTTTTCTCTCTTTCTCTCTCTCTCTCTTTTTTTTTTTAATAAAGCCAAGGGAGGCTTAATCCTCCCAGCACCTTTGTATTGATAAAACTTGACTAAAAAATAGCCCCTACTGTCCATGGACTTAACATGTAGTGGAGGCACCTACAGGCTACTGTTCCTTTTCTTCTAGAGACATTATGAGTGTGCTCCGCAATACCAACTGTAGCCACCCCTGCACTCACTGCTCTAACAAAGACTAAGTCTGACGTGATCTGGATGTACTAAGCCCACATGGCAGATTTCTGCAGAAACAAAATGGAAGGCACGTCGGTCTGACATTCAGGGCTGTTCATCATCTGTCTCCACTGACCTGTCCACCTATTTCTCACTAATCCCCCACGATATGCAATTATACCATTGCAAGCCCTCGGTATACCCTACATTTTTGTGCTTTTTAAGGTCATCTATTGCTATGGAAACAAATGATCACCCAAAAGTTACTGGTTAAAACAAGAAGCATTTACTATCTTACTGTATGTAAGCTACTGTGGGTCAAGAATTTAGGAAGGGCTTCGCTGGCTGGTTTCGGCTTGGAATTTCTCAGGAGGCTGCAGTCATGGCTGGGCTTAAGGATCTGCTTCCAAAGTGGCTCACTCAAAAGCCCATGCTTGTGTTGGGAGGAAGTCTTGGTTCTTCTACATGTGGGTCTCTTCCAGGACTGTGTGAGTGTAGCTGCTGGCTGCCCTCAGAGTGAGTGATCCAAGAGAGAGTGCTTACGTGTAACTGTCCTTATTATGACCCAGCCTCACAATCACATGACATCGCTTCCACCATATTGAGTTGGTTAGGAGTGAATCACTAAGCCCATATTCAAGCAGAGGGGAGGGAGATTAGGGTCCATCTTTGAAGAGAAGTATCTAAGAATCTGTAGATGTATTGTAAACCACCATAATGCTCCTGCCCCGCTGTTCCATTTCCTCCGCTCAGAAAGCCCTTTCCCATATCTGCGTAGTCCAAAACTTGTTAACATGGCTGTATGTTTAGAAGCATCCCTCCTCTTCCCAACAGATCTGAGCAGCACCCCAAACTCCCAGGCATGGCAATCAAAGCTCTCCAGGTATTGTCTAGCGTCCCATGGTGAAAAGAAATCACCCCAGGCTTAGAACCACAGTTCTAGATGTTAACTTCTGGAATTTATTTTTGTAACCCCAATGTTAAACAGTTTTAATATGCTGGTGTACTCACTACTCTAAAAGACTATTCTCACAGGAGAACATGCCTTTCTTCTTTCAATCTTCATGCTGCTGAAGACCCTGACTTGTTCTGCCCAATCTCTCCTAGGCTTCCTTCACTCTGGATTCCAGTAGCCTTTCAATAAATTGCCCCAGCTTGTTGTTGTTATTTTTCAAGGCCTGGCTCAAATACTTCTCCCTGATTTCCTTAGATGGAATTTATCTTTTCTCACCCTTCATATTTACATTAAAATGAGTTCCACAGCTTAGTAGTAGATTCAAGGTTTACATATACCAAAACCAGGTCCCTTCTGAAGGCCTCCAAGGGCCAAGCATCATGTCCAGAATACTACAGGTTGGATCTTTCTGTGAATGAAATGGATTTTCATTTGGGGCTTTAATACAAAGGGATATACCAAGTGACCACAACACTAGGGAAAAAGTTTGGAGGCTACTCTAGCAAAACTCATTCCTAATGCTTTCTTTCTTTTTCCCTTTCTTTCTTTCTTTCTCTTTCTTCCTTCCTTCCTTCCTTCCTTCCTTCCTTCCTTCCTTCCTTCCTTCCTTCCTTCCTATTTCACATTTGTTAGAGGCTGGTAGTACAACGAGGATATTGAACACTCACTTTGGATCATGAATGATGACGTTGAAATCCTATTTCACTCACCATGAGACCTTAGGCAAGTTACTTAATTGTTCTGTGCCTTAAATTGCTCATTTGTAAAATGGTGACTGTTATGATACCACCCTGAAGGGTTAAAACAGAAGACAGATCAACAGATTATCTCTAGCTGAATTAGGCGAGGGAGGGCCAGAGCCTCACTCTCTTGGCATCACCCTCTGTTTGCTATCTCTAGGGGTATCAACTTAGGAGCCTCGGTCTTCTCTAGACTTGTATGTGACAAATACCAACAGTCATTCCAGTGGTTTTGCCAAAAGGAAAGCTGAGCAGATGAGTAAATAGTTTGCCCAGGCAACATGGCTGGTTAATGGTAAACCAAGGACTAGAATCCAATTCCCCCAACTCATAAACTGCATAGTCTTTCCACTGACTCTGCCAACTCTATTCCTGATGTTAACTATTCTTACTTAAGTTTGTCTTATTTTCTTGAACTGACATTCAAGTTCATGGCTGGTGGTCCAACATATCTTACCTTTCCCGTACTGCCATTTTTACTTTAGCCATGCCAGTCTCTTTAGAATGTTCTATATTTTACCTTAAAAATAGGCTCACTGCCTTATCTGATTCATTCCTTTCCACAACTTCCATGACTACACTCCCCCTTAACTTTGAGTGCTGTAAAATTAAACTCCAGGAACCTACTGGATAAACTGACTTCTATTTTCCTTATTTCTCCTAGATTTAAACAATCTTCCTACTATAATTTGCTCTCACATTGTCCCAAGATATTCAGAGTATAATTTTGCACTGCTTACCTAATTTTATTAGTAAAATGATACCCTTTTGCATTTGTTGAAAAATTGCTTTGTCAAAGTTCTCATACCCCTCTCTGATTTCTCATAATTAAAATTATATGTATTATACTGAATACTTTTTTTATCGCCTAATTTTATGTATTATTTTTCAACTAATTCCTCAAGTTCACTGATGGTAGATAAGGATTGTTTTAAAGGTCTGTCCATAGATATATTAGTGTTAGATCCATGGAATGCAAGTTCAAACAGTAATTTACCTTATGGGTGGTCCTATAAACTAGAATGTGAACTGCTCTAGAATAAGTGTTCTTTTTAACTTTGTAAGCCCCAATAGTGCCTAACATAGGGTTCTAATATAGGGACCATAAGTATTTGAATACATTTTTAGGTATCTCTTAAATTCTTCTGTACTGTATGTCCAGCATGTTCACATGAAGTAAAACATGGGGCTGGGTTAAAGTCCTTTTAAGAATATATGAATGCATGTACGTATATCAGCTATGTCTTCTCATTCCTTTCTTTAAGCTTGTTACAATATGATATGTCACACTATAGAAACAAGGCAAGAATTTATATGCCAGGCCCTGGGCTTTTTGTTACATGTATTATCTAATTTAATAATCATGACTATCCTATGAGGCAAATACTACTTTTACAGTAAAGATTAAGAAAAAAAGCATAAACAAATTAGATGAGGTTTAAAAAAAAGGCCCCAAATCATACAATGAGGTCATGTTGAGATAGAGGTTAATCTGTATCCATACTCTCAGCAACCATGCAGTGTGACCCAGGGCAAGTGTTCAACATTTGCTTAGTGGGCTAGGGAGTTAATTCATGTATTTAGCACAATGTCCTACACATAATTACCCAATAATATTCCTTCATTATTATTTCACTATGACAGGATTAAAAGGTCAATAAGATATGCTCCCTGTCCTTGAAGAATCTCTCTAATTTATGGTAGGCAGAATTCCAAAATGTCACTCCAAGACTTCCTGCCCTATGGATATATCATGCCCTTGATAACGTGATATTAAATGCAAAAGAAATTTTTCCAGATGTAATTAAGTTTACTAATCAGTGGGCCGTGAATCATCAAAAGGGAAACTATCCCGGTGGTCTGCATCTACTCACATAAGCCTGTAAAGAGTAGGTCTCCCAGCTGGTAGTGGATGGAAAAGTCAGACTTGAATCCAATGGATTCAACTCCTCCATGAGGAAGATCTAACGCACCAGATTTAATGAGTTTTTGCTAGCTTTGAAGATTGAGCGGCCCACATGCAACAACTGAAGAGTGAGCTCCATCTGCTGAGAGTAACCCCTGGCCAATACATAAGCACGAGGGACTACTGAATTCTGCGGACACTGGAATAAGAAGCCTGGAAGCAAATCTTCTCCAGAGGCTTTGGATTAGAGCCCAGCCCAGTGGACACCTTGATGTCGGCGTTGTGGGATCCCAAGCAGAGAACCCAGTGGAGCCCATCTAGACCTCTGATCTACAGAAAAGTGAGATAATGTATCCATGTTGTTTTAAGTTGCTAAGTTCATGGTACTTTGTTATGCAGGGGAACACGACACTATGAACAAGGGCTTGGGCCATAGAAATATAAAGCACAAAGAAAGGAGTGGAACTACCTAGGTGGAGAGACTGGAGAGGGTATGGAGTCCTGGGGAATTTAGAGGCGCTACCATTTTGAATGAATGAATGAAACTTTCTGACTGTGATTGAAGGAAGATTGCATGGAGAAGAGAGGGAGGAAAGATACTCTAGGTAGAGAGGATAGCACAAATATGATGAGCAAGCAGAAACTTGTTGAGGCAAGGCCCACATGCTGAGAACAGCAGGAGGAATGTGCCCAGCAGGGTGGGGAAGGTTGGAGCACAGCTGGGATGCTTTGTTGGCTGTGGAGAGGTCTGCACTTCCATTTTGCCAGCACGGGCAATGCTTTCAAAAGAATCTTTAAAAACTAATTGAAAATATCTGGAATGAAGACTTCACAGAATATGTGTATCTATAGTTTTTTATATAAATGAACGTATTTTAATATTCGAGGTAAGTGGATGGATAACTCTTAACACTCTCCCCCCTTTGATGTAAAACAAGAATTGCCACAACTAATTAAGAAGCATTTATTAAGATGGCTAAATTCAACAAAAATATATCCACTCACAAAAACAGGAAGAAAATTTGTTTTGAGTAAACAAACATAAAAATACAACAATCAGGAAAGTACCTATTTTCAACAACAAAAAATCTATTAAAAATGTTTTTGCGTATAGTTGACACCTGACACTAATCAGTTTCAGGACACCTGACACTAATCAGTTTCAGGTGTACAAGATTGTGACATGACAAGTGTATACGCTATGCTGTGCTCACAAGTGTAGCCACCACCTGTCTCCATACATCGTTATGACAACATGGCTACTGCTTCCTCTATGCTGAGCCTTTCACTCCCGTGATTTACTCATCCTGTAACTGGAAGCCTGTGTCTTCTACTCTCCTTCACCCATTCTGTCCATGCCCCCAGCCTTTTTCCCTCCAGCAACCATCAGTTTGTCTTTTGGATTTATAGGTCTGATTCTGCTTTTTGTTTAAAACATTCTATTTTGATAATGTCAAATCATATTTATGGCACGGCGTAATTATGTATAGACCGGATCTTTTCAATCTATCCCTCCTTTAGTAGTTACATCAAGAGATTATCATCTCTGAAAGCAAACTGCTGTGACTTAAAACACAATTTTCAGTCAGATTTGGAATGACCTTCCATAGTTTTCTATTTATCAATATGTCAGGATTGGTATTTTTCCGATATTCAGAGAAATAAAAATACTTCTGTAACAAATCTCCTCAGAGAAATGGAAGCTTTTTCTAAAATGAAATATTAAATATTTCTGGCCACGCTTCATATTTAGAAATAAAATGTTGAAATAATATAATTGAGCCAGGATTGTTCATTCCTCTCCCCCTCCCTTGAGGAGCTCCATGAGTATAAATTAAGCACCGAGGGAGGTACATTAAAATAAGGAGCCTCCTTGTGGCTACAGCAACCAAGTATCCCAGGTCCCTAATTTATTATGAGTGACCTAAAGCTCTGGGCAAATTCTGCATCAATAATCTAAAACTAAGGTTATATCAGTGGATTTTTAAAAGAGTATCCTATAAGAAGGATCATATGCAAACATTTTAATGATTGTTAGTTACACATAGGTTATCAAATATTAGTCTTATAATAAGTAGCACCAGCTACTGGGTGTATCTTTCTCTGATTAAACTGATTTCACAAGAGTTTACTTCTATCAATCTAGTGCAGAGGGGTATCTAAAGAAAAAGCTGGCAAATGTCTTCATAAACCAGTTCTTTTAATGTATAGAAATTTTAATCACAGGATCGTGGCTTCCTTACCAATCGTTGGTACTTGAAAAAATATATACCCATAATAGAGTACATTTTAATCCAGATGGTTGACCTACATTTAATTAAAAAATAAAAATGAGAGGCTCCTGGGTGGCTCAATCGGTTGAGCATCTGACTTCGGCTCAGCTCATATCTCGCAGTTTGTGAGTTCGAGCGCCCTATCAGGCTTGCTGCTCTCTGCATAGCCCACTTCTGATCTTCTGTCCCCCTCTCCCTCTGTCCCTCCCCTGCTTGTGCTCTCTCTCAAAAATAAATGACATAAAGAATTTTTTATAAAAAAATAAAAAATTAAAATTACAGAGGCACCTGGGTGGCTCAGTCAGTTAAATCTCCTACTCTTGATTTCAGCTCAGGTCATGACCTCACAGTTTTGAGATCAAGTGCCATGCGGGGTTCTACACTGTGGAGCCTGCTCAATTCTCTTTCTCTCTCTCTCTGCTCCTCTCCCACTTGCACAAGCTCTCACTCTCTCAAAATAAATAAATAAATAAATATTACAAAAATGCCAATTATACAAGTATGTTATAGAAAATAACACATGCTACCATATTTTCAAATGAAATCTTGTCTTTTATGTTTTTTTAAATATTTTTAAAATGCTTTATTTATTTCTGAGAGAGAGACAGCATGAGCAGGGGAGGGTCAGAGAAAGAGGGAGACACAGAAACTGAAACAGGCTCCAGGCTCTGAGCTGCCAGCACAGAGCCCGATGCAGGGCTCGAATCCATGAACCGTGAGATCATGACCTGAGCCCAAGTCGGACGCATACCCGACTGAGCTACCCAGGCGCCCCATGAAATCTTGTCTTTTAAAACTTCAAAGGTAATGCCCTTTCTAGCGTTAACTAAATATATGCATGATCCCAGATAAACTTTTTTTTTCATAGAACTATTATTAGCAGAGTTACATTAAACATGTAAACATTCAAAAATAGTGATGCTTTTGAAATCTAAGTGCACAAAGTCAACTCTGTCTACTTTATAGTTTAAGCCTAATAGAACCCTGCATAAATGGTCATAAAGTTTAATTACTGTTCAAAAACTCACTCTTTAAAAATACAAGGATTTTGATAAATTCTGACCACAGAGACAGACATTTTCCTGCCAAAGCACTTCTCTTTGTTCATGGTACAGCATTCTATCTGAATCTAGTACAGTTGCCCTTCATTCATGGTAACACAGGTGATTACATGCAACTGGCATTTAACATAAATTGCATCAAACTGCCCTATAATTTCATTTTGGACTGAATTAATTAACTTCTCAGTAGGTGACTGAGGTGCTGAACATAAGCCTAAGGAAATACTTGACTGCTTAACCTACCTTAGATGAATTGTCATTAACTCAAGGCAGCTTCCATTTTTAATAAATACTAGAAAAATTTATTTAGTCGGATCTTAAAGGGTAAAGATAAGTCATTTATAATAAATAGAATTAGTTTTCCACATACATGCACATCCATTTAAAAGAAGTCAGGGGACACTGCAGATAGTTAAGGAGGATTTAACCAAACTCACCAAGAGTTAGCATGTCTGATATTTTGAAAGACCATTTACTTTCGGAGGCTTGTGTTTCCAATAACAAGATGCTGTCTTTGTCCTTGGCAAGATGTTTAAATAAGAAGCTCACCACTTTGTAACAAGTAAAAATAATACTATCTTCATGTTGCTGTAAGTAATTTATATCCCAGAGTTTGAAATGTAAATGTAATTTTCTAAGACATTATCTTCAGATCATCGGAATTATCATAAAATCATAAAATAGCTATTCTTTTTTTCTCTAATTATAATATTATTATCAAGATCTGACAGCTAACTCTTTGTTTTCAAGTTTATGGTCTTCATATATCAAGAAACAAATTAAAAGGACAAACAAAGAATGTGAAAAGCCAGCTTATAAAAAGCTGAGATGTCTTTTATTACACAACATATTTTTATCTGTCATAAACTTCCGGTTTAGGAAATGCGAAAACAAATACTTCTTTTGACGAACTCCTTGACAAAGCGTTTAAGTATTTTTAGATTTTTTTTTAACTGTGGAAGGAAGGAAGGAAGGGAGTAAGATGGAAAGAAGGAAGGGAGGGAGCCCCAACTCTGTATTATACCTTTTGGGGGGGAAGTGAATGAACATTTAATGAGCACATTAAAGGAAGTGAAGTGGAGACTTCAGCCTGATTTCAAAGGCTGTGTAGCACACAGTGAGACGGGCCCCCAGAAACAGCTTGAGTGACTGTGGGAGGGAGGCGGCCCCTGGTCAGGCTGCACATAAATGGTTCTGGCAGGGAGGGCTTCAGCCTCGTTTCAAAGTGCCCCACCGAGCAGGGCACAACTGCTAGGTGGTTTCTCTAGGCATACATTCTCTTTCCAGTACACCTTAAATCCTTCTTGATATAATATGCATGAGGAAATGACAAGAATATAATTTGGAAGTTTTAACACTGGTTGTTATAAGGAAGGCTTCCACTGAAAAAAAAAAATGCTTAGATGCCAGTTTCAGAAACAATTTTGCCTGCAGCATCTTCTAGCTCAATAATTTAGTGGCAATGACAGTCACAAATGCTGTCAAAAACAGCAGTGAGGTTTAAAAAATAAACAAAAATTCAAACAATGAATATCCTGTAGATTTTTAATATGTCCTCTACTGATTTGGCAACCAAAACAGAAATTGAGGAGAGCCTTCTAGTTAGAAAAAACAAATTAATCCTACCTCTGCAGGTTTTCGCACACGTGACTGTCTGTACACCCTCTACGGCATGCATACGGGGCTTCCTTCTCATCAAATACGATGTCTGTCCTGGGGTTCACGGTCACAAGAGACCTTTTGTATCATTACTCCCTCGAGTTGCAATTCTGACTAGGAGGCCCAGGCAAACACAAAAGTAACCTGGCAGTTACATCATTCTCTATAAATGAAAAAAGACTGCTATCTAAAAATAATGAAAGGCTCCATTTAAATTAATGTTATTTTTTGTCAAGTATTCATTTTACTTTGTAATAATGTAGTTCTGATCCAAATAGGGTTCTCATGAGCTTTAAAAAGATCTCTAGAGATTATACGCAGGCCAGTAATTTAATTCTTGTATTTTCATTTCTTGCAATGACATTTAGGGTTCAGTGTGATTTCACATTTTTTGGTGCTGTTGCTGACACCTTATGGAAACTGCTTTATTTGAAAATTCTGATTTGATATTTAAAACTGTTCAGTTCTTGTTTAGAACAAGCATTATTATTTAAAAAATGGATTTTTTGTTCCTTAAGGTATTCATCCTCTTGCTGTTGATTTCATAATCCTGTTTGGGTCACTATGATTAGTTGCTATGGAAATTACCTCCTATGGAAGTGATTCCGATGTCATTGTTGTAAGACTATGACTTTTAATGAATAATATCAATAGCAGACATCAACCCTTACTAGAGAAAAGGAAATTTAATTAAAATGTTTTAAAAGGATTAATTCTGAAAATTATCATCATGGCCAACTTTTCTGATATTTTTGAATTGGCCATCTGCTTTTTAAATAAGCATTAGATGAATTTTAAGGTGTTAATCAGCTACTCACTTCCCCAAATTCCAGTGTTACAATGGAAATTAGCACCATGCATAGAAAAGTGGAAATAAAGAACATTTCATTTACCTTTTCTCTAAACTAATAAATGTTATGCTTCACTTTATGAGAGTTAATGTCAACAGGATTTCAGGGCTCATCAAGGAAACAACTTTGAATAGCACATTATAAATCCCCTTTAAAGATTAAGAATTTAATATTCCAAAATTTTTCCCAGGAATTTCAAAGGTCAGTGAGTTAACTAGTGAGTTAAACAATAGATGAGAGCCAGTGAACCATTAGATGAGAATTCCAGAATGCTAAGAAGAAATTTTCTTGGGTGGATTCTATAATTTGTGGTTTGAATAAAACTTTGAAACATTCCATTAGTATTAAAATTCTCACAATGAGAATGTGGCTCAGATTTAACACATTTTAAGTTACCAGACAGTCTCTCCCCAAAGAAATTTTAATGCCTTCTTCTGCCTAGTGCTTGCTCACTGCTGGTACTAATTTAGGAATAAATTAACCCTTCCAACAATTAGGATACTGTCTAGAAACTGCCTCTTGCACTCTACTGGGGAAATCACTTATGTATGGAAAATCAGAAGTAAAAAAGAAATCCATTTCTTCATTATAAAACATTTTTATACCTAATAGCTTATTAATTATTGACGTAAATCACTATCATATTTACCAACATAATTACATATTACTATATCTCCAGTGCTTCTGAAGTAAGCCTAACAGTTATAGATTTTGTTAAATGTTTTATACATTAAGGGTTTTCTATACTTGTGCTTGCAACCAAGATCTAGGGTCCAAAATGTCTTTGATAGATTTTTGCCTTGGAGCTGGCAGTGGCTTGGCTTCATAATTGGTTTTAGTGTCTGTGAGTCCACCATCAGTTAAATTATTTTTCCTGGAAGGGAGAAGTTTTCGAGGAGCAGCCATTGGTTTCTGTAAGTGATGCATTAGGGTTGATAATTTGGTATCCAAAGGCAAGGCCCAAGATACACTTGTTTTTTCCCAGTTGTCCTTAACCAATTGATCTGTGTTGCTCTGTGTTTTTAAGCTGAATGGAGCTTTATCAGGAGGAGGAAGGGGAGCACGCCTCTTTTTCCCTTTCCCGTCATATAACTGCTTGCTTGCAGGAGATAACACTTTTTTCTGGATAACTGCTTGATGATTACCATCAAAGAGGCTGGCCCAAAGAGGTGGTGAGGTTTCTTCATGCTGACCAGTAAGACCCTGTCCATTTGTCTCTTCAAGTTTTTTTTGTATGGTCTCAGGTAAACTTTCAAGTTTTATAGGTGAATCAATGCCTGTAATAATTTTAAGGAAAAAAATGCATGGGGAAAATTCAGAAGCTGTGTGTACTTTGAGTCAGTTATTGTTTTCTAGACCAACATCCATATATAATGGTCATCAAAACACACTGGATAAGCAAGTGACTTGGGACTGTTTTGTTGTTGGTTTTTTTTTTTTTTTTTCAAGCATTTACTTGTAAAAATAAGCCTACCCCTACCAACAGAACTAAAAACTAAGGAGATCATTCACTGTGCACTGCACATGTGTACACACACACACACACACACACACACACACACACACACACACACACGTTCCTAAATAAGTGAGTAAAACCCAGCTTTCAAAGGAGTAGAGTTACATCGGATTTGTTTCAATTCTGTAGATTAGGTATTTATTAAATACCATTTCTTGGATTTAAAATCTATTCTGATTTCTAGGTAAGAGTGGACTCCCTTGGGGAGCCTGGGTGGCTTAGTCGGTTAAGCGGCCGACTTTCGCTTGGGTCATGATCTCGTGGTTCGTGGGTTCGAGCCCCGCGTCGGGCTCTGTGCTGACTGCCAGCTCAGAGCCTGGAGCCTGCTTCAGTCTGTGTCTCCCTCTCTCTCTGATCCTCCCCTGCTCACGCTGTCTCTTTCTCTCTCCTAGAAATAAATAAAAATATTAAAAAAAAAAAAAAGAGTGGACTCCCTTTTTACAAAAGCCTGATATGTAACTTGGACAAATGTAACTGGATGAGTATCCTTTCCTGTAGACTAGCAAAAGTCTCTGTTAATAGAGAAAAAAATCCAAACCAGAAACCCAAGGACACATTTTGGTGATTAGAATGCTGGGTGAATGTTTCCTTGAGAAAAAGAATAGAGATAAATGTCTATCAAATGAATCACTGGTATTTCAAATATGTTAACCCAAATCTATCATTTTTAATCTAACATTTTAAAGTAAATGTAAAGTATATGTTGGTGACAAAATAGACTAGAATTTAGTGTTGGCCTGTGTTCACAGCACTGTTCACTCAGGCAATCCTACAAAGATAAATAAATACCCTTCCAAGTGTGTGAAAATGGAGTATTAATGAGTCTAGAAAGTTAAAATTTTCCAAAGCATTAAACTTAACCAATTTTTTGACCTGAGATGAAAGAACACTTCCATTTACCAGTATTCATTTATTAACATTACCTTAAAACAAATTTAATAAAATACAGAAAAAATTATAGAACATGATTATACTTTAGAAACTGCAAGTTTACATTTTCAGAATTTTCATCAGCTACTCAGCTAATATTTATTTTCAGTGCACCTTTATTCAGTTTGAAGCCTTAACATTTTTGTTTGATCTTAAGCATTCAAACTATGAAAAATGTGTATTCATTAATTTTGTATTAATTCATCTATTAAACATGAGTTCCTCAGTCTATAATCATAGTCTTTTTTCATTCGTTTTGACTGCGCCCTGAAAATTTTAGCATTTTAATGTCAATAGAATAAGCTGCTTGAGTATGGACAATGTTGTTTTTGTTACCCTGAAGCTTAGAAAAGACAAACCCCACTTACTCATATCATGGTAGACTGAGGTCGCCTCTTTTGTCAAGAACAAAGGTGGTTTCCGTGGTGACATAATCTCAATTTTCATAAGTTCTTCACAACAATGCTTCCATTGGCCTAAGAAAGACAGAAAAAGGCAGTCTAGCTTAAAACATAAATGTGAAGACGTATACTTCATTTTCAATAGATATCAACATATTTTTTTGCTGTGAAAAATAACAGTGAATTTATAAAGCATTGCCTTAAGGAAGCCACAAAAACCTAATACTACCGATGATTTTACAGTCCACATCTGAGCACAAAAGTAATCTATTTTAAGAATAAACTTCTGTGTACAGACATAGGAAGCTAAGATCTCTAGGCTATTAAATACTGTGCTATTTCACTAGTAATGATCGATAACTAAAATTTCTATTCATGGCAAAAGCTGGCACAAGTTCTCCTCTTTTAAATATTAAATAAAAACACCCGGTATTTAAGACACTTGAAAGGTAAAAATCAATTGAAATATAGTTAGAAGCATTGCTTCTCAAAAATGGCTTTAATTGAAAATTCTAAGAAATAAGAAGTGCTTATTTAACAATTATTTCTTCAAATGATTATGCTTTTCAAAAATCATCTAACCCTAGAAAAATACTGTATTTTCATTCAAGTAAAAGGTATATAAAAGCCCATTACAATGAAAACACATCACTCCAAATTCTAACTGGATCTAATTTATTCAGGAAGGACACTTTAAATAAAGCCATTAGTTACTAGGAATAAAAAATACTCTTAAATAAGTTGTTTTAAACTTAAAAGTGTGAACATCAATTTTTCTTTCAATTATGTTTTATTATTTTCATCTTAAAATTCTCAGATTAATCTCTCCTGAGTGCTGTATACAAACAACTTAACCTTTCCATATTTATTGTGCACCTACACGCTGGGTAACAACTGTGCTAGAAACCATGCGTCTCTAGATTCATATTCTAAAAGCAAGTTACTGAGGTTCACTATTCTTATACTCTGTCTTACATCTGTAGAAAAGTAAGCGTCATACACATATGTGTCTTTTTGGAATGATTTATGATCTATATTTCTCTTCCTTTTATTATATTCTCAATATCCTATTCAGTTATTTTCAATACCTTAAAAATGAAAGACATTTACATTTAGTCAAATCATCTATTCATTTTTGTTGTTTTAAATCCAATATACAGCCATGGTTATATGGTAATATGCATAAATTTTAAATCCATCACCTTAAATAGTTAAGAAACATAAAAAATCTTTTAGTGTGTTTTATTACAATGCTAAGTATAGAATATGGCAAAAATTTCAAAATAGCCCACATAGCGTCTCAGAGAGAGAACAAAATCTTGAGTTTGAGGCTTCAAAGGTTGCTCTGCAGAATTTAAATCTAGTAGGATCTGAGATCTGATAACTTATTCCTCCCCTCCACTTCCTTTTTTAGATAAATATATAAAAGCCAGCTTTTCTTTCTTGGGGGCAGAAAAAAATTAAGGTCTTATCTACTGGAAAAATAATGAAATACTTTAAGCTAGCAAACATTTCTCTGTCAAATCTTAGGCAAATTACAAAGTGCCGTATTTTCTCTATATTGATAGATTAAAGCTGTTCATTGTTAAAGTGATAGCAGAATATTAATCATTTTGAAAACTGGAATATAATGCCATTTTATCCGCGTGTAACTGAAGTCAGAGGTACAAGTGTGGAATGTTCACTGGTCAATTTTAGAATGGAAACATTTTACCAGTGAATAAAGTAGTATGCAAAGTTATATGTGATACCAACATGCTGACATAAAGGCCTCAGTATAAAATATTAAATGGCTATGTTGTTTTCACATAATATCTGTCTATTGGAGCTGATTACCACAATAATATTTGTTATAATGTTCCCAGTCAAAATGATCTGCTGCTTATGTTGACTCAATATGTGTATTATTAAATAGGTGAAACAAGTTTATCTTTGATTCACCACTCCTATCCCTTTTGATTATCCAGAACAGTGTCATTCCCTTTATGTGTTTTTCAGCTCTCAACTATTAAAAATTTGCTACTATAACCTCCTTGGCTCCAACCTCCACTCTCCATTCTTCTCTGTTCTTCTACAGGCTTAGTGCCATTAACGTTTTCTCATGATTTTTAATCTTCTCACTCTCTCAGTTTTCTTCTCTGAAGCAGAGTCAAATAATTGAAATTTGTTCTAAATATTAAATTATTCTTAGTTTATTTGCCTTGAATATCCATCCCCCTACTTTGTTCTACACATCACATTTCCCCTAAGATTGCAAGAGACTACATTTACCATTAGGAAGGTAAAAAATTTAAAGTACAAGTCAATCTTTAGGATTTCCATCTTTGCTTCATATCTTCATACACAATGAATTCTTCTTTTTTTTTTTTTAAATGTTTATGTATTTATTTTTGAGAGAGAGAGAGAGAGAGAGATAAAGGGAGACAGAGAATCCCAGGTGGGCTCCACACTGTCAGCACAGAGCCTAAAGCCTGATGGATGTCTTAAAGCCACTCACGAACCATGAGATCGTGACCTGAGCCGAAATCAAGAGTCAGATGTTCAACTGACTGAGCCATCCAGGTGCCCCATACACAATACATTGTAAAATGCAAATCTAATAAAATTTAAACTTTAAAAACTAGATAGATTGGCAGATTTTATCCCCAAATCATTAAATACTAAAGAAGTAGCCAGATATGAGAACCTAGTTGTCATCACTTTCTTATTTCGACGGTAATATCATAGGATTTATATCCCTCCAACTCCCTATTTTAGCATGATAAATTACTTTATGTAATCTGGAGAATAAAAACATGAGATCATCTAGAAGTAGTTGATATCCAGACTATAATATTCTGCATTTTTACCTCCTCTTACCCTTCATTCCTGTCTTTATACACATAAACATTTTTATAGAATCGCTTCTAAAAATAATACAGTCTTTGTAAGACAAACTCTCAAAAGCAGAGCATTTAGGAAAGCAGTTAAAATTTCAGATGTGATCAGCAAACGAAAGGAAGTTGTTGTCTTTTAAGTCACACATCTAAGATCATCTGAAATTTAAAAAAAAAAAAAAATGTAGTGCATGCTGAGAAGCATGGAACAGATATTCAAACGTCTACTGAGGGCCTAGGGATAGTACTTAAGGAAAACAAGCCCTGAAGAATTCCAGAAGGCTATAGAGGGAGCCCTCTGGTTTCCTGGAGTAAACCAGAAATCTCTTCAGGCCTCAATTTTCTCAACTTTAGAGCAGAGGGAAATAATTTCTGCCCTGCTGGGTTGTTGTGAGAAATAAATGAAGCCATATGGCATGTGGAAGGTAATCAATAAGTTCAGTTCCCTTTTTAGCCCCCTCCCCAACCATCACTATAATACTTGACCAGGCCATGGATCACACTAGGCTTATAAAAATTAATCTGAGGACAGGAGGTACTAACTCCTTTACAAAGCTCCCCAAAATAGCTCATTAAGAAGTCCTAACATTTCTGTAGGATTATTTCTAGGAGTTGCAGAAATAACTTTGATTGTTTGGAAATGGCTATCCTTTGTAATTCTATAAAAAAAAAGCATTCTAAAGATATAAAATACTGGTTGAATCTAACAGTGGCTTAGTTTGACTAGAAGTAGCCCTTATCTATAGTCTACATTTATACAAGTGGCCCTCCTTAATACCCATCACCCATCTAGCCCATCCTCCACCTCCTTTCTTCCTATTTCAATATCTTCTTGTTGATAAAATTCCTCCTTAATTTGAGAATATTAGAACTTCACATACTTTACATAGTAGAA
Organism: Proteles cristata cristata; assembly: GCA_017311185.1. NCBI lineage: Eukaryota > Metazoa > Chordata > Mammalia > Carnivora > Hyaenidae > Proteles > Proteles cristata. The sequence goes on along the minus strand of JAESUZ010002765.1, from coordinate 558,373 downwards.
CTCTATTATATTACTATCACATTGTTTTTAAAATCGTGGGCTGTACTATTGAAACTGAAAAACCATATGTATGGTTTAAAAAAAAACCTTTGGATGATGTCCAAGATGATATTATAACAAATCTGGAGTTAACAGAAGGTTACATAAAAATGAATCTCCTGAACATTTCAGCATTTTAGAATCACCACTAACCTAGAGAAGTTTTTCACTTCTCAAATGGCTTGTTGTCCCTTTGATTAAACACACTGCTCTAACCAGTTAAAACCTAGTATTTTGAAAAAATGTGGTCTACTTGTTTTAGGGACCAGAGGAACTTAAAAGTAACACTAGGAATTCAAAGACGCAATAAACTATAGTTAAAGTCAGGCACTGGGGAAAGGTTGAGAGAAAAAGGCATCAATGCACTGATGATATACGAACATTTTATTCAAGAGCATAAAAGATTCTTGATATAAATTATAACATTATAATTTTAATATTTAGATTGCTTTGTGCATCCTTTCATAATACATGAATATAATATTAGCAAATCCAAAAATTAACTTACTAAGATCAAAAAAATGCTGCCAGAAGGCTTCCATCCATTTCTGGAGGTCTTCTCTGTTGTCCACTGCAAAGAGATGGGTTACACACCGTCCAGCAACAGGGTTGATGACAGAGAAATTATGAATTTTTTTCTTGGCATTCTTATCCATTGCCCGAATTCTGGTTTCCTAAAAAGAAGACAAAATTAATGTTTTACAAGAGAATATTTTTGTAATGAATAAATATTTTACTGCTCACTACCACACTTAAGAGCAGATACATTTATAAATCTTATTGCTGTTCTTTTAAAATATGGAACTTTGAGAATTTTCAAAGTTCAGACTCAGATGGCTGAGTTAAAAAATGCTTTGTATTAAAAATACTGAGTAATGTTTCAAAGCACACTACATATAGAACTTACATTAAATTACATGAGATTAAAACGTAACCCGTTTTGATCTTTTTAAGTAGGAATTTGCTATCTTTATATACATCTTAAAATTTGCATTAAACCAAGTACGGCATGTCGTAACTGTAATGTGAATTATGTTAACTACATTTCCAACAGTAATAAAATAAAAGAATCAGCAAAGTTTGTTATGCTAATATTCAGGCATTACATACAGCGATATCACTTAAAGCAGTAAAACCATAGTGTTGACTGCAGCAAAGCAGTTAGGTTTTCCCCATTAACATTTATTTCATATGTAACATTCATTTACAAAGCTCATAGCTAAAGATCCATATAGTACTATAACCTTCATGATGGTAACAATTATTTTTTAAAAAGCTGAATGCAAGGCTCTACAACAAAAGCAATGGTTTCATTCATGTTGGTAGTCTAAGCTTTCCTCCCAGGTGGTACTAGGTACGACATGTGTCTACACGTAGAAAGTCTGTTCCCAAGTGACACAGGCACCAGCATGCCACATGACAAGCTAGCAACTACATGTAGTTTCCAAGGAGTTTCGGGGAAAGAAGTCTGGAATAGAAGTATCTATTTTGGCAACAATAGGAATTTGGCCGCCTAGGTAATGAGTGATACTATTCTAGAGCAGTGCTGACCTGCACAAGGAAATAAGTGAGCCACATTTGTAATTGAAGATTTTCTAGTATCACATAAGAAGGTAAAATGAAAACTGGTGAAAATAATTATGTAATAATGAATTATTACATTATTTTAAAGTACATTTTTACGAGGCGCCTGGGAGGCTTAGGCGGTTGAGCATCCTGTCTCTTGACTTTGGCTCAGGTCAGCATGATTTTCCAATTTGTGGGTTCAAGCCTCAGTGCAGAGTCTACTTGGGATTCTCTCTCCCTCTCTCTGCCCCTCCCCTGCTCACGTGTGCACTCACACTCTCTCTCTCAAGATAAATAAACATTTTTTAAAAAAACTTTAAAAAAATAAAAAGAGCACCTGGGTGGCTCAGTAAATTGAGCCTCCAACTTCAGTTCAGGTCATGATCTCATGGTCTGTGAGTTTGAGCTGAGCGTCAAGCTCTGTGCTGACCTCTCAGAGTTTGCAGCCTGCTTTAGATTCTGTGTCTCCCTCTGTCTCTCTGTCCTTTCCCCATTCGCCCTCTTTCTCTCTTTTTCAAAAAGAAAATAAACATTAAAAATTTTTTTAAATAAAGCTTTTATGCAACCTAATGCATCCAAAATATTATTTTATTTAAAATTTTTTTGATGTTTATTTTTTTGAGAGAGAGAGAGACAGCGTGAGCAGGGGAGGGTCAGAGAGAGAGGGAGACACAGAATCCGAAGACAGTCTCCAGGCTCTGAGCTAGCTGTCAGCACAGAGCCCGACGCGGGGCTCAAACCCACAAACCGTGAGATCATGACCTGAGCCGAAGTCAGATGCTCAACCGACTGAGCCACCCAGGCACCCCCAAAATATTATTTTAACATGGATCAAAAAACTTTTTTTGAGATATTTTACATGTTTTCATTCTAAGTCTCCCAAATCCAGTTTATTTTATACTTAAAGCACATCTCCACTGGTCCAGTCACATTTTAAGTGTGTAACAGCCACTGGTAGCTAGTGTCTACTGTACTGGGTAGAACAGTTCTAGAGGAATACGTTTAAACCTATCGTAGTGTGTGCAGAAGAGAATTTAGCTGGCAGTTACAAAAGCTGATTAGGAGTGAGAAAAAATTGCTCACTTCTTTCAGTACTGAGTGAAGAGGAATTGTATGTATTCTCACACACCAAAACCAACATACACATATAATGTCTAACGTCTATGTGGACAGTAGCAGAGTTACAAAGAAAAGCGATCTATTCCCTGAAGCATGGGAAAATATAGGCAGGTGAGCACTATATACATTAGTTCCCCCTTATCCTCAGTTTGTTTCTTTCTGCAGTTTCAGTTGCCCCCTGTCAACTGTGGTCCACAAGCAGATGATCCTCCTTCTGACATGTCACCAGGTCAGCAGAAGCCTAGTGCTCGAACGTCATCACAATGCCTACAGCCCCCACCTCACTGCGTCTCCTCACACAGGCATCCTGTGCTTTCACACCATCACAAGAAGGGGGAGTGTGGAACATAGACATTCTGAGAGACAGAGAGGCCGCATTCACATAACTTTCATTACAGAATATTGTTATAACTATTCTATTTTACTATGAGCCATTATCGTTAATCTCTTACTGTGCCTAATTTATAAACCAAATGATCAGAAGTATGCATGTATAGGAAAACACAGTACATATAGGGTTAGGTACTGTCTGCAGTATCAGGCATCCACTGGGGGTCTTGGAACATACGCCCTGCAGATAAGAGGCTCCTGTAGATGACAGAATTCTTTTAAAGATTTTTTTTTACTGTTTTATTTATTTCTAGGAGAGAGAAAGAGAGCGTGAGCAGGGGAGGGTCAGAGAAAGAGGGAGATACAGACTCTGAAACAGTCTCCAGGCTCTGAGCTGGCAGTCAGCACAGAGCCCGACGCGGGGCTCGAACCCATGAACCATGAGACCATGACCTAAGTGAAAGTCGGACGCTTAACCGACTAAGCCACCCAGGCGTCCCTGGATGACAGAATTCTTTCCTGAAGGAAGGAATTCTTACTCAAAAATCACATAAGAAAAAAAATGTATCCTGCATGAAGTAGCAACATAACTTTGAAAGTTTGAAGTACCACAAAACATAGGGACTCGTAACCATCTTAGAGACACTGTCATGTTTAAAATGTGGGAGTGTGAGTGTCTTCAGAGGATTGTAATGGGCTTACGGTCAACATTATAATTTAACATAATGGTCTTTTTACATTCCTATGCCATGGTAATAAACTTTGTGAATTAACTCTTTTAAGTAATTATTTATACAATATAAAAACAAAATGGTGCCCTAATTGGTATCCTTGCAGGTTGAAAATGCATGTAATCAACCTCTTTAAGTATAAAGCTTATTGTCACCAGCAGAGAACAGACTGAAGCTCTAGCAAGAATCTCTAATATGCTCTCAATAAGACTTCCTGAAGGCTGACTCGGTGGGGGCAGGAGAACCTTCTATTGCTCTCATAATAAAAAAAAAAGAAATAAAGTATGAATTATTCTTGTTGTCGAAATTGTGCTTCTCTCCATTCAAATCTATCTTAAACAAATTTCTGACTACCTTTTGTATGTCGGATTAAAATAGATTCATCTTTTAAAAATGGAAAGTGTGATTTTTATAGATGAATATGTACATTTTTAATAATACCAAGATATCATTTCAAATGAAAATAGCTATGTAGAAAATCTGATGAACTGGATCATTTGTGTCTATCTAAGAGAATATAATGCAATAATACATAAATACTATACACTATACACTCCATTAGCTCTGAGGACCATAAATACCACTAAATTTTTAAAACATGAGAAGTTTTTAAACGGTGCAAATGAAACATGGAATAGATCATTTGAATTAACTTCTATATTTTATCACTCAAAATAATTTAACTAATGGGAATTTTTTTCAACCAAAAAACTGATGTTAAGAAAAAGTCATTAAATAAAGTTTCTGATAATATCAGAAAGTCCATGCAAGTTGTTTTTCACTCTGGACAAAGTATCAATAAGAGTTCTTAAAACTTCACTGAGGAATGGATTAGAAAACACAAAGTGAATTTTAGGACTTATCATTATGGGCTCACGTGATGTTTAGGTGATGGCAGTGTCTCCTCTTAGCAGGATTTGAAAGCAAGAAACATGGGCATATTTGCTCCCACTATACCTACTACCTAGAATAATCACTCACTAAGTGATTGAAATATATTTGAAGAATAAATGAATGAGATAGGAGAAGAGCAACTCAGATAATGATAGTTTAGGTTGACATACTCAGATCCAAGAAATAATCCTAACCCAACACTTTATAGATGAGGAAATTTATGTTCCAAAATAAGTTTTCTATCTAAAGTCAGAGTTTCTGGTCTTGCTTTTTGCTAATCCCAAACCACTTAGTTGATTTCGGAGGTTTTAAAATCAACTTTTACTGCTCTGTGGATAGATTTGAGACCTCACTGTGAAATTTTAATCCTTGGCTGGATCTACTTTTGTCAGTCAACACATACTGAACTGTAACCTTCCACTGCATGACATGGTGGGTACCCAGAAAAGGCCAACTGAAGTCAATACAGATAGAATCTGAGAAGCCAATTTTGTAACATAATTAACTCTGAAATCAAAGGAAAGTTTCTTTTAGGCCATTCACTATTTTGAATTAAAACTGTACTTCAACCTCTCCATTTCTGTGGTAATGAAAAATTACTAAATCAGGACTAGATTTATGAACTGTTTCTTACCTTACTTTTGACTATATGGTCTTAAAAAGTCTACTATGTACCCAGATTATGGTTTCTAAATATTCTTTCCTACTAAAAGGAATCAGAGCTCTTTACAGACATGGCTAATTCTTAGCAAGGGCAAGAAAATATATAGGATAACTCCAGAACATCTTGTCCTACCAAAAGTCCTTGTCGTACCAAAATATTACTAGGATTATATCAAAAAGACTCAAGAGCCAAACTGAAGAGGCTTTCAGTAGCCAAAGATCAGACAATCTAAATGTCAATAAGAATCCAATGGTATGGATTAATGCATGAAATGTCTTTAAATCCATAAATTCTTTTTTTTATTTTTTTAAATTTTTTTAAACATTTTTTTAATGTTTTATTTATTTCTAGGGGAAAGAGAGAGAGAGAGAGAGCGCGCGAGCAGGGGAGCATCAGAGAGAGAGGGAGTCACAGACCGAAACAGGCTCCAGGCTCTGAGCTGGCAGTCAGAACCACGAACCGCGAGATCATGACCTAAGCGAAAGTCAGACGCTTAACCGACTAAGCCACCCAGGCGCCCCAAAATCCATAAATTCTTAATGATATTTAAAAATGAACTCATATGGGGATAACTGGATAGCTCAGTCAATTAAGCATCCAACTCTTTTTAAATTTTATAAAAATGTTTTATTTAATTCTGAGAGATTAAAGAAAGAGATAGCTTGAGCAGGGAAGGGTCAGAGAGAGAGAGGGAGACAGAGAATCTGAAGCAGCTTCCAGGCTCTGAGCCCGCTGTCAGCACAGAGCCCGACACGGGGCCTGAACCCATGAACTGTGAGATCATGACCTGAGCCTAAGTCAGAAGCTTAACCGACTGAGCCACCCAGGTGCCTCCCCTCCTTTTTCTAAAAATTTTTTTAAAAATGTTTTAAGCAGCCAACTCTTGATTTCCGCTCAGGTCAGAATCTCACAGTTGTGAGATTAAGCCCTGAATCAGGCTCTGCACTGAGTGTGGAACCTGTTTGGGATTTTCTCTGTCTCTGTCTCTCTCTCTCTCTCTCTCTCTCTCTCCCCGCCCTTCCTCCCTCCCTCCCTCTCTCCCTCCCTCCCTCTTCCCACTCACTCTCTCAAAATTAAAAAAAAAGGACTCATTTCTCATTTTTGAAGGGTGCTAGGGAACTATCTAATTGTTTTGGCAACTAGTTATATCTTAAAGTCTTTATTCTGTCTTTCCTATAAGAATTGACCTCAACCAAATACTTGATAAGATAGAGGTATCCCACCTAGTAAATGAAGAAAGAATGTTAAAATACCACCAGTTTGCAACCCCAGATGAAATAAAGGATGTAAGCAATACTCATCTATGGATGTTAAGATGATTAGAAGACCCAGGCATTAAATGTCTCCCAATAAAAGTACACAATATTTCCTAAGACATATTGTTACTAACCAACCAACCAAAATCTGATCCAAAAATAGAAGAAAAGGGCAACTCACAGTGCAATCAGCAAAATTCAAACAATGAAAAACTCTCTAGGAGAAATGACACAATTTCTTCAATGAATTCTGTTGTGTGTGTGTGTGTGTGTGTGTGTGTGTGTGTGTGTGTGTGTGTGAGAGAGAGAGAGAGAGAGAGAGAGAGAGAGAGAATGAAACCAAGAGACCACTCCAACAGATTTAGAGATTTAAGAGATCAAATCAATCAAATGCAACATAGAACCATTATTTCAAAATCCTGATTCAAAAGCTATTTAAAAAATTACAAGGCTGGGAAATTTGAACACTGAATTTTTGATGATATATTGACTACATATATGACTATAAATTTTTGTTAAGTATGATAATTGTAATAATTACAAGTAAAATCATATAGTCTCCAGGATTTGCTTCAAAATAATTTTATGATGGGCAATGTATGAGGGTACAGACTGGTTTTGTTTTTTTTTTTTAATTTTTTAATGCTTTATTTATTTCTGAGAGAGAGAGACAGTGTGAGCAGGGGAGGGTCAGAGAGAGAGGGAGACACAGAATCTGAAACTGGCTCCAGGCTCTGAGTTAGCTGTCAGCAAAGAACCCTACCTGGGGCTCAAACCCATGACCTGAGCCAAAGTTGGACGCTTAACCGACTGAGCCACCCAGGTGCCCCTGGACAAGTTTATTTCTATTATTCTCTTTAAAGATTATCTTTAAATTTCCCCTCCCCAAATTAAAAATAAAATACAAGTATAAAGAACTAAGTGCCTGTTTTCCTACCTGGAATTCTGAGATAATATTATTTCACTCACAGCTTCCTCAAAACATGTTGTCAAGAATAAGTAAGTTCTTTGAAAGGTGTTTAAAGTCTTGTTAATCAGGAATGAAGACAAAATGTTGCTGGTGAAAAACAAGCTTCAGACCTTATATATATTCTAATGACAAAGAAAGTATAGTCACAATATTTGGCAAGGAATGTTTGAAATACATAAACCATAACCATAAATCAAACTAAGCATTAGGAAGGATTAGTATAAGTGTGATATAATTATTTTCAATTCATGTCAATGAAATCAGATGTAAACTCCTAAAGGAAAAGCCTTAAGTAATCATTTTTGCTGTATTTATTAAACGACAATCTAAATAGTTAACAGGATTGAGACATTAAACGACTAACGTAATCAGAAAAAAAATTCCATGTGCTTCATAATAATTTTGCTTACTAGGTTCCATGACAAATGTGATGGTTAAAAGCAATTTCAAGACAATTTAACAAAGGCCTATCAGACCAAGTAGTGATATTGATATGTTTAGTACAAATTTTATTATTCATTAAATTGAAGTGATGTGTAGTATTTAAATCAAGAAAATACTTTTGATCTCAAAGACCCACACCACTTTTCCATTCCACTACTCACCTCACCGGCAGTGGATAAAACTGGCTAATAAAATGTTTTCTACAATGTATAGAAGATTCAATGGCTCTGTTAAGTCCCTTATTGGTAATGTCTTGCTCAACAACATTAATTGTGAAGTTTTCTGAAGCTGAAGCAATCACTTTGAAGTAAGTCATCCTTTCAAATTTGGATTGAAAAGAAGAGGGGAATAGCTTAGGCCTTTCTTTCCTTAATGTGACTATTTCCACAGATAGCTCCCTATGAAAATTACTAAATTGGCTTAGCTTTATAGGAAATGCCATTTAGAAGAACAAAAAATACAGTTAAAGAACAGATCCTGTGATCAAAATAACAGAATTATTGTTTGTATACTTTAGCAACTGCAAAATTTATGATTTTACATAATTTTTAAAGTAGCATTAAGCAAAATTATTATTTTCTAAATCATGAGTTAAGAAGAAAGACAGCCAAGAGAAAAGAACTTTGATTTGTATTTAATATTTAGCATTATTAGGCATAAAAAGATGTTAGAGACATAGAATTGAAAATATACTAAAAACTGAAACAAAAGCCTTCTTAAAACTTTTATTTGGTGCTTACCTGCTCTATATATCAGAAAATACGAAGCTGACATTTATCAAAGGTCCTGTTTAACATGTATCCCATAGAAATTTCCAAAGTAAGTCAAACAACTAAAATACCTACCTTATATTTGAAAATCAAATAACTTAAAACATTGAATAAATAAAATCTATGAGTTTACCATTAATATGGGGGGAGCACAACAGACACAACACTCATTTGCTTCGGCTGGAGGAAGTAATGCCGCTCCAATACATACTGCCAGTATCAACACAAGACCAAAATATGAACTCCTTACTCTGAAAATTGGGCATTAAAACAGTAAGGTTTTATCCTCCTGCCTTTTCAGGAGAGACTGGAATTCATTTCCACTTGATGAGGAAAAAGTCCTTCTTTATAAAAGAAAGCCAGCTAATACATGTAGAATGAAGGATATTATGAGAACATACACAATCTCCAGTGTAACAACCAATTCAGACAAGAGCAATCTGGTCACTCAAACCATTAAGTGAAAGACTACTGGACAACAAAGATATTCACACAATGCCAGACTATCACCTCATTAACTACTTGCTAATAGGAAAGAAGAAGGCTTATCTTTATGCTAGGGACAGTTGGTGGTCACCACCTTAACCAAGTCATTAAATGTGGCATTGCCAATAGTGAGACAACCTGACATCATATGCCCTTGAACAGAATGCCCTGGAAAGCATTTGTCATTATGCATGAAATATGCTTGTAAATAATGTTTAGAATGAATCTAATCAAATCTCTAGACCCAATTTACAGTTTAGAAGAATACACAATGCTTGAACATTCCTAGATTGAAAGTAAAAGCTAAAAAAACACTTTAGGGAAAATGGGGAAATTTGAATATGGACTGGGTGTTAGCTGATATAAGAGAATTATTGTCAATTTGGTTAGCCATGATAATGGTATTGTAATTTCATCTACCCAACACACTTTTTTTAGAGGCTCCTATTTTTAAGAGTTGCAGGTTGAAGTATTCAGGGATAAAGTCTCAATGTTGGAGACTTATGGGTCGGCAAAAAATATACATCAGAGACTTTATAGACTTACAGCTGTAAGATAAATAAGGTCTGAGGGTGACTATAGCTGATAGCACTACTGTGTGACTGAAATTTACTAAGAGAGTACAACTTAAATGTTCTCACAAAAAAGCTTAAAAAAAACCTATAATCCAATATTGATCGTAGTAATGATTACAACTATATATTATTTGTCAAAATTATCAAATTGTATACTTATAATTGGTGAATTTTCATTTTATGTAAACTATATCATCATAAAGCAAATTAAAAACTAAATATAAAGAGTTTATAGGGTGCCTGGGTGGATCAATTGGTTAAGCATCTGACTTCAGCTCAGGTCATGATCTCACGGTTCGTGGGTTTGAGCTCCACATCCAGCTCTGTGCTGACAGCTCAGAGCCCGGTGCCTGCTTCAGATTCTGTGTCTCTCTCTCTCTCTACCCCTCGCCCACTCACACTCTCTCTCTCCTGAAAATAAACATTAAAAAAAATTTCTCTAAAGAATTTAAACTCCCCACAAAAAGAAAAAAAGAGATAAAGAGGACAACAATGGTAACTGTTAAATCTAGGTGATATGAAAATGTCACTATAGTAGTGCTTCAACTTTTCTATAGATTTGAATAATTTTCTAAGTTGAAAAAAATATATAAAAATTACTTTAATAGGAGATATAACTACATAATGGCCAGGTTTACAGAAGTAACAAATTGAATTCTTGACTGCGATCATCATATTTAAATAAGGAGACCAGGGCATTTACTGTTAAAAGTGAAGTTTTCAAGTAAATGGAAGGGTTCAAAACAAGCATGATGTAGAAGTAGAAACTGCAAACAGAAAAGCTGCTGCAGAGAAAGGGCAGGAATCAGCCCTGGAGACAATGAAGATAGCAATATCACAAAGCTAGAGAATGGAAGACTTTGTTATCAGTTTAATCTTCAAGATTAGCAACTAAATTACATTAATCTTCTCAATCTAACCCGTACCTCATGGTTTAATCTTAAAATTCTCTTTTGTGCTTTAGATGAAAGTCATGCATAATGACAGTTTATGTCATCAGTCGTCAGGGTCAAACATAGCCCATATCGTCCCCAAGTCTAAGGCTGAGGTTATACAAATTACTAGAATAATCATTTTCCTGTGAATTTGTAATGGTCAATTGTGGAACCACCACTGGGATTTCTAAATATGGTGATTCCAGTCATCTTAAGAATGAAGTTGATTGACTACAGAATCCCATCAGTCACCGGGCCATCAGCTTTTATTACTACAAGGAAAAATGAGTCAGTTGAAAAAAGGTCGACTCAGCTGGACCATGTAAACACTGTTAACTGCTTTTTTGGAATTACACCCTTGTCATCAGACAAGAAAATACAGATACACTGGTTACAGTAAGAGGGGTTCCATTACAACCACCTCTTAACTTTAAATGGTAAAGAGTCAATATATGCCCAAGCCATTGCCTATAGATAGGTAGTAACTGTGGCTTCAGACTCAGAACCTCGCTTCAGAGCTGCTTTTTACTCTCATAACTTATTCAGAGTGGCTACAGAGATAGGAAAATGTCTAATTTTGCCTTCCAAATCTAGTCTAGCAGTATGTCTGTAAGGAAACAGAAAAACAGTGAGCCATGTAATTTTACTTACTAGCTAGACAAGTTCTATCTGATCTGTGAGTCTGTTTCTTCACTTGTAAAACAGAAATAACATACCTATAAAACAGGGCTGACTTAACCTGCTCTAACATAAAGGACTGAGAAGATAAAATTAATATCTTGAAGACTGTTTTCAAATAAAATAAATGAATTTAAAAATATCATCTGTCTAGATTACATTTTAATTTGCTGCCTGATTATCCACATTCCATAGCACAATGTGTGAGAAAAAAAACAATTCCATTTGTCACTACCTAGCTGCCTAGTGAAAAACAGGTTAGATAAAATCATCTATGCAGAACTCTTGCCAAAAATATTTACCTGAATCCAGTGAAACAATTAGTCAAAAACAGACTTAGGGACTAGCCTGGATTTTCCCAAAATGTCAGTATAATAAAAGACAAAAAAAAGAAAAACAGGCAATGAGTGATGGGTCCAATTTAGGTAAAAAGGAAATAATCAAAAGACCTGGTGACCAGCTGCAGTCTATGCTCCTTGATGGGGGTCTTGGATGAAACAATAAGTACAAATGGAACACTATAGGGACAGTTGGGACAATCTGCTCTACATATTAGATATTATTTTACCAACAATAAATTTCTTGAGTGTGATAAATAAGATGGTTATGAAGGAAATGTCCTTATTTTAGGTGAAACATTATGCTGTCAGCTACTTACTTTCAAATGGTTCTGAAAATAATCTCAAACTATCTAAAGAGAAAGCAAATATGGTAAAATATTAGCAAAAGCTGAAGACTCTAGGTGAAAAGTATACAGGTGTTTGTTATTCTATTCTTCGAACTTTTCTGTACATCTGACCAGGAAAAGTGGACATTGCATAAACAAAACAAAACATAAAATTGGCAAGTAATAAAAAACATATCAATTTTCCAATAAAAATATACTTTTCATAAACCAACCTAATTATCTAAACTAAAATAAATTCACCATGTTATAATGTTGAGGTATATTATTTAAGAGCAACACTAATCTTTCTAAAATAGAAAACAGATCAATTAAGTGCACTTAATTGAAAAGGTCTCACTGAAGAATTTCCTTTAAGGAAAAGGGATTGTGAGAGGAGGGATGGGCTAAATGGGTAAGGGACATTAAGGAATCTACTCTTGAAATCATTGTTGCACTATATGCTAACTAACTTGGATGTAAATTTTAAAAAATTAATTAAAAAAAGAAAAGCAGTATAAAAGAAGGAAAAGCAGTATAATTTCTGGAAGCAGTATAGAAACAGACTCAAAGTTACTACTGGAAACGATCATAGAAATTAACTCAAGTCTTTATAGATTAGCAAACTAGTATCCACACGATTTTCAAGACATTCAACTTGATGTTTTTTCAAAAGATAATTTCAAGTCAGGCAGAACATGTACAGTTAACAGATGTGATGGCTCATATTTTACCAGATACTTCAATTCAACCACTCCAAAAGCAAAAGCAAGCAAAGTAAAACAACTAGAAACAACTAAGTATGGTCTATGGACAGAAAACATGATATTCTGCTCTAGAAATGCCATCACAGTGCTCTAGAGTAGGAATGCCAAGGGGCGCCTGGGTGGCTCAGTCACTTAAGCGTCCGACTTCAGCTCAGGTCATGATCTCACAGTTCGTGGGTTCAAGCCCTGCGTCGGGCTCTGTGCTGACAGCCAGCTCAGAGCCTGGAGCCTGTCTTCAGATTCTGTATCTCTCTCTGACCCTCCCCTGCTTGTGCGGTCTCTCTCTGACTCTCAAAAATAAATAAAAAAGCATTAAAAAAAAAAGTCTCTTTAGAGCAGGAATGCCAAAACAGGGGTCAGGGGGACCCTCTAATAAACACTAGACTGAGGTAACAGATGAAGATAGTTTTAAGATCATGGGGTGTGTGTGTGTGTGTGTGTGTGTGTGTAAGAGAGAGAGAGAGAGAAATAGATCAGGCTTTCCTGTTCTGACACAAGGCTGGACAACTGCCCATCATTCCCCTAAGAAATCAGGAAGTACACTCAGGAATATCTTTTTATGGGTTCATCTGAATACTAACTTTCTAGAAAAAGCATCACTGTAACATGAGCTAACAGTTTATGTTTATATTATCTCTTAAATAAATTCATGAAAAATTTAAATATCCTGTTAATGTGGAGTTACATTCTCTGCTTTAAAACCTATTTACTGGTATAGATTTCCAATTACTATGTTTTCTTAGGAAATATACTGTATTTCCTTTACCAGATAAGCTCTGTAATAGAAGAAAAATAAGAAGATTAATTTATCTTTATGAACTCACCTTCCCTTTTCTTCATAAGATGGCAATAAGGTAAATTGTATAGAAAAGAACAAACTTTATAAAATGTTATGTCATTATTTTCAAAATAGCATTTTATTTACCTTGTTAATGGACACTACCAAAGCTGGTTCCACTTTGGCTTCAATTTCTTCTGGGGTATAAAAACAATAGAGTTTACCCCCTCTTAAAACACAGTACAACCTTCTCCAACTAATCAGCTTTTCCACCATTTGCTGAAAAAGATTCAAGCAACCATCAACCTTAATCATTATTTATCATCTTAACATTAAATTCAACAAAATACTTAAATCACCAAAGTTATGTTAGTTTAAAAAAATATTTTAATGTGATAGAGTTACCCATTAATTTAATGTACAATAAGTCAGTAGTCTAAAAGCAAAGAGTAAGTTAATATCACAGAAGAAAGGTTTGGAATTCTCAAAAGCATTAAGCAAATGGAGGTAATGATTACCACATAACTTTTACACATATGGAATCATAAATCAACGCAGTTTTAGAAAAGCTAGTCTATTAAAAATTAGTGCTTCAAATTCCACAGCAATCCATCTAATGACTCAAAAAATTATAAAAATAACTCAACACTCAAAATATAATTTTCCCTTACTGTTCTCAGAATACTGGAAAATGGTGACTCCCCTAATAAGAATGCAAATTTCCTTTCCTCTTAATGGACTCTTTTAAAAAAGGTATTGATTCATTGAAGCCCATAATTAATTATTTACTGAATATAAATAACTATGGTTATAAATAAATCAGGAGTAGGTGGCACAGAAGCAGCTTTGGAAGCCCAGAGACCTTAAGTGTGCCAAAAGCTGTCGGCCAGGAAGGCCTATCAAAGGTGTGGAGCAGCCCTCATCTGCTTCCACAAGGGGTTCTCTGCTGCGATTATCCCACCACTGCCCTTATGAGGCAGAGGGACCTGGAGATGGCTCCTTAAGCCATCAAAACCGCCTTAGACCCCTCCCCTTCCCACCTTCTCACCCCCACTATGCCAAACACTGAGAAAACAGTCATTTAAAGGAAGGCTTTAAAAATAATACTTTTCATTATCAGAAGACTAAACTGCCAGTACATTAAGATCTAGACTGTAGCTATAATTGTAGGATATTTAAAGTCTTCCAACCTGCTGATTAAGAAATCCTGCAAATGCATCCTCAGCCATACAAGCTGGCTGGGCGACTAGTCGGCAGCACATGTTGCCATATAAGGGAAGCCAAAATGAAGACTCCTCTATTTAAACAAGATAGAAAAAAAAATCAAGTTATAAACATGTTTATCTGAGGTCATAATACATTTCTATTTTTTTTCCTTTTTGAAATTATTTTGCTTTGTATAAGAACATACGTAAAGGTTCATCCTACTCAAATACCAGTGCCATAGTTAATGAAAAAATCAAATATGAGAAAGTAGGACAGGATGATATTAAACTGATAGCTTATAAATGTTTTCACCCAGAATAGATGTGGAACTTTTAGTCTTTTGATCTCTTGTTTGATCTTGAAGTATTTAACAAATGAAGGTAGTTCAGGGCATATAAGTAAACTAATTTAAAATAAAAAACATTCTAATAAAATGATTCTTATATGTCAAATTCTACTTTTTGTTCTGATTTTCATTATAATAGCTAGCAAAGTGATCCTCTGAATATAACATTTCAGAGGACAATTTCAAGATAATACTTTAATAAGCCTCTTGGCCCTTCCTCTTCCCCTTCCCTTACTGAACAGTTTAGTTGTAAGTCACTAGGTGGAGCTCACACCCACCGGCACCTGTGCCCAGTGCCAGAGCCAGGCAGGATAGGGAGGGTGAGTAAGAGAGCCACCAGGCGCACCACGTGTCAGAGCCTGAATGGGCTGAGGAAGATGGACGACATGCGGCACAGCCCATGGGGGATTTCTCCTCAGGGGGTGACCTGGTGTGGGAAGTCAAGGCCCAAGCAGAGTGATGAGAGTGCCTACATGGTATAGCTGCCCAATGTGAGGTGTCAGAACCCAAAGAGTAAGGAGAGTGTGCACATTTGGCAGGTGACTCAGCCATGGCAGTCGGAGTCTATGAGTAGCGGGGACACTATCCACACATTTAGTGACCCAGAAAAGTGTGTCAGAGCCCAGTGAGAAGGGCATCTGAGAATAGAGGCAGTGGGCATGGGGTGTCAGAGCACAGGCCGGCTGAGGAAGGTGTTCACATGAGGTCACAGAGAGGGCAGCCAGGCAGGGGAACTTAAAGCCTGGGGTAAAGGCCTGTGTGAACTGTGTGAGCCTCAGCAAGGAGGGTCATGGGACAGGGGCAGCCTAGAATGAGGCTCCAGCAAGGAGAAGAGAGCATCTATTCATGGGAGGTAAAAGAATGGGTGCTTTCAGGAAGACCGATCAAAGAAGAAAAATGCATTAAAGGTAACAGAAGATGGATTTCTTCCTGTCAGAAAAAGGAGTTACAAACATGTAGAATGAACTCTGTGCTGTTAGATAAGAACTGGATGCACTGGTATGGACTTACGTTTTCCAACATATAAAGATTAGGAAATACAGAACAAATATATAAGCCTGTGTGCACCTGTGTCCTCTGAGAGGGTCTGTGGAAAGCCACAGTGGTACTCTAACAGTACCACTCTGATAGCAGTGAATACACCTAGAACCCAGATCATGTCTTCTAAATATTATTTCCATCAAAAGGAACCAGCATTCCTCTGAAAAATGACTGATTCCATGACTGGGGCAAGGAAAGTACAGGATGAATCTGAAATACCTTGTTTTATGCCATAAAGCAAGGAAGTACTTGATGAATGATGAGAATATTGTCAAAAAAGACAATAGAACCCTTCTTGAATGTGTTCCCATTGGCCTAATTGGGGAAAACTTGAATCTTAAAACAAGCAATGATACTAACATTCAATAAAATAGGAAAATGAGTCCATATTGATATAAATAAATGAATAAATTGAAAGATCAGTAAGACATACACTTACATAGTTTCAAGGCACCCCCTTCCTCCACAAAAATATATATTAAAAGTTCTTTCAAAGGGGAAACAAAAGAGACATTTTACAGTAGAGAAGCTGGGCAGACACCACACTACCCAAGTGATCAAAGTAAAAATTACCAGTAATGGGATGAATCAAAATTACACGCCACTTGACAAATCAGTAAGAACTCAGGATCACTTCTGTGATATTCCTGCCCAAGATGCATATCCCAAATCTTATCCCAAGAAAACATCAGATAAACCCAAATTTAGGGACCTTTTGCAAAATAACTATGATGCTTAAAAATATCAAGGTTATTGGACCGTCTGGGGGTTCAGTTGGTTAACTGACTCTTGATTTCAGCTCAGGTCCTGATCTCATAATTCACTGGTTCAAGCCCTATGTCAGGCTTTGCACTGAAAGTATGGAGCCTGCTGAAATTCTCTGTCTCTTTCTCTGCCCCTTCCCTGCTCTTTTTCTCTCTCTCAAAATAAATAAATAAACATTATAAAAAAAATTTTAATGTGAAGGTTATGAATGCCAGGAAAAGACAGAATTTGAAATGGTGCAATTTGAAAGAAACTAAAAGAAGCATGATAATCAAATTCAATGGATGATTCTGCACTGGATCCTTCTGTCATAAAACATTATTGGGACAGTGAGCAACACTTTATTTTATAGAGATTGATGATTAAATGGTAGTAATGTGCTAACATTCATTTACTGACTTGGATACTGGTAGTGATGTAACTAATGTCCTATTAGTAGGAAATCTATATTAACATATTTGATGGCAATGGAGAATCATGTAAACTGCTCTCATATATTTTTTTGGGAAAAAGATCTTGACATTTAACTTGTAACTTTTCTGTAAGTTTGCAATTGTTTCAAAAAGTTCTTTCAAACTTTCAAAAAACATTAAGATACTCCTTTAATGTAGTGTGTAAGTAGGCATATAGCCTTCACATCTGCATGGAAAGAAAGCATTGCATAATTTATTCTGTATATCAGGGTATAAGTAAAAACCCAATATGTGGCCCTTCCCCCACAATGGAACACACAAAAATGATTTTCAAAGTTTTCACTGCATCCCTGTTGGTAATACCCATAAAATCGCTAGCCATTGATTGTTATGGTTATTGACACCAAAGTCTTAATACCTCTGGAAAATAAAACATTTTTTGGTAAAAATACTATTATATATAGATACCATACCAAGGTTTGGTACATCAGTTACATGAAAAAGACGTGCCTAAATAAAGTATACAAAGGAAAACAAAAAAAATTTTAACAACCTGCCTGCTCATTGTTAAGAGTAGAGCACAACAAATTGTCTGGGACTGTTCAAACCTGTTTATTAATATCTTGGTAAAGCTGTTATCTTTCAGAAATAAAGGGTTTGACCTCGGAGAAATAAATGCATAAATAGAACACAGGCAATGATTCTAAAACACAGGCATAAATAAATAGATACAGGAGAAGTTCCTTTTCTAAAACAGGCAGGAAATGAAATAAAAATTCTATAAAAGCAGGCATCTGAGTAAAACATCTGAACTCAACTTTGTGATTTATGAATTTAAACTTTGAAAGCAAATTTCTTTATGTAGCAATCCTAGATTTATAGATGGCTTATGTTCTAAATATCTGTAAGCTAGTTGTTTTTAAGCTAGGATGCACTTTGTTAAAAAATAGAATCATAAATGATGATTAGTTTTTCAGACAAGTTCATAACGTTTGTCTAATCACTAATGTATCCTGGAAACTACCACTTTTAACAATGTGCTTCTCCAGTAAAATTTAGATTTCTCCAGTAAAGTTTAGATTTCATAGTATGTAGAGAAAAATAATTTCCTTCTGATGACAGTCCTTGGAAAGGGATACTAGATATAGAATTCATTTTTCTGCAGACCCCTTGCCATCTACTCTGTAATCACCTGTCCCTTCTGACCAAGGTCTCTTTACAGCTGACGATCACTGTGGAAGAAGCAGTCTCTGACAAGAAACATGACATCCATCTAGTCATTTAACCCAGCTGAGGACTAAGTCTTCATGTTTAAAAATACTACCCATCTTAAGTAGGAGGGTTGTGAAAATCAAATAATGTGGAAATGGCATCTATCATGGTGTCTGTCACATAGCGGCTTCCCATCATTTCACATCCAGGGCAGTCTCACTCCCCAGATCCTGCCCTTTCCATTTTCAATGATGTCTCCATCCCTGCACAACATATCTAATCCAAATACTTAATTCTTCTTTTCTAACCAAGGGTGACATTAGGACAAGATGAAATGAAACCGGAAGTGAAAAAAAGCAATTTGACTTTCCACTACTTAAAGATTTTATCTAATTCGTTTGCAGTTTCAAATGGGGAACAAAACGGTGTTTAAAATTGACAGCAACAACAAAAACAAAACAGGCAAGGGAAAGAATCCAGATAACATCTTAGTTCCCTGTGAGTCAATCTTCACAGTATGGTTTCACTGTTTTATAAAAAGAATAAAAATTTCTTGATGATGAAGATACCATTTTAGCTTTTCCTTTCAATTATCAGGAATAATAAAACTGTGTTATAAATTTTAGAAAATATAGTTACTTCCTATCGTTTTTACAGACACTGACAAAACTTTATTCAGGAAAACCCAATGTATTAACATAGATTTATATTAATGCATAAATTTGATGGTGGCTTTTTTCCTGCATTAAATTGTTTCCTTTAAATTAGAATATTTCTTTTTTTTCCAAATAGGACTGATTTACAAGATTTTAATTCACCACACATTCTAGCAATATAACTACTACAAAGAGTTAGGCACATGGGTTATTGTTTCTTTAACTTTCTTCTGTGGAGTCCACAAGCCTCAGTGCCCACAGTTTTGGGTGTTAGTGTTCTTTTTTTCTTTTCTTTTCTTTTTTTTTAATAGTTTATTGTCAAGTTGGTTTCCATATAACACCCAGTGCTCATCCCCACAAGTGCCCTCCTCCATGCCCATCACACCCCTTCTAAGCACAGGTCTTCTCACAATCTTTAGTCTGTGAGTCTGTATTGAATTTCTCTAAAAAAGAGCCATACCACACAGGGTCCATGCAGATCTACCCATGAGCATTTTATTGAATAAGAATCTAGTGATATCTTACAGAACACTGAAGACAACTGAGGAATCACTGCTAAAATTAATGCTTCCTTTATAAATTGTATTCTTTTCCACAACTTTGCAGGCGATTTGGTTGAAAGAATGGGGCCTTTCATCATCAATTCCATTATTCACACATGGATAGTATTTTGAGTCTGTAGGTGCTTTAATCATCATCCCTGACCAGAAAGCATAGCAAAGTACAGCTTGTCCTGGATTATTTAAAGTCTGGCTCACCCACTTTCTAGCTACATGACCTAGCATGCTATGTCCTCTAGGCTGCAATTTGCCCATCTGCAAAGTGTACATGACGATAAAATGAAGAACTTGTGAAGGTCACAGAACTAGCCTGTGCTGGAACCAGAATCTGAGTCCAAGGCTGATGACACCACAGTCCACACCACTAATCACTTCATGGTAATGCTTCCTTTACAGATACATCCCACAGACACTAGGAATGAAAACTGCTTAAAAGTGTTTACTTATTTACATTTTATTGAGGTAAAAACACCTAACAGAAGATTTATCCTCTTAACAGATTTTTTTTTAGTTTATTTAGAGAGAAAAAGCACATGTACAAAAGAGCAAGGGACAGGCAGAGGGAGAAGCAGAGAGAGAATCCCAAGCAGACTCAGCACTGTCAGCAGAGTCCAATGCGGCGTTTAAACTCACAATCTGTGAGATCATGACCTGAGTCAAAATCAAGAGTCGGACACTCAACCAACTGAGCCACCCAGGCGCCTCTCGTCTTAACAGATTTTTAAATGCACGATACAGTATTGTTAACAATAGGCTCTACCTCGTATAGCAGGTCTCTAGAACCTATTCATCTTGCATACCTGAAATCTTATACCTGTTAATTAGCAACTCCTTTCCCCTGGTAAGTGCAATTCTACCCTGTGCTTCTTTGAATTTGCCTATGTAGACACCTCACATAAGGGGAACCATGCAGGGTCTGTCCTTCTGTGACCAGTAAGCGTGGTGTTCTCAAGGGGCATCCATGTTGTCACATATCGCAGAATTTCCTTCCTTTTTAAAGCTGAATATTTCATAGAACACTGTCTGACATATAATAGACACTCAACATATGACAGCAATATTGATAATTCCAGAAAACTGACACAAGTTGAAATGACAATAAACTTCATCTACCAGATTTTGTGATAAAATTGGTAATGTTAACACTACTGCAGACTTCAAATTTTGAGTAAGGAGATTGTGTAGACCAATCTTCCCACTGAAAACTACTGAAAATGCTGTATCAAATTTATTTAAAATTTCTTCCAAGAGCAACAAAAAGGTAACAAGACCAGTACAAATCTGATAAGAACCAGTGAGTTAAGTGAGCACAGACGCTGTGTTTGTCCTGAGAGCATTTGCCAATCCCAGCAAGTCTGAATTTATGATTTAATGATCCTGCAAGATGAGGAAGCTGAACAGAAATCAAAGTCTAGGGCCTGAAAAATGTAACTGGTTTAATGGGAGATCCTCCCCCTGCTAGGCTGATATCCCAAAGGAACCACCGACAGGGTGGAGGTGAACTAGAAATGAACCAGCCTTGCTGCCTAGGATTCTCAGTACCTAGAAGTGGGGATAAAAGAGGCCCAGAAAAACTCAGACATGATCTTTGGATAAAGTGGGCCCCGAATGATAGTTCCTCCAGGTGCCTGCATCAATTCATTCCTGTATGTAAACTTTTAATTTTAATGACAAGTGTATGAAGATAACCCAAAATGCAAGGAATTGAGGCATCATGAGAACTGCAGGAAAAAGAACAATAGCAATATACTATCCATCTGAATTATTAGTCACAGGCTATGAAACAGCAATGCATGCTCTTCACCAAAAATCTGAAAGATAACATTGACAACGCATGCAGGAAGTACATCCTAAATTTAGGTAGCAAACAGGGAGGATAAAGTGAGACCATTGACACAGGTTTAACAGGCAAGCTGGGAGAAAAGAGAATGGAGCAGAGGCTCTCTGAATGGAAAACTGAGATTTTGCCCAGACACCAATCAGTACTTTCAACAAGTTAAAGGAGTTCCTAAAGCAGCATAAATAAAATTAAATTCTGCACCTATATCATAATGAAACTTCAGAAAACCAAAGGTAAAGGGAAAAGAAAGCTACCTTAACAAAAGTGACACACTGACATGATTTTCAACAGCTGGTAAAAGAAGCCAAAAGATAGTGGAATTATATCTTTAATATTCAAAAAGAAAAAATAAAAACTGTCAAAATTCTGTATCCTATAAAAATATCTTTCAAGAATAAAGCAAAAAAGAGTCATCTTCAAACATAAGAACAAAGGTGTATGATATCAGTGGAACATAGTAAAAGAAATTCTTAAGGATTATACTTCAAGCATAAGAAAAATGATCCCAGACGTAAGGTATTAGATACAAGTAGTGCACAAAAACTTTAGGTAAACCTAAGTAAATATAAAATGTATAAAACATCTTGTGAAATTAAAAATCAAATAGAATTCTAATGTATAACAATAGCACACAGGTCAGAGAAATAGTTTAACTGTTCTAAAATCCTTGCATTGTCTAAGAAAAAGGTAAAACTATCTCTTTTTTTTTTTAAGCTTATTTATTGTGTGTGAGAAAGAGAGAGAGCACGTGCGTGATGTGGGGCTCAATCACATGAACTGTGAAATCATGACATGAGCCAAAATCAACAGTTGGACACATAATCGACTGAGCCACTCAGGCACCCTGTAAAACTATCTTTTAATTTTAGACTTTAACACATATGATTAATGCCATTTCTAGAAGTGCCATTAGAAGTAATTTCTAAAAGATGAGAAAAAGAATTACAACTTAACTTCAAACAAGGAAAAACTGAAATGATGAAACTATCAATCCTTTAAAAAGTCAGGAAAGAACAGAAAAGCCACCATGAAATATATTAAGACTCAACAGCAAACACAGGATATGATGGCAGATTTAAACATAAATATTTAATATCATACAATATGGGTTATAAACTATTTGGTATCAAATGCAAAATGACTAAATACTCCATTAAAAAACACAAAGACTGTGAAACTGGATAAAAATTAAAATCCAGTATATAATGCTGTTTGAAGAGACATAGCTACAATATAAAGATAAGAAAAGCTTGAGGTAAAAGAGTAGAGGAAAATGCACCATTTAAAAATTGTGTATCAAATAGTAAAGGCTCAAATAATATAAAGCAAAAATAGACATAACTATGAGAACTAGAAAATCTACAATCACAGCAGATTTTATCAGACTTCTCACAGTAATTAATAGGACTACAATAATTATTTCTAACAAATAACTAGAATATATAGAACAGACCACTGAATAAAAAAAAACCAACAAGCCTACTGCAAGAATATTATAATAAAAAGACAGAGAACATGCAAAACGCCAGTATCCAGTGGAAAGGAGAAACATCACTACAGGTGCTGGAGAAATTCAATAAAGCCATCATGAAAAAATTAATGTTTATAAACCTGAAATTTTAGATTAAATATACACATATGTATAAAAATATAACTTACCAAAATTGATTCAAGAAACTGTAAACCTAAAGAACCCTGTAACTATTAAAAATAACTGAATGAGTTATATAGTGATATAATCATACAATGAAATACTATAAGCAACAAGATATACCCATACTGAACGAACAAAAACCAAGTCACTAAGAAGACATAATGTGATTTTATCCATATAAAATTCAAACACAGAAAAAACTAAACTATATTATTTAGAGAAGCACACAGAGGTGGTAAAACCAAAAATAAATGCAAGGAAGTGAATACCATAAAAACTAAGGCACATTTACACCTAGAATAAGTAAGAAGAAGAAATGATGGCAATGTTCTTTCTGGACGTGAAAACAGTTATGCATATATTCATCTCATAATTATTTGTTACATTGTACATTCACATTTTAAGAACTCTTCTCTTTTTTAATGTAAGTTTTATTTTTTTGTAATTTTTTCAATGTTTTATTTACTTTTGAGACAGAGCATGAGTAGGGGAAGGGCAGAGAGAGAGAGAGAGACAAAGAATCCGAAGACAGGCTCCAGGATCTGAGCTATCAGCACAGAGCCCAATGTGGGGCTCGAACCTATGAACTGTGAGATCATGACCTGAACTGAAGTTGGATGCTAAACGACCTGAGCCACCCAGGTGCCCCTATGTAAGTTTTAGTGCAAAACTTAAAAAATATTGTTGTAAAATCATCTATCTCATCAGTACAGAGCCACCATCCTCATAACAATAAGTACAACTAAGGTAGTACATAATTTTGTATATTCTGCTTCAGAAAATGGACAAAATAAATGACCCAAGTTATATTTCCAAACTACTTTACCATTACCACTCTGTACTGCTCCTCATAGATAAAATAATCAGGAAGAATGGAGAATGCTCATGCTAAATTTTACAAACCTTTCTAATTGTTTAAATCCCTTCTTTACCTTCCTATATTATTTTTTTTTCAATAAACTACATCTACCAATATCATCCAGAGATGAAACAGTTAATATTAATTTAGCCCTATATCCTATCTCCTATATCCTCTGTTTCTACCAGCATAAGGGTTGGCTTCCTCAATTTCAACTTTAAAAATAAGATAGGTCTTTGATAGCCAACTAGAAGGGTATTGAAGTAATCGATTTCAAGTCCAAGACAAGGATCTAGAATACACAAAACCTTTCTGTTCTCACTAAGCTAGCCTCACAAACAAATCTCTGGCAAATGGCATTAAGAAAACATAAAATTTTTTTCTCTTTTGGGGAAACGGAATGAATGTATTAGAAAGAACCTACAGAATCATGCATGCCTACATTAGATAAGCCAATATCCACTTCAGAGGAGCATATTAAAATTAGGAAGTATTACCGCCACAACATTATCTATTGCCATAACATACATAGAGTGTACTCACCATTTCCATTAATGGACAGATTATGTGTCTTGAAGCTATCCTCAGCACTTTCCAAGGTCAGAGTAGTATGAGCTAGCAAATTATATTTTGTACCCCTAATAATAGAGAGAAAGAAGACATGCCTTAAGTATTTTGGTATATTTTCTACTACATAAATATTTAGATGTTCAACAACAGAAAATATACAACCTGACTAAAAACCAGGCAAAGATCTTGAATAGACATTTCTCCAAAGAAGATACACAAATGGCCTATAAAAACATGAAAATACGCCCAAGATCATGAATCATTAGGAAAATGCAAAGCAAAACCTACAATGAGAGGTTCATTGTAATGGTTTCACATCCATTAGTATATGTTTTATTAAAAACAGCTAAATAAAATAGAAAATAAGAAGTGTTGGGTAGGATGTAGACAAACTGGAACCTTTGTGCATTGCTGATGAGAAAGTGAAATGCTGCAGCCACTATGGAAAATGGTATGGTGGTTCCTCGAAAAATTAGAAGCAGAATTACCATATGACCCAGGAATTACACTTCTGGGCATATACCCAAAAGAAGTTAAAGTAGGGACACAAATGGATATATGTACACCTGTATAAATAGCAGCATTGCTCACAATAGCCAAGTAGTAGAAGAAGGGCAATTGTCCATTCAAAGAATGAAAGAATAAACAAAATGTGATACATACATACAATGAAATATTATTCAGCCTTAAAAACGGAAGGAAATTCTGATACATTCTACAACAAGGATTAACCATAGATTTATTAACCATAAAAGACTATTATGCTAAGTGAAATAAGCCAATCACAAAAGGACAAATACTGCTTGATTCTACATGTAAAGCCCCTAGAACGGGTCAATTCATAAAAACAAAAAGTAGAGGTAAAGATTGTCAGTGGCTGGATGGAAGGGGATCAGAGTATGATTGTTTATGGGGTACAGAATTTCAGTTTGGAAAGATAAAAAAAGTTCTAGAGATGGATGGTGGGATGGTTGTACAACCCTGTGAATGCACTTAATGCCATTTAACTACACATTTAAAAATGGTTAAAATGGTAAATTTTATGTTATATATATTTAACCACAATAAAAAATGAAAAGCATATTTAGATATTATAGATGATAGATTACAAACATAAATGAATTATCAACTTAGCATGTTTATCTCTTTACACTATTTTATCTTATAAAAATCTGCAAGGTATTTGGTTTAACTCACAAATGTTTCTCTGGAAGATCTCCATTCATTCAAAAATCTTAACTGAATACCTAATATGTGCCAAGTCCTATGCAAGGTGATGGGACATTAATGATAAACAGGACTCAGTATTACATTCTGATGCAAGGGGGGAAGAAAAAAAAAAAAGAACAAGCAAAGGGATAAATAAAACATTGGTATTTGTAAATTATAATGCAACATTTTCTATGAAACAAAGGAGTAAGAAATCTGAGGAGACCTGTTAAGAAAGAGAAACAGGAAAGGACCCTCTGAGGGGTAATGGTTATAACCTCATAAAACGATGGAGCTAAGCTAAGAATGTGGGAAAACATTCCAGACAGAAAGGGTTGTAAGTAGAGCAGTGTGGCTGGGGCATAGGGAGTTCACAGGAAACACCACCCTACTTGACCCAAGATCAGAGGTACAGGCATGGATTAGATAGCTGGGACTTTGCTGTGAGCCTTGGAAGAAGGGTGGACTTGATTCCAAGTAGAATAGGAAGTCACTGGAGAAGGTTAAGAAGGAGGGAGTGATGGGATCAGATTCACATTTACTTCCTGGAGTTTACCAACTTTAAAGATTTGGGGTTTTCATCCATCATATGGGAGAATGGAGGACTTCATTACCAATTCCATTTTTTTTCCATTATAGTTCCTTGATGCTACTTGTGTTAAAATAGTACTCTTGCCAAAGTATCTAAAAATTCTGATGATAAATTTCATATCCTGGTACCTCGTGGTGATAAAAAGTACATTTTTATTCAATAATAATTATATTTTCTGTGCTAGCAACCTTAATTTTATTTCAAGACTTTCCTTGGTTTAATTATTTATTTTCCAAAGCAGTAAAACTTCAACATTCAAAACATCAGAAAGCATGTTAAATTGAGACAAACTTTGTAGAAGAGAAGCATCGGGTAGGAATTTTTATTGTATCAGGTGATATGTTTCATAAACTTTCTTCATCTCTTACTAAATCTTTAATAGAATCTCTACTACAGAGAAAAAGTATGTATACATGTAAGGGTGCAATGCATACTCCACAGAACATTACTCCCTTGGAAAAACAGTTCTTGGTTTATTTTTTCTCCAGTTTTATTGAGAAATAATTGAAATACTTTACTAAGTACAGCATGATGGTTTGATTTATCTTGATTTTTAATATACAACCACCATAGACTAGAAATATCTCTCAATATCCAATTTCTTTCATCAGTGTTTATAAAAGAAAATTTATGTTTCTGTTTCTGAAACTCAACAGAAATTTTTTAACAAAACAACACAGGACTAATATTTCAAGGTACATTCTGAATACAATTGGTATAATGTCAGACTCATATGGAAACTTCTGGAAAAGTTCACTTGGCACTAAAAAAATCTCCACTGTTGGAAGAGCTAAAAGGCACTAGCCTCGTACTCAGTGTAAGCCATTCTCTGCTATTACTCACTTATCCTGGGTTTCTATAGTCCTTCCATAGTTAGCTCTTATTTTTCCCTAGTGCTATACAATGATCCTCCTCCCCAAAAATTGAGAAAGTATTAGAGAAAACTGTGGAAAGCATTTCAGAACAATTGTTACAATGGAAGAGCAAACATTACTATGCACAAACCGCCTACTAACAATCCCTAATTGTCTAGTGATCAGGGTCCAATATATTAAGCATTATCTCAACGTGATAATTTGTCACTGATATACAAGTTTTACAGAACTGCATTATAACTACTCCCACCTGGAATAAGGGGAAATAGACTCCCTATTAGCATTTTAGTGCAGTGTGTTATCTTCAGGAGCAGCTGTCAATAAGAAGGTAAGTGATACAAGTGAAGAGATGCCAGGTGTGTCTGACAAACACACCCAGGGTGGCTGGAGTACAATGAAGGAGGAGAGGTGATGTCCGAAAGGTAAGTAGGGGGCAGACCCTGTACATGACAGTTCTTTGTAGGGCATCAGAAAGACACTGGATTTTATCCTAGGTGAGATGTGAAGCAAATGGTAGGTTTTGAGCAGAGGCATCTGTTATGATCTGACGTGCATTTTTAAATGATCCCTCTGGCTGCCATGTGGAGAACAGATCACAAGGACCTACACTGGTAGCGGGTGAGCCTGTGAGAAGTGGCAAGATGCTTCATATATTTTTAAAGTTGAGGGGCGCCTGGGTGGCTTAGTCGGTTAAGCGTCCGACTTTCACTTAGGTCATGATCTCGCGGTTCGTGGGTTCGAGCCCCGCGTCGGGCTCTGTGCTGACTGCCAGCTCAGAGCCTGGAGCCTGTTTCAGTCTGTGACTCCCTCTCTCTCTGACCCTCCCCTGTTCACGCTGTCTCTCTCTCTCTCCTAGAAATAAATAAAACATTAAAAAAAAATAAAAAATAAAAAAATAAAAAAAATAAAGTTGACCCAATGTGGACATGGGATGTGAAAGGGAAAAAAAAAGAGCTGAAAACAATTCCAAGGCTTTTGGCCTGAGAACAAAACTCGAACTGTTGGTAACTGCAGTGAGACTGACTGAAAGAAGACTAGACATGGGAAGTGAGAGTTTAGTTGTGGATAAGTCAAGTTGGAAATTGTTTTAGGGGATGCCTGGGTGGTTTCGTCGGTTAAGCGTCTGACTTCGGCTCAGGTCATGATCTCACAGTTCATGGGTTTGAGCCCCGTGTTGGGCTCTGTGCTGACAGCCAGCTCAGAGCCTGAAGCCAGTCTTCAGATTCCATGTCTCCCTCTCTCTCTGACCCTCCCCTGCTCACGCTGTCTCTATCTTTCTCTCAGAAATAAATTTTAAAAAAAATTTTTTTTAAAGAAAATTGATTTAGATGTGTAGATGGGCTACAGGGTAGGAAGCTGGATATACAAATCTGCAATTACGAGGTAAAAAAAAAGTAATGAAGAATTAAATTTGGGAGTTACCAGTACACAAATGAAATTTAATTAAAGTTATAAGGTCAACTGAAGTCCAAGGACTGAATACTGAGACACACTTCATAATTTCAGATTAAGCTGAAGAGCAATGAACAAAGGAGACAGGTGAGGAACAGTCGCAGGTAGAAGAAAAACCAGAGAAATGGTCTCCTAGAGGGCAAGTTTACAGAGGTAACATGACGAAAACTGACTTAAGTGGTCTAAGAATAAGAGGTGAGGAAGTGGACATTAAGTATATAGAAAACTCTTTTCTGTAAAGGATAGCTGTGAAATGTGGCAACGGGTATATGTTTGTAGCCATGACGCAGTAAAAGAAAAGTTGACAGTGTGGGGGAATGGGGTACATGTGCAAGACCTGACTTCTGAGTGGTTCACAAGATGTGATCTAGTGTGCAAGAAGGTGGCCTTAGATGAGGCAAACAATTCCCAAGGAAGGAAAGCAGCAGATAAAGACACAGATGCAGATAGGCTGGTAGACTGGGGAGATGGAGGATATGCAAAGTTCTCTCCTAATGGCTTCATCAGGGTCAGTGACATGTGAGACAAAGTCATCAGCTTTGAATGAGCAGAGAGGAAGGGAACTGGAGGCTTCAGAAGAGAGAGCAATATGATGGGAAATACTTTCACTGCAGAGAGGTAAAGTGAAAGTTATGGAAACTTAGTAGGATTGCTCAGTCATATTGAGAACTCACTCAAGGTTACTAATCGTGTGTCTAAAGTGAAACCAGTCACTAGGACTGTCTCTAGCTTCCTCATCTAGTTCTCATGAACGCAGCTGCAGAGGATCTAAAAGGAGATTTAACCAAGGTTGGGTTTTTCCAAGGTAAGTAGGACATAAGGAGAAAAAGGCTAGGAAAGAATAAAGTGGTAAATCACGGAGTCTAAGCTAAGTTCAAGGCAGAGCACTGAAGGGAACAAGCTGGAATGTGGGAGGTGGTGGATGGAGCAAGATACCTGCTCTAAGTTTCACAGAGGATATACAATGATTAGTAACAACAACGTCTAGGCACAATAATGGGGTGGAGGGCTGAAACAGGCAAAAGGACAAGATCACTGGTGGCAGAGGGTCATGGAACTGAGAGGTCAAGGTATTAGATGGCTAGGCTACATGTCATTTTAAGTCCATCAAGAGAAATATCTGAAATGGTGGGAGGCAGAGAGAGGGAGGGAAAGAGATGAAGATACTTTTTGGGTTTATTTTTCAGAGTGACATTGTCATTTATCCTTATTAACCACTGAAAACATTTGAGTATTCTTCACCTGAGGAATAGCAGTATTTCAATACTTAGTAAAAAACAAAATGCTAGTGCTCTGAGTGTGCACAGGAAGCAGCTGGGTTATATGCTGTGCACCTGCACCAGGGCCCCGGAGAGGCAGGAGGATCAGAAAGCAATCTGTGTGGAAGAGTAGGCTGAAATTATGTGATGATCCAAATATATGTTTATATTTTTTCTCAGGCCTTAAGACATAATTGTAACTAAGACAAGTTTTCCTCAACTGCTGTCAGGTAAACATAGAACACATCTGCCTCTATTTCCAATGAATGATGCATCTGAAAATAATATGCAAAAGATTACTGACAACTTCTAAGAATGGTTAAATAAACTAAGAACCAACTGCTAGATAATGTGGTCATTAATGATTATGTGAAAACTCTGTAATAAGTGTAGAAAAAAAGGCCAAATGTGTAATTATGAATATCTAATTATCCCCCAAAGCTAGGTATTTAAAAACCTGGAAAAATATCAGTTCAAAATTATAAAAAGTATTTGATTTAGAGTGAAGTGTGAATAACTTTTTTCTCTTCTAGATTCTATTTGATTATTTTTATAATCAAATAATAAATGCGGTGAAGTGGTAGTACGTTGGAAATCTCCCATAAAAATCAGAGACACACAAAGCATTATAATAGCACACAGGCACAGCTTATGATATTTTGACAAGCAATATGTTTCTAAAGATTCACAATAACTACTTGACATAGGCAGGGCAGATAATTTGGTCCATATTTTCAGATGAAGAAACTGAAGTTCAGAGAATATAATTGACTTGCCTATACCTACCAAGTAGTATATTGGAAAGAAAAGCCCTCTATACTATACTTACTACCTTTATACTTCATTAAGATATGGTTTAAAATTACAGTACTTTTTCTGTTAAAACAGATACAAGCGACTATATTTCACCACTGCAAGAATTTTGAGTCCAGGGAGCAGGACTCATTGACCTTGGAATACAATGTACCATAGGATATAACTGCAGAATAATCATTTCTAAGATGAGTAAATGAATGAAGAAATTACATCCAATGGCTGAGTAACTCCTTAGTTACGTTTGAGCTCTGCATTATCTTTCACGTGACCAAAACATTAATATCATTGTTCCTCAAAACATAAATAATCCATTTATTCTGGACAAGTGTTAAGATACTTGTTTTATAACTTCAACCTAAGTTAAAATGTAGTATAGTGGCTTATTTTTTTAAGTTAACCCACCTTTTTGTCAAATAAATAATCACTCTTAACTTTATGAGCTGTCACAAAATGATTGTTTAAAATGATGTATATTTATACAGTGATGAATAATGTTCTAAATAGTTCTCAAGGAGCATAAAGTAGTAAACTCAGCTATTAGAGACACTGGGAAAATCTGGCTAAAGGAATTTCAGTAAGTGAGATTCCACAAACAAAATCAATAAGTGAATCACATCAGGAAGCATGCTAAAAATTACCAAAAATGTTCACTGTCTTCTTTCAGATCAAACAATACTTTATAATGATATTTCAAGTTGCTTCATTTTTAAACCATGACTAATTACAATGCCAGTGCTTCCAAAACCAACAATGATCTCACTTTTAAAACATTCTTGTCAGGATAACATTTTCTTACTAAAACATTACACTCATTCCTTTTAGCCAACCCTAATATTGAGTTCCCAAGTTTAATCAGCTACATTTTTTTAATCAAGTAGACCAATTGTTATAATATTTGTAGGGGGGAGGGAGACTGGTTCAAAAATGCTATGAAAAAATAAATGACTACTTTAAATCGTAGTCTAAAAAATGCATAAAGAACAGCTATATTTGGTCATATGCCATATTATTAGAGAAGATCTATACAGCCCAAATTTGATCTTTTATGCCCATTTTAGTTAAAAATTAAAAGCCATATTGGGAATCTTCTCACTGAACTAGATTACTATTAAAGAAAAAAAACTGGGGCGCCTGGGTGGCTTAGTCGGTTAAGCTTCCGACTTTCGCTTAGGTCATGATCTCGCGGTTCGTGGGTTCGGGCCCCGTGTCGGGCTCTGTGCTGACTGCCAGCTCAGAGCCTGGAGCCTGTTTCAGTCTGTGACTCCCTCTCTCTCTGACCCTCCCCTGCTCACACTGTCTCTCTCTCTAGAAATAAATAAAACATTAAAAAAAAAATTATAAAGAAAAAAAACTGATCCCTTATGTATTCTGATCACTAGTGCTATTCTCCAACTCCTATATGGTGCTCAAGTGGTCAGTTAAGGAATTATCAGTTAAGAGTGATCCTGAGCTATGACTTTAGTCTGAATTCACACCAGAAACTCAGTAGAATATAGGTATTAGCAGAACATGATTCAGTGAAATGTAAAAGATTTACTTTTTCTTTGACTAACTTTAATTGCTATCGATAAGCAAATGGCATGCAAATTGCATGGGAGAATGTTCACAAAGAAAATCAGTGTTTGGATTCAGGTATAAACCAAGTAAAATAACAAATCTAATAGGAATATGAACACTTCAAGACAAATATGTCATTCACTATTTTAAAAAACTTAACACCAATAATATCATTCTCAAAAATTCCTCCAGGCTTCAAAGAAAAATAGAGGTTAAATGCAATTTCTAACATCACTCAGGTTATCTCCCATGAAATTATAAATAATGGTTTTAAATTTTAAAGTATCTTTTTACATTCTACAATCCTATGTTGTTTTCAAACTGCAACGTTTCAGCATGCGTTTGCAGAAAAAAATTCAGAAAAAGCACTAGTCTCAGAACAGTAAAAATAATAACAATAATGGAAAGAGCTACAATTCTCAAATGCTTACTGTATTTTTTTTCCAATCATTAATTTTTGAGGAAACTCCATACTGTTTTTCATAATGGTTGCACCAATTTACATTCTTACCAACAGTGCAGCAGGGTCCCCATTTTCTTACCAATAGTTATTTCTTATCTTTTTGATAATAGCTATTCTAATAGGTATGAGGTGATATCTCATTGTGGTTTTAATTTACATTTCCCTGATGATTTTTGATGTTGAGCATATTTTCATGTGCCTTTTAGTCATTCATATGTCTTCTTTGGAAAAGCATCTATTAAGATCTTCTGCCTATATTTTAATTGGCTTTTTTTTTTTTTTTTTTTTTTTGCTGTTAAGTCCTAACCGTTAGCAGATACATGATTTGAAAATATCTTGTCTCATTCAGTAGGCTGCCTATTCATTTTGTTGATGATTACCCTCACTGTGCAGAACCTTTTGAGTTTGATGTAACAATTCCACTCCTGGGTATTTATCTGAAGAAAATGAAAACACTAATTCAAAAAGCTGTATGTACCTCTATGTTCACTGCAGCATTATTTAAAATAATTGGGGCACCTAGGTGGCTCTGTCAGTTAAGCAATTAACTTTGGCTCAGGTCATGATCCTATAGCTCATGAGTTCAAGCTCTCATGTCAAGCTCACGTCGGGCTCTGTACTGACAGCTCAGAGCCTGGTGCCTGCTTTGGATTCTGTGTCTCCCCCTCTCTCTGCCCCTTACCAGCTTGTGCTCTGTTTCTCTCTGTCTCTCAAAAATAAATAAATGTTTAAAAAATAAATAAAATAAGTCAAGAGGATGTAATTTATACCATGGTATCTACAGTTACTATTGTACTGATTAATATTTGAGTTGCTATATTGTATTAAATACTATATTAAATATTTGAAAGCTGCAAGAGTGTAAATCTTAAAAGTTCTCATCACAAGAAAAAAAAAATCTGTAACTCTGTGTGGTGAACTTAAGATGAGGCACCAGTGATCATTTCTCAGGGTGTACAAAATTGAATCATTATGTTGCATATACCTGATGCCAATATGTTATATGACAATTATACCTGAATTTTAAAAACATGCTTAACTAAATACCAAGTATGGATTATCTTTCTGAACCTCATAATGATCCAATGGAGTTAGATATTATTACATCATTATTGTTATTATTATTCACATTTTACAGAGCGAAAAGCAAAGACCCAGAGAATAAATTCATCTGCCCTTGGTCACACAAATAATAAATGGCAGGATAAAATGTTAAGTCTTCATTGCCAAACAATGAGGTTTTAAAATGAGATTTGAAGCCAATCTCTGCTTTTACATGCTTTCAGGTATATGAAAACCTAGAAATGTCTCTAAGCAAGCAGCTAATAAATGACTGTGTCTAAGCATCCTTCCCTATCATACGAGAAAACTGAGACCCAGGGAA
The DNA here is from genome assembly GCA_017311185.1 of Proteles cristata cristata. NCBI lineage: Eukaryota > Metazoa > Chordata > Mammalia > Carnivora > Hyaenidae > Proteles > Proteles cristata. The sequence continues at coordinate 523,978 of JAESUZ010002765.1, read as the reverse complement.
CAATGTAACTTGTCCAGGATATTACTGGTCCTATCAGTGTTTTGAATAAAGACTTCTGCTGCTTAAAAAACTTTTAAAATTACTGAACTCAGTGATTATCTCTAATGTCTCTTTCAGTTCTAAAATCTATGTTTCAACCTAGAAATAACCAATAAGAAATAGCTGTACTACTTTATGGTTGAATTAAAGCACTTGCAGCAAATTCTTGACATGTCTTAATCTAGAAAAGCCTTAATTCTAAAGAAATTTAAAGGATCCTTTTCCTACTTTTTAATGACATTTTTATGAGAAAAGGCTTACATTTTCTATGACCATTTTTCAGTGGATGAGACCCATTCAATGGATCATTACATCAATTTATGATTCATAAACAGCATTTTTAAAAAATTAAAAATAGAATAGAAAAGTCTGATCACAGTATTATAAATACGTAGGGCTAAGTACTGCCTCATGAAATCTGTCTGCTTATGCTGCTGTATGCTCAGTCATGAATGTATTTCTTAGCATGGGTTTTAAGCAAAATAGACTGAAAGCTACAGGCTAGAATCCCAAGACATTTTCCATACCTGAAATGTTTTGTTTTTTGTAATCATGGTAAAGTTACTGACACACTAAAAAGCAACTCTACTCAGATATGCAAAGAAATTCTGGGAATGTAGACCAATCAACAGTTTTCTCAGGTAACATAAACATAGGGGTGCCTGGCTGGCTCAGGAGGTTAAGCATCTGACTCCTGATTTTGGCTCAGGTCATGATCTCACGATCATGAGATTGAGCCCCACTTCAGGCTCCGGGCTGAGCCTGGAGCCTGCTTGGGATTCTCTCTCTCTCCCTCACTCTCTACCCCTCCCCCACTCATGCTCTCTCTCCCTCTCTCTGTCAAAGTAAATAAATAAACATTTTAAAAAAAGAAAAGAAACATAAAACTGTTTGTGAAGTAATACATACAATGTTTAAGGAAAGTATGTGAAAGAAACCAGGACTCCCTAAAGAAAGATACAAGATGAATGTGGTCATCTTGTGTCAGAAAAGCAAAGAAGCTATCAGAGACTAGGCTTTGTCAAAAGCTGCAGGAATCAGCTGAAGGTTTCCCACTAATCAAGGATGGGACAACTTGGCTTCAAAGAGAGTAACAACTATAACAGATTGAAACAGAAATACATAGAATAATTCAAGAGTTCAAATAAAAGAAAACACTGATTACCTCTATGGTTGCTAGGACATCAATTTATTATTCTAAAATTGTGTAAATAAAAGAATCAAGTATATTTTCTCCCTTTCCTCCATCAGTGTTTTGCACTTATACCCAGAGAGTTCATGAAAGAAAGTTCTTCTTGAGATCAAAGTTTAAACTTGTCCAAGTTAAAAAAAAAAAAAAAGCATGACAAATTTAGAAAGTCACCAAATTATAATCCCTAATGAAATAATCAGCAATAGCTGCTAAAATCATTAGATTGATAGGGATCTTTATAATGGATGGATTAAGTTGGCAACACCTGAACACTGGTCAATTTGAACATAGGTGCAAGTGGGACAAGTCCTCCTAATGGGGACAGTAGGAAGTACCTATAATCAATGTGAAGTATTATTGACTAAAAAAACCTGAATCAAATCAGTCCTCTAGATCTACCAAACACAGGGGATAAAGAAAGATATTCAGAAGGACCACAAAGATGCAATTAGCTAAACTCAAAATATGGGAAATTCTACAATATCTGATTTCTTCAATAAATAATGGCAAGAAAAAAGTAGACAGGAAGTCATTAAAGACTAAAAGAAACCTAAAAGAATCACTCAAATGCAATACTGTAGAACTTATGTGGATCCTGATTTACACAAATTATAAGAGGACATTTTCACAATTGGGGTAATTTGAATACAGACTGGATATCAGATGATATTAGGACTTATTTTTTATTTTGTTACATGTGATTATAGTAATGAGGTCTTGTTATCAAGAGATAAAATATTGTTAAAAAACTGTTAAGACGGGGGCACCTGGGTGGCTTAGTCGGTTAAGCGTCCGACTTTCGCTTAGGTCATGATCTCGCGGTTCGTGGGTTTGAGCCCCGCGTCGGGCTGTGTGCTGACTGCCAGCTCAGAGCCTGGAGCCTGTTTCAGAGTCTATGTCTCCCTCTCTCTCTGACCCTTCCCTGCTCATGCTGTCTCTCTCTCTCCTAGAAATAAATAAAAATATTTTTAAAAAAATAAAATAAAATAAAAAAATAAAAAACTGTTAAGATGAATGCATGATATATATGGAAATCCAGTTAGTAGACACAGCAAACACTCTGACATAAAGATAGTCCCTTTTTGAGAAAAACATTTCAGGGTGCCTGGCTGGCTCAGTAGGTTAAGCATCCGACTCTTGATTTTGGCTCAGGTCATGATTTCAGTCTGTGAAATCGAACCCTGTGTCAGACTATGCGCTGGCAGCATGAAGCCTCCGTGGGATTCTCTCTCTCTCTTAAAATAAATAAATAAACTTAAAAAAAATATATCTCAGCTTTTGTGGTAGATACTGGAATTCCAAATCACTAAAAAACATTGTTACCCAACTTCCTATTTTTTTTTTTTTTTAATATCTTTATTTATTTCTAGGAGAGAGAGAGAGAGAGAGACAGCGTGAGCAGGGGAGGGTCAGAGAGAGAGGGAGTCACAGACCGAAACAGGATCCAGGCTCTGAACTGGCAGTCAGCACAGAGCCCGACGCGGGGCTCGAACCCACGAACCGCGAGATCGTGACCCAAGCGAAAGTCGGACGCTTAACCGACTAAGCCACCCAGGAAGAAGCCCCGCAACTTCCTATTTTCAAAGGAAGTTATTAAGGATACCTCAGTTGGGTTAAGTGTCAGTTTTCTTTCTGCTTCAAGACGTTATTTCCATTTAAAATGTAAACTTCTACTCCACATACAATACTTTAAAATGTCACAAATATCTAGTAATACTATGTCACTGTAAATACTGTATTAAAAACTTACGAAATAGCAGAACTATAGGATAAGCATGTTTCATGATCTTCTTGAAGCGCCGAATTTATTTTCTTCCCTGTAGCTTTACTTATAGATGTCTTCAGTTTCTTGGCTAGTTTTTTTGGTGTGTTGGTTATAGAAGATTCTTCTGTACAGCAGCTGTACACTTCCACCTTTATCTGAAAGTCGGGCCCTGCTTCATTACTAAAATCAAGAGCATTCATAATGTTAGAAAGTTAACTCAGTAGAAAATAAAATTGTATCACCTTTTGATGTTTTCATAACATTTAAAATCACAATTTGAAGTGGGATTATGTTAATATATGTTAATGAGGCAGAATCTCCCTGTGTTTAGTATCTAAATGACCTGAGAGCCTCACTGCAACTTCCAGAGCTACCAGCTTCTAAAATATGGCAAAGGTATCTCAATTCAATCTGTATGCATAGGCATAGTACTAAAGAAAAGGGATAAAATGTCCTGGTCAGGTCATCTTGTTGCCAATGCCATTTCTTATTGTCACTTCAATTATACCATTTGTAAAATATCTACATTATATGTGTGATTTCCTAAAATAACTATTCCTCCAAAAGAAAAAAAAGACTTAAAAACAAAAGGAAAGAAAACAAAAAGGTTTCTTCTGCCAAAACCTTTGATTTTCATTTCTTTTTCATGAAGAGTCACAGTCCAATTACCATCTTGTCTTCCCCACCCTCCCTACCCCACCTCTGTACCTACTAACTCTTAATGTAATACTATACTATTCAGTTACCTAGGGGAAAACAAACAAGCAAGAGACCATACAAAGCGCTATACTATAAGGCAGGAAATCTTTGAGGGAGGGTGCCGCCTTGGTAATCTCTGTATTCTTAACCTAGCATAAAAGGTACTCAATGCATTATTATACCCATATGCAAATTTTCTGCCATTTTAGCAAATGCTAAGATTGGCTTTGCCCTTTTCCAGACACAGTGTACTACCTTTGCCATAAAAGATTGTGGTGGCGTTACTAACAATAAAATTTACTACCCACAAGAGAGGTCCATCAGCAGTAGATTTTGCCTTACACGGAAGCTCCATCAGTCTTAGAGATTTCAAATGGCCAATCTATAGTTTGGATATACCCAAGGAGTAACTCCCAGATATTTTTATAGTTTACTTGGCAACTTTTAAACATACAGTATTCCTGGTAATGACTAACAAATGTCAATATTTAGAGAAAAACCAGAGACTCATAAATATTGAATACTTATTAAAAGCAATCATAACAAAAGCACGTTTTTAAACAACATTTAGAACATTTGTCAGCAGTTATTTTTGGAACAATTTAAAATATTTACAGAATTTTTAAAAAAATTATAAATCATGTGTTGCCTTCCCAAGTAACTTGCTTCGTTCTTTCAATGAAAAAAAATTATAATTTTGTCTTTGTGGTAAAAACAAACAATAGCAAAGTGGTGTGAAGAAAAGAGATCATTAACAGGACAATTTTGGTAGGAAAAAAATGGACTAGCAAAGCTGATAATGGAAATAAATGTATTTACATAACAAAGGAAAATTATACTTTTAGTCTCAATTCTGTAAACATTTGGTGACATTTCTGGGATCCTAAATAGATTCCTTATTCTTTGTAAGAAGACCTGTACAACTGCTAATAACTCAGAACAGTACATGTTATTTTTCCATGCTACACAGTTATTTATGGGACACTGGACAGAAGCCACAAAACATGGCTTGCAATACTTTTTCTAATGTTACGTGAGTGGCAAAACTACTCTCAAATATCAACTGTTTAACTCCATAGCTGGAAATGGCAAAACACATGGAAATTCAATTTTACTGAACTATTAGTTAAGTAGCTATTAATATTTAGATACAAAGATGGTGATTTTGAAACCCTGAAAGAAATACAAATCACACACTGATTTAGGCCAGTAGCACCTGTGAAGGGGCCAGGAAAAACTTCTGTTAGTTAAAAATGATTTCTATGGCTACCTGAGGAGTTCCTTCTGGCTCTGTATTATGACCACAATAAAATGAGCCTGTAAAAGAGCAGGGGCAATAAAAACAACCCTGAGGATCACCCAATCTTTTATTTTGAAGTACATGGAAAGAACACCATAAGAAAAAGAACATCTCAAAATTTTACCAAAGTGCTTTTCCTATGGTACATATTTCAGTACTATCTTATAAATAAAGTTGTTATAACTATTTTAGTATTTCTATAACTAAATATCCTATAGGAGATGTATTAACGTGTTTTATGCCCAAATTCACTCTCTATAAAATAATGTTATAATGAAGCTCCATTTAATTCATAGCTTGGTTTAATAACACTATAAATATTTATAAAAATTAATAAAAATTTATCATATTCAATGAGTAAATGTTTACTACTAATACTACAAGATTTCCACTTTATTTTACACCAAAAAGTTTCAAATGCAAAAATGTATTTCTTCTGAATAATTTTCAAAATCAATTTAAACATTTACACATCTTATGCTTCAAAAATAATCCAAAGGCCCAATAATTTTGTCTTCCTTTAAAGAAGGTAGAATTTTAAGTTATTCTCATTCTTTGAAGATTTAAACATTTAAACATACTTACAATATAGTTACATTTTCAAAACATATATCTGTGATTGTTTTATCCACAATTACCATGTCAGAATCAAGAACTTCAGCTCCCATTTTGAATAAACAGAAAATGGCATAGTGCTGTGATCCTAGGGGAAAAATAGTGATCCATGACATGAATCATATCTATATTATGTTAAAATCTCCTTGAAAATGACAAAATTATCTCAAATATTTATTAACAGACTCTTATTTTCATACATGGTACACTGTAACCTTAACTTTTACAGCAACTGCTCTGTCAATATATGTTAACACCTTACCCAACCAGAACAAAGCAACTAAACCAGGAAATATAAAAAAATAAAGCTGAACATATAGGCCTCTCAGCAGCCTAATGTAACCAGCACATTCATAAATTTTATTCCTAGAAACTCTTTAAGCTTTAATTAATAGCAAACTTATTATTACATATGTACCTCTGTCATTTTGGTGTCCAACTCTATTTAAGAAGACGTTTTCTAGTATAAGAGGCTAAGTAAGAGTAGGCACGTTAATAACAGCAAAACATTTTCCACCAAACTGACAGCAAGGGAGGAAACCACAAAAACAATAAAAAGTAGACATGTGAGCACAAAATACATAGCTGCTGAGGCTTTTAATTTGGTGATGTTTTTTAAAAGTATTAGGTGATTAAAGGGCCAAAACCTCACTATTGAGAAAATGTTGCTCTTCAGAAAAACTCTATAGTAATCAAAAAGATACACTTAATCCCCACGTGCATTCCATTTTAAAGTAAATTATATTTCCTAATTGAATAACAAATACACTAACCTGATTTTGGATTCTTCATATAAAACTAATTATGCTCAATATGATTCAGTTTCTAGAGTATGAGGAACAAAGCTATCACAATAGACAAAAAAGATAGAGGATTATCATATCTTTTCTGCTTTGCCTCTAACAGCTAGAAATCATTTGAGATTAATTTCTATGACCTAAGCAATACATGAATTTGTGAAGACTATATAAAGCCATAAAATGCTGAAGGGGGAAAATCAGATCGAGCTAAAAATCTTTCCCTCTTAACATCCTGTTAAATAATCTGAAGTAACAAAACAAGGCAGAAAAGATCTTCCAGATTATGGTCAAACAGAAATGCTGCCTATACCTTTACTCCTTAAACATTTTCCTTTGTTACACACTTCCCTTCCCCACAACCTGTAACTGTCCTTGCCTAGGTTCCAACCAACAACTACAAGTACATCAGATAGGCATTATCTTAGTAAGTATCAAGCAATTACAACATATTTGTACTAAAACTAGGAAAAAACACAGTTCAGCAGGATACTGCTTATTCTGTCAAATGACATCAATTTACTTCAGCATGGAAGCAGCTTTTTCTCACAATAATCACATATTTACTATACCCTAAAGAAAACATTCCAATTATAAATTAAAATCGTACATACCTTCTTTGTTGCTGAAGTGATCAGAGTCTTTCCACATTAGTGGTATTCGAATATCTACAAAGGAGGGGAAAAAGAAATGACAAGTAATAATCTTGATAAATTTCATTTCTTAGAGTGAAATGAACCTCTGAGTTCCATAATAGATTCTGACCATTAAAGCCAATATAAAATCTATTATTTAAATATTCTAACACAGGCAATATTTTCTCAAAAATAGCTTAGACTAGGAATATAAAATGTTATAGTTATTTAAATAATTTACTAAAAAATCCTACCAACTATTATTCAAGAAATTTTTTTATTTTTGTTTTTTTTAATTTTTTTAATGTTTTGTTTATTTCTGAGAGACAGAGAGACAGAGTGAGCAAGGGAAGGTCAGAGAGAGAGGGAGACACAGAATCGGAAACAGTCTCCAGGCTCTGAGCTAGCTGTCAGCACAAAGCCTGACGCAGGGCTCGAACCCATGAACCCTGAGATCATGACCTGAGCTGAAGTCGGACGCTTAACCGACTGAGCCACCCATGAGTCCCTATTCAAGAAATTATTAAGTAAGGTCTGTAATAAGCTTACACTGTAACATTTTCACTTTGTGATTTATGTATTCGAAATAGATGAAATAGTTGAATTTCTACTTTGGGCAAGCAGCAGCAACAAATGTAGTTAAATACATTTCAAAATCATAAAACAGTAGATAGAAGGGACATCAGGACTTCCACTATGCAAACTGGAAAGATGAAGAAAACTCAGTAACTTATCTAAGATCATTGTTTGTGACAAATAGATCAAATTCTTCCCATTAAGAAGATTTAACTTGTCTACAAAAGAATCTGCAAGATCTTTGTATATTCACATTATAAACTACATAAACTACAGCATTTCCCTTAAGAAATAAAACTAAAAAGAGCAATGCATTCCTTCTTTCAGACCAGAAAAAAGGCCTATGCTAAAAGTGATGGAAACACATTTTCTCTCATTCACACATTCTTCAAATTTGAAAGTAATTGTGTTAATGATCCTAATTTCAGATGTTAATCTAGACCTTTGACACAGTCAAAATTTTTCCTTCCTAATTTCCTCCATTCTTCCCTTTACTTTTAATACTAGGTTAACAATTTTCTTCTGACATTCCTAAGCTATCTATGTATCTTCAAAGAGAATCAAACTTCTACCAAATAGATTAAGATGTATGAATTACAGCAGAACACAATACAGTAGAAAGCTCAATGATAAAGTGAAACTAGTTTTAATTACTCAGAGTGTAAATACTTCAAATCTTTGTGGAAAATTTATCTGTTTAAGACATTTCCCAATTATACTTAGGACATTTGTGTGCATGTTTTTATACCTATTAATTATGCCACTTTCAAATACTTACAAATCTTTATGAACAAAGCTATTTGACTACATTTTTATGTTGTGCTTCACTTTAAATCCTATGATCCTTTGTCCACATTTTCATTTGTACAGAATTCTTCTTAAGGTTCTTAATGCCAATTTCTAATGTCCTTCCTAGAAAAGCTTTATAACACTCCTCCACCCCTACCCTGCCTAACCGGGTGCCTATGTAGGAGTGCTCTTGCCTCTGCTGCCTTAGCAGTTTTAATAAAAATATTACTTATCGGGCTCTCTCCAGGTACCAAGCTAAACACTTTATATACATCTCATCCAACCATAATTTTTGAAACATATTTACTAATTTAATAGTCAGTTGATAAGATTCGCTTAGCTTTGTATTTTCCTGATTAACAAGGAAAATGTCAACACATTCATAAGCCAGTTCAGTGAATCTGTTTGTATCCATGACCCGCTTTTCTTTTTTTAACATACTGTTTATAGTTTATACTTTTAAAAGTTAATTATTTAATCTATATGAGAATGTTGGGTATATGAGATAAAAATATAAAGATTTTTCTTATAAAAATAATTGTTCCAGCTCCATTATAACTAATAGGACATCTGTTCCTCGCTGAGGAAGATTAAATGATAAAATGGATCTTTATCATATATGCCATTCTGACCAAGTATCTCTTCTTTGGCTTTATGCTTTACAGATCTAATTGAATCATTTATTAATTACTGTCTATCCTAGTACAGATACCATACTATTATAACTATTGAATCTTCATAATATACTTAGCCATCTGTTAGAAATAGATCCTTCCAAACATCTTATTCCCAATTGCTAATTTCTGTGAGTTTTAGAAATATACTGTCAAAACTCCCAAAAATTTCATAAGAATTCTACTATCCTAATTTGAGAGTCAGTAACTTTATAATATTGTGTCAGTATATACAGTAGCATGATACAGTCATCCTTACATGTTTATTAAGGTTATGCTTGGGGTATATGATATCTGGGGTTTTTTTTTGTATTTTTACTGTAAAAGAGATCCTTCTGCCATATTTTCTAACTAGTTATTGCTGGTTTTGAGAGCAGATTACCAGTTTTTGTATATTTATCTTGAATCTAGCCACTTTTACTGAATTCTTTATTAGTTCAAATAGTGTTAGAGTAAGTTTCCTTAGATTTTCTAGCTCTGCAATTTCTTATTTTAAAATAGCATTCAGTTTCTCTGTATCTTTTTAGTAGTTTCATCTTTCATTCTTGCTATTTTAGCTGCAATTTCTAAAACTGTGTTAAAATTATATTGATATAATAGACATTTTTACTTTGTTCTTGATTTTAATGGGATTGCCTTTATTGTTTTATAATTATGACTTGGCTGATACCCTGTCAGAGAGCCTGCTTCTTGCTTGACCACAGTTGCTGACTCATTTCATTTCACAACTGTTCTTGTTCACAGCTGTTCTTATCCTATTAGGGCGGTATTAACTATTTACACTATCTTGGGAGGAATATGAACCCTGACTTCCTCTGCTATACACCAATAGCCTATGGTGTATAACAGTCTTGACTTTTCCCATAGCCTAGCTATGTCAAATCTCGAGAGAAGGCACACATTTCATATCTATTTACCAGGTGGTCTATTTACTGTTCAGATGACAAAGGATTTGTAACGTACCAAATATGTTTTTTAACTCAGCTTCAAATAGTAGAAATTCGTTACAGATTCTTGCAAATGGTTGACTCAGCTTTAGTTTACACTATGCTTGCCTTTGTCTCTTTTTGTGTCTTCATGGACACTTTTATGATAAGCTAAAAGAGACCTATGAATACAGTGGCTAACTTGATGCTATCAAGTCCTAGAAGTCTTTCTATCATTTTTAAAAGTAAAAACTTATGTTTTTAACTGTGTGAACTCACTTGGCTTTAGATATTGAATTAGTAGTCAATGAATAAGCTAAGACAATTGCCACAATACAATTATTTGATGTTTAGTAGGAATGATCAGGATATACCCGAATTATTCTTTTTAATTTTGTAATGATCTAGCCATGAGTGGTAAAGCTGGAAATGGAAAACCCAGGTTTCACCTGGCAATCAGAGTAATCTCAGAACATTATGAAATTTTGCTGCAAATATTCATTTTGATCAAAAGTCACATTTTCATCCCAATGTCAAAAGAAAATGGATTTATAAAGGTGAATTCGTTTTTAATTTTCTTTGTTTTTTAAACAAATGTTTTACAAATATACAGGCAAGATATAATTAAGGCTAAGCAAAGATGAAAAGAAATTACATATGTAATTTTCTGAGACTTCCAGTTCCTTAAGTTAATTTAAAATTATCTTTTGGAAAGAAGGAACACATGCAGAAATAAGTTTAATGTCTACACTGAAGTATCTGTGGTCAGGAAAATAGTTTTTTCTCTTATTTTAAATGCTTTTACTTTAGCACTCCTCTAAATGTAGAGTAAATGCTATTTTCACGAATTGCTATAGCCAATAAACTATTATAAAATGTCAATAGATATTAATTCTATCATGTCATTTGAATCTTCAAGAGCAATTTAACATATCTCATTTGTGTACTTACTGGCACTAAATCAGAAGCAAGAAATAGAAGATTATGTTTAAGTATTTTTAGAAAATCTCCCTTAAAGATCTATAATAGTTTATTTATTCACATTAAAATGTATTGAACATAGTGCACAACTACTATGTAAAAATACTGTGTTTGGCATCAAAAGCATATAAGGAGGTATAAAACATATTTTATTCCAGTCTTATAATTGGAAAGATGAAAACATGAATATAAATAAAACAAGCAACAGCTTTTTATATAGTTACTTTTCCGAAGAATTTTTTTGTGGGAGCAATTCCTATGATTTAGGACAATTACATCCTGAAAAGTCCAGATCTATCTTTCCTGCATGAGAATTTTGTTTATCCATAAAGACATTTCTAAAAACAGTTCCTTGGGTGAGAGAGCCTGAAATGTAGCAGTATGTTCCCTGGTGCAAAGAGAACAAGGCTTCTGGCCAATGAAACAGCTAGTTATTACTTAAGGGTAAATAGAGGTCCGCTGTACCCAAAACGTACTAATGAGATAATATTTGTACAAGGTACGTTATCTAACTAGTGTACACGAGTCAGCCTTGTGTTCATTTCAATCTGTGGCATCTCCAAGCCACTGGCTAGTTTAACACTTGGAGAAACTGAGACAACAGAGCATTAAGTGCCATCTAGTGGTAAAGGGTCTCCTATCCGCATTAGGAATTCAAAGAAAGAAAACCTCATTTCCAGCTGGAATGATAACAGGGAAGGCTTTATAGATGAGCAAACAGATCCTGAAGATAACATAGTTATTTCAAGAGCTAACTGGGTGTCAGAAGCAGGCAGTGTATTGACGGAACAGGGAGAGAAATGTCTGGCTAAAGCAGACAGTTTATGTACAGGAGTAGAAGATGGGGCTAGAAAAAGAGTTGGGTCAGAATAGAAAACTGGGGGTGGAGGAAATTTGGTTTTTATCCTATGAAAAACAAGAAAACAGGCATCAATCCGATCAACTCAATGAGCAATTACTATGCGTAAGCACTGTGTTGGCTTCGGGGTAATGACGGACAAGACAAACATAGTTCCAACCCTCGTGTAGCTTCTAGCCTGGACAAACATTAAAAATATTATTGAAACCTCTGAGCAGAAAAGGAACAGAGTCAAAGATTTGAGTTTGCAGTCCAGCTCAATGACTTATAGGAAGTTATTTAATCTTTGAATCTAGAAAAAGAGAACTATCCTACCTATTTCACAAAATTACGCTAAAGAGAAAACGGTAATATATGTCATACAAGTGGGACAGCTTTTCCAAACTGTAAAATCTTACACAAAAGTACAACATAATGATAAAAACAGTGTTTAGAACAAATATAGACAGAAGTGTGCAAAATAAAATGAAAGAAAAGAATGGACACAGGGAATTAAAATCCCACCAGTTCAGGAAGGTACTTTATAGAATTTATTCAGCAATATAAAAACAACCCACCTACGACATACCTGATATGGCGATCTTTCCTTTACATGCTGTTCGTTCTTTACTTTCAAAATTCACATCACTGTCAAAAGGAAAAAACCTAATGAAAAAGAGCTCTTTTCTAATAAGCAATGTTTTAATAATCTTTCACAAATGCCTAACTATTAAAAGCAGACATATATCCATACATAATAATGACTTCCAGTTAATATAAACTACTTGACTCAGACTTCAAGATGTTTAGTGAACAGCTAGCTGACTTTAAGAGAAATACATTTAAGAAATATACTGGCTTACTCTACAACCAAAGTCTTCTGTGAACACTTATTTATAAGCAAGATGTACAAAATCTGTCCAGGTCCCAGGAAGTGTAATACCTTGGATCACCACTTCATAAATTATATTTCTAGCTTACCACATTATAGTTTCCTGAGAAAGTTAAAGAGCTTTCCAACCATGAATTTGCTACTCAGGAGTACTTTATCCTTAAAAAAACCTAACAAATATTTTAAAAAGTATTCTCTGCTATACATTTATATACAATAATATATCATTTCCTTGAAATTAAAAAAAAAAAAACTACATACTAAAACAATAAATTAACTCAGACACTAAAGGAAGGGAGTGGCTCTGCAGACAGAATAAAATGTGAAGAAACCATTATCATGACAATACAAAAAAAATCTCAACTAAAATACTACGTGTATAAGAAACTCCCAGATCTGACTTTAGAATACACTATTATGATGAAACAAAAAATTTTTTTAAGTTATCTCCTGCTAAATCAAATCAATCCCTTAAATATTTTCCAGTATCCTATTTCCTAATATCTTGCATTTAAAATTAGCATTTCAGGAAATCTGCGTGGCTCGGTCAGTTAAGCACCTGACTTCGGCTCAGGTCATGATCTCACGGTTTGTGGGCTCGAGCCCCACATCAAGCTTTGTGCTGACAGTGCAGAGCCTGCTTGGGATTCTCTCTCCCCCTGTCTTTCCCTTGTCCCCACTCTCTCTTTCTTTCAAAGTAAATAAACCTTAAAAAAATAGCATTCCATTTCTGGGACATTACTTCCAAGACACTGGACATTTTCGCTTTTTTTTTTTTTTTGTCTCCACTTAATTTGGCTAGCTAATTAACTACTGGCTAATTTAATTAGGTACTTCAAATATGTGATAGATAAAAACTTTACATTTGAATACTGTTTCATTCTAAGAGAGCTTTTGGAGATTGGGTGGGATTTTGAAGTGTAACTAATTTTCAGAAGAGTATGACACCATCTCATTGCATTTCAGTAAGCTTGTTAAAAAGATTGCAGAGATATTCATTATCATATGCCAAAATTTAAAAACAAGATACTTCTCTTACTCTAATGGCACAAAAGCATTTTAGACAAAATATATTCCAAGTGCACTGAATATACTGATGTACTTAAATTGATAAGTTTCCATAAGACATGTATATATTTTTAGAACTACATATGAAGTATAACTAAAGTAATATTATAGATTTAAAGCCATAAATTCTCAGGATACTATCTAATTACTTTATGGTCACACTAGTATTTAAGTTAAAATAGGGAATTTACTAAGTAAAAAATAAAAGTAATTATTGATTATTTCAAAATAATGTTTCATTGAATCATAAGTTTAAAAAGAGTCATATTCAGTATTTTATACTCAAGTTTAGTTTGTCATACTGGAGAAAATTAGCTTCCTTATTATTAGTTCATCACAGAGTGAAAAGTTCAGTCAAATAGCCTACAATAAGGCACACTAGAAATCCAACACAAATCTCAATTTCCTCAGGTTGGTGCAAGATGTACAATATAAGTAACAGTTGGCTGGCATTTTTAAGTAATATTTCTAAAAGCACCTTCTATATGAGCAATACATAATATAAATTCCTAAAATACTTATTTCGGTGAAAAAAATATAAGAAAACTCTAATATTGGTGAGTAACTGGAGTATTATGGAATAGGTCATAGATTACACTAAAGTTGAGATCCATTAGGTATTACTAAATTGGATTAAACTTAATGCTGTAGTAGGTAAGTGAAATTTTGAAATAGTAGAACCACCAAAAGCAAAATTGCTGAATATTTATCAAAAAAAATTTTTTTCTCCTCCAAATCTTTCAACCACCTGGCAGAGTACAGCTTTCTTCCCTGTAATTACAAATTGCTTGAGCAGGCATTTTCAGGGCCAGCCAACAAAGTTATTATACACAAATATTATCAAATTATAATATAAATCCATTTAACCATATAATCTTATAGAATAATTAAGTCTATGTTTTTAAAAATGAGACACACTGAAGTAATTCAGCCTCATTTTGCTGAAGCTTGAATTATTTTCAATGCAAATAACTCCTCAAACTGTTATTTAGGGTGCTAAAATGTGATGTTTTTCTAATTAATCCAAATTGACAATAAAATTGTTAAACATTCTCTGTTTAATAATGTGCTACTGTAGCTAATAGTTTGCTACAGTTAAATAAATACTTGTTTGAAAATCTGCGATGTTAATGCCAATTCTAAATGCTACAATTAGAGAGCCAGCTTGAGGAAAAAGCAAATAACCACAAAATTATCTAAGCAGAAGCACAGCTAAATAACAGCATACCTTATTCTTATAAACCTAGTCTAGAGCATTATTTTGGTAAGACTTGTAAAGGCTAATTTAAAAGAGATAAAAATATGAAAGACAAACTATTTAAAGTTTGCTTTATTACTCAATTTCTGCCTGTAGGTAAACAAAATGACCAACAGAGGGTGCCAATCAACCACTTTGTTGCTCAAAAATCTGTATTAAAACTAAGTACAGATTATCCTATTTTATATTATTCAATATGAGAATTTAAAATGATATTTATTTGCCAAAGTTAACAAGGTATAATGAGAAAATGATGAAAGTATTTTATATTTTCTTAATGAAGCACTAAAAGAATTCTAACTGGGATTCCATTATTTGGAAGCAGGTTATAAAATCCTTCACATCTTATGCAAATAAGTGAAAACTAAAATATTCAGAAGTACTTTATTGTGGAATTTTTTAAAAATTTTAATTTTTTTTTTTAAATTTATTTCTGAGAGAGAGAGAGAGAGAGGCAGGGAGGGTCAAAGAGGGAGACACAGAATCTGAAACAGGCTCCAGGCTCTGAGCTAGCTGTCAGCACAGAGCCCAACACAGGGCTCGAACCCACCAACTGTAAGATCATGACCTGAGCCGAAGTCGGACACTCAACCGACTGAGCCACCCAGGCGCCCCTATTGTGGAATTTAAAACATACTAAAATTATGGCATAAAAATTAATTATTTAATATGTACCTTAAAATTGGAAAGATGAGATTTCTATTTCAAACCTTGATATAACAGACTCTTTCAAGACACCAAACAATATAAAGTTTAAAAAATAAAATCAGCAATGTCTTTAATATACCATGTTTTATTTCAAAAATACCAGGAGTACACAATTTTCATTTGCCACTTGTACTTTTTCTTTTTTTGGTTATAGTATATAAGCAATAAATTAGGCAACTGGAATATAAGAAACTAGTTATTGTGGCATTATTAAAATCACAATTATGTTGAATGATATACATAAATAGGTACTACAAATTATTTTGACTAATACTGTTTTTACAAAACCTAATAAAGTATTTTAGAGTTAAGATATATATTGGCAGGTTCGGGTAAGAGGGAATATTATTGTTAAAATGTAAGCTCTAAAAGCATATGGATTTTTTTGGTCTATTTTGTTCACTGCTGAATCACCGGTTTCTTCAAGACACTCAATAAATGTTTCGTGAATACTAAATGAAGTGAAATATATATGGCCATTTTGATGGGAGCAGGGAGCATTTAGTAGATTCAGACTGAAGTCTTAGGTTTGAATCTTACCATCAATAAATAACTAGTTAATGAAAGAATTGCCATTAACCTCTTAGGCTGAGCATCATTATCTGTAAAATATAAGTACCTACCTACCTCATAGATAGTGAATAAAATAATATTTTCAATATATCTATGTCATTCTTAGAAATGTTACACAAATACATGGATTACTGAGGATTACTGTGTACTTATATTTTTGGCCTCAGTATTTAACTTGGAGTTTACATGGAAGTGGTACTAAAGCATTTGTTAAAGTGATCAGAGTATGACTTCTCAGTTCCTGTAAGGTAGTGACAGCTAAACCTGAATTTCTTCAGGTATCTTATAAATTCTCTCAGATCAACAAGGAAAGCAAATAACTAGAAAACAGAGACTATAAAAAAATTTACTTTACATGTAAATGGGAGAAATTAACCACTGAAACCATCAGAGCCAACTCCTGGAGGCCTTAGCCCAGTAAAGAGTCAGGTACCCACTGCAAAACACAAGATCAATTTTTGATGTCCCCTAGAAGAAAAGACAATGGATATAAGACCTGGTGGATACCATAACACTGATTCCTGGGGAGTTGAAAGGAAGGGACTCCAAAAGAATTCCGGTTCAGAAGTTGTTAGTCTTCTGGAGAAGAGAGACACACAATGAGGGAGGTATCCTTTGAAGGTCTGGCTGTGCCAAAGAAAAGGAGGAGGAGAAGGGAGGAAGAGAAGAGAAAGGAAGGAGGAGGAGGAAGGAGGGAGAGGAGGAGGTGGAGAAAAAGAAGAAGAAAGAAGAGAGAAGGAAGAAGAAGAAGAAGGAGAAGAAAGCAACTGAAGTTAAAATCATATCAAAGAAACAAAATCATATAAAAAAATCAGGAAACCAACTAACCAACATCCCAAAGTCATCATTTATTAAACTTCTCTTCAAAGTTCGAATAATAGAAAACACTCTTGAACAAAAAAACAAGCAAGCCCTTCTGCCCTCCCATCATCACCTGGCCCAAGAAAACTCTACATGCTACATATTTAATTAGGGATAAAGAAAAGGACCCAAACATCCATAGAAAGCTACTATAAAACAAAAGTAGGAGTCGTCAAAATGCTTCAGCTGATAAAAATATTCCACTAACCACTCTCCAAAAATATAAAGTAACATAAATATGATACTCCAAAATGAATTGAGTGCAGATAAATAAGGTATTGCAAATGTGAAACAAGTGATGAATCTGATCTAAAACCTCAGACTAGTAAAGTACAAACAATAGGTAAATATGCAAAAAAGAAAAGAAAAAAAGGAGGTAACAACAAGAAATTAGAAAAAGAAAAAGAAAATCATTTCTGAAATGAAGAGTAAAATACAAGGTGCCCAAGAATGAAGACATAAAACTAAAAGTATATCAAGGGACATAATGGATGAGAATAAGGAAAAAAAAGCAAAATTAGATAAAGATTTTAAAGATATCAAAGAGAAAGCGATAGACACAGAAGGCAGGCAAAGAAGATCCAACTTATGTGTAATTGGAGTCCTTAAATGAGAAAAACAAAGTAAGGAGATACTTAGTGCTTTATTCTAGAGGCTTTAACTCTAAGAAAACGGTCTGAAAATAAAAGAACTGAATCTGCGTATCGAAAGGGTCCTAAGTGAGCCAAAAAACGGTCAGCCTTTAAACATACACAGGCTTTAGGACAGCAAAAACTAGTTTCAGCCTCTAGACAAAAAGACCAAGCCATTTACAACCAAGGAAAACAGACATCAGATTTTTTTTTTTATAACAAACAAGGGATGCAAGGTTTTCAAGAAACTCCAGGAAAGAAAGCACTGGCCATGGATTTTTGTATACAGCCAAGCTGTCCTTTTAAAGATGAACACTAAAGAAAAGCACTTTAAACATAAAAGAATGTGAAGGAAGCTATACTCACATTGACAAGTCTACTAGATCATAAACTTTCTCCAAACAAGATATGATTTTGGAAAGTACAACAAAAGACAGGTAGTGAACAGTATGCATGTTTAAAAGTAGATCAAAGACTAAAACAAAGGTGGAGACACAACTACAAAATTAGTATGTAAATATTATCTACTCCACTATAGGAGAACACAACCTAAAAAATAATAATAATAAACTAAAATAAAGCAGAAAGGTACAGAAGGAAAAAATGGAAATGGAAAAATAAAATGAGTTCATTTATCTCCACATAGATGAAAAGTGAAAATAAAATTCTATCATTTAAAGTAGAAAAACAAAATAAAAGCCTAAGTAAGGGGGAAAAAAGAGCTAAAGTCATTATAGTTTTTTAAATATAATAAAGTTCATTAACTACTATAACCAATAACTCTTCTTAAATTAAATAAAATTTAAAAAAGCAGAGAAGATAGACCACATAGTAAAAGACAAACCTCAATTATAACATACATAAGTAAACATAGCATAAAAGAATATAACAAAGCCAAATATATCAGTAATATAAATGTAAGTAGGCTTAAACCCCCTAGTTAAAGGATTTTCAGATAGGTCCACAATATAAAACTCAACTCTGGATGAACACAAGAAATACACCTTCAACATAGTGATTTACAAAGGTTAAAACCAACAAATGCAAACACTAAAAATGCCTAGGGTTATGATCTTGTTATCAGGCAACCCAAGAATTCAAGTCTATGTAACAAGCAGTACGCAAAAAGAGTAACAAAAGAACACTTGATAATAATGCTAAAGGCTGCAATTGACAATATGTGCATAACAAGTGCTAAGATACCAAATGTTTCATAAAACAGAGAGTAGGAGATATATAAGGGGTAGGACAGAAAAACTTAAGTAACAAAAATCTCAACCTATCTTTCAATTCAAAACAGTTCAAGTGGCCCAAAACTAAGCAAGGCTGTAGAATATTTTAAAAACAATAACATACATCTTTTAAACATATATTAAAGTTTGTACTCTGATAAAAGAAATGTAACAACTTTAAAAGCCCATAAAAGTTATGAAAATTAACTATATTAAGTCAGAAAGAAATTATAAAATATTTCTTAAGATAGAAAAAGTAAAAGTCTGATCAAGATACAAAATGAATTCTTTTGGTAATGTCAGAGTAGCTCATATTGGAAAAATTCTACCTCCCCCCTTCTGTTTTCCACAGAAACAATATAAAGCCCAGGAAAACTACTTAAAAAACAACTACCTGAAGGGACTGGCAAGTAGCCAAAAGTAAGAAGTCAAAGAGTCAACACTAGAAGAGAGTGTATTCATACAATGGAACTGTTAAGTATAACAGTAAAGAGGAGCAAATCACTAATACATGCTAGTTACATGTTGAATCTCAAAAGTATTACGCCATAGGAAAACACAGAGTACATATGGACCACTGCATTTAGATTAAGTTCTAATACAGACAAACCTATGGTGGAAAAAAAACCCAGTTATCCACGGTTGGTCGCCTCTTAGAGTAGGGGCAGAGGTAGGTACTACTAATTGGGAGTTGGGGAAACACCAGATGACTCTGTTTACAAAACTGATAACATAACTATTCACAAAGAGAAAGATTATTTTAAGGAATCTTTAATCATGGTCTCCTACATGTTTGCACATACACAGACACACACACAGAAAGAACCTTCTTTGAACTGCATCACAAAAAATAAGATGAACTGATGGACAGATGAATTTAGAATAAAAGTAAATATATTTAAAATATTAATTGTAGAATCTAGGTGGTGTGTATATGAGTCTTCTATTGTACAAGTCTTTCAATCTTTTTGTATACTGTAAAAATTTTATAATTTCTCTATGTTGGAAAAAAAAAAACTGCAAAGAAATCCTGAACTGGCCTAGGTCAGTAATCATGTTGATACTAAAATTATGAAGCTACTTTACATAATCACATTATTAAACAAATAAGGATATAGGATTACTGTTATTATGAATTAAGATTTTCAGAATAACAAAAAGAGACACAAATATAAAATAATTGAAGAAAACAATAACCTATAAATATGAATATGAAACTCATGATTTTTTTAATGTTTGTTTATTTTTGAGACAGACAGAGTGGGAGCAGGGGAGAGGCAGAGAGAGAGAGGGAGACACAGAATGGGAAGCAGGCTCCAGGCTCTGAGCTGTCAGCACAGAGCCTAATGTGGGGCTCAAACTCATGAACTGCAAGATCATGACCTAAGCCAAAGTCGGATGCGTAACTGACTGAGCCACCCAGGCACCCCTAAACTCATAATTTTAAAATTTTTTGAAGTTTATTTATTTTGAGAGAGAGAGAGAGAGAAAGAGAGCAAGCATGTCTGTGCAAGGTGAGGGGCAGAGACAGAGGGAGAGAGAATTCCAAGCAGGCTCCACTGTGACACAGCACAGAGCCCAACGAGGGGCTTGAACCCACAAACCATGAGATCATGACCTGAGCCAAAAACAAAGAGAGATCCTTAACTGACTGAGCCATCCAGGTGCCCCAAAAACTCATAATTTTTAAAAAGTCTCTCCTATAACTATGTCTACTAAAAAGATCTAAAAGCAGTGATCCCCAGTAGCAATGAGCACACCTGGTGCCCAGATCTTGATTTCAAAATTCCGTTTACCATTAAAGGGAAACAAGACTCATTAGACAAATGGCTGATTCCAGGTATAAGGCATAGGAAATACAAGACAAGCCTGTGTTAACTTTTTGTGCGAGAAAGTTAGGAAGTTCTTAAAGACTAATAGAGGCAAGTCAAAAGAATTAAGAAGCCATTCTGAAGGAACTTCCATCAAACAAATTTGAGACAATTTATCTATCAAAAAGATTAATGACTATAAATGATATAATACACTGAATAAATAATCCATGAAGCAATAATGAAGAGAAAGGAGAGGAATGGGCTTTCTTATAAAAGATTAGCTAAAATGTATATAAAAATAATAGGGTTAGATAATTACTGTCTGCAAATCCCATTGTAATAATGTTGGCAAGGATCATAAAAGGATAAAACCACCAAGTGAAAGCTAGTTAGATAACAGAATATAACAGATAACTGAATATAATGTCCCACAGATTACTTGTGAATTGCAAAGGAAGAACCATTATATCACAAAGGAGAAATCAGGCAACTTCTACCCAAACCAAGGGATCAAAGTGAATCATGTAGAGTGGTAAAACCAGTTATTATCTCTTCACATTCATACTGGCAGCATGTATCTTGCCCAAACTCCCCTAAAACAATTCTTGCCCCCAAAATGTTTAACCTGAGTCTTATTAACAAGCCATTAGATGCAAATTCCAGGTACAACAAAAACAGGAAATAGGATAAAAGGTTCAATGATACCATAAAGAGACAAATAAATACAAAATGAAGGACATTCGTAAAGGATATTTTTTAGAAGTGTAGACTCTTCAAAGCATTAATGGCAAGAAGTCTTTATAAAAATTAAAATGATTAAAAGAAATTAAAGACATAACCAAATGTATTAATGTATCGTAACTGAATTCTTCCACTGAAACAGCCCCCTCCTGACCAAATATCCTTAAAAAGGGTACGAGAACATTTATCTCCATGAGTAGAATCACCCAAATTATGCCACAGTTCTAAATTTTTCATTTTATCTTAAAAATTCATGGTTAATAAAGAAGATATGTCATATTTATTCTATGGCTTTTTATATATCCTGACACATACCCATGTACTCTCAGTGATTTATGTGACCCAGTTTGAGAAGCATTAACTTAAACCAGTGTACGTGCATCTGAAAAATATTTTCTTAAATTATGACACAAGAATAATTTCATTTTATAATGTCAAGGATAAATAATAATGAAAATTATTTGACATATGTTGAATAATAAAAATGTAAAAAGTATTAAATCAGGTGTTTAATATATATAATCTTAATTTTCAAAATGTAAATATTATCTTGCCTAACATAATTAAGGAACTGAGGCACAAAGAGATTAAATATCCATCCAAAGGCAATACAGCTAATAAATATTAGTTACTTTGTACACAAGTCTTTTATCCTATCACAATCTCATCAACATGTTATTTTTACAAAAATCTCACTTTTCAAGAATTCAATGGAAGTGCACTGTGAACAGCACAATAGCCACTAATGTATCAAAAGAAACTCTTCGCTAGCAGTACAGCTTTAAGACCAATCAATGATGGGTGAAGTAAAATATTGGAAAAGAAATCAACATCTAGCCACTAAGTTGAGTTAATTCTTAGGTTCAAGTAAGACTTGGCATTGTAAATAGGATAGGATGTAAATTTCATACACAAATCCTAGACCCAATCCAAAAAGATTCCGAAAGAATAACAGTACTTAGCGAATCCTTTTTTTTTTTTTTAATATTTTATTTATTTCTAGGAGAGAGAGAGAGACAGCGCGAGCAGGGGAGGGTCAGAGAGAGAGGGAGTCACAGACTCCGAAACAGGTTCCAGGCTCCGAGCTGGCAGTCAGCACAGAGCCCGACGCGGGGCTTGAACCCACGAACCGTGAGATCATGACCTAAGCGAAAGTCGGACGCTCAACCGACTAAGCCACCCAGGCGCCCCAGTACTTAGCGAATCCTAAGCAACCTCCTACTAACTTCTGTTACCAGCCAGTTAACATGTCCTTTGAGTAAGTTGCTTACCTCTCCAGCACTTATGTTCACCATATGAAAGGGGTGTACATTTCAATTTCTATACCTAAGTTTCCATTACTCTCAGCTAGTACCTCTTTGTTAGCATATTTTAAACAACTCATTTTTTTAAAAAAATTCACATTTCTATATACTATCAGTCTTGGGCCTCTTTAAAATATTCCCTCAGTTCTTGATTCTTAGCCACTTCATTTTACAGGCTGGATACAACAAAACTTCCTGGTGAAAACTGCTACTTTCATAGTAAGTTTACTCAGAGTTCTACATCAAAATGTTTATAATATTAGAGCATATTTCAGTGTATTTATTTTTTAAAAGCTTTGGTGATTTGATACTTGAGATTAAGGTTAAATTATATTGTGTTCTTAATTCAAATACTTCAGTACATTAAAATCCATATGAAAACTATACTACTAACCATCTTCCAGTTTGATTTGCAACCTTTTCTGCTAATTTCTGTAGCTCCGATGTGTAAGCCATTATTCGAGCATTGCATACCATGAGATTCTTAACTGCATGCAAGATCTGGTCTTTCTGAGTACTCAGAGAAAGGAGTTTCCATATTCCTTCTCGCATTCGAATTTCTAAATCTATTTTTTCTTGAATGCTGCAGTCCTTAAAAAAAAAGAGAGAGAGAGAGAAAAGCATTTTTTAAAAATAGCAAAAATCAAAACATTTCTTTTTACTAGCAAAAATGTACCAGCACTTTTATAACATATTGGGAAAATAACAAAGTTTTGAAGTATGATAGTACAAAAAATATAGCAATTTGCAAAACCTTAATTTCTTGCTTTATTAGGAAGTCTACAATCTAGTGGAGAAACACAACAGAAACAAGGGTGAGAAACATTACATATTCTTTGCATAATTTCACAAGTTTGAATTGTGTCCCCCAAAATATTCCTCTCTTCCCAGAACCTCAGAATGTGACCTTATTCAGATACAGGGTTTTATAGATGTAATTAGTTGAGGTCATGCTGGAGTAGTATGGGCCCTAACCCCAATGACAGGTGTCCTTATAGGAAAGCCAAGTGAAGACAGAAAGACATACAGAGAGAACTCCATGGTAAGACTGAAACAGAGACGGGAGTAATGAGTCTACCAGCCAAGGACCACGAAGCAACCACCAAAAGCTGGAAAAGGCAAGAAAGACTCTTCCTATAGTCTTCAGCAGGAAAATGGGCCTGGAGATACCTTGATTCCATACTTCTGGACCCCAGAACGATGAGAGAATAAATTTCCATTGTTTTAAACCACCCAGTTTTGCTAATTTGTAAAGGGATAGCCTCAGGAAATGAATACAACAATATATATAGTAACTAATATGAATAATACAGCACATGTACATATTATTTAAGTCATATTGTGGGATGGCAAGATGTGGTTGATGACGCTGAATTAACCAAGGAAAATCAGATGCTGGAAAGGAGCAAATGCTGAGAGAGGGACTAAGGTTTAGCAGCTACGGTAAACAATGTCAATAAAATCTTAGAAGCAAAAGAGGGAAAGCACTGTGCTCAGAAAATGTCAAAGGCTTTGGCTATCAGATGGAACAGAGATGTAGAATATATTTTTGGATTTGTTTATTTTAGTTTTAAGAGTCACCATGAAACTACAAAATCATTTTAGTTCTGCAAGTCTTTCATTCCATACAATGATCTTGTAATGACCTGGCTCTATATACAAGTTATACATGTAACAATAAAATTCTATAAACTGAAATGTACTGTTCTGATTTAATTCACGCTGGCTTTTTAAAAAATTATAAATCAATGGATACTCTTTACTAAACTAAAAACTTAATATTGTTCTAGTATGTCTATTTCTAAAAGTAAAGTGACCATTATCCTGGCTTCTGTGGTAAAAAAAAAAAAAAAAGAATGCTATAATTTACCTTTTAATAGAATCAAACTCTATATTAAAAATGTAAATGGAACCTAATAACAAAAGTTCCAGGTATTAAAAAGGCAATCTTTTCAAAAAGAAAACCTAAGAGTTAGGAGACCAAGTCGACGGAAATTACGCTAAAAGAGAAGGTATAGTAGGTGATTTAACTTGACTATACAAAATCAAATGCACTATTCACATGCAGAAAACAGATCTGGTTAACTACCCACATCATGTAATTGCCACATAAAAACCTTCTTTAGTGGTAGAACTCAAAACTGATATACTACATAAATGTAGTCATTTGCTAGTTTTCCTTCTTTACACATGGCTGAATATCAACAACTCCATTTCATCTTTTAATGACATTGTCAGTCTCAAAGTAAATTCTCCTCTAATGTAATTAATAACTAATTATAAGAATTATCTATGTGACCCATATGTCTATAAGATTAAGCTCCGGCAAGCTGGCATTGGGGAGCACATACACACACACAGGGAGCAACCTGAAGCAGGATGAATAGTTTTACCCTGCAACCCAAATATAAACAAATACCATCTGGTGCCATTAAATTCAATTTTGCTTTTAAATGTTACAGTGAGGCAGCCAGCTGAACCAGCACAGTGGTTCTTAAAGCTACACATGAGAATCATCTCTGATAGTGGAAGAACCTTATAAAAGTACCTAAACGTAAGACCCACCCCAAAACACTTAGGCTCTCTGGAGGTGGAGCCTGACTAGTTTTTTTTTGTTTGTTTTTTTTTTTTAAAGTTCGTCTAGTGATTCAATGTAGAGCCAGGGTAGAGATCTGTGGTAGTACTTGAAATTCCACAGGAACCTGGAAAGTTGCAACAACCTTAAGAAACCAGTAGGTGGCCACAAACACATTAAAGAATCAGTTTGGGCTTCTAGGGTTTTCATCTTGTAAATGAAGACTGTCTTCATCACTTGACAAAGACTATAAAATTATAGAGGCCTGGGAAATAGCGCAAAATTGAAATGCAAAGGGCTTGTGTTTTAAATCACTTTATTTGTAAGATTAAATATTCATTAAGGAAATAAGATATACCTAACAGATATTAATATTAGAATTCTAATAGAGTGGGGGGGTCAGCAAACTATAGCCTAGGCAATGCTTGTTTTTTGTAAATAAAGTTTTACTGGGGCATAATCATGCCCATTTGTATTATCTAAGGCTACTTTCAAACTGCAATGGCAGAGTTGAGTAATTTTGACAAAGACCATGTGCCCCACAAAGCTGAAAATATTTACTATCTGCCTTTTTAGAGAAACAGTTTGCTGATTCCTTACTCAGCCAAATTAACATACACAGTAAACTATGACCTTACCTCCCCTATTCTACAGTGAGCAGATGTGGATTTGGGAGGGCTGACATGATGGCGTGAATTGTTAAGTGTATGTATGCTTTTGAATGTACTGGGGTTAAAAAGAGAGAGAGAGAGAGAGAGAGATGGCATTAGCCCATTTTATGTTCACTCTGCAACTTCTTTTAGTTCACACATCTATACTTCACATAAAGGGAAACTCTGATCAAGTGATACTACTGCAGTCAAGAAAGTCTTTGCAGAATAAAAGAAGTTAATTTAAGTTAATAAGTAGAACAGCAGAGAGCTAAAATCATGACCGCTGCTGCCTCAACCATAATGGCAGACAGAGTCAACACTGATTAGGACCCACAACAGAAGCATGTAACCATCCCTTTTAGAAGTGTCTGAAAGCAAGTCTCCAGAAAGAGCAAAGAATGGGGTGGAGGGAATCCTTCTTGCCATTTCTTCTTCAATTTTATAAATATGAGCTCCCTTGTAATCAAGTCAAACAGGAGCCTATGGTACTGTCCTGATCATGTACCTAGTCAGACTGATAAAAATCAATGGACAGGGCAAGGCTAAAAATGAAATAGGGAAATGACTTAAAAGTGCAAATCTGAATTATCTAGACAACAGAAACATACCAGGTTTTAGAGCATAATGGGACAAAAGAAGTGCAAAAAAAAAAAAAAAAGGCCTTAATTTTTTTTAAGTAGGCTCCACACTGGGCATGGAGCCCAATGTGGTACTTAAACTCAAAACCCTGAGATCAAGAGTCAGATACTCAGCTGACTAAGCCACCCACACCCTCCTGAAAATGGCCTTAATTTTGAAATTAAGGACTGACTTAAAAATAAAATGAAGTTGGGCTGCTGTAAGACAACTGTAGTAATCCAGATAGAAAGTATCACCAACCTAATGGATGTAGTTAAACCATGTTAGCTAAGAGACCATGATGAAAGAGAAGACTGCAAAAGAGTATACATAACACATCCTTCTAAAAGAAAATTGTATTTTAAGAATTGCTTATGTACAGAAAATGTCTAGCAACTGTTAATAGTGGTCATCCTGCAGAATGGTAGTACAGAAATTCTTAAATTCATGTTTCTGTATATGTTTACTACAATGAGATAGTGAGACAGAGAAATTGAAGAACTCCATAAAAATCTGCTTTTGCTCCTTTTCCTGCTTCTATCCTTGCTAGGACCTGCATCCACACCCCACTTAACACATCTTGTAATGAAAATGGTGTATGTCCTCCTTGTAAGGGACAAGGAGTTAATGATCGTCTAGAATAGATAACACCTAAGGAGGAACCAGAGGAGAATGACTGGAGGCTACCATATGTGTATTCCAGAACACGAGCACTAGATATCTCAATGCCAAGACCCCCTGACTCCAAGTAATAATACCTGGGCACTCATCTTTGTTCTAACAGGTTCCTAGATGCTTGAAAGGACACATACACTAGACCATCATTCTCAATAAAAAACCCCGGGTCCTGAACAAAGACAAGACTCATGCTCCTCTCCTTCCCGAGTCTCCTGGACCTTTGTCTGTATCTGCTTTCTCTATGTCCTCAAAACTCACCTCCTGCTGGCTCACATGTGAATTCCATCCTGCAGGAAGCCAAGGACCCTTCTGGCTGGTCATGTAGGGCCCCTTCTAGATCCTCGAACCAGCCTGCTGGCATCAATGGTATCACTTCTTGAATTTCATTTTTATTAAGATTTCAAACGCTTGAAAGTTTGTTAGAAAGGTTAGGTGGCTGTCCCAACAGATGAATGGGACAAAAGACAGTAAGAAAAAGGTTTCTGAGTGTCAGGTACTATGCTAAGTACTTTAAAGAGGTTCTCAACTCCCAGCAACTTTCTGGAATAAGCATTTTACCCCTTTTACAACTGTGGAAACCAAGGACTTAGAAAAAACAGATTACTTATTCAAGGTTGTTCAACAAGCAGATTTGGATTTGACCTTAATCTGACTCCAGAGTCCATACTCTCTACTCACAGATGATTCCACGGTTTGAGTACAGGTGTTTCACTAGTGTTATGACCACCTCAGAATCTTCCCACCTATTGGTGGAAGACTCATTAACATCAGAGAAAATACAGCAAATAAAAATTCACTGCTAGTCAAGTATAAAATTCTCTTACCCTCAATATTCTTGTTAGATTGAAACCTATTATGATTTTACAATTTTTATCCAAAATCCAAACAGAAGGAATTGCACAACTCAATTACTTGACTTTTTTGCTAAGAAACCATTAAATACCATAACATCTCACATGTAAATAATCCAGCCCTTCTGTATATTTAAATATTTGTTTTCATTCCACATAGCTAAACTTCTTTCATAATCTTATCCACTTGTCTATTGTATAACTCCTAAACATTACTGCTGCACACAGCAAAATAAATATACGACTACACCAGCACCCATGTAATACACATGAGAACCTCAAAAGATTGCCAATTCACTAGAAATCAAGATTCTGTTATCAGAATAGACAAAGTACATAACAGGACAGGAAAGTATTTTACATCAAAATGTCCAAAATTTTTTAAAATGATGGCATAAAACAGCATTACTAATAAAGGAGTGGGACAAAAGAAAACTTGCATAATGGTTCTTACTGTCTTGCTTTATTTTCCTCAGTATTACTGAAGAATTTCTAACAATTTTGTACCTGCTGAGGTTTCTAAACAAAATAAAAGAATTCTAAGCAAAGGTTTTCCCAGGTTTTTAATCAAAACTAATAGGTCGGACTATAGAAAAGTGCTAAAAGTCTACTAATTTTGACCTACAAAACTGGTATTTTCATATGACTTATTCTATTTCAGAACTAGGTAAAAGAAGGTGGAGATTGAACTAAAGGGAAGATCAAGCATAAAGACATCAGTTTTAAGGCTCTACAGTTATGGTTAAGGGGAAAATGTAACATTTTAATAACTGATTTCCCTAAGAAACCGCGTTGGTCTCTATCAAGTAAAAAGATTTCTAACACACACTTTACATGGCGAAATAGTGAAACATCAAACTTCTCTCTTATCCGATTCGAAAAGAATCCACCTTAAAACCAACTTTTTCTAAGGTTCCCAAGGTTGCGGTTTGCCACTCCACCCTACCCCACCGAGTTTACGTTTTGTGCGGACATCGCTCCAGTAATTGTGCTTTCTGTCAAATCGAGCAATAAGCAAACCGTCCTCCCTTGGCCTTGGATGGGGTTCTAGAAAATCCCGGGACTCCCATCCCCCCGTGTCCCTCACACTGGGATCCAAACGCTGGGGGTGGAAGGAAGCAGCCGGCAGGGGCGCCCGGGAACGCACCGCGGAACTCTGGCATCGCTTCCCCGTTCGGGTCTATCTCCTCCAAAAGAAATCGGGGGCCGGAGGAGGGGTGAGGAGATTTCCAAGCTCCACTGGAGCCTCAAAAGTGCGGTCTCCTAGCCCGTCCCTTTGTTTCTGGCCACGGCTGAATACGGGACGCGGAGTCAGGGCTTTCTCGACGAGGCAAAACGGTGGCTTGAGGACTGGAAGCCCGGCCCTTCCTCACTCACCTGTTGGTCGGGAAGGCCAGCCAGGCGGAACTCGGGGCCCCTCACCGTCTGCGCCTCCATCTCCAGCGCCCCTGCCGAAGCCCGCCGCCGCTCCTCCAAAGGTAAGATTTGAAAAGCCCGCCGCTAGCTGGAGCCGCGGAGGACGCCAACCGCCGTCCCGGCCGTACCAAGTCCGGCCGCAGGGGGAGGGGCGCAGGGCCTCCAGACGGAGGGCGCACGCGCAGTGGCAACGCCCCGCGCCCCGGCCTCCCGCGCGGAAGCGAGCGGAGACCCGAGCCCTCAGAGCCGGCGGGGAAGTGGAGCGCCGCGGGAGGGTTTAAGGCACTAACTGGGGAGTGGGCGGGCCGGGGACAGCAGTGGGCAGGGACATGGGGATAGCGTTGGCCACTGAGCGCACCTGGCCCGGCACAGGGTTTAGGCAGGTGGTTTTCGAGGCACGCCCCTTGCACCGAGTGCATTTTGCCGGAATCCCAGCCGAGGCCGTCCATGGCTGACTCAAGGCTGCCGTCCCTGCGTTCCTGCGGACGACCCAGGGACGCAGGGTGTCGCCAGGAGCCCAAGATCTCATTCCCAGAGAACCAAGGGACACTGCTCCCAGCGGCCGCACACCGCACAGCATTGTCACTCAGGTCAGTGGGAGACCACCGCCCTGTTGATCAAGCTGGTGAGATTCCTTGTCAGACATTTCGCAAGGTCGTTTCTTTTGTCCCCAGTGTTTCTTTGTAATTCCGGATACCCCCACTGCACACACATAAGTAGTCTGTTCTTGCAAAGACTTCTTTCTTGAAAGTAGTCTACTCTTTTCGTGCAAAATACTTCTTTCCTTACTCTTTTGCACCAGCATCCAAGGTGATGGCAGAATGAGGTATTATTTCCCCAGAGCCCCATTTTTTGCTGTCCCTAAAGACCCATACACAGTCTTTTTAGCAGTTTTGTTATTAATCATAATGCAAAAGTATGGAATCTTTAAAAATCAAAATTGAAGTGCTACAAATTTCAGAACCCTGTAAGGTCCTTAGAATCCATTATCCTGGCCTATCCTAACTAACTCTTAAAAAGAAACGGGACACCGTTTTGACTTCTGAAGTTTTTCCTCCTAAGGGAAAAACCAACCAAATCAACTCTCGTGCCCACAACCTCATAGAAGAAGACGTTGGGTGCTTTTCCTTCCATAAATAGGGTGACTATGTTTTTTATTTGCCTGAGACATTCCCTACTTGGGTTTGTTGTCTCAATGTCCCACCAATCGTGCACTTTTCCGGACAAAGTGGATATTAATTGTATGGTCACAGTATCCACAAGGCCCTTTTTTAAGCAGTTAGTTCGAAGATTACTTCTGAAAATATGAAGAGTGCCCTTCCTCTCAAATAAGTAACTTTTTTTTTTAAGGCCTTTTGACTAGATGATAGTAGAAGCTGCCCAGATAGGAATGACATCCCCTTACAATTAGGAATGTATGGGTCATTACAGATGACCCATATCCTTACACACAACTCTAAAATATGGACAGCTGAAAATTACCAACACAATGAGTTCACCACATTCTTTCCAAACACAGGTCTGAATTCCAGACTCATTAGGTACCCTTCCCCCAATGTGCTCCTCTCTTATGCTTACCACTTTGTGGTATGATTATTCCCTACTTAGAGTGAGCAGCATGAGCCTAGTACAATCCCTGACTCATTAAAGAAATACACACAGGGAGCTCATCATTAGACATATATTATTTCTCATATAACACACACAGCTCTTAGACTCAGACCAAAATAGTTACAGAAGCCATCACTTCATGGGAACAGAGGCAAGCCAACCAATTTAAAATTGGACACTGATGTAGGAATATTTGATAGATACTAACCGGAGATACATTTATTTATAATACTTGAAGAAAGAGATCTAGGAAAAGTCATATTTAGTAATTCTCTGTAGAATTGACAGTTGCTGTTAAAGACCTTTCTCCTTGGAGAAGATATGATGTAGTCCTATCTCTTTATTATTCATGAAGGGATGCGCCCAGGAAAGTGCTAAAAATAAAACTAGTATATGATGATTAAAATACTTCCGAGTAGGAATGCTGTTTCCTTATTTATCCCCAGGTCCTTCTGGTAGTTTCAACTTAGTTTTCTCTGATGTATGTGACGTACATAAAAATAGATGGATGGAAACTAGAAGAGGTTAAAGATTTCACAAGCAGTAGTTTGGTTAGAAAATTGGTGAATGAATGGATGAATCTAACAACTCCCAGAAAGTAAGAAGTACTACGTTTTGCCACCTCAACTGTTTGAACGATAATATTTGGGCATCTCTCACTCAAGAGCTAGCATCCTACCCTCCTTGGGCTCCCACAGTTGATGGATCCCCACCTAATTGCCCAAGTATAAAAGCTTCAGCTGAAGGTTGAATGATGGCATTACTATTTTACCGATATTACTTGCCATGATAAGTTCAACATTTAAGACTAATTATAAGTATCTCTTATCTCTAATACAACAAATATATAATATTTGATAATTAATAAATATAAAATCAGTATTTGACATAGACAATTTAGATAATATGAATAAATGTTAAAACATATTTTTCTTCTCTTTATTCCCTACATTCCCCCTTTTAACTCTCTGAAAGTCCAAAAGAAAGGAAAATGTTGAACTTGAAATCAGCTCTCTTACATAATAGACCCATTATTTTTTAAATGTGGTTTTCCCCAGAACAGGTAACTGTTGTAGTTTCTAATATCCTCCTAGACTCTCTTTAAAAAATTCTATTAAATAATTCTCTTTGTGCTTCCTTTATTCATGTGTTATCTTGTAGGTAATGCATTTAAAATGAACTTCATAGACTAGAATTGTATTTTGGATTATACACCAAAAAAAGGAAAAAATGAAGAAACTGAAGTAAAGAGGCTAAACAGAGGTGCAACATTTGTTTAAATGCACAGGCCATAATCTACAAATAGCAGAAGCATCATATAATCATAAGGAGGAAATGGAATACAGAATCTGAGGACTCATTAGCTCTATGACCTTGGGCAAGCCACTCAGTGTCCTTATCTATAAAACAAGTATAATAATAGCCAGCTAGGTTTTTTAAGTTCTTATTTATTTATTTATTTATTTATTTATTTATTTATTTAGAGAGCAGAGGAGGGGCAGAGAGAGGGAGAGAGAAAATCCCAAGCAGGCCCCATGCTCTCAGTGCAGAGCCTGACAGGGGGCTCCACTATGAGATCATTGACCTGAGCCAAAATTAAGAGTTGGACTCTTAACCAACTGAGCCATCCAGGTGCCCCACCCAGCTAATTTTCTTTTGTTTTGTTGTTTTATTTTATCATTTAAATCCAAGGTAATTAGCATGTAGTACAATAATGACTTCAGGGGTAGATTCCAGTGATTCATCCCCTGTGTATAACACCCAGTGCCTGTCCCAACAAGTGTCTTCCTTAATGCCCCTTACCCATTTAGCCCATTCCTCCACCTATAAGCCCTCCAGCAACCCTCAGTTTGTTCTCTGTATTTAAAAACCTTTTATGTTTGGTCCCCCTCTTTGTTTTTATATTGTTTTTGCTTCCCTTCCCTTATGTTCATCCATTTTGTATCTCAAATTCCACATATGAGTGAAGTCGCATGATATTTGTCTTTCTCTG
Organism: Proteles cristata cristata; assembly: GCA_017311185.1. Classification (NCBI taxonomy): domain Eukaryota; kingdom Metazoa; phylum Chordata; class Mammalia; order Carnivora; family Hyaenidae; genus Proteles; species Proteles cristata. The sequence continues at coordinate 490,674 of JAESUZ010002765.1, read as the reverse complement.
ACCCATTAATTTCACTTAGCATAGTACCCTCTAGTTCCATCCATGTTGTTGCAAATGGCAAGATTTCATTCTTTTTGATTGCCAAGTAGTACTCCATTATATATAAATACCATATCTTCTTTATCCATTTATCTGCCCATGAGCATTTGGGCCCTATAGCGCTGCTATAAACATTGGGGTGCAAGTGCCACTTCAAATCAGCATACCTGTATCCCTTGGATAAATACCTAGTAGTGCAATTTTTGGCTTGTTCGGTAGTTCTATTGTTAATTTTTTGAGGAACCTCCATACTGGTTTCCAGAGAGGCTGCACCAGTTTGCATTCCTACCAGCATGCAAAAGATTATCTCTTTCTCCACATCCTTGCCAATATCTATCATTGCCTGAGTTGTTAATTGTAGCCATTCTGATTACAGTAGCCATTCTGATTGTGGTTTTGATTTGTATTTCCCTGTGTGTTAAGCATTTTTTCATGTGTCTTTTCGCCATCTGGATGTCTTCTTTGGAAAAGTGTCTATTCATGTCTTTTGCCCATTTCTTCGCTGGATTATTTGTTTTTTGCGTGTTGAGTTTGATAATTTCTTTATAGATTTTGGATACTAACCCTTTATCTGAAATGTTATTTGTAAATACCTTCTCTCATTCTGTTGATTGCCTTTTAGTTTTGCTGATTGTTTCCTTCACTGTGGAAACAACTTTTTATCTTGAGGCGGTCCCAGTAGTTCATTTTTGATTTTGTTTCCCTTGCCTCCAAAGACATGTTGAGTTAGTAGTTGCTGTGGCTGAGGTCAAAGAGGTTTTTGCCTGCTTTCTCCTCTAGTAGTTTGATGGCTTCCTGTCTTACGCTTAGGTCTTTCATCCATTTTGAGTTTATTTTTGGGTATGGTGTAAGAAAGTGGCCCAGGTTCATTTTTCTGCATGTTGTTGTCCAGTTTTCCCAACACCATTTGCTAAAGAGACTGTCTTTATTGCATTGGATATTCTTTCCTGCTTTGTAAAATATCAGTTGACCATACGTTTGTGGGTCCATTTCTAGGTTCTTATTCTATTCCATTGATCTGAATGTCTGTTTTTGTACCAGTACCATACTGTCTTGCTTATTACAGCTTTGTAATACATCTTAAAGTCTGGGACTGTGATACCTTCTTCTTTGGTTTCCTCTTTGAGGATTGCTTTGGCTATTCAGGCTCTTTCCTGGTTCCATACAAATTTTATGATTGTTTGTTCTAGTTCTGTGAAGAATGCTGGTATTATTTTGATAAGAATTGCATTGAATATGTAGATTGCTTTGGGTAGTATTGACATTTTAACAATATTTGTTCCTCCAGTCCATGAGCATGGAATATTTTTACATTTTTTGTGTCTTCTCCAATTTCTTTCATAAGCGTTCTATAGTTTTCAGTGTATAGATTTTTCACATCTTTGGTTAGGTTTATTGTTAGGTATTTTATGGGTTTTGGTGAAATTGTAAATGGGATAGATTCCTTGATTTCTTTCTGTTGCTTTATTATTGGTGTATAAAAATGCAACTGATTTCTGTGCATTGATTTTATATCCTGTGACTTTGCTGAATTCATGGATCAGTAATAGCAGTTTTGTGGTGGAATTTTTTGGGTTTTCCATATAGAGTATCATGTCATCTGTGAAAAGGGAAAGTTTGACTTCCTCCTGGCCAATTTGGATGCCTTTTATTACTTTGTGTTGTCTGATTGCTGAGGCTAGGACTTCCATTACTATGTTGCATAACAGTGGTGAGAGTGGACATCCCTGTTGTGTTCCTGACCTTTGGGGGAAAGCTCTCAGTTTTAGTGATATTAGTGGTATGTCTTTTGTATATGGCTTTTATTATCTTGAAGTATGATCCTTATCTCCCTACCTTCTTGAGAGTTTTTATCCAGAAACGATGCTATATTTTGTCAAATGCTTTCTCTGCATCTATTGAGAGGACATGTGGTTCTTGTCCTTTCTTTTATTAATGTGGTATTTCCCACTGATTGATTTGCAGATACTGAACCAGCCCTGCATCTCAGGTATTGATCCCACTTGATCATTGTGAATAATTCTTTTACTGTGTTGTTGGATCTGGTTGGCTAGTATCTTGTTGAGATTTTTTGCATTCGTGTTCATCAGGGAAATAGGTCTGTAGTTCTCCTTTTTAGTGGGTCTTTGTCTAGTTTTAGAATGCAGGTAATGCTAGCCTTATAAAATGAGTTTGAAAGTTTTCCTTCAATTCTATTTTTTGGAAGGAACAGCTTCAAAAACTTAGGTGCTAACTCTTCTTTAAATGGATTCCCCTAGAAAGCTATCCAGCCCTGGGCTCTTGTTTTTTTGCGAGATTTTTGATTGCTAATTCAATTTCTTTACTGGTTATGGGTCTGTTCAACTTTTTTTCTTCTTGTTTCAGTTTTGGTAGTTAATATGTATCTAGGAATTTTTCCATTTCTTCCAGATTGCCCAATTTATTGGCATATAAGTGCTCATAATCTCTTATTATTGCTTATATTTCTTCATTGTTGGTTGTGATCTCTCCTCTTTCATGCTTGATTTTATTTATTTGGATCCTTTCCTTTTTCTTTTTGATCAAACTGACTAAAGGTTTATCAATTTTGTTAATTCTTTCAAAGAACCATCTCTTGGTTTCATTGATCTGTTCTATGGGTTTTTTTGTTTTGTTTCATTTTGATTTTGTTTTCTTTTTAATTTTGATAGCATTGATTTCTGCTCTTAACATTTTTAAAAATTATTTTTAAAGTTTACTCATTTTTTGAGAGACAGAGAGTGAGTCGGGGAGAGGCAGAGGGAGAGGGAGACACAGAATCCGAAGGAGGCTCCAGGCTCTGAACTGACAGCACAGAGCCCGATGCAGGGCTCGAACTCATGGACTCTGAGATCATGACCTGAGCCAAAGTCAGATGCCCTGCCGACTGAGCCACCCAGGTGCCCCATGTTTCTGCTCTAATCTTTATTATTTCCCATCTTCTGTTGGTTTTGGGTTTTATTTACTCTTCTGTTTCCAGCTTTTTAAGGTGTAAGATTAGGTTGTGCATCTGAGACCTTTCTTCCTTCTTTAGGAAGGCCCGGATTACTATATACTTCCCTCTTATAACCACCTTTGCTGAGTCCCAGAAATTTTGCACTGCGGTGTTATTATTTTCATTGGCTTCCATGTACTTTTTAATCTCCTCTTTCACTTCTTGTTTAACCCATTCATTCTTTAGTAGGATGTTCCTTAGTCTGAAAGTATTTGTTGCCTTTCCAAATTTTTTCTTATGGTTGATTTTGAGTTTCATAGCATAATAGTCTGAAGAAGCATGGTATGTTCTCAATCTTTTGTATTTGTTGAGGGCTGATTTGTGTCCCAATATGTGATCTATCCTAGAGAACCTCCCATGTGCACTTGAGAAGAATGTGTATTCTACTGCTTTAGGATGAAATGTTCTGAATATATCTGTTAAGTCCATCTGATAAAGTGTGTCATTCAAAGCCACTGTTTCCTTGTTGATTTTCTGCTTATATGATCTGTCCTTTGCTATAAGTGGGGTGTTGAAGTTCCCTACTATTATGATATTATTGTCAATGAGTTTCTTTATGTTTGTGATTAATTGATTTATATATTTGGTGTTTCACATTAGAGGCATAAATGTTTATAATTGTTAAGACTTCTTGGTGTGTAGACCCCTTAATGATGATATAATGCCCTTCTTCATCTCTTGTTACAATCTTTTTTTTTTTTTTAATGTTTTATTTATTTCTAGGAGAGAGAGAGACAGCGTGAGCAGGAGGGCCAGAGAGGGAGTCACAGACTGAAACAGGCTCAGGCTCTGAGCTGGCAGTCAGTACAGAGCCTGACGCGGGGCTCGAACCCATGAACCGCGAGATCATGACCTAAGCGAAAGTCGGACACTTAACCGACTAAGCCACCCAGGCGCCCCACAATCTTTAAAGTCTAGATTGTCTGATGTAAGTATGGCTACTACAGCTTTCTTTTGTTGACGATTAGCATGATAGATGGTTCTCTATCCCCTTACTTTTAATCTGAAGGTGTCTTTAGGTCTAAAGTGGGTCTCTTGTGGGGCGCCTGGGTGGCTTAGTCGGTTAAGCGTCCGACTTTCACTTAGGTCATGATCTCGCGGTTCGTGGGTTCGGCCCCGCGTCGGGCTCTGTGCTGACTGCCAGCTCAGAGCCTGGAGCCTGTTTCAGTCTGTGACTCCCTCTCTCTCTGACCCTCCCCTGCTCACGCTGTCTCTCTCTCTCTCTCCTAGAAATAAATAAAACTTTAAGAAAATTTTTTTAAAAATAAATAAATAAAGTGGGTCTTTTGTAAACAGCATATAGATGGATCTTGTTTTCTTATCCATTTTATTACACTATGTCTTTGGATTGGAGCATTTAATCCATTGACATTTAGAGTGGGTACTGAAAATTATGAATTTATTGCCATTGTGTTGCCTGTAGAGTTGGAGTTTCTGATTGTGTTTTCTGGTGTTTGTTGCTTTTTGTCTTTTTTGTTGTGTTTCATCTCTTCTCCCCTCAGAGAATGCCCCTTAAAAGTTCTTGCAGGGCTGGTTTAGTGGTCATGAACTCCTTTAGTTTTTGTTTGTCTGGGAAACTCTTTATCTCTCCTTCTATTTTGAATCATAGCCTTTCTATGTAAAGAATTCTTGCCTGCATATTTTTCCGATTCAGCACATTGAATTTATCCAAATATATGTGGATAAGTCTGCTGCAAACCTGATCTGTCTTCCCTTATAGGTTAAGGACTTTTTTTCTCTTGCTCCTTTCATAATTCTTTCCTTACCTGTGTATTTTGTGAATTTGACTATGAAATGCCTTGTTGATGGTCAGTTTTTGTTGGCTCTGATGGGAGTTCTCTGTGCTTCCTGGGTTTGGATGTCTGTATCTATCCCCACATTAGGAAAGTCTTCCCCTACAATTTGTTCACATATATCTTTTACCCTTTTTTCCTCTCTCTTCATCTTCTAGGACCCCTATGATTCAGATGTTATTCCTTTTTAATGAGTCACTGAGTTCTCTAATTCTTATATTGTGCTCTTTGGCCTTAGTTTCCCTCTTTTTCTTCTGCTTCATTATTTTGCTCCATAAGTTTGTCCTCTGTACCATTGATTTGCTGCTCTGCTTCATCCATCCTTGCCGCTGTGGCATTTGTTTGAGATTGCATTTGTTATAGCATTTTTAATTTCGTCATGACTAGATTTTACTTCTTTTATCACCACAGAAATTGATTCTATGCTATTTTAAACCCCAGCTAGTATTCTTATTATTATGATTCTACATTCTTGTTCAGACATCTTGCTTATTCTGTTTATTATTGATTTATTAGACATTCTGCTTATTATTGATTAAGTCCCTGGTTGTCATTTCTTCCTGTTCTTTCTTTTGGGGTGAATTCCTTTGTTTAATCATTTTGAAGAAAGAAAAAGAATAATATAAAAAATTAAAATTAAAAAATTAAAAACAACACAAAAAAGCAAATAAAGGATGCTACATTCTAGGTATGTTTTGGTCTGGTTGTTGAAAGAGCTTGATAGAATAGAGGAAAAAGGGGAAAAAAGAAAAGAAAAAGGAAAAAAAGGAAAAGAAAAAGGGAAAAAAGGAAAATGTTTGAAAAGTTTTAAAAAAATGAATACAATAAAATAGAATGAAATGAAATGATGAAAGTAAAATCGAATAAAATACTCCAAAAATAAAAATATAGTAGAAAAATAAAGTAAAATATTTTTTAGAAAAATAATTTTTTTCTCTTTCTGTATTCAAGAATAAGAAAAGAAAAAATTGAATAGGTTAACAAGTGAGTAGAATGAAATATAAATGAAATTAGATACAGTTTCCCCTAGAAGTCAAACTATGAAGCACTTTATAGTCTATAAACTGAGCAGAGGAGACATTTCTGGTGTTCCTCTAGAGCTTGGTTGGTGCAGAAGACAGGTCTTGGTATAATGGTTCTGTTTTCCACTAAATGGCGCTGCTTGGCTTACTGGAGTGAATCATTGTGGCACATGTACATGTGTGTGTACATGCACAGGAGGGGTGAAAATGGCATCATCCAGCTACCCAGTCTCTAGCCTGAAAACTCTGTGCTCTCATCAACCAACAATCAAGCACCCTTCCTTTGTGTCTGACTTCCATCCACTCAACACTTCTACACTGTCTGCAACCAAGCTGTCATCCTGCCAGGTGGCCCCTCCCTTCTGAATTTTATCTCAGATGTGGCTATGTTTCCAAACCCCTCACTTCTAAGGGCCTAGTGGCTTGGGCCTGCCCCAGAACCTCTGGGTGAGGGTCCACCCAAGCAATGGCCAAATACTGGCCTGCCCCTGGGAATGTTGGTACAACTGCGCTGCCACAGATGCCCAGAGACTGTGGCCGTGTGCTAGCCTGCCCCAGAAAAATTTTGCATGATTGTGTAGCAGGAGCATTTCAGAGATTATAGTCAATCACGAGACACATCTGGTGTCAGGCTTCAGTGAACTCTTAACATCCTTGTTCCAACACCAGCGAATGTGGCTGTTCTCTGGGGTCTGCTGGGACCTTTGCCTGTGGGGAGGCTGCACAGCCTCTACCAAATGTCCTCCCAGCAGGGAAACTGCCTCTCCCCATGTGGCCTGAGCCCCTTGGACCTCACTGTATGCTCCTGCGGATTTGCCCTTCCCACCAGAGCTCCACCAGATATCAAGCTGTGGTTTCAGATTCTGCCCTTCCCTGTTTATAGAGTCCTAATGGTATTTAATCCCTCTCGACACTGTGTCTCCCTGTTTATAGAGTCCTAATCATATTGAAACCTTTTCCTTTCTTCTTTCTCCTTTCTCCTTTTCTTGTTCAGTCCCTTATGGGTGTTTCCACTCTTTCTTTTTCTTTCCAGCTGCTTTTGGGGGAGATGCTTTTCCTGTACTCTCCCACCACCTCTGCCCCCTCTCTGCAAGCAAAAACAGCCCCCTACCCTCTGCTGCTTCTCTCTTCCCACTTTACCTCTCCATGCCGTGTACCTGCCAAGTTCTGTGGCTTACGTTATGCAGATTGTTGTATTAATCCTCAGACCAATTTTCTAGGTGTGCAAAATGGGTTGGTGCTGATCTAGCTGCATTTCAGGGATGAGAGAAGCAGGAAATTTCTATGCTGCTCCACCATCTTGGCCCCTGTCTCGTTTTTTAAAAGTTGTTGGGAGACTCAAATGAGATAAGATTTGTAAGACTGATTTGTAAACTGATGGTCTCACTCAAGCATGAGGAACTGTTACTCATAGGAAAGAAACATCAGCACCTATGGGCAGATATACAGGACCCACAGAACACTGAGAACTGAATGAGAAAAGCTTATGTGACTAGAGTTGGCTATAGTCAAGATATATCACCTACCACTGAAAAATAATTAGTACCTAGATTAAAAATAAAAAACTACAAATTAATAAAAACCCAACTGGAAAATGGGTCAAAAGTTATGGTAGGCATTTTGTAGGAGATTACACCCAAATGGCAAACAAAATGGAAAAGTTGCTCAACTTTATTACCAGTTTGAGTCTGTACATTTGCATATTATCAATTTACAGATTAAGATCCCAATAAGATGATATTTGATGGTCACTAGATTGGTAAATATTAAGGAGCTTGATAATACTAAGGTCTGGTGAAGTTACAGGTCAAAAAGATATTATACACTGATAAAGAATATGTAAATTTGTTGAGTCACTTTGGAAAAAATTCAGAACTATCTTGTAAAGTTAAAAATGTATATACTTAGCCATTCTACTCTTAGGTACAAATATCCTTAGGGAAATTCTTATAAACATGTACCAGCAACATTGTTTGTAGTAGCAAAAATATAAAACAAATCCAAATGTTCGCTTCAGGAAAATAGATTTAAAAAATTGTGTTGGCATACCCAATGAAATATGTCAGTAAAAATGAATAAACCATAGATACATGTAACATCATGGCTGAATCTTGGAAATATTGAATGAAAAAAGCAAGTTGCAGAGTATTGGGATATATAATTTTTACAATGCTGAATAAGAGAATCTAAACAAAATATTGTTTAGGAACACATTCATGTGATAAAAGCTTATATTTCAAATAGAGAGTGCTAAGAACAAAATTCAGGATAGTGACTATCTCTGGGAGAAAGGTAGGGGGATGGGATGGAGACAGAGCATGCAGATATAAAGCCTTAGAAATGTTTTCATACTTGAGCTGGGTAATGGGTTCTCAGGTATTTATTTTAATGTTTACCTAGAGATTTACATAGATATTGCATATATTCTTTTGTGTGCCTCAAACATGTCATAATAAGAAATCATTCTAAGGTATTTGAAATATTCTTTTACCAGTTAAACAATGGTGATAATGTATAGTATTTTAAAAGATTCTTACTTGGCAAAATAACAATATATTTTTGGCTTCCAAAATTGGACTTACATTTGATTCATTTCTAGTACATTTTACTATGTGAAACTCTGAAAGTACACCTGTAATGCGTTGGTTGGTGCCTATGCCCAGTGAGAGATGAGAACTGGCCACATGGATTTATCTTTGAACACTTAAGAGCCACTGCTTGGAGCTTGGAAGCTGGGTGGCAGGTGGGGGAGGTAGAATTTGTAAAGGACCGGAGGTTTGTTAGCAGATAGGGATAAAGTGAAGTGCAATTGGAGCTTTAACTGTTAATGTGTTACTGCATATTACACATAGGCCTACGGACATTCAAATGGCATTAAAATCAGAGGGCTGCTTACTGAGCAAGCAAATCAGTCAGAGGAATTAGTTACATGACTTGAATCAGTGGTCCTCAAACTGTGGGGCACAAGGGCTTTCCAAAGTTTAAATGAGCTTGGGCAGTTTTAAAGCAATCATTGTCAAGATCTTCAACTTACATTCCCCATCCAAAAATTAACTTACCTAAGGTGACTGTTGTCTGGGCCTCACATTGATTCTCTTTTCATGGCTACCTTATCCCAGGTGACAAAAGAAAGGTGTCACTGGTAAGCATCCCTACAGCATTGCTCTGAGGTACAAAAACCATGTGAGGGCCAAAGGGACAATTAAATTTATTGCTATTGATGTTGCTATAAGCAATGAACAAGGAGCTCAATGCTTACATGTATAAAAATGAAAAGCAAATGTAGACTTTTGATGCTGAAAACGGTCTCATTTTGGCATTATTTAATATTTTCCCATGGATACATAAACTAACTGAGGAAAGCAGGACTCATCTATCTTATTATGAGATTCATTTCCAGGAAAATTTTGGATGTTTGATATTGATCCATTATCATTTGCAATATGCTTGTTTTGTTATCAATTGTATAATACTACTAATTTTAATATTGCAATCCAAAAAACCCTCTTGACCATTAAGTCTTATATTCACATGAAATCCAAAACTGCAAAAAATTCCAATTTACATTTATATGCTCACTGAAGAGAACCATGATAGGATGAGCACTGAAGACCTCAAGCATAAAAATATTTTATATAAGCATAAAATTCTGTGAAGAAAGTGGAATGAAAATAGAAGTTCAGGTAGGAAAAGGAACAATGTAAAATCTCCAATTTAGAGATAAAGCAGTTCACGTATTTTCTAAATGGGTGATGGTGGCTGAGTATCAAATCTTTAACATTTTGGGTTCCATTAGATACACTTAATATTTAAATTACAAATTGTAATTATTTTCATACACCAGCAAGCATAGCCTTTGTAACTATTTAAAGATATGCTAAAATATAAGAGATGCCATCTTAAAAATATATTAACGGGTAAAAAAATTTTAACAATTCTCTTAGGAGTTTTACACAAATATTTTTGCAAACTGCTAATGTAGATATGATGCTATGACATCACACTGCAAGACCTGGGTGTGTCTATGTCTGACAGAGAGGCACCCTTGCAGATTCGCTTCCTCAATTTTTTCTCTGATGCTGCTCTCTGGGCTTCCCACCATCCCTCACTGTCTCTCTTAACCATTTCAAGTTTCCCAGACAGACTCAGCTCCTTCTCTAGGAAGTTTTTTTTCTTTAGGTGCATGAATACCATCAATCAGGTGTAGGACAAATTTTTCTCTTCCTGCTTTGGTTCTAGAAATGGTTCTTTTTATAAAAGTTACCATTGTTTTCTCCTTCTCAAGAGTATCTTGGCTATTACTGGGCCTCTGGTCACTTGTGTAAAATTTTGAATCAACTTCTCAAGTTCTGAAGAAACAAAAAAGAAGTCTGTTGGAATTTTTATCGTAATTTTACTAAATTTAACAAATTATTATTTTTTTTTTATTTAGAGAGAGAGAGAGAGCTCCAGGTGAGCAGGGGATGGGGGTATGGGTTGAGATAGAGAGGTTGAATCTCAGACAGGCTCCTCACTCCCCAGAGTCCAATCCCGAGACTTTGGGGTCATAACCTGAGCCCAGGAGTTTAATGCTTGGGGCTCCTGGGTGGCTCAGTCGGTTGGGCGTCTGACTTCGACTCACATCATGATCTCCCATTAGTTGCCACTTTGGGCTCTGTGCTACAGTGCAGAGCATGGATCCCACTTCAAGTTCTTTGTCTCCTTATCTCACTGTCCTTCCTCCACTCATGCTCGCTCTCTTGCTCTATCTCCCTCTCCCTCTCTAAAAAAAAAAAAAAAAGTAAAAGTCTGATGTTCGACCACCTGAGCCACCCAGGAGCCCCCTAAAGCTGTATTGAATTTAGAAGAAACTTATATATTTAGGGTATTTAGCATTCCTATCCATGAACATCACAAACACTGCAAATTTAGAGCTTCCTCAATGTCTTTCAGTAGGAGTTTTATAGTTTTTTTCCATATAGGCTCTACATATCTTTTGTTCCACATTTTTTTATTCCTTATATCTCTTCTTACTATTTAAATAATTGCTTTAAAAAAAATTTCTGTTTGTGGCTAGTGTATAGAAATAATCCCGATTTTCGTTTGTTGGTATTATATCCAAATACCAGTTTATCCTTCATAAATTACTTTCTCTTACTATTTCTAATAAATGGTAAGTTTGAAGAGGGCCAAGTGCAGGGTTCAACTAAGTGTCCATGATAACAATTTGGTTTCTTTTGTTTCTAACTCTTGTTATTCTCCTCCTGACCTACTGCAGTTGCTAGGGCAGGCTGCTAATAGGGTGTTCAGTGGAAGCGGTAAAAGTGGGCATGCTCGTCTTCTTCCTAATTTTAAAAGAAATGTTTCTAGTGTTTAACGACGGCTTTATTTCACTATGCATGTATCTTGTCACTTCAGATTTATGCCCTTCATCCTTAAGCATTAACTCTTTAAAAATTGTCTCTCTATTTTCTGTATTCTGTCATTTAGGGACTACAATTAGGCATAGGTTAAATCTCATTCTTTTGTCTTTATCTCCTAGCCTTTATTTTATATCTCCATTTTCTTTCCTCTTTGTGCTGAATTCTGAGTATTTTTTCCATCTTGCAATTTCTTTATCTGTGTCTGATTTCCTCTTAAATTCAACCACTGAGTTTATTTCAACAGTTACATTTTTCATTTTAACAGTTCCACTTTAGTTACTTTTTGGTCTCTTCCTTGTCATTTTGTATAATCTTTTATTGCCTGTGCATTCCTATGATTCTGTTATTAACGTAAATCTTTTTCTTAATTACCCTATATTCTGTATCCAGTCATTCTACTATTTGTAGTTTTTGAGGATATTAATTTGATGTTTCCATGGACATTTACTCATGGTGACTCATTTCCTTGTGCTTTGTAACCTTTAATTGAATGTTCACATGTAGCTAATCTCAACTTTCTTCCAGGGAGGATTTGCATATGCTTCTGCTGGGAGCCATAAGGCTCTGGTCACCTGAGAACAGTTAGCCAAGATTCCCAGATATAATGTTGAAATCTCAGGTGCAGGTCCTTTGACTTGCCACTGGCAGGACAAAACCATTTGTGTATGTGCCTGGGCATGTGTTTCAGCTCTTGTTTTTTGTTTTTTATTTTTTGTTTTTTTGCTTGGTTGGTTGTTTTTGTTGTTACTCTGTTTTTAGTCCCTTAAAGATATTTCTTCTTTGCTGAGATCTCAGCAATTCTACAAAGTTATACTTCATGAAAAACTTATATTTCAGCCAAACTTGTTCAATAGTGAGAGAAATCACTGTTCATGAAATCTACCATGCTGCTGATATAGAAGGCCACAGGAAAGGGTACTTTAACACCAAAAATATAAGAAGTCTGTAATATTCTTCACCAAAGAATAAAGAGAAGTCTTAAATTGCACACATCTGGTTTTAAGAGAAACTTGCCATAGTATCTTTGTTCTTCTCCTTCTGCAAATGTAGCCACCTGAAAAAGTTGTTCAGTGTCCCAACAAGGTCACCATTGTTCATCCTTAGACAAAGATGGAATTTTTTACAGGATAGAACAAAGAGCCATGGAGAATAAATGGACTGGAAAGCCCCTTGTAGGTCTAATCAAAGAAACTTTTCTCTCCCTTTGAGATAGAGGATCCTTAAAAGATCTGCCCCCTGGAATTTCACACCTGCTGTAGAAAACAGTGCTGTGTCTCCCATTCTCCTCTTTTCTCAATAGGAATAGTTACTGAAGTTACCCTGAACACGTTTCACCAATGTGTACTAGATGTTCGGCAAGCAGATGACTTGTCTTTTCGGTTTTATAGGTCTTTTGGTTCAAGAGGAGCCACACCCAGACATGAAGCATATTTCTCCCTGATGTAGAGACTACACTGTGTCATCCATAGGTCCTGCTCATTGCACTGTTGTCCTTACTAAATGGCAGTTTGAGGTTTTCTCCTTCAGGGACGGGTGAGTATATATTGCCTATGGAAGGAGAATGAATTGAATATTTGGGGCCTTGAAGGACTGACTATTGTAGTCAGTGACATTCACAAAATATTTCTGGTTTGGTTCACTGCCTCATAGTTTTGCCCATTTGCAGTTCCTCACAACTGGGAGGCATGCTTTGGCCGATGAACCATGAACAGAACTGTTTGTGCCACAGCTTTAAGAGCAAGTGTGTAATTTGCTATAATTTTCTCTCAGTGTCCCAGTGACAGGCACCTTTCCAGATAGTGGATTGTACAATATCCTGGGTTGCAGAAAGAGAGAGAGAGAACTAAAGAAAGCCCCAGATATCTTCTGATAGACTTGCATTAAGAGCAAGAAATCTCTTTGCTGTTTTGAGCCTCTGGATCTGGAGATTGTTTGTCCCTTTAGCATCATGTAGGCCATCCAGACTGATGCAGGTACAACAGTGAGAGGCAGGACTTAAAGTATGGTCTTAGCCCTGCCACCTAGCATCCACCTGCCAAGTCACTTGGTGTCTCTAAACCTATGTTTATTCACCTGTGAAGTGACTGATAATCCTGCCCTTGTCTGCTTCGCTGGCTTGGTTTTGGTACCCAGCAATTGTGAAGGAGTTTGAAAAATGTAAAGGAGGGGCAAACATGTTCCAGTAGTATTCCTAATGGCATTGAATTGGTTTATTACCATCTATATAATGCCAATCCCAAGAAGAAAGCATTAAGGAGGTTATGAAAACTTGAGACTTAAATCAGATAATGGTGTAATGAATGACTTGATAATTTCAGCATGAAGCAGCGATATGTCCATCTAAAATGTCTAAATAACTACACACACCTTCTTTTGTAAACATACACCTCTTTAAAGGGTCTTCACTGCCTTTGAAATGTTAGTGTGAGTTAGAGTTATAACTGAAAAAAAGAAAACCAAAGGTAATTTTGGAAGAAAATAAGTTTATTTTGGTCTTAAAAATTATATTTTGTGTGTGTGTGTGATATCAAGGTGAGCACTGAGTTGGCTTGCTTACCATGAATTCCAGAGCCAAGTTTATCAAACTGCTTTGTTTTCAAACTTAATCAGCCCTTTCTTCACCACAAAACTCTGAATTCTCTGGAGTCAACCCTCGTCTTCCATTGAGATCACCACATTAGAAAGAATGTCATAGAGTCTTATGAAAAATGCCCTTCCTATCATTTTCTGAAAATCTAAAGGCAACACAGGAAACAGGAAACACAAGAAGACATCCTGTGACCACCTTCCAGAGTGTGTGAGCCTGTTTGGCAGTTCTGCACTGGTTAACAAAGACCATAAACTGAACACCAAAGCCTCCCAAGAGAAGGAGCTCCAGGTCTTACAGGATTGTTAGTTTTGGCTTGCCATTTGCTGTGTTATGAATGGCCAGGCGGGTAGGGCAGGCTCCATGTTAATTTTGTAAAGTGCTATGTTGACTGGTACTATCACAGTAATGATGATGATGTGTGATGAATAATTATGTATGAAAATCTGAGCTCTTTCTCATATATAAGACACCTGGACTGGATTATTTATCTCTGTCCTTTCTAGTTTTGCAGTGGGAAATCTTAAAGGTTTAGGATTCATTTTGAGCTCTATAAGCTTCACTGATTAGTTATGCTCAAGTTAAGTGTTAAATAATAGCTAATGCTAAATGAAAGCTTGCTTTCTGCTGATCGCTGCTCTAATTTTTTTACATTTACATTCTTTTTATTTTTTTTTAATGTTCATTTATTTTTAAGAGAAAGAGTTACAGAGGATGAGCAGGAAAGGGCAGAGAGAGAGGGAGACACAGAATTTGAAGCCAGCTCCAGACTCTGAGCTGTCAGCGCAGAGCCTGACAAGGGGCCCAAACTCACTAACTGTGAGATCATGACCTGAGCCAAAGTTGGACACTTAACTGAGCCACCCAGGCACCCCTCTAATTTTTTTTCCATTTGTTTACTCTGCCATGAAAATAATTTAATTTTTTCAAACCATTTCTTTATTAGTTACAGAAATCATTTATGAATTTTCTTATTTTTAATGTTTGTTTATTTTGATGGAGAGCATGAGTAGGAAGGGGCAGAGAGAGAGAGAGAGAGACAGACAGACAGAATCTGAAGCAGGCTGCAGGCTCTGAGCTGTCACCACAGAGCCCAACACAGGGCTTGAACTCACAAACCATAAGATCATGATCTGAGCCAAAGTTGGATGCTTAACTGACAGCCACACAGGTGCTCCAGAAATCATTCACTTATAAAATATGCACTAAATGAAAATAAAGTGTAAGATAATATAGTATCAGTAAGAAGCTTTTTGTCTTTTGTAACTCAAGTATTGTGGCTCTGACTTCTTGAAAGGACATTTGTGTATGTTAGATAATATAGTCATCAGATATACATCTAAATTATTTATGTCCTAACCATATCTTCATCTTCTGGAGTTTCATTTCTTTGCTTTGTGGACTTTATCTGTAGGTTTAATGTGTCTTTCTGAATGTGTAACTCTAAATACTTTGAAGAATCCTATATACCAATCATAACATTGGATTCATATTTGAAAAGTGTCTAACCAAAATATTCTTTCAAAATATTCTTGTGCCCAAAAGGGTGCCTGGAGTGGCTTAGTCTGTTGGGCATCTGACTTCAGCTCAGGTCATGGTATCATGGTTCATGGGTTTTGGCCCTGTGTCAGGCACTGTGCTGACAGCTCAGAGCCTGGAGCCTGCTTTGGATTCTGTACCTTCCTCTCTCTGCCCTCCTCACTCATGCTGTCTCTCTCTCTCAAAACTAAATGAATATTAAAATAAAAATATTGTTGTGCCCATGGGGCGCCTGGGTGGCTTAGTTGGTTAAGCGACCGACTTTCGCTTGGGTCATGATCTCGCGGTTTGTGGGTTCGAGCCCCGCGTCGGGCTCTATGCTGACTGCCAGCTCAGAGCCTGGAGCCTGTTTCAGTCTGTGACTCCCTCTCTCTCTGACCCTCCCCTGCTCACACTGTCTCTGTCTCTCCTAGAAGAAAAATAAAATAAAATAAAATAAAAATAAAAATATTGTTGTGCCCAGAAAAAGATACTAATAATAAATAGAAAAAAAATAGGTGATTGACCTGCTGAAAGAATTTTCTTCCCAATGCCCAATATCTTGTTTTTCTGTAGTTTTTATTTAATTGAACTCTACTTTGCTTCTTTGCTTAATAGTTTCTTATATTCAAGTTAATTATAGGAATTACATACAAAATTATATGTATTTCATTATCTAAGTTGAAATTTATTACAACTTTGGGACATTACTTATTTACTCAGACTAAATTTGCCTCTATTAACTGTGCTTCAATTCCATAGCTTTTCTTTTTATTTTATTAATTCAAATATTAATTATGATCATTTGGATTATCATAAATTACTTTTTAATATAATGCATCTTAAACATGAATTTTGTAAGTTAAAAAAAGTCTGTAGAAATGAATAAAAAATATATTTAAAAGTCCTTTGTGTGTCATATTTTTTCTATATCTTAATTCATTATTAGAGGAAAAAACTGTTGAGTAAGCATTTAACCACCTTTCAGTATTCAAAAATTATTTTCCCCTGAAAAAACTTAGATTGTTCCAGAAAATTCATTTTAATAGAATGACTGGTTAGATATGTTAAATAAATATATATTTTAAATATGAGAATGGTTTGGTTATTATCACCAAATATACCAAGAAGATACTATGCTATGTTTTTCTAAGGTACAGAATAAAATCTGCTAAGTTACAAAGTTAGATCTGGGTTGATGTCAATTCTTTATGGCTTAATCAGGTCACAATTTTTATGACTATTGGCAAAATGTATTACAGGATTCTCAGAATAAAGAAGATTCAGTCACAGAGTTTTAGAAATTAGAATAGGCCTTGGAGGGTATCTATCCAGCTCTATTCTATACTTTTGTAGAAGACAGTAGAAATAATGTAATCATTATAAAACATAATAATGAAAGAATTTACTACTTATCATAGTAAGTACCACTGGGGTATATTGGCAATCTCTTCCAAAATATCTTTAGTAATATGGTAAGTTGCTAGCTTTCATTTACTATGTATTTATATAAACATTAATATATATTATATGGCATGAGATACAATATCAATATATGATTTAAAAGAAAACATTTCACGGAGTGGTTTTCTGCTGTGGTCTTTTCCGTGACAACATTTACTTAAGAACATGAATTGGCTGTTAATGATGAGCTACCACAATATTTTTTCCATCATTTAAAAATGACTGCTTACAGTATTTGCAAGAGCTTCTCCCAGGTAGCAAGACATGATTTCCCCAAGGGCCATCTCCTTATATTCATCTTCCTAGGACTAAAGTAATATGTGCAAGGTGCCTGCTATGGTTTGTCTTTCCAGCTGTGAGCCTAAGATCTGTAAGGGCTGTTGGACATGACAGTTAAATGGAGAGAAAGAGAGAACAAGACAGAAAAGATGCCCACCACTGAAGATCCCGCCATGGTACTTGTTTTCCCGGCTTCCAGATCCAATTGGCATAGTTTATATTAGACACGACATTAATCATCCAAGAGCTCAGTGGCCGTGACAGTTGCAATGTCTTTTAAATAAAATGCTTCCTTGATTGCATTCTGGTACAGCTGCATCCGCCACAGAATAAATATAGTCATTTAATGTCCACTGAGAAAGTCATTTTCTTTCTTCCTTGTAGTAGCAGCAATTTTTCTCTTCAAATATAAAGCAAAATCTAGTTTTTAAGATAGAGCTCATGAGCAATAGTCACATTTCTCTGTCTAAAGCCAAGAGTCAGCCTCAATGTTAAATATATTTACAATTTTTATTGGTGAAAAGTTATAGTTGCAAGTATAGCCGAACATAGGATTTCATCTGTTGACTATTAAGTCTTTAATATTTCAGATGAAAAATATGACAAAAAGACTTGCCACCTCCACTCTCAGCCTCAATAGTCTCACATACTTTGTAATATTAAATAATTTTTCAGGATAATTATTATGTATTTCTGTGGCTACATTTCAAACCTCAGATTAACAAGATTAATATCAAAAGTTTATACAACACTAGGTAAAATGTCAGTCTGATGCCATAGTAATTAATTTAAAAAATGAGACTACAAATTTGAATCTATTATTATGATCATCATATTTATGATGGTATGAATAAAGTTACTCATTTCAGAATGTTAACAAGATATCTTTCATGTATCATTAAAATAACATGTCAAATACTTGGCTAAATTATTGAAGTACTTTCAATATTAATAATTTCATACAAATGTCTAGCAAGAATAACCAGTCAAAATTAATTAATGATCAATTAGGATAGATTATTTCTCTTGGCTCTCAATTGCTTTTCTAATAATCAACTTGCATTTTTTCTAAAATAGGTCAGTTTGCAATGAGTCTTAGTCATTTCACACTTCTATTTTTTAATAAACCAAAACTGTCTAAAGAAATAAGTAATTCTCTTGCAAGTTATTAATCCTTATGGATATTATAAATCATGTTTTCATCCTTTGTATTTGATGTGCTAATTTTCTTTTTAATTATTGTATACTAATGTGATACTACTGCAGTAATTTTATTAGTTCTACTCTTAATATGTTTTATAAAAATTTATTTATTCTATAATTAATTATATTTGACTTCACAGTGCAAACATTCCTCTCATTATTACACTATTGATCAGGGAAAAATTATTTTCAAGATGTTTAGCTAAAAGATAAAAGGGTACATCAACAGCTTTCATTGTTAAAATTATTTTGTACCGTGGTTTGGATTTTTGTGACTCTGTGTTTACTACTGAAATCTCTTATTAATTTAAGCTAAAACCCAAGAGATTAAGAATTTAACTCTGGCTTATCTTTTATCAAAAGACATAATATTAGCAGGAATTACCTAGCAAGTTATGGTAAGGAATACAGATCTGAAATGTTAAGTAGGAATTAAATCTTTGAATCTTGGGCAGGTTGAAGAGATGCTGGGTTTCTGACAACGAGTTAAGCTTTTCTATAATTATTATATTTGAGAAAGGTCATTCTCTCTATGTACCCATAGAATTTACCACTTAATTTAGCAATTCCTGAATTACAGATGAATATTAAAATGGAAAAACTGTGAAAATAACTGCAGAATAAAGATAAGCAGAATTGCTATCATGAAAACAATTCTTGAAAATTCTACCAACCAATTATTCTTAATGTTAAGCTTATCATTTAATTTAATTGAGGTCAGTTCCTTTCTTACCTACATCACTGAACGGTAGTATATATTTTCTTAATGGCTTTGATTTCATAGCATACATGCCTACTCTTAAATTACTTCTATGGACCTTAGTATGTTAACTAAGTGATGTACATAGGAAAGCATTCCATTTTTCTGACTGCTTTCTATGGCTCTAAATATTCTCCTCATTTAAAAATGGGATTGATGGGGCGCCTGGGTGACTTAGTCGGTTAAGCGTCCGACTTTCGCTTAGGTCATGATCTCGCGGTTCGTGGGTTCGAGCCCCGCGTCGGGCTCTGTGCTGACTGCCAGCTCAGAGCCTGGAGCCTGTTTCAGTCTGTGACTCCTCTCTCTGACCCTCCCCTGCTCACGCTGTCTCTCTCTCTCTCTCTCTCCTAGAAATAATAAAATTTAAAAAAAAATTTATAAAAATGGGATTGAAGTCTGTTTGTTTACATACTAACTTAATCTTTTCAGTAGCCCCATGATAGGTATAAATTGGAGACTTTACATATAATAATAACAGCAGCCATAGCTAATATTTATTCAGTATTTTTGTTCTGTAGTGAGTATACTCTGGTGCTTTATATATCATCTTATTAAATCCTCACTGCCTGAGGCAGGTGAATACAGGAAAAGGGAGGAAGACTCACAAATTAAGTAACTTGCTTAATTCACACAACTAATAAGTGGCCAACCTGGCTGAGACTTAAACCAGATCTGTTTGATTCTAGAACCTGCTACACTACCTTTCTACTTGGAATAGGTTAGGAGGATTAGAATAGAATACAGTACAATAAGAGAGCCTGGATCCAATACGGTAGAACCATATTTTTTTGCTGTAAAGAAAAAAAAGTAAAAAAAAAAAAAAAACCTCTCAAACTTGATTATGATAAGATTCAGCTGGTTAGGGGAGGTGACAATTATGAGAAGCTGGGGCACCTGGGTGGCTTAGTTGGTGAAGCATCCCACTCTTGATCTCTTTTCAGGTCATGATCTCACAGCTGTAGGATCAAGGCCCCCAACAGGATTAGGATCCTCTTGCTCTGTGCCCTTCTTTCCGTCTCACACTCTCTCTGTCTCTAAAATAGGAAGGAAGGAAGGAAGGAAGGAAGGAAGGAAGGAAGGAAGGAAGGAAGGAAGGAAGGAAGGAAGGAAGGAAGGAAGGAAGGAAGGAAGGAAGGAAGGAAGGGAGGGAGGGAGGGAGGGAGGGAGGGAGGGGACAGGGAGACAGGGAGAGAGACCCTGTGCTGTCTTGGTGCTGACAGCTCAGAGCCTGGAGCCTGTCTCAGATTCTGTGTCTCCCTCTCTTTCTGCCTCTCCCCACTCATGCTCTGTCTCTCTGTTTCTCTCTCTGAGAAATAAATTTTTAAAAAACATTAAAAAAAAATAAAACAGAGAGACAGAGACAGAGAGAGAGAGGGAGACAGGGAGAGAGAGAGAGAGAGGAAGGAAGGAAGGAAGAGGGACGCTTGGGTGGCTCAGTTGGTTAAGCATCTGACTTCGGCTCAGGTCATGATCTCCCAGTTGGTGGGTTTGAGCCCCACGTCGGGCTCTGTGCTGACACCTCAGAGCCTGGAGCCTGTTTCAGATTCTGTGTCTCCCTCTCTCTCTGCCACTCATGTTCTGTCTCTGTCTCTCTCAGAAATAAATTTTAAAAAAACATTAAAAAATAAAACAGAAAGAGAGAGAGAGAGAAGGAAAGAAGGAAATGGGAGAAGTTAAAAGAGAGCTTAGAAACCGTGTGTCCCTGGAAAAGAGACACCCAAGATAGGATGGGGATCCAAGATCAGGAAGACATGGGCCTTACTCCTGGATAGAGACTGGAGAAAGAGTGAGGCCTCAAAGCAAGAAGATTTGTGAAGTGTCTAGGTAAGTAGACACCCTAGAAAAAAGCTGGAAAGTTTCCCTTGCCTCTTTATAGGAACAGAGAAGGGTTCCCACGCCCAGAGGGAAAGGTCCTTGACAGCCTTCCCAGGGCCCAGCATAGCTTGGGAGCAGCAGGCAGATCTCTGAACACTTTGAGAGTGACAGTGACATCATGGACAGAACTGGATCTGAAGGGACCTTGCAGTGAAGGCACACTCTCAGCAGCTTGTGTGGACCTGCGATTAAGGAGCAATCAAGGCAGTGGCCAGTTCAGCAGATGTCATTGAGGGTAGGAGTTGCTGGGGCCAGGGATCCCTCCCAGAGGCATTCACACTGTAAAAGACTGTCACACCAGGGAGAGGACAAAGCTCAATTGACAGATCACCACAAAAAGAAATTTTTGAACTTTTTAGAAATACGTAGACCCTGTCGACATAAATGAAATCGTTAAGTAGAGGCTCAAACAAGGACCACCTTTGGTCACCCAAGTGTCACCTTACATTGAAGGATTTGCTTGATTTCATTCTTTTGTTATGACACGACATCATCTGCCTGAGGATTTTAAATATTCATTTTGCCAATTTTGTGGGGGAGGGAGAAGATTTCTGATTATTATCTGTTCATCCACTGCCATCATCCATCCACTGCCTTTGTGCTGAGCTGTGCTGTGGAGGCTGACCCCTGTGACCTGCATCTCCCAGGCTCCTTTGCTACTGGCTTCTCGTTGGTTCAGCCAGTGGGAGGCACTGACAGTGGTTAAAGGATGGGGGAAGAGAGGGAGGGGTCTGTGTTTCTTCCTCATCCCCTCCTGCTTTGAGTAGTGGCCATATGTCTTCCCAGGCTTTGCCTCTACTTCATGGTTACAACTGCCATTGGGTTTCAGGCGTATGTATCACTTCCTCTCTTTATCCTTTTAGGCACCAATGGCCTCCCCAATCGCTGGGCCCTAGGTAGCTAACCGTGCCTTGTTTCCCTTCACTCAGCTCAGTCTCAAGGCACAGGCCCTTCATTAGAATCTCTTGAATCTTTTGAGTTGAATTTTCTTCCCTCCAGGCATCCTAACTGATATTTTTAAAATTTCGAGTTGAGAATGTTTTGGTGAGAACTAACAGAGATTCGGGAGGCAACTAACGCTTTCATAAGCCACAAACTTAGTAATAGCCTGGGCATATGGTTGTGAATAAATCAGAAAAGATTCTTGACCCAACAGGGCTTCTAGATGGAATAAATTTTCTAACATATAAGATCTCGTGTCACAAGATGTAGTCCTGCCTCAGATGCACCTGGAATGTTTGTTCAGAGCTGATGCCCAAGGTTTCACCAGGTGCCCTGACTTTCTTTACACATGGACATTGATATCCAAACTTCTTGCTGTAGCACAACCATTTTTTTCAAACATATAAGCAACTCAGGACTTGATTAGCAAAGAATTGTCATATTATATATACAAACATTTCTGTAATATTACATTGATTAAAAATAACAAAAAACAAAATATTAATATTGGGTACTATGATTGCAAGTTGCAGTCATAAAGTATTTTAAAACATTCACATTTTGGTGGCAGGTTACAAAACATGGAAAAATTTGGATTCACACAAACCAGTAATGGAAATTATACTACTTTTTAACCACTCACCTTACACTCTTAGGATGTTCTTCATTCACTAAAACAGCGATGCCGAAAGTAACTTTGCTCTTAGCCTTAGGAAAATCAAATTAATGTTTACACATGTTAACAGATAGGTAGATCTCCCAATTGAGTTTTTTTTTAATCACAGTTTTTAAAAATAATTGGAGGGGCACATGGGTGATTCAGTTGGTTAAGCGTCTGACTTCGGCTGAGGTCATGATCTCAGTTTATTGACAGCCCTGCATTGGGCTCTCAGCTGTCAGCGCAAATCCTGCTTTGGGTCCTCTGTCCCCTTCTTTTTCTGCCCCTTCCCTACTTGCACGCCCTCTCTCTCTCAAAACTAAATTTAAAAATATATAGATAAATAAATAAATAAAATTGGAAATGTTTAAACGGTGAAATTTGAATCAAGTGTCTCTGAAAAGTACTTCTGTAGAAACCCAGAATTGGTGAAGGGAACTGCCTGAAAACTACTGTACTAAGCATTGTGTCAGATTTTGCTCTATTTAAGATAAGATAGTGACTTAGCAATACTTAAGCTGATCAGTTGGGCAGCAATTTAGATTAAAGCAAATATGCTGTGTATTTCTCTTGGCAATTCACTTAGTAATTAATAATTTAAATCACAGTTTAAAAAAATGAAGCTGCTAGTATATGGATAGTGTATGAGGTTAACACTGTTAAAAAGAAAGATGTCTATGTATTTTTAAATTCTTTATTATGATACATATTAAACATAATCCTAAGTGAGGAGCAACTTAATGAATTCTCATGAACCTATAACCTGGGTTCAACACTCTCAAATGATAATCAATCTTGCTTTATCTAAGTTGCCGCCTCCATCCAGCCCCAGCACTGATTCACTGGAAGAAGATACCAAAAAGCATATCATTTCTTCCGAAAGTATTTTCAGTAAAGTCTCTAAAAGACAAGATCTCTTTGTAGGCACGTAACTGCAGTCCCAGAATTTAAACAATTCCTTACTATCATCAAATATCCAGCCAATGTGTTCATAGTTCTCTTAAAATTGCCTAACATCTTTCTACTTTGCTTGTATGAATCAGGGTCAAAATATGATCCATACATAGCAATTGTTTGATATGCCTCTTAAGTCTCTTCTAAGCCCTTTTTTCTCTTTCTTATCATTTATTTGTAGAAAAACCCATGTCATTCGATCTTTATAATTTCCCAAGCTGTAATTTTTATTGATTGCATATCCTATCCCTCTGCCTTCTGAGTTTCTTGCAAATTGGTAGCAGGATCTAGAGTAGCAGTTCTCAGTCCAGGCAGTTTTGACCCCAGAGGACATTTGTCCATGTCTGGAGACATTTTTGGTTGTCACAGTGAAGGGGGGTGCTACTGGCATCTGGGGGGGAGAGGCCAGGGATGCTGCTAAACATCCCCTTCCCCCAGCAAAGGATTATCTGGCTAAACTGTCAATAGTGCCAAAGTTGAGAAACTCCAGAGGCAAGGTTACATTCGATTTTGATTTTTATCCCCAACTTTTCTCAGTGTGTCTATTTTTATCATCTTCACATTTAGGTATTAATATTTACACTAAATAAATATTAATTATTTCTAACATATAAGTTGAAAGATACCATAGGTTAAAAACATATTGGAATGACTTTAGAGAGAGTTCTAAACTACAGTTAGGATTAGCCTTCATCTTGGTTCCCTGATCAGATTATGTTTTATTCAGTAATCTGTAAGTTATATTCAGAAGAGTTTGATATCTCACTACAATTGTAGTTGGGGTGCAAAGCTCATTTTTAAAAGTTTATTTATGTTTTGAGTGAAAGAGAGAGAGAGTTGGGGAAGTGCAGAGAGAGAGGGACAGAGAGAATCCCAAGCAGGCTCCACAACATCAGCATAGAGCCTGATGTAGGGCTTGAACTCAAGAACTATGAGATCATGATCTGAGCTAAAGTCAGACACTTAACTGACCAAGCAACCTGGCACCCCATTCATTTTTATTTATAATAGTAATTCCAAATTAGTCCAGCTGCCCTGCTAACATGCTATTTTCCAGACCCATTATGGAAGCTGAGAAACTTTAGTATTTCCTAAATTGTCTGAAATTTTTTGAGAAAATTAATACAAAAGGCAGTAACAGTTTTGCTTCTAATATGTATAGCTATAATTAAATTTGAAAATAAACAAGCCATCTAGTCCTGGCTTTTGAATAAAAAAGCAGCATCACTTACAAAAAAATTGAAAATAATATCTCATTTACAATGATTCAAGTTTTTAAAAGTTAATCACCAAAAAATGCACTAAAGAAATAAAATTTTCACTAAAAGTAGCCTTGTTTTCTGTGTGTGTGTGTGTGTGTGTGTGTGTTCGTGTGTGCGCACGCGCGCGAAGAGAAGAAAATTTCTAAATCCCAATTCTGCCAGTCATCTGAGTTAAGCTTTTATGTCTTTATGCTCTCTGGCCTTTTTCTATAAGAAAAAAAAAATTGTAAGCAGTGAACAATGGAATGACATGCATTTACAGAATGTGTGGTAGATAAAAGAACACAGTAATCTTAAACTCTGAAAATATTTTTATCTCAGAGATTGAAAACAAGATAAATGTGAAGAACCCTATTAAATATTAACTGATTTTATGTTGAAACTTTACCAAAGCTCTATTTGTGAGATAATAGCTCAGCTGTCTTTTCAGTGAGTGCATGAGTGGCCTACTTAATACACATGAATGTTTGGGTCATCTATATGAAAATATGGACAGCATTCTAAAAAGAAATAACCTTTATAATTTTTTATTTCTCTGGTAATAGTATACAAAATTATGAGAATTTTTTATTATGTATTTTTTTAAAATTTTTAACGTTTATTTTTGAGACAGAGCATAAGCAGGGGAGGGGCAGAGAGAGGGAGACACAGAATCTGAAGCAAACTCCAGGCCCTGAGCTGTTAACACATAGCCTGACACGGGGCTGAAACTCACGGGCTGTGAGATCATTACCTGAGCTGAAGTCGGATGCCCAGCTGACCCCAGGCCACCCTCTCTTAAATATTTTAATGTTTTTGTTGTTGTTTTTTTTTTTTATTTCTAGGAGAGAGAGACAGGAGACAGCATGAGCAGGGGAGGGTCAGAGAGAGAGGGAGTCACAGACTGAAACAGGCTCCAGGCTCTGAGCCGGCAGTCAGCACAGAGCCCGACGCGGGGCTCGAACCCA
This sequence comes from Proteles cristata cristata, assembly GCA_017311185.1. Lineage (NCBI taxonomy): Eukaryota > Metazoa > Chordata > Mammalia > Carnivora > Hyaenidae > Proteles > Proteles cristata. The sequence continues at coordinate 464,977 of JAESUZ010002765.1, read as the reverse complement.
CGAACCGCGAGATCATGACCTAAGCGAAAGTCGGACGCTTAACCGACTAAGCCACCCAGGCGCCCCAATTAAATATTTTAAAATTTATAACAAAACAGTACAGTTTTAAAGTGAGATATTGAAATGAAACATGATTGGCTGCAAAGGACAGGAACTGATTCAAAGTAAGTTAAATAAATAAACTGTTTTTCCTCAGGTACTTGAAAATCCCATGGAAAATCAGTGTGGTAGACCCTACTAGTGGCTCTCTTCCCCGCCCCTCTCCACCCCATACCACTTTTTTCCTTTCCAGAAAGGCCTATGTCTCTCTGTGGAGGCAAAAACCAACAGATCTGCAAGCTTCCCTTGCAGCTAGGGTATGGGCCTGTGACCTAATCCTGGCCAACAAGACGTAAGAAGTCAACTGAGAACCCTCATAAAAGAATTTTCTTTCCTGTCTTTAGTCATGGTTGTGTGAGATGTGGTGCGGTAGTGGTTGGATGAAGTGTGGGGCCAAAGTCCTGATTTGGCCTACCAAATCAGGGCTGGAACATCTACCCCTGAACTCCGTTATTTGAAATGAAGTGCTCACATATAATGGAATGTTTTGTTATTTTTGTTATTTGTTATATATGTTCAAAAGCTTAAGGGATATTATCAAATCGTTATCTGTTCTTCTCACAACTCTTTTTTCCGCACTGTTGGCTTCATTGTCAGGCTCCAGAAAGTTACCCCAGGTGGTTCAAACTAACATCAAACTTACTGATAATCAGTTTTAGCTTAAGGAGAATTTCATCCAAAAGAGTTCCCAAAGTGCCCTAGGACTTAGTGAGATTTATCTGTCTTAAGTTCTGTACTCTTACACGAAACGATTTCTCTAGCCAATGACATAAACTATAGTGATCAGGTCTTCTGAGAGCCCTGGAGCTGAGGTCCATCCTACCCAACCACACATAGAATGAACTATTTCCCAATATGCTAACTGAAAAATGGAAATGGATGCTGTATAGACAAACAGTTAAGCAACAAAAAATCCAAATGTTTGGTGCAATAATAAAAATAAATGTTTACATTGTCTAAGTATAGAATATATAGAGAAAAGGTAGTTTTAGAAATAAAGAAACTATGGGGTGCCTGGGTGGCTCAGTTGGTTAAGCGTCCTACTTTGGCTCAGGTCATGATCTTGCAGTTTGTGGGTTTGAGCCCCACGTCAGGCTCTGTGCTGACTGCCAGCTCAGAGCCTGGAGCCTGTTTCAGTCTGTGACTCCCTCTCTCTCTGACCCTCCCCTGCACATGCTGTCTCTCTCTCTCTCTCTCAGAAATAAATAAAAAACTTTAAAAAGAAAAAGAAAAAATAAAGAGACTATAATTCTACTGATTGAATCTTTTAAATACATAGATAATTAAGCTCCTAATATACTCTAATATATGACCATACATTGAAAGTCAGACCTGTCTTCACATTTAATGAAGGAGATAGAGGGAAATCAGTGATTACAAACAGCAGATGAATGTCATGTGTACTGCGTGTCATGGTTTTGCCAAGGAATGTCAGAGGAAGGGTGAGGTGAAGGTTTCCACAAAACTTTCCAAGAGTTCGTAAGATGATGGAAACCGAGTTTCAGAAAGTTGAGATAGTGAGAACTTCCTGAGAAAAATCAGAGGCAGGTAAACTCCTGGTGCCTGTGGTTGATTCTAGGCTATTTCCAAATCTGCTAGTGGCCTTCCACAAGTTTTCTGGCCTCTCTGTTTTTCTCATCAGTAAATAAACAGAAAGTGGGTTGAGAAGTAGGGAAAGAGGATAGGGGAGGTCTTTTCCATGATTCTTTACAGACATAAAATACGATTATTCTGTCTTGTTACTAATATCTCCATGGATGTGAAAAAAGCCTTTAAAAAGAGCTTTTCATTTTGATCCATCATGAAATTGACAATTGACCTGATTTTCTGATTACTGGCAGAAAAAGCCTTTAGTTTAATACTGAATAACAGATAACCAAACCTCATGTTTGGAAAACATTCCCCTAAAATTAACTGTCTTATAGTTAACAACCCACTTGCGAGGGATACATTTAAGTTTTTTCTTTTGGTGAGTTCACCAGAAAAGCTGTTTTTAACGTTAAAAGTTCATTTGGTGCTTTCCTGAATTGTTTGCTTTGATGCTATTCATTTTTTTTTCTTTTTTTCTTTTTTCTTTTACATATATATACGGAGAGAGAATGCATGCACAAACTAGGGAGAGGGGCAGAGGGAGACAGAGAATCTCAAGCAGGCTCTGACATGGGACTCAATTCCACAACCCTGGAATCGAGAGATCATGACCTGAGCGAAAATCAAGAGTGAGAGGCCCAATCAACTGAGCCACCCAGGTGCCCCAATATTCATTTCTTTTTAGTTTGAAGTTCTCTAGGACTCTTTTGAGGCTTGAAGGACCCATTCACACTCATTTACTGTAATTATTGTGAAAATCTGAATTACTAACCCCACATTGCAGCCCCACTGAATAGTACAGTAAAGCTCAGAAAATGAAAAGGAGAAAGTAAGGAAACAGAAATTACCTAGGGAGATTAAATTTCAGGAAAGAAAATTTCCCCTGAGACAGGTCCTATGGTAAGACGGTAAGAAAACCTGAGTCAGATTACTGATCATCCTGAACTTGGCACCTATTCTTAAAAAAAAAAAAAAAAGGCACCACTTTATTTCTTCATATCTTTTGATCTTTTGTTTAATAAATACATATTTATTCTTCTTGACTTTTGGCTTTTATCTATCAAAATAAATCTTCCCCTTTTAAATTTACATAATCCTAAAATGTGTCCTAATGTCCATATTAACTTGAAATGGACCTATATTTATATACATTGTGCTTAATCTTAGAAAGCATCTTCCCCTATGGAAATGAAGAAAACTCTCATTTCTTTTCCCTCTCAATCTCACTTCTCTAAATGACATCAACAGTAATGGAAAATTATACTGTCTGTGAAAGCCAACTTCTGAACATGAGAGAGAAGCTAATATCTGTTGATAAATATTAGAAGATTTCAGATGTGAGGCTTAGTATTTTTAGTGTCCTATATTTCTCACTGGATTCATGAAGTTACATTCAAGAAAGGAAGCACTTATTATGCTTCTGTTATTCTTTCAGACATTATAATAGAAGGAATAGAAATGAGCCCTGAAAATATTTGGAACCATATGGATCTATCCCGTGACTATAGACCTGTTTATTTTGAAGTATGACAGCAGATCTGTAACAAAACACAACGTCATACATATTCACCTTGTGGTACATTAATTTGAAAATATTCATTATGACAAGTAATGAGAGGAACAGAATGCTCTATTTGTTCAAGTGATCAGAAAACTCATCTGGAGGAATAATGGGCTTTTCTCTGCAAGTTTGACTGCAAGAAAACTATGGGAAGGCACACCTAGCTTACCTAAAATATGTCTTCTTATTTGCTTTTATTTGGAAGTTTCAGCCTTTTTGTAGACGAACCCAAGTAATTATTTTAGAAAACAGTGTTCTCAGGGTACCTGGGTGGCTCAGTCAGTTAAGCATCCAACTCTTGATCTCAGCTCAGGTCATTATCTCACAGTTTCATGAATTCAGAGCCTGCATGGGGTTCTCTCTCTCTCTCTCTCTCTCTCTCTCTTTCTCTGCCCCTCCCCCACTCATGCTATCTATATATCTCTCAAAATAAATAAATAAACTTAAAAAAATTAAAAGTAAGACACAGCGTTCTTAGATTGTACTGAGCTAACTGAATATTCAGCTTGCTAAAGTCTATGAAGCAGAGCACACAAGACAGAAAAAAAAATACTATAATACCTACTGGGATAAAAGAACTCACCATAATATATCAGTCTGAACAAAAAAGATCTTCCCATCCTCTGAATTCCACACCATTAAGGGAAGTTCTGGTAAGATTTGTCACTCCATAAATCCCAGACAGTATTGCTCCAATCAGTTCTTCACCATTGTTCAAAGATGTAAATAGTTAACCGAATGGAATGTACATTCCCCACACATGTCCATACATACATGCGTGCACCCAGGGAACAGAGCAAGGGGTTGGAGACATTCCATTGAATGGTGACACCACCTTATTCTATGAGAATATACACATCATTTCTCCTCAATGGGGCCATCAATCTGTTTATCATCTTAAGACCAAATGAGTGCAAAACACTTCTAGGTTTGTTTTAAAATACAGTGTTGAAATGGTGATAAAGGCTTGTTTAATCTTACACAAAATTTCAAAAGTAAAGTCCCACTTGCCAAGAGAAAATTGTTTTTATAGAGCATACTATTTCTTTTGAATATTAAATATCCAATTATACCTCAGAAGTTGGCTTATCATGCTGTGGTGAGGCTGATTTTCCATTTAACATAAAGGAACAGATGTTCTCTGCACACCAGGGATAGGGGGAAATCTGCCCTTCTTTTTCTCATCTCCCACCCACAACCCCACTGGCTGTTCTCCACATTGTAGATACATCCTCTCTCCAAATTGTGCAACATGGTATTAGGCAGAATGCTACCAATTTCCTGACATTTGATCATCATCTTGCTAAAAAACAATTTCAGACTAATAATAGACGTGAATTGCTCACACAAGTTAGTAACATTCTTGGGGTGCGGGGCAGGGGGTGGTGGGTAGAGGAGTGGAGACTGAGGGGTAAAGTTTAGAGCCAGAAAACAATTTGTGAGGGTTAAAACAATTTGGAACATGTTATTTTGAATCTAATAATATTTCCAATGGTGATCAATGACCAAGGACTAAAATCTTGATTCAGAACAGTAACAAAGAGAATGAGAATTTATCTTTCAGAAATTCAACTTAAATAATTTTGAAATTATTTTACTACTAAATGTTTTTTATTTTATTTTTTTAAGTTCTTAATTTTTTTTTTTTTTTTTTTTTTAAGGAAAGAGAGACAGAGCATGAGTGGGGCAGGGACAGAGAGGGAGACACAGAATCTGAAATGGGCTCCAGGCTCTGAGCTGTCAACACAGAGCCTGATTCAGGGCTTGAACTTGGTTCATGAGATCATGACCTGAGCTGAAGTTGGTGGTTTAACTGACTGAGCCACCCAGACGCCCCACACTAGTACACGTTTTATTGAGTGTGCCTTCTAAAATATTTTGTTTCAATGTATCTAATAGATTGTGTTTCAGTTTTAACTAATATAGATTTTAGGGTTTATTGGTTTGCCTCTTAGGAATTTATGTTCAAGACAAAAAGAAGAGTGGTTTATTTGTTTGGATCCCAGTTTCAGCAGCAGTGGGAACTGGAGTGCAGAGAAGGAGCTCCCACAGGCAGCTCTGGGAACTGGAGACTGTCAGTGTTCAAGGAAGAGAAGGCCAACAGTTAAGAAGGAGTCCAGAAGGGTCATCCAGCTCAGAAGGAAAGAGGACCAAGGTCACCAGCACTGTGGATGGGGCAAGGCAAAGGGGAGCCAGGGAGGCAATAGTGTCAGTGTCCAGGAAGGTTTTTAGATACTATAATTTTGGTTTGTTTTTGTTGTTTTTTTAATTGAGTGGAACCAAAGATGGTTTTCAATATTTCAGTTTCCTAAGAGCGAGCCGTGGAGCAGACTCTGCCTGTTACCTACTCAGCAGCCTTCCTTCTCCCTGCTGAAAAATCAGATCTGTTCAGTTAGAGATGGGGGTCTCTTGTGCTGAGGAAAGGTAGTCCTCACCTTCAGGCCTAAGGGTGAATAACGAGACTCTAGACCACTGTGGTCATTCATTCACTCATTGATTCAATGTGTTGTCAAACACCTACTAAAAGCCACGCACAGTACTAAGCATTAGGAATACAGCAGTGAACAAGACAGACAAAACTCCTGTGCTCAAGAAACTTATATTCCAATGGGAATAGACACAGTTACTAAAAAAGTAAGCGAATACAGTATGTGAAATGGTAGGCTAGGGAGAAAAAATGAGCAAGATGAGGTAAGAAGTGATAGGCTGAGGTGGAGGATGGAGATTACATAGGATGGTTAGAGGCAGCTTCAGTGAAAGAGGAGTGAGTCATACTGGCATTCAAGGCAGAGGACACTGCAAGCATGGCAGCCTTGAGGAGGCATACTGGATGTCAAAGAACAGCAAAGAAGCCAGGGTGTTTGGAACAGAATGGGTGAAGGAAAGGATGGGTGAGGAAGAATATCAGAGAGAGAATACAGTGGTGAAAATCAGATGGTATAGGATCAGGTAGACTTTGACTTTTACCCTGTGCGCAATGGGGAGTCCACTGAAGGTTTGAGCAGAGGTATCACATGATCTGGGATTTGTTCGACGCAGCTCTCTAGCTGTCTTGATGTCTCCTGGTCAGTGAGTGGTCTAATACTTGTTAAGGGACATCTACTAAGTATCTATTGCCAAATTTTTTAATAAGCTAAACATTATGAACAGAAAGCCCTTCCCTTTACTTTTTCTGCCTGGAACTTGAAGGTGATGCCTGGATATACAGGGGCTGCCTTACTACCATCAATGAAGAGGTATCATGCTAAGGATGGTGGAGTAGAGATAGAGAAGAGGCCTGGGTCTTTGGTGACACCACTGAACCTTTATAGTAGCTCATGACTACCTACCTCCAAGCTTTTGTTTTAATGGGTTATTGTTTCTTGTAATTGAATTCCAAGCTGGAACTGACATTGAAAAAGAAAAAAAAAAGAAAAGAAAATGACAACCATTACACACTTGAAATGACATTTAAGTACCAAAAAGAGTGGGAAGAGCATCATTTCAGAATATGATATAAATTTTTAAATTCAATCACTTTAGCTTTACAAAAAAATCTCAATTGGATTTTAATTCTTCTTTTTTCCTTATGGATCAGTAAAATCTTCATCACGGACTAAGCTCTAAAGCCAAGAGATAGGGGCATCTGGGTGGCTCAGTCAGTTAAGCGTCCAATTTTGGCTCAGGTCATGATCTCACTGTTCATGGGTTCAAGCCTGGTGCCGGGCTCTGTGCTGACAGCTCAGAGCCTGGAGCCTGTTCCGGATTCTGTGTCTCCCTCTCTCTCTGCCTGCTCTGACTCCCCCCCCCCCGCTCACACACTCTCTCTCTCTCAGAAATAAATAAAACATTAAAAAAAAATTAAAACCAAGGGACAGAAGAGCTGAACAGTTTAGCAAACCAAGCCCTAACCAGTAGCCATGACCTTGATGCACACTACCAGGGTTTGGGTAACACTTCAAGGTTGAGTGACCACATGTCAAGGTTTGCTAAGGACAATGTTGGTTTGTCCTTGCTGCCCCTATGTAATAATTATTATTTTTTAATTTTTGTAATGTTTATTTATTTTTGAGAGACAGAGTGGGAGTGGATGAGGGGCACAGAAGGAGGGAGATACAGAATCCAAAGCAGGCTCCAGGGTCTGCACTGTCAGCACAGAGCCCGACGCAGGGTTCTAGCCCATGAACCATGAGATCATGACCTGAGCCCAAGTCAGAAGCTTAACCGACTGGGCCGCCCAGGCGCCCCCCCTATGTAATTATTAACAGCACGTTCTTTCACCCTCAAAAGTGATAAGGATATTAAATTTGTAAGATCACACACACACATACATGCATGTCCCCACACACAGAAGTAAATTAATCAGACCTAAGGAAGTAAACAGAAGGTATTCTCTGGAAAATTGGCCAGGTTTTGTGGAAGAGCCATTTTTAAAATATCATTTGTTTGAATTTTGTATCAAGTGTGTGTTTTACTTTCAAAATTTTAAAAAAGCTTGCAGCATTTACAGGAGGTACTTACCAAGTTATAAGGATTCTAAACTTTATTTTTCCTATGTGGGGAATCAATCACAGACAAAAATGTCAGATTCTATTGGAATCGACATCTGAATGAGACAAAAAGCTAATACTTGAGAATAAATGTCAGTTTCTCAGCTCTCAGAGTGTCGTCAGTTAACAAAGGATCTCAGAGGCCTGGTTGTTGTGCTGGCCGTGCTGCGTCATTTCCTCAGTGCCACCTGCTGCCCACCCTCAACATGCTTCCTAACGCTACTGTAGGTAGGCGTTCAGGACAGAATGGAAACAATTTCCCTAACTTTCAACAGTCAGCAACTCTTTTGAATGCCTACATATTTTTTGAATGCCTGCTATGCAAAAGTGACCTGGCCAGGCTCTGGGTAATGAAAGCCACCCTCTTCCCACTCTTGTGGAACTGAAGTTTTGTAGGAGAGACAGGTAATAAACAAGCAACTACACACACCTATAGGGAATTACAAATTGTGTAACTGTGGTGAAACAAATGAGAAAAGCACAGTGCTAAGGAAGAAATGAATGAATGAACTAACACATTTATTTTGCTGGAATAACAACAATAACAATTAAAAACCTGAAAGCTTATATTTCCTCCTTCTACAAGGGCAACTAGTGTCCAAGAATGGAAAGGAGATTGGATTCTGTCAGGTAAGTCCAGTTCTAGTTCCACCACATCATAATACTATGACTGTAAAAGTGACAAATGTTCTAAGCCTCATTTTTTGAGTTGACCTTCTTTTGTCATAATGTTGCTGTGAAAAACAGAACAAAATTAATCAGTGAAAGTGACATGCTAGAAAGTACTATTTATTATCTATTCTGTCAACAAACATTTATTGAGCTTCAAGAAAAAAGGCTGTAGTCAAAATCTCTGATTCGGGGAGATAGATAAATATATGTAACTATGTGTGTGGGGGGGGGTTGTTTGTGTATGTGTATGATGTTTATTTTTTTAAGGGTGCTTTTTAAACAAATGGAAGTAAAAAGCTCACATAAAAGATTGTTTTTAAAGGCCTTTTCAGGGTCTCCTGGGTGGCTCAGTCACTTCGGCTCAGGTCATGATCTCAGAGTTTGTGGGTTCGAGCCCTGTGTCAGGCTCTGTGCTGACAGCTCAGAGCCTGGAGCCTGCTTTGGATTCTGTGTCTCCCTCTCTCTCTGCTCCTCCCCCATTCATGTTCTGTCTCTCTCTGTCTCTCAAAAATAAATAGAAGTTAAAAAAAATTTAAAGGCCTTTTCAAAGTTTTGCTCATGCATGACTTGAAGATCCAGCCTGGTACTGGTCATCATTTACATTATCGTAAACAGTGAGACTAAATGTTTACAATGTGATGCTGAGGCTTAATTTTTGTTGTGCCATGTGAATCATCAATGATTAAATAATAATCAGCATAAATATGTGTAGAAACCCATGCATATATGGCCAATTAATTTACAATGAGGAAATCAAGACTGTGCAATGGGGAAAAGACAGCTTCTTCAATAAATGGTGTTGGAAAAGCTGAACAGCACATGCAAAAGAATGAAACTAGACTGCTACCTAACACCATACACAAAAATTAATTCAAACTGGATTGAAGACCTGGATGTAAGATCCGAAGCCATAAAACTCCTAGAAGAAAACAAGCATAAGGTCCTTGACATGAATCTTAGTGATGATTTTTTTAATCTGACTCCAAAAGAAAAAGCAAAAAAATCAAAATTAAGCAAGTGGAACTACATTAAACTAAAAGGCTTCTTCATAACAAAGGATATCATCAATGAAATGAAAATTCAATCTACTGAATAGAAGAAAACATTTGCAAATCATGTATCTGAGGGTTAATATTCGAAACATAGAAAGAATTCATATAACTCCTAATAAAAAACTAAGAAATTCAATTAAAAAATGGGCAGAAGATCTAAATAGACATTTTTTCCAAAAAAGACATACAAGTGGTCCACAGGTACATGAAGACATGCTCAACATCCCTAATCATCAGGGAATGCAAATCAAAACCACAGTGAGTTATCACCTCACATCTATTAAAACGGCTGTTATCGAAAAGACAAGAAATAGCAAGTGTTGGCAAGGGTATGAAGAAAAGGGAACCATCAGGCACTGTTGGTTGGGATTGTAAATTGGTGTAGCCACTATGGAAAACAGTGAGGAGGTTCCTTAAAAAATTAAAAATAGAACTACCATACCCAGCAATTTCACTTTGAGATATTTATTTACAGAAAAATAAAATACTAATTCAAAAAGATATATTCACACCTTGGTTCACTGAAGCATTATTTACAATAGCTAAGATATGAAAACAACCTAAGTGTCCATATATGGGTGAATGGATAAAGATGTGATGTTTATACACATAGGAATGCATTACAGTACTGTTCACCCATAAAAAATAATGAAATGTTGCCATTTGCAACAACATGGATAGAACTCGAGGGCATTATGCTAAGTGAAATAAGTTAGACAAAGAAAAGCAGACACTGTATTATCTTGCTTATAGGTGAATTCTAAAAAACAAAACAAATTTAAAAAACCAAGCTCAAAGATACAGAGAACAGACTGGTGGTTTCTAGGATGAGAGAGGGGAGAGGCAAAATGGGTGAAGGTGGACAAAGGGTACAAACTACCAACCATAAAAGAAATGAGTTCATGGTGATGTAATGTACTGCATAGTGACTATATTTAATAATACTATATTGCATAGTTGAAAGTTGCTAAGAAAGTAGATCTCAAAAGTCCTCATCCTAAGGGGAAAAAAGACAAATTTTTTGTAACTATATACAGTAGACAGAATTCTTGTAGTGATCATTTCTTAATGTATTCAAATGTCAGCTCATTATGTTGTACACCTGAAACTAATGTAATGTTATATGTCAATTATACCTCAATAAAAATAAAATAAAATAAAATAAAACAGCAATTTTGAAAAAGAAAAAATAAATTTGCGTGAGATATTTTTGTTTCTATCTTATAAATATGAGACACAATAATTCATATAAACTAAAAATGATACTCTCTGGAATTTTAGTTCGCAGTTAACACACTATCCCGTGATGACAATGCCAGATAAATGAGCTTTTTCTATTGAAAAATGAAAATACTTTCAGTTTAATTGTGGACTATCCAAAGTAAAAGATTTGTAAATGAATTGAAGGTGATCTTGCCAAAACCAGAGTCTTTTAAAGAAGAGAAAGTGAAAGATTAGTTGGCCATACATTTTCGGGTCCAATTCTGGGTTCTCTATTCTATTCCATAGGTCTGTGTGTCTGTTTTTGTGCCAATACCATACTGTCTTGATGATGACAGCTTTGTGGTAGAGGCTAAAGTCTGGGATTGTGAAGCCTCCCCGTTTTGGTTTTTTTCTTCAGTATTACTTTGGCTACTCAGGGTCTTTTGTGGTTCCATACAAATTTTAGGATAGTTTGTTCTAGTTTTGAGAAGAATGCTGGTGCAATTTTGATTGGGATTGCATTGAATGTGTAGATTGCTTTGGGCAGTAATGACATTTTAACAATATTTATTCTTCCGATCCGTGAGCATGGAATGTTTTTCCATTTCTTCAATTTCCTTCATAAGTTTTCTATATAGTATCTGATGGAAAAAAGACAACCTCTTTAACAGATGGTGCTGTGAGAACTGGACAGCAACATGCAGAAGAATGAAACTAGATCATTTTCTCACACCAAACACAAAAATAAACTCAAAATGGATAAAGGACCTGAATGTGAGACAGGAAACCATCAAAGCCCTAGAGGGGAAAGCAGGAAACCACCTCCTTGACCTCAACTGCAGCAATTTCTTACTTGACACATCCCCAAAGACAAGGGAATCAAGAGCAAAACGAACTATTGGGACTTCATCAATATTAAAAGCTTCTGTACGGCAAAGGAAACAATCAATAAAACTAACAGGCAACTGACAAAATGGGAAAAAAATCATTGCAAATGACATATCAGATAAAGGGCTAGTATCCAAAATCTATAAGGCACTCACCAAACTCCATACCTGAAAAACAAAGAATCTAGTGAAAAAATGGGCAGAAGACATGAACAGATACTTCTCCAAAGAGGACATCCAGATGGCCAACAGACACATGAAATGATGCTCAGCATCCCTCCTCATCAGGGAAATTCAAATCAAAACCACACTGAGATACCACCTCACGCCGGTCAGAGTGGCTAAAATGAGCAAATCAGAAGACTCTAGATGCTCGCGAGGATATGGAGAAACGGGCACCCTCTTACACTGTTGGTGGGAATGTAAACTGGTGTAGCCCCTCTGGAAAACAGTGTGGAGGTTCCTCAAAAAATTAACAATAGAACTCCCCTATGACCCAGCAATAGCACAGCTAGGAATTTACCCAAGAGATACAGGAGTGCTGATGCATAGGGGCACATGTACCCCAATGTTCATAGCAGCACTCTCAACAATAGCCAAATCATGGAAAGAGCCTAAGTGTCCATCAACGGACAAATGGATCAAGAAGATTTGGTTTATCTATATGATGGAATACTACATGGCAATGAGAAAGAATGAAATCTGGCCATGTGTAGCAACATGGATGGAACTTGAAGGTGTGATGCTGAGCGAAATAAGTCAGGCAGAGAAGGACAAATACCATATGTTTGCACTTATAGGTGGATTAGGAGGAACTTAACAGAGGACCATCGGGGAGAAGAAGGGGAAAAATAGTTGGGGAGAGGAAGGGAGGAAAACCATGAGAGACTCTTGAATGCTGAGGACAAACTGAGGGCTGATGGGAATAGGGGGCAAGGGAAGGGGGCTGATGGCATGGAGGAGGGCACTTGTGGGGATGAGCACTGGGTGTTATATGGAAACCAACTTGACAATAAACTATTAGAAAATTAAAAAAAAAAAGAAGAAGAGAATGTGTTGGAAAGATTGTTCCTACAACTAGATTTTCTCAAGAGTCCAATCAGAGCCTTTGCCTATTTAAAGTAAAATTAAAATACAAAGATTAAAATACCTCTTTTTCACCTTTAAAAAAGAGTCCATGGTTTTAACTCGGCCATTCAGAGTTATTTGGTTCGTAAGGTTTATAGCTGGTTTGAAGAGATTGAATTTTTATCACTCAATTGATAAGATATTTTGATATGTTATCTCTGTGCCTGGAAAGGCTCAGAAATTACTGACATCCACATACACTCTCCAGTGGCCTATTCCTTTTTCAAAACTGTCTCACATTCCTACTTAAGTTTAGTTTAGTCTTTATAGAGCAGGTTACGTAAATGCTACCTGAATCATGTAGTACTTAAAAAAATTCTTGGAGCAGTTAAGGAGATGTTCTCAAACAAAACTGAATAAACAACTCAATGAAGTAGGTAAACTTTTTGAAAATTCATTTTGGTAATTTCATAATGATCTAAAAATTCCAAATTGCCTTTTACTCTTACACACATGGCCCTCTTTGCTTAATTGGGACCCAATTATTACTGTTTCTGGATTATCATAGTTCCCTGCATCCTTCCTTTTCTTTCTCTCACAACTTGACATTTGTCCTCAGCAAGATACTAAATGATACGATTTTTAACATTTCCCTATTGTTAGCTTTTGTTACAAGCAAGATGGTGACAGAAACGAAAGCCATTGACAAAAAACAAGCTCATGGATTACTGGCTGATAATTCTTTCTTGTCAAGTGGTAACCCAATGGAAGCAATGACCACACCCATCACAGTCAACACCTTTTCTCCACCTGGTATGGGAACTGGTACCTGATCAGCGTTCAGTAAATATTGATTGGATAAATTAACTCATCTTAATCTTTGGTCTTGCTAATATTCATGACACAGGCTAATTGTGTAATCATGGTAAAATCACTGTGATAGGAATTGGGATTTGACTAGCCCATAGCTAGATATAATACTGAATAAAATTCTTTGTTTCTCAGGATGTGGCTTTTTATTTTTTTATTGAAGTCTAACTAACATACAATGTTATATTAGTTTAAAGCATACAACATATTTGATTCAACAATTCCATACATTACTCAGTGTTCACCATGATAAGTGTAATCATGAGACCTGGCTTTTTAATTGTAAAATGAGAACTTCAGATGAAATCACTACTTTGAAAACTTTTTTGTTTGATAGTTTTGTTTTAGCAATGAAACATTTTTAAAAGATCTCTTAAGTGGGATATTAATATGTTTTATACAGCTACTAAAAGCAGAGCAAATTTGGTTTGAAACAGAGCCAGAAGCTCCATTTCTTGGCAATCCTATCCTTGAGTCACCGTTTTTGGAACCCTACAGCTGCAGAGAACACAATTTGAAAGCCAATGGACTTAATTGTTTTTAATAGTCTAGTTTGAAAATTTTATGACCAACATGAAATGATGTCCTACTGAAGGAAGAACACACAGTTCTCAGGAATCACTGAAATGAAGCCACAGCCCTGCATTACCATGTGACACTGTGGTTTGGATTTTTGTCTATTCTACTAAATATTGGTGTGCTGACCAGTGACTAGATAACTTAGTTTTATCTATTACTATAAAACAAATGTCACACAATATTGGTGGTCAAAATAACATCTCATGATATTGTGGTTCAGGATTTCAGGCAAAGCTTGCCTAGGAGAATTTCTGTTCGCTTGATGGTATTCAGCTAGAAACTGTGGGCTGGTCTGGAGAGTCCAAGTCAGCTTCATTCATGTGTCTTTAGCAGGGATGCATAGGCTGGGAGTGTGGACTCAGCTGGGACTATCAACTAGAATGCCTACTCTAGCTTTCCCAGCATGGCAGACTCAAGGCAGTCCAATTCTTACATGGTGGCTCAAGGCTCTAAGAAGAATGTTCCAGCAAACAAGGCTTCATTGCATGGCCTTTTATGACCCAGACTTCTAAATCACATAGCATTCCTTCTACCATCCTCTCTTGGTCAAAACTGTCACAAGCTTTTCAAATTCAAGGATAAGGGCTGAGTCCCCATCTCTCAATGGGAGGTGTTAAAGAATTTGCTGTCATGTCTTAAAACTGCCAGAGCCTTTCTGCTCTTCAGTATCTGTCTGTCTTATTGCTGCAGTAGTCAAGGAGAATTGGTAGGAATGAGTAGTACATTTCTCTCCACTGTCATAGGAAGAGAATATTGCAAGGGATTCCACATACTCTTTAACATTTTATGAGATTAAATGTTCCGAGCTTCACCAATACTACTGAGTTTCCTGAGTTCTATGCACCAGGCAAGTTTCATACCTGTGCTGCAGAATGTTTTTGGCAGACTTTGCCATCACTATCATTCTTTATAAACAAGGCTTCTGTAGTTAGGACACTAAACCACTCAAAAATTGTTTGGATAATGGAAACAGGACATGCATCTTTGGAGGGCTGCTTTTGGAGTTGTGACTCAAAGAGTTCCTTGCAGGAGGTTTTGTTATGCAATTCAAACCGTTTGGATTTTCCCCCCTGCCTCCCAGTAATACTAAAAGCAAATAAGTTGAAACTATAGAATGTATGCTTTCTTGGGAAATATTGAATGCACTTTTGGACACAGCTCTTTTTAAAAATTGTATTCCAACTGTGGCAAGAGAATGTGAAAATGTTTAGGAAGTGACATTGCTTATTGTCCTTGATGATGATAAATGGACTTGGCCGGGCTTTTCTACACAAACGAAAGGTAACAGGGAGTATTGTTGCACTGTTGCATCACCAAAAAGGATTTTCTTTTTTACGTCATTAATCCACATGTTGCCTGGAGAAATCCTCCCCTAATGTAGAATACATAATTCAGAATTTCTAAGACACATAAGGGAAGGCAATTTCAGGAGCCAAATTACTTTGGTGGAGACTTGCCACAGAATTTTTTCACAAAACCCAATATGAGAGTTTTTCCAGTGTCTTTGCTGAAGACCGCCTAGTACTCCTGGGTCTGCAGTCAGTAAGAACATAACCACCAACATGTGTCTTTACATTATCACCGCGG
Source organism: Proteles cristata cristata (assembly GCA_017311185.1). Lineage (NCBI taxonomy): Eukaryota > Metazoa > Chordata > Mammalia > Carnivora > Hyaenidae > Proteles > Proteles cristata. The sequence goes on along the minus strand of JAESUZ010002765.1, from coordinate 449,280 downwards.
TTTCTGAAACTATGAGTGCAGTGTACGCCCTTTGTTTAAATTAAAATAATGGGTCAACTAGAGTTCTTGCTACCCCCCACCCCCCCCCCAGAGAGGAAATAATTTATAACTGTCTGCACTCTTGCCACAGGAAAGGTAACTGTGGCTGGAGCAAAGAGAACTGCTGGTGTGACAGGCCAGAGAGAGGAGTCACAAAAGGGAACCTTGAGGCCCAAGAGGCAGCACACAATACTGTGAGCAGGAGACACAGAAAGAGGGGGTTAGCAAGATGGAGGGATGCACCCATGCTAAATGCTGGTTATACTGTTTGTACAAGGGTGAGCCTATCTCTGCAAGTTTCCTGGGTAGAAAAATAAAAGAATCTAGTCAACAACTTGGTCATAGTTAACTGAACCTCTATTTGTCAGCCTACCTTAGTAAAGTGTGGACAAGATTCAATGAAATGGCATACCTAGCAGTGTGTAGCACTAAAGGAGTTCTTGATAAATGAGAGCTGTGTCACTAGGTTCACCAAAAAGAAACAGATGGCACATTCTGATTGATTGATTTGAGAATAGGTTTGCAAAGGAACTCTTTATAAAGGCCTGGGAAGAATGTAGTGAGACCCCAAGCTGAGTACAATGGGGCAGTATGACCACCTGAGGCCTGAATTATTAGGAAAAGGGCAGTTGTCAGAACCTGAAGACAGAATAGTTGGCAAGGCCTGCCTGACAGGAGCTGTGACTTTGAGGAGAGAGATGAAGCCAGTTTATGAAAATCCCCAGGGAGAGAACTGGGGGAGTAATCCAACTAGAGCAAAAGAGTTAGGGAGTCCACTGACAACATCCACATGGTCAGCCCCCTGGGGCCACAAAGCAGAATGCATGAAGAATGGATTTGGAGGGGCAAGTGAAAAAGTGATTCAGCATAATATTGTTAATTGTTACCATTATTCTTTTAAAATCTTCATTATTCCAATATCTGGTACCAGAATACCCAATACTTACTGCAGTACCTGAAATATGGATGTCCAATAATAATCCGTTGAATAAATGAATAAAGGAATGACCAAATTCCCACCCATGATTTTTTCCGTTAGGAACTAAGTTGGGTTGGTATTAAAAGAAACCCAACTGTAGTGACTTAAAAACACAAGAGTTATTTTCTACATAAAAGAAATCTGAAGGCAGACTAGCCAAGATTTGCAAAGAGGTAGTATTTTTCTGAGTACATATTTACCTTAAATGAAATCTGCTATTACTAAGGAAGAAAGTCAGCATTCTCTGGACCAAACAGATTGACTTCAAAGTCCAAATTTTGAGACCTGAGAAAAGATTGTTATGGTAGAGTCATGTATGTGATTTTGCCTTATCTGTTTCCTAGGCTGCATTTGAGCTAGTCAAATAAACTAGTGATTTGATACCATGTCTGGATAGTAAAAAACAACAACTGATGTATTTTGTGTATGTGTATGTTGTGGTGTGTGTGTGTGTGTGTGTGTGTGTGTGTGTGTTGGGGGTTATTTAATTTTCTAAATCCCTCCCCATCTCACCTGTACAGTTCACAAACCAGTAATGATGCTAAATCAAATCCCAGCTTATCTTCCAAAAAATTGCTCTAAAAATGATCCCCAAGCATCATTAAACCTAGGGCTTAAATGAATATTTTGTCTTCAAATTAAAAACAAGAATAAAACAAATTCAGGAGAGTACAAAGGATAATACATTAAATTCCCATGTTCTCTCCAGTATTAACAGAAAATTAACATTTAAAAACATTTGCTCCTATTAAAAACAAAAATTATAAAATGAAATCCCTCTCTCAGCCAAAGCCAATTGTATGAGAAAGGTGGAAGGGAATACCAAGGCAGCAGCCTTTGCCCAGATTCACAATTAGGTCCCCTGGGGGACATAGTTTTGCAAGTTTTCCACACACCAACCTGGGAGTAGGCCACATCAGTGTGAATTGGGAAGTCCTCTCCATGGTGGCTACAGTGAGAACAGAACTCTTCCAGTTCCTGTGTGTCACTGATTGGGACCAGGGTTTCCTTAAAGTCAAGGTGGGCAATGAGGTAGGGGCTAGGGGTCAAATAGGAAGATTGCTCCACAGAAGTCAGCAGGCCTGGACAGGATGGTCTTATAGCAGAGGCTGTGGGGTCAGATTCAGATAGAGCCAGCTGGAGGATATGGGAGAGGCCCAGGAGGTCTTGAGCACCAGCAAGTGCTGAGTTCAGACCACGTCAGCCTGGTAGCACCACTCAGCCAGACCCATTAAGAAGTACCAGACAGTAAGGGACAGCAGTTGCCAGCTTCAGCTGCAGATGCCAGCAGGGAAAGCATGACCAGGCAGAAAAGGGAGATCATCTGCAGAGATCCAAGTTCCCCTCAGTCCATCCCGGGGAGATGACTTCATTTATCCCTAACCAGAGAATCAGGGTAAGTCTGAGAGAAACAGTCTCCTTACCCAGAATCACACGAAAGATACTATTTAAATCACTTTCATGGATTGGGTGTTAACTGTTTTTTAAAATACGCTTCATTTTTATTTTTATGTTTTAAATATTATTTATTTATTTTTGAGAGGGTGGATGGGCAGAGAGAGAAAGTGAGATAGAGAGTCCCAAGCAGGCTGCATTCTGTAAGCACAGAGCCCAATACAGGGCTGGATCCCATGAATCATGAGATCAGGACCTGAGCCAAAACAAGAGTTGAATACTCAACCTACTCAGCCACCACGTTCTCCAAAACATGCCTCATTTTTATGACAGTGTATTCACATGAATACAATGTATGGAGATTTACAGGAAAAAGTCCTGCTTCCCTCTACCCTATTTCTAGTCTCCCAAGAACTCTCCTCCCAAAGGGCTTTTTTTTAAATTGGCTTCTGATGTATCTTTCCAGAGTTTATACTATTACTGGCTATGTGAATATATATTCTTAATCTTATTTTTCACTTTTTTAAATGAAAGGGAGCATAACTATTTTTTTCTCATCTAAAATACATCATTGGGATTTCCATATCTGTATGGTATATAACGTAGTCACTGTTTTTTGGAGAATCTCCCATTGTAAGGATGCTTCATAACTGATTCAACTCTTTCCTTATAGACGGACACATAAAATTTTGTTATTACAAACAATAGTGCAGTGAATGACTTTGTAAGTATGCTATTTTTGTCTACATGAGATGTATCTTTACCAAAAGCCTAGGGGATTGAACTTTAAGTGGATATGTAAAGTGAATGGAGACATTGTGCCACAGAATACTGGAACACTGCCAAGTCACACACAGTGATTATCATCTTTTAGGTGATCAAATTAGTTAATGAAGAAATAAAAGAGCCACATATCTTGGTACACCTAAGAATATTGTTAATAAGTTTGTGACTCTGCTTCATATCCACACATACATGTAAGCACACATTAAAGATATATACTTGGGCTCATAGTCTACATACCCTTGTAACAGTTGCAAGATAGGGACCCACTGAGTGAGGGCTTACTGAAAGGATTTACAAGGAATGACGAGAATATTGCCTTGGAAATCTAAGAACTGGGGTCAGGTTAGGGAACACCCTGTGTAGAGTGAGCAGGTGTAGAGTGAACAGGAGTAAAGTTCTGTATCCCAACCAGCTGCCAAGACCTCAGTACTGGGAGCTGGAGTTTAATGGCTGCTTTCATCTCTTTTCGCTCTGCCTTCAACCGCTCACTCTTTCAACCACTCTCTCTGCTTGTTCTTGATTTATGCTCCCCTATACTTTCAGCTTCCTGCTTCTCACATTGGCTCCTCTAGTATCCATTGTACCTTCGGACCTTTTAATTGAGCTCTCACCCTTATTGTCCCATAGTTCCTGAGGTTTCAGTACAAATTTCAAATTCTGCCCTGCTCATTTTTCTACCTAGTCCCATACAGAGAATGTGTTGTTGGCAAGTCTACTGTTTGCTTACTCTTGCATCTATTACTCACCCCTTAGCCAATCAAGGACAGTGAAAGGAAGACCCCGTGGTCAAACAATCCCCACCTCCTACCCCCTGATGCCAGAGGAGAGGGCGAGGCTGTTTCCCTTACTACTGTGTGTAGTACAGGCCGGCACATTAACGTTTCCAACGTCCAGAATCATAACAGTTTTTTCATGTAATTTAATACCAACTTAATATGTTTATAAATAACTACATAGTTGTCTATCATAGAAATTCTGTAATGTATACTATAAATTCCTATTACTAGGCACTAGAGAATGTAGGCAGCAAGGGGAAAAGGATGAAATGGTGATGAGCAACGGGAGGTCAAGAAATTGATCAGAACCTGATCAATATTCCCCCTTATACATGTGTAGAAAGATATGATATGGATGTATTAACTGGGGAGGCGGGGGTGCTCGTGCGCGCGCCCGTGTACGCACACACACGCGCTCCCACTCCCACCCCCAGTCATCTTCCTTTGCCTCTTGCGACTCTCCTCACAGCCACAGGGGCGGGTTCTTGGAAGAGATGACACATGAGAATGGAAGAACAAGTACGGGATTCTCTGTGCTTGAGTATTAAAATAGATCTTTGGAATGATAGAAATAACTGTCTTGAAAGAAAAGGTGTTTTGAGTTGCCAGAGCCAGGATTTTGAAGGCTTCAGAGCAGAATAATGGTTTCAGAAGAAAATGTTCTCAGTTCAAGACAATGTTCCCATCCTTTCAACCACAGTACCCATAAGAAAAAAGAATTAGAGTGCACTTAGGCACTTGTTTTCAGGAGAGGGGCCCTGTGCCTTGGTCCCCACTGCTGGGACTGCTTCTCCTGGAGCCAGGAAATGCACCAAGATTCATGCGGTCCCTTTCAGCATCATGATGGGGGAGGTGATGGAGTAGATATGGGGGAGGGGTCTCTGCACAGAGGAGCCTGAAACTTGCTGACATGGTTCCCCAAAGCCAGGAGGGCTGGGGGAGCAGCAGAATGCTCTCCTGAGAGACCACATAAAGGACAAAGGTTGTTGATAGAGCCGGACATAAGTGACTTTTTGGTGATGAGTAAGTAGGAACCATACGTACCCATGACCTGAGGCCAGAAATAAAAGAGGATATTTGAGAGAATGGCATCCAGGACACAAGAGGACCAGGGACCAGACCTCCTCCATGAGGCTTTGGGATTCCCAACATCCCTCGGATTAGACACAACCAGGAGTAGGGGCAGACTGCATCAGGTATCCAAGTAATAGGACATAAAGAGAAAATAAGTTAGTTGCAGAAAAATGAAATACATCTAAAAGATTTGCACTTGTGTCCTGGCATTCTTACCTGTACACATATTTTTCATGGGTGCAAATATTTGAGCTTAGATAGCCCCATTTATTGCTCATCAAACACTTGTGGGAAACTGTGATTTAAGAATAAACAGTCCTCTGTTCTTTTAAGTGTTTTTACATTTCATTAATAGTTGAACTGGTGTCTGGCTCCTCAGATATTTTGATAAACATCTCAGAAATGGACACACAATGTTCACGTTTTTTGAGGGGTGATTTTTTAGACTTGGCATATTTTAGCAGTGGAACCCTCTCTTCAAACAAAATATGATGAACAAACAGCTAAGAGGGGTGTTCTGGTGGAAGATCAGAGTCTCCCCTTTCCTCACTGTCCCCTTTCACTCCCAAGGTGGCCCAGAGGCACCCAGTTGTAACCCTGGTGACCTGTGCACAAGATGGAAAACCAGCGCTTGCTCAGGCTGCTTCAGTCCTAATGGCCTCTTAAATAAGAAACGACATGGCGACAATGCACATAGGTGGGTAATCTTCAGTCCTCATGTCTGTTAGGTGAGCAGGATGGACTAGCTCAACAGTGTAATTATCACTAAACTTCTCAAGTGACTTTAAGGATATCCATACTGGCTCCCTGACCACCACCACCCCTACAACTCCCCACTGAGAATAGTCTGAAGTAGGGCCCAGAGATCTGTATTTTTAAAGCACCCCCCTGCTAATACGCAGTCAACATGAGAACCATCAAGGAAGACAATCTTTGAGAACTGCTACCAACAATAAAGTTCACATGAATAGGAATTTGGGGAGGAGTACCTTAATTTGACAATTCAGTTAGGACAAATTTTCTAAAGGGTAGGAGAGTCTTTTGAGGACTCACACAAGTAGAAATAATACGTTTTCAATTTCAGTGGTGTTAAATCAGATAGTGAAGCAGAACAAATTCTATTCTGTCTTTAAGAAAGCAAGAATTTTTCTCTAGCAAAAACTGTCCTTGAAATACACATTTGTCCTTGGCTCCTTGGAAAACCATGGCCGATTGCCAAGTGGTGGGTATAAAAGAAAGATGATTTTGTTCATGTGAATGTCAGTATTGCCTTCAGGAGGTAGGAATGTTAAAAACAGTGTTTTAAAATTTTGGAGCCTAGTTAACATATAATTAAACTAAATCGCAGCTAAAATCTTGCCTTTCCTGAGAAGACTATTATCCTATTTTTGTTAAATATTTAAAAATTAACCCATAAGGAAATGAAAATCATCATTTTAATCTTCCCTCATATTTAATAATCTCAAATGATTAATTTTCTAATTAAGGAAATGGAATTGACTTTGGAAAGTTATCATGTAGTATTCATGGTTGAAGTGTTCAATATTTCATAATGACATTTAGCCCAGTTTAATAAAAATTCTGCCGTTTTCTAAAAAAGCATTCCCAAAATGTGTCCTATTGCTGCTGTAAGGGGTTAATGGAAGCCACACACATGAAATATTGAAAGAAGTTTGGGAAACACAGCAGCCATATATATATATATATATATATATATAGGAATTTCAATACCTTAATTAAAGTTCTTAGAAATGTCCTTCATAACAGGTACTTTCACCTCAAGACTATTTATAGACATAGAAAGACAGATTTTTAAGCTGTTATTCCCAGTCTCATCTCTACTCACCCAGAAAGCACAATAAGGCTGAACCCACTTCTGTTTCTCGGTTCTCCAAATGAAAGTGTTAACAGATTATGTGATCATTCCAGGCAGTTCTCTGGGACTCAGACAGATTAAGGTCTAAGTAATTAGGCTCCTATCAGAATTCTGAGAAGGAAGCAGATGAAAAGGCGCAACTGGGGGCAAGTTATTGATTTTTATCCTTTCATTGGGGTATCAAAGTTTCATATGTAATATAATAGCTGCACTATGGTATGGTAGTCACTAGCCATATGGGGCTACTTAAATTTGAATGTAATTTATTAAAATTACATAAAATTTAAAATTCAGCTCCATTAGCCATATTTATTTGTGTTTTTTAAATGCTTATTTATTTTTGAGAGAGAGAAGGAGAGAGACACAGAGCATGAGTGGGGCAGGAGGGAGCAGAGAGAGAGAGAGAGGCACAGAATCTGAAGCAGGTTCCAGGCCCTGAGCTGTCAGCACGGAGTCTGTTGCAGGGCTCAAACTCACAAGACTGTGAGATGGAGATCTTGATTTGAACTGAAGTCAGATGCTTAACCGACTGAGCCACCCAGGCACCTCATACTGGCCATTCAAGTGCTCTGTAGCCACAAATCAACGTTTCCATCATCTAAGAAGGTTTCATTGGAAACACAGGTCTGCAATCGGGTCCTTGCATTTGAACCCTAACTCAGGATAGGGGTTTTGTGCTCTCCTGTTGGCTTGGGGCCTTCCTTGTCCAGCACCATTGTTCTGACCATTGGTTTTTATTTTATATTTCACATGATTTTCTCTCTCCAGGTGCTCTTTAGTCTCTACTGTGGTTTCAATTATCTATTTAATTTTAATGATTCTGAGAGTTAGCTGAGATCAGTTGGTGGTTCTTTTCACTTGGCATTAACGAGGATCCCTCCTGTGACTGCCATCAGTTGGAAGCTGTATGTGACCGGGAACGTCCAAAATGGCTTTGCCTACAAGCCAGGCACCCCAGCTAGGTGGGTGGCATGGCCGGGAGCAGACTGGGTGTCTCTCTCTCTCTCTCTCTCTTTTACATTATGGTTCAGCTCTTATTTCACCTGATAAACAAGGGAAGGCAGAACCTTCCAGACCTCTTAAGGCTTGGCACTAGAGCTTGCCAAACATCGATTCCTTTACCAAGAGTGCGATGGAAAAGGAAAGACGCCTAGGTTCTTCACGCTACCACACAAAGAATCACAGAACAGCGAAACGAAAACAAAGCAGAGCAAAGTTTTATTGAAGTATGCTTCGAGGGAGGAGCCGGCCGCCAAAAGAGACAAATACCCTGGATCTGGAAAGTCCAGGGTGTAGGCTTAAGTCACTTTTTTCTTTTGGGGTGGGTCCTAGGGTTGCAACATTTGAGTGACAGGCCTGGATTATATAATGATTAACCAACGACGCAGATCTTTTCCCAAGACGTATTCGAAATGCCTGCAGGGGTAGGAACCGCAACATTATTTCTGTTCTAGAGACAGAGGTCACCTAAGGAGGTCACCTAAGGACAACATGCTGCTTTCTGCACCATGCACCACAAACTTAACTCTTCCCCTGCTGGGGTGCTGTAACCACAGACCAACTGCTAGATGGGTGAAATGGGGGTGGTCCCGGGGTGGTCCTAGTTTGGGGCTCCCCTTCAGGGTGTCCAAGGTCCATCCTCCTGTCGCTTATGCCTGGCTTCCTGCCTAACACTTCCAGTGCATTCTATAGGTTACAGCCAAGTCCCAAGATCAACTGGAGGCAGGAGAAGGTAAAATAGTCTTCACCACTTGGTGGCAGGAACAGTTATCTTTGCAGACAATCTATTACATCTCTAATCCCCTTTCTGGTCATCACATAAAGCAGTTCTTGAGGATAAATATATAACACAACTGTACAATGAATAACAACTAATAAACTTTTACTTTACAGTTTTTACACCCAGTAATATAGTCATAGATAATATTTCCACAGCATCTAGGACCCAGAGGTGGAGTCATTATAAATTACCATGGTAAGAAAGGCAGGGGAGGGGTATGGAATGAAGATTTTCCTTCAAACCTTCCACATGGTATCCTTGAGTCACACTGCACATGCATGTGCTAAAAACTCCGAGCCGTCCTGAAGAAGGAAGCTGTGTCACCAAGGCAATTTGGACTTGTCTTTCTTCATATTTACACATCATGAGATGACTGCCCCACTTAGCTTGGGGGTGCTTAAAAGAAATTCTTAGATGCCCAATTCATAAGTAAAAGAAATATGTGATGCTAAAACCCATTCATAGCTTAAGGATGAAACTGAAAAAGAAGATATCTTATTTTACGAATTACATTTTCTGTAGTTAGTAACTTTCAGGATGAGAATTTGTGTGTGGAGAGGGATGGGGCTCAGGGTACTATAAGCTTCTGGGAATAAACATTTAAACAACTTTTTAGACAGCATTTTGACAATATCAAAATTTGAAAGGCATATTGTTTAAGTCAGCACTTCCACTTAGAGGAATTTTACCCTCATTTCAATTAGTTTTAATTTTTTAATTTTAGTATAATTAATATACAGTGTTATCTCAGTTTTAGGTCTACAATATAACGATTCAGCAATTCTATACATTTCTCGGTACTCATCAAGATTAAGTGTATTCTTAACCCCCTTTATGTATTTCACCTATCATCCCCCACCTCCCCTCCTGTATTTAAGAGTAATGTTTTTATGTTTGTCTTTTTCTGTTTGTTCGTTTGTTTTGTTTGTTAAACTCCACATGTGAGTAAAATCATATGCCATTTGTCTTTCTCTGACTTAATTTGCTTAACGTTATGCCCTCTAGATCCATCCATGTTAGTCAATTTCCCTTTTTAGCATACTGCCTGTATTTAATGATGTTTTTGTCTCTTGAGAAAAATGAAATATCAAGTTGTGAAGTAAGAATTGTTTGTAAGTAAACCATATTAGGAGAGACCATGCTCCCTTCTTAGAAAGAACTTCACATGTTCGACACAAATTGAACATCTAATGATTGTAGAGTTTATGGAAAATCTCTGTTCAAGAAACTGATCCAGTATCTGTAATTTGTTAAACTAATCATTGGGGTATCCCAAGTTGCACATGCTAATTTGTTAAAGTAATATTATTAATTTGTTCAAGTAATATTAACAAATTAGCATGTGCCATTTGGGATACCCCAATGATTCCTACCTCAGGAAGGTAATTAAAAGAATGAAAACCTACTTGCCCTTGGAAGGTGCCGTTCGCCTGTAGACAAAACCTGCCATGATCATCTTGGTAAAACAAGGTGAGTCCAGAGAGCTCAGATATTTGAAAGAACTCTGCTCACCCAGAGCAGGCTGAAGCCAATGTGGAAATATCTTAATGTTGAATACGTTGCTTTGAGTAGAAAATAAAGGAGTTGTATACTAACTCTTTTTAACTCACTGCTGAGTCTCTTATCTATGAAATATATGTCCCATTACTTATTATAACCAAAATTAGGATTACTTATAGGGTAATCTTTGATTATAATTCAGTTTAAATTCACATAAGTATGGAAAGATATTGGTACAAGACTGATCAGTGCAGTATTGTTTGCAATAAAAAGGGAGAAACAACTCTAATAAGGATTGGTCACCTGAATGATGTACACCCATAAATGGAATGCCAATGTATATAACCATTAAGGTGAAAATGTAGACCATATATATGTATATGGAAAGATGTGCAAGTTATGTTAAGTGAAAAAAGATGCAGAACAGTGTGCAAAATATGTATTCATCTAAGTAAAAAGAAAAAAAAATCTATGTGTGTATGTTTGAATACAGGGAGAAATTTTCTGCAAAGGACTGTGTAAGAAATTTAATAGTGGTCACCTCTAGAAAGAGTATGGGGAAGTTTTACTTTTAACTGTAACTTTCTTAGTATTTGATCCTGTTAAAAACAATACAAGCATTACTTTTTTTAAAATGTTTATTTATTTGTTGTGGGGAGACAGAGTACGCAATCTGGGGAGGGGCAGAGAGAGATACAGAGAATCTGAAGTAGGCTCCAGGCTCTGAGCTGTCAGCACAGAGTCCAACGTAGAGCTTGAACTCAAAAAATGTGAAATCATGACTTGAGCCAAAGTCGGATGCTTAACTGACTGAGCCACCCAGGCACACAAGCATTACTTTTCTAATTTCTAAAAACTAATTAAATGGCAAAGAAATAAAAGAATTAGCAAAGGAAACAAAAAAGAGCATTTTAAAGATAATGTGTTCTAAAGCAATCCTGTATGAATTTAGTCAAGTGATCATTTTAATCTAAGCACAGGCAATTGATGGCTTTATTATACACAAGAAAGAATGTAGGGTTTGGAGCCAAACTAAATCCCAGCTACCCAACACTTAGAGTAGAGCTTTAGGCAGGTCACTTAAGCTCACAGAAACTCAGTTTTCACTGTCTAATGGATATATTCACACCTTCCCTATGAGCTTATTCCTTACAATTATGTTGGTAGAATACTTGGCATTCTGCTTGCCCCACAGTATTTCCTCAGTTAAGAGTTGCTGCCAGGCTATAATGTCTTAAAATCTCAACTTTTGTTTCCACATATGAAAACAGGAAAGGTTAGCATTTATCCTACGGCTATAAAGAGGTGGGCTCAGGCAATCGGAAAATGATATTTTTAGTATCTCTGCACTAATGTCCTAAATACTGCTTGGGAGTAGTTTCAAACTCATGAAATAAGGGGAAAATATTAGTTTCCATTTCATTCAGCACATGGTCAGCCTCCAAAAGCCACATCTAGTTGAATGTCCTCACAGTGACATTTTCTTCTTATATTGTGTGGCTCACAGCCTTGTTAGTTGATTCCTATTTTGAAGTTGCTGGCTCACATCCCTGGGCACTGATGACAGCTTATATCTTAACAAACTTATTTTAGTCAGAAATCTCACCTCGTCAGACTGTGTTTGTGTGTGTGTGTCTGTGTGTTTTGTGGGTTTTTTTTTTAAATAAATAAACAAAACTTTTCTTATGGGTTTTATTAATCAGGGTTGTCTAGAGAAATAGGACCAGTCGGATATAAATGAATATGTATAAGAGATTTATTATAGGAATTGGCTCATACAGTCATGGAGGCCAAGAACTCCCACAGTCTGCTGTCTGCAAGCTGGAGAAGGAGGGAAGTCAGTGGTGTAATTCAGCCCAAGTTAGAGCCCTGGGAATGAGGAGAGTCAGTGGTGTAACTCCCAGTTTGGAGCCAAAGGCTTAAAACCCAGAGGGCCGCTAGTGTGAGTTCCAGAGTCAGAAGGCCTAAGGACCAGGAGCTCTGATATCTGATGGCAGGAAATATGAATGTCCACGCTCAAGAAGGGAGAGAGGGAGATCATCCTTCCTCCTCCTTTTTGTTGTATTTCAGCCTTCAATGGATTGGATGATGCTTGCCTACTTTGATGCAGATGGACCTTCTTTACTTGGTCTACTGAACCAAATGCTAATCTCTTCCAGAAACATCCTCACAGCTACACTCAGAAATAATGTTTTGTCAGCTATCTGGGTATCCCTTAAGCCATAAAATTAACCATCACATGGGTCTTTTAGTTTACTCTGAAAATGTTCCCACCCACTCACAACTCTATATATTGGATTATTTTTTCTCCAAAATGTTTGTTAGTTTGTGTAGAAATAAAAATAAAAATCATCTATTAGTGGCTTTTAAAAAATGCAGTTTTTGTCTATGTTTTTCTAAGGGCTCTTGTCAGAGGCCAGCTTTCTATGTCAAGCAGCTTGATTTATTTATCATGTGATAAATCATATCTTTGCCAGTCATGTCTCTATCATATCTTTGTGTGTTAGTAGAAGTCTTGGTATAAAAATCTTAAAGGAAATATATTTCTCAGTCTTCTCAATTTACCCTATGAGAAATTATATAAAATGTTATGAAATTTAGGGGCGCCTGGGTGGCTTAGTTGGTTAAGCGTCCGACTTTCACTTAGGTCATGATCTCGCGGTTCGTGGGTTCGAGCCCCGCGTTGGGCTCTGTGCTGACTGCCAGCTCAGAGCCTGGAGCCTGTTTCAGTCTGTGACTCCCTCTCTCTCTGACCCTCCCCTGCTCATGCTGTCTCTTTCTCTCTCCTAAAAATAAATAAAACATTAAAAAAAAATGTTATGAAATTTAATCCATAAGCCCTTTAGTCGGTATACCTAGTAGATATTACCGCATCCAACAAATTTAACAATGATTCCTTAATACATCCAATGTATAGCCTGTATTCCAAATGTCCCTGGTGTCTTAAAATATATTTTTCAATCAGAGTAGAAATAAGATCTATATACTGCATTTGGCTATATGTCTCTTAAATATATAAAACAATACTTACAGACCTAAAAAGAGAAATATGCAAGTCCACTAGGATAATGAGAAAATTTACATACTTCTTTCACTAAGTGGTAAAACAAGCAGTAAAAAATTCATCCTTGTAGAATGTTGGTGAAAATGTAACTTGGTACACCCGTTATGAAAAGAGTTCCTTGAAAAATTAAAAATAGAGCTACCATCTGATCCAACAATCCTTCTCTTGGGTATATATTCAAAGGAAGAGAAATCAGTATCTCAAGAGATATCTATACTCCCATATTTACTGCAGGATTACTCACAGTAGCCGAGATATGAAAGCAACCTAAGGTCCATGGATAGATGAATGGATAAAGACGATTTTGTGTGTATATATGATGCAATCTTATTCAGCCATGAGAAAGAAAGAAATTCTACCATTTGCAACAATGTGGATGAAACTAGAGGGCATTTTTCTAGGTAAAATAAGCCAGAGAAAGACAAATACTATACGGTATCACTTTACAGGTGGAATTTTAAAAAATTAAACTCATAGAGACAGAGAAGGTGGTTGCCAGGGACTGGCAGTGGGGAAGGGGGAAGATGTAGGTCAAAAGGTACAAACTTTCAGTTATAAGGTGAATAAGTTCCAAAGATCTAACATACAGCATAGTGACTATTGTTAGCAATATTGTATTGTATACTTGAAATTTGCTGAGTAGGTCTTACTAGAATGTAAGCATTCTTACAAAGAAAGAAAAGAAGAAAGGAAGGAAGGAAAGATTAAAACACTCATTTAATGTAAAGATTTAAATAATCGGATTAATAGATTTGACCTGAATGACATATATACAACACTCAACCCAGCAGTGAAAGAACTCACACTTTTCCGAGTGTGTGTGGAAAGAACCTTTATGCTGGGGCATAAAGCAAGTCCCTACACATGTGACAAGATTGAAAACAGAATATGTTCTTATAGCATGGTACGATTAAGCCAGAAATCAATAATAAAAAAAGAGGAAACTCGAAAGTAGCCCAAATTTTTGAAGATTAAGCTAATGCATTTACATAAAATAGGAGTCAAAATAGAAGTCACAATGGAACTATCTGAACTGTAATAACATGAAAGAATAGTTTAATAAACTTGAGGGGGTACATTTCTTGAACAGGAAACAAAGCACTCATTACAATAGAAGCACTGAAAAATTGAACTACATTAAATTAGAAGAGAAAATTAGTAGCTCCTTTTGGGCCAAGGGTGGGAGTTAGCGACTGGGAAGAAATACAAAGGAAGCTTCTGGCAGGGATGTGCTGGTAATGTTCTATTTCTTGATTTGGTTAGTATTCTCTGTGTATTCTATGTGAATTCATCAAGCCATACATTTATGAGTTATTCTCTTTCCTGTACATAAAATTTTACAAAAACATTATTGTGAAATGTAACATACCTAAGAATAAATCTAATAAGGAAAGCAACTTATTAGAGTTTTAAAGTTTTAAAGACAAAAAATTAAAACCAAAATTAAGTAAAAGGTATAAAGACACCTATACCATGTTAACAGGTTGCAAGGTTCACTAATGTGAAGATGTCAAGGATATTGGCAGATTTATCTAAAAATTGTATTTGGAATCGGTTAAGCGTCCAACTTCAGCTCAGGTCATGATCTCACAGTTCGTGGGTTTTAGCTCAGCAATAGGCTCTGTGCTGACAGCTCAGAGCCTGGAGCCTGCTTCCAATTCTGTCTCTCCTCTCTCTGTCCACCCTCCCCCCACGCCCCTTACAGTCTGCCTCTCTCTCCCTCTCAAAAATAAATAAACATTTTAAAAGATTTTAAATTGTATTTGGAGAAGCAATGACCTAAAATGAACCCAGACACTATTTTTTCACTTATTTTTAAATTGTATATAAATAAATGGAATATAACATTTTTCATTGTAACTACTTTGGCGTGCACAGTTCAGAGACATTTGGTGCATTCACACTTCTGGGCATCCATCATTATCACTATTCTAGAACGTTTTCACCACCCCTAAAGGAAATCCCAAACCTATTAAGTAGTTAATCCCCATTCACCTTTCCCCCAGGCCCCTGCAAATGCTAATCTGCTCTCTGTTTCTATGAATTCGCCTATTCTGGGTCTTTACTATAAATGGAAATACAGAGTATGTGGCCTTTTGTGTCTAACTTATTTCAGTTAACATAATGTTTTTAAGGTTCATCTATGTGGTAGCACGTGTCAGGGCTTTATACTCCTTACTGCTGAATACCCCATGGTGTAGGAGACCCTGCATTTGTTTGTGTGTTAGTTTCTGGGTTGCTTCCACTGTTTGGCTATTGTGATAGTGCTTCTGTGGACACTTCACACAAATTCATTTGAACATTTTGAACACCATTTTCAGTTCTTTTGGGTATATACCTAGGAGTGGAGTCATATGGTAATTTCTGAGTCATACGGTGATTCTATTTGAACTTATTAAAGATCTACCAAGCTATTTTCCATTTTCCATTCCCACTGGCAATGTGTGAGAGCTCCACTCTGGGCACACATGTAGGCTTCTAGATTCCTAGGTGTGTGTAGATTTTTGAGACTCATTCCTCAAAGCATCTCAATCCTCAACCTTTCTGTCAGGCTTCCCCCCGACCCCTCAAAAGTGGCTCAACTTTATTGCAGGGACACTAGGGAAGAGCAGGGCCAGTGAGGGTCTTGGCAGGAACTCCAATCACTGAGCAAGACTGTCAGACCCCAGGTCTCTGGTCAGCGGGAAAGGATCAGTGTCCTGCCTTCTTTGGTCCATCTTTGGCCCAGGGGTCCAGCCTTTCCTGCTTTCCCAGGGTCTCCAGCTGTGTCTATGCTGTGCTAAGAGTTGATGCAAAACTTCCTGTTGGGCAGCTCAATGTCAGACTCAACTCCTCCCAGCTCATTGAGCCCCCCACTGACTGCAGTTGAGCAGCCTTCATGGGTCATGTCCACTGAGAACGCGTGCTTCCCTGGGACTATGGATGTGATGGTGGTGGCCACTGCAATGACGCCTCTGCTGGTTTCAGGTGCAGATGCTGCTCTCTCCCAGGCTTTCTGGAGCCTCGATTGTTTTCCTCAGCTGATATCCTTAGTCCCAGAAAGTAATAATTCTGCCTGTAAACGTTTTTGAAAAATCTCTTCATCTTGCAGCTTCCTTGCCCTGAGAGAGTTCCAAGTTCCAAGTTCCAAGAGTTCCTTAGGCAAAGGAAAGGCAAGCTCTTGTCTAGACCTTCGAGAACCACCACAATTCTTTGAGAACAAGGTCAGCTCTGCTCCCTCCCTGCGCTGAGTCCTCCAGAACACCACTGAGCAGGGGATGTGGGGTAGTTTTAACCCAGCAGCAAGGGTAGGTTACAACACCACAAAGCTTTCCTACCAGGTTTCGGTTGCTTTTTTCCTGATTGTTTGCTTGGTTGCTATAAGCCATGGAGTGCTTTCCAGAGTTCCTGTAAAGTTCATTCTGACATTTTTGTCAGTTTTCAGTGTTTCTGTTGAGGGACAGGACCTTGGAGCTCCTTACCGCACCATTATCCCTAATATTCCCCCAAACACTCTTTAAGAATTAGAATAACATGGGGGCTTTCCATAAGTTATTAAGAGTTATTAGAAAGCCAGAGTAATGAGAGGTGTGGTTTTATTTTAGGGTTAGTCAAATTAATCAGTAGAAAAGAAAAATAAGCACATAGTTACCTTTAGTGATATTGCTCATGCTCCACTTTTTAGTTTTGTTGATGGGTGCTGAGTCTTACATACAGTCTATTGAAACCGGGTGTTTCCGTAGTATAGTGGTTATCACGTTCGCCTGACATACTGTCTATTGAATGTATCAGATATTACATAATGAAATGTGTTTACATTACAACTATTCGAACACTGAGAAGTACGCTTTTAAATAATCATTAAGGATGACTTCAAAACTAATTATGAACTGTTTAGAAAGCAATACAAGGAGACCACTTTACATCAAAACCTATGATGGGTGCCTCGGTGGCTCTGTCAGTTAAGCATTCAACTTGATCTCTGCTCAGGTCTTGATGTCAGGATCATGAGTTAAAGCCCAGCACTGGAGTCTGTGCTGGGCATAGAGACTACTTAAAAACAAGACAAAACAACAACCTATGAAAACACTGCTGCAAAAGCCATAGTAAGGAATGAAAGTATAAACCTCAAATATTTTCATTATTAAAGAAGAAATAACAAAAAAAGGGGTAGATTGTTAGCATACATCTTAAGAATATTAAAAAATTTCAGCAAAATTAACAAGAAGCTCTAGAATGACGGGATTTTAAGGTTAGGAAGCTAAAAATTTTTCAAAAGACAAGTCTTTGAAATTAGAAAAGATCAATGAAATTAAACTCCTCTTGAGTCTAATTGAGAAAAAATAATGTAGATAATACAGGTTATGCTCAATTCTAATAAGGAAACAAACAAGATCCTGTGATGAAAAAGTAGTTCATTTGAACTAATAACGATAGCATAGTCAGAGCAAGGGGGAAGTTTTCCTAACTGAAGGATGAGAAGGATTCAGTCTAGGTTTAGGACATTTGGGGGTGGTGATGGGAAGATTTCTAGACTGTTCTTGAGGTCAGAAAGAGCATGGTATGCTGAACTCAGTTTCCATGTCCAGAACTCAGTAAACCAGGATCACATAGGGTAGTACAATGCCTGAGAGAATGAATGATGTTACAGAATCTTTGTTTGCAAATAGTCACAGGTTGGCAACAAAAAGGAAAAATAAATACATCTCATTTTTATGATATATACTATTAAAATATTATATGTAGATATAAACTGAATAATCAAACCCTGGAAAATACCTGAAAACTATTCCAAAGGGGAAGTTTTTTTCTTTCTTCCTTGTAAGTTTTCAAATCGGGGAAATTCTACTTGCTTTGCTTATTTCTTCATGCAACTTAACCTCTGTGTTAGTCACTTCCTGTGTGTCCCATCAACTGAGAGGATAAATTGGATCCCCAGCAACCAGAAAGTATGTGAATAATCTCTGTGAAGTGCTTACTCACCACACATTAGCAATTTGAATACTAATTAGTGTTTGTAAAGTAGGAGGAGAAATACAAATGAAGTGGTGGTTGATTTTCATTACCTGATAGTAATGAACATATCATAATGTTATTGTAAAGAATAACATCCTACTGTCCTTTAATCTTACCAATTTAAAGAAAATGTCTTTACCTCACTTCTACATGGGAAGATTTGGAACAGATAAGGATAATTAAATGTGGTCTTCAAAAGGCATAAAAATAATAGTGAAACCTATACTTCCACTCCTAATATTTTCCTAATTGTCAGACCCGCATATAAAAGGACTTATTCAGTAGATTCTGCTAGATGTCCACAACTCACCGTGTTCAAAATATTAGCCATCATCCTACTAGCAGCTCAACAGGTGCACCATGGACCGCTCCGTCTTGTCCTCCAAATGCATTCTTCCGTGTTTTCTATCTTCATATTCAGCACAAACATCCCCACTTCCCCAATTCAGAAATCTGCGAGTCATCTTATCTCTTCAACTCTTGCCACATCCATAAAAATAAAAACTCCCTGTCCTGTTGATTCTACCTCCTATATTTAAGTCCCATATTTTCTCCATCTCTACTGCCCCTACTTCAGTTCAGTTCAGGTGCTTGTGACAGCTTTCAGATTCCTGTGATAACCTCTTAATTGTCTCCTGACTCAACTCTTACTCTTATCCAATGTACTTGGTATATATCAGTTCCAAGTGATCCTTATAAAATGTAAATCTCATTGCCTTCCTCCCTGGCTTAAACTTCATCATTTTCCCTATGGTATTTTGGATTATATACAAAATTTTTAGTCTGGTTTTTAATGAACTGACCATTGACTCTCTCCTATATGTATCTACACAACACATGCTGAACTATTTGTTCATACCTACATACCACACTGTTTTATTCCTCCTGGCCTTTTGACATGCTGCTATTCCCTGTGCTTGAAGCACTTTCCCTCTTTCTTCTACTCTCATGTCTGCAACATTCCGCAAACCTAGCTAAATTGAATCTGACCATCAAACATCACTTTCCCTAGGAATAAAGTGTTCTTGATCTCCCATGTCTGGCAGTCTGAGTTAAATGGCCTTCTTTGCACTACTCTGTAGTAAAGATTGGGGACTTTTTTCTGAGAAGTACTAAATAATTAGTATTTTAGGTTTTGAGAGTGTAGGTAGCCCAAATTGTAGACCCTAAAAAGAACCATATGGGGCGCCTGGGTGGCTCAGTCGGTTAAGTGTCAGACTTCAGCTCAGGTCACGATCTCATGGTTCACTGGCACCATTTGTGGGTTCAAGCCCCGAGTCAGGCTCTGTGCTGACAGCCAGCTCAGAGCCTGGAGCCTGCTTCAGATTCTGTGTGTCTCTCTCTCTGACCCTCCCCTGCTCATGCTGTCTCTCTCTCTCTCAGAAATAAATAAAACATTTAAAAATTTTTAAAAATTAAAAAGAACCATATTCTTTTTCTTAAAGTTCATTTATTTATTTTGAGAGAGGGAAAGGGCAGAGAGAGAGAGGGAGAGAGAGCACCCCAAGCAGGCTCCGTGCTGTCAGCACAGACCTCAACATGGGGCTCAATCTCACTAAGGGTGAGATCATGATCTGAGCCAAAATCAAGAGTCAGATGCTTAACAGACTAAGCCACCCAGGTTCCCCATTAAGATCCATGTATTTTTTAAAAATTTTTAAATGTTTATTTATTTTTGAGAGAGAGAGAGCATAAGAAGGGAGGGACAGACAGAGAGGGAGACATAGAATCCAAAGCAGGCTCCAGGCTCTGAGCTGTCAGCACAGAGCCTGATGCAGGGCTTGAACTCATGAACTGTGAGATCATGACCTGAGCCAAAGTTGAATGTTTAACCAACTGAGCCACCCAGGTGCCCCAGAAAGACCCATGTCCTAAAGTCAGGTGAGAATGCTACCTTATTTGAAAAAATGATCCTTGCATATGTAATGGATCTTGCAATGAGGAAATCATCCTGAACTATCTGGTTGAGGTCTAAATTCAATGACAAATGTTCTATAAAAGACACACAGAGGAGAAGACAGGGAGAACAGGAGGAAGCGATGTGACCACAAAGACAGAGATTGGAGCAATGAAGCCATGAATTAAGCAATGCCAAGAGAAGCTGGATGAGGCAAAAAATAGATTGTTTTCTAGAGCCCCCAAAGGGAGTGTGGCCCTGTCAACACCTTGACCTTGGACTTCTGACCTTCACAACTGGGAAAGATTTAATTTTTGCTACTTTAGCCACCCAGCTTATTACAGCTACCATAGGAACCTCTCTATGTGGGGAGCACTACAGTGGTAGCTACTACTATGCAGCTCTGCCACTGTAGTGTCAAAGCAGCATGGGCAATATGTGAGCTCAAGGGCATGACCTTGTGCTAATAAAAATGTTATTTACAGAAAGGTATGGAAGGACAGATTTGACCCACAGGCTGTAGACTGACAACCCGTGTCACGAGACAGTGACTGTCATACTTGATCATCACCCTCTAGAACTTATGTGTACTGAAAACAAGGGTATGTTTTATATCTTAGAATCTCTAACTGAAGGGTCTCAAATTCTAATTCTAATAGAGACCAGGCAGGTACATGAAGTAGCCTGGATGAAAGAGTGAAGGTGTCATCTAAAGAGGGCAACTTCTACTCAGCTCCTGGCAATTATTGCCATGTAGCCACCCCCCCCCCAACTTGGGCCAAATTAATAATATCTGGGGTTCAGATTTAGTCTCTGGGCCCCAATCTTCCAAGTTAGCACAACCAATGCCCAGCACAACACATGGTAAATATTTTGTTAATGTATTCACAAATATCAACATTCTAACACCAAATGATGAGGATATTGTAAGTATATTCATTGGGATATAAATTCAACATGTGACAGAGACAAAAATATTAATGGTCATAAAACTGTACGTTTAAATATGTAAAGTTTATTGTATATCGATTATACCTCAAGAGAGCTGTTTTTAAGAAAGATAAACTAAGGACAAGAGTATAAATGGGAAAAAAGCATTAATGGTACAAACCATAAAAATGCGAAAATCAAGTTTCTGCCTCAAGTCAAATTCTGAGCTGGTATGGTAGCTCTGCTCACTGAAAATGTGGGGAGCAACCCCTGTTTTTACTCCTCTTTTCTTAAGGAGCTGTCTTTGTCCATGTGGGACAGGAGGGCACACTACCATGTGTGTGTCCCAACCTGTGGGAAGCAGGAAGGAGCGAGGCAAGAATAGATCCCTTTTCTTTGATGATACCACCAGGATGTTGTCCACAAAATTTCTGCTCACATTCTAAGGGAAAGAAGATCCACACCTCTCTGCAAAGGACAGTGGAGAATGTAGTCTTTACTCTGGGCTGCCATGTACCTGGGTGATGACTGAGGGTCCTTTCACTATGGAAGAAGGGGAGAATGCATATTGGGGGACAACGGAAAGTATGTAGTGAAACCATGACAAAATGTTACATGCTGAGAGCAATAGAAAAATCTGGTTTAGGAACCTCAACAAATCAGACTTCCATTTCCAGTTGGACATAATAGGTCATGTCTGCAACACCAAGAAAAGGCCAAATAAATTCTAAAAAATACTATTTTTTTTTTATTTTTTTTAATGTTTTATTTATTTTTAGGAGAGAGAGAGAGACAGCGTGAGCAGGGGAGGGTCAGAGAGAGAGGGAGTCACAGACTGAAACAGGCTCCAGGCTCTGAGCTGGCTAGTCAGCACAGAGCCCGACGCGGGCTCGAACCCACGAACCGCGAGATCATGACCTAAGCGAAAGTCGGACGCTTAACCGACTAAGCCACCCAGGCGCCCCTAAAAAATACTATTTTTAAAAACCTCAGTGAGCTCTGAGAGTAATGAAGACTATATGAGTCTGCTTAGGCTGTCATAACAAAATGCCTTAGACCTGGTAGCTTAAACAACAGATATTAATTTTCTCACAAGTCTAGAGACTAGCAGTCCAAGATCAGGGTGCCAGTATGGTCATGTTCTGGTGAGACCTCTTTTCCCATCTTGCAGATAGCTGCCTTCTTGCTGTGTGGTCACATGGACTTCTTTGGTGAATATTCATGAAAAGGGAAAGAGAGAGCAAGCTCCCTGGTGTCTCTCCTTCTAAGGGAAAACTAATCTCATAATGAGGGTCCCACCCTCATGACATCATCTAACACTAATTATCTCCCAAAGCCCTATTTCCAGATACTATCACATTGGGGCTTAGGGCTTCAACATATGGATTTTGTGGGGATCCAACCATTTGGATTGGATAACAAGGATAATAATGAGAACTATGTGAATAGGATGCATTTATAGAGAGTAAATAAAATTCCCAGATGACTGCCAGCCACCAGCTCTCCTTTTCTTGGAAGGATTGCTGATTCTGGGTTCAGGATAAAGGTCTGGCTTAGACAAAAGGAGAGCCTCTACTCAGGGAAAAGGAAACCAGTAAGCCTTTAGGATCATGGGGCTTAGTAACAAACTGGAGATGTAGAGAGCCCCAAAGACACAGGGAATTCTGGAGCTATGTGGACATTTGGGGAGTTAGGCTCCTACAAAGTGAAGTGAAGTGAAGTCTCCTACAGTTTCACACACTTCAGAAGGGGGCCTGTCTCAAGCATTTAGATGATTTTCACATCATAGATATTTGCTATAACTTTGAACAAGTGTCCTCATCCAAAAAAAAAATTTTTTTGCCCCCCATTCCTGAGGAGGGGCAAAACTATGTTCTGTCAACATGAAATACTCCTGGAAAGAGGAACGTAAGTACCTCCATCCTCAAAGAAGAATCTTGGTAGTACACTAAACCTGCCCCCTACACAATCAAAGTTAGAAGACTGTTGATAAAATCTTTAGAGAACTAAAATAAAATGACTTCTAGCTTATAATTCTATATTCAGTGAAAAAAAGATCTTTTAACAATGATGATGAAACAAGCACATTTTCTGACTATCAAAATTAAGGTAATTTGTTGATAGAAGGTATTCTCTAAAGGTAAATTAAAGAAATATTTTCAGGCAGAGAGAAATGATCCCAGATAAGAACATGAAATGCAGAAGGGAATGAAGAACATCAGAAAGGGAAACTAAATCCATAAATACAAATATGAATTCTACAAAATCATAATCATAATTTCACATTAGGTTTGCATTATATGTAGAACAATAACACAGAGTGAGAGATAGGCAATAGTCAATGTTACAATTTGTATGAGTCTATTTTAAATTTAAAAAAATTTTTTAAACATTTATTTTTGGGAGACAGAGAGAGACAGTTCATGAGCAGGGGAGGGGCAGAGAGAGAGGGACACACAGAATCAGAAGCAGGCTCCAGGCTCTGAGCTGATAGCTCAAACTTGGGGCTCAAACCCATGAACTGTGAGATCGTGACCTGAGCCAAAGTTGGATACTTAACTGACTGGGCCACCCAGGCACCCCCAGTCTATTTTAAGATAAGAATGCATGTCAGATATCTAGGAGAACCACTATATGAATAGTTAATGACAAATATTAGAAGATAATAGAAGGGATAAATGGAATAATACTTTTTAAAATGTTTGCGTAGTCCTAAAGAAGGAAAGAAAATAGAAAAAATTAGCATAAAACAGCTTTAATAGAAAATGAAAGGCATCATTGTGTATATAAATTCAACCATGCAAGTAATTACATTAAGTATAAATGAACTAAATACACCAAGATTTATGGTTGTCAGATTGGATTAGTCAACAACTATATTGTGTTTAAAGAATCACACTTTAAAGATAAAAGGAGACAACAGAACACAGTTAGAAAAGTTGACAGTATAAAAGCAGCAACAACAAAAAAGCCATGAAAACACTCCATGAAGGAAATCTGGTTTATCTATACTAAAATCAGACACAGTAGATGTAATGCTAAAAAGCATTACCAAAGATAAAGACAGAGATTTCATAATTATAAAAGGGCGAATCCAGCAGGAAGCTATTCCAATCCTAAATTTGTATGGGCTCCGTAATAGGGCTTCAACTATTGAAGCAAAAATGGGCAGAATTAAAAGAAGGAACGAACAAATCCATACTTTTAATGCAAAACTTTAGCATACTTCCTTAGCTCATAAAATAGTCTAGCAAAAAAAGTCTATAAAAATATACCACAATTGACCAACTTGATCTAACTGGCTCTTATAGAATACTACATCAAACAATGATAAAATGCACCTTCTTTACAAGTGCAAAAGGATCTTTTATTGAAATCATAAAGTCTCAACAAACTAAAAAAAAATTAAAGTCATTGATAGTTTGCTATTTTTCCACATAGGATCAAAGTAGAAATCAATAACAAAAACATAACTAGAATAATGCCAACTACTTGGCAATTAAACACTTTAACAACAATTAGTTTGACAATTTAGGTGAAAGTGATAAAATCCTAGAAAAGTACAACTTACCAAAACTGTCAGAAATAGAAAATCTGAATAGTTAATATCTATTAAAGATGGTTAACCCATTATTTAAAATCTCCCCCGAAGAACAATCTAGGCCCACATGGTTTCACTGGTAAATTCTTGAAAAAAAATTAAGGAGAAGAAATAACACAAATCCTGTACAAACTCTTCTGGAAAACAGAGAGACAAGTGTTTTTCAAATGCAACTTTTATAACACCAATACAACCACAATTGCAAAACCTGACAAGTGCATTACAAGAAAGGAAGAGTTACAGACCAGTCTCTCATGAACACAGTCATGAAAATTTTTAACAAAATTTTAGACAATTCAGTCTAGTGACATATAAATTAAACTTATTCTAGGAATGCAAGATGAGTCTAACCCAACCATATTAACTAAAATAAAGAGAAAGTTTACATGAATATCTTGATAGTTACAGAGAAACAATTTGACAAAATTTCTCTCTCCCTCATTTATTATCTATTAAAAAAAAGAACTCTTGGGGCGCCTGGGTGGCTCAGTTGGTTAAGTGTCTGACTTCTGCTGAAGTCATAATCTCACCGTTCATGGGTGGGTTGGGGCCCACATTGGGCTCTCTCTGCTGTCAGCACAGAGCCTGCTTCAGATCCTCTAGTTCCTGCTGTCTCTGCCCCACCCCTATTTGTGTTCTCTCTTTCGCAAAAATAACATTAAAAAATTCTTCACAAACTGGGAATAAAAGGCAACTTTGTCAAACAAATAAAGAATACTCCAAAAAATCAACAGCAAACATCATACCCAATGGTGAAATACTGAAAGCTTTCCTTCTAAGATTGGGAACAAGACAAGAATGCTAGCTATTACCACTTATATTCAATATTTTTCTGGAGGTCCTAACCATTGCAATGTACTTTAAAAGACATTAGAATTTGAATGGAAGGAAACAAGTTGTCAGTATTTGTAGACCACATGATCATATTTCACAAAAATTCAAAACAATCTGTAAACCATCTGAACTAATAATTGAAATCTGCAATGTTGTTGAGACTAAGATTATTTAAAAATCATTTGTATTTCTACACATCACTCACAAATAGGAAATTACATTTTATAAGGTATTATTTATACTATTCTCAAAATATAAACTACATAGGAATAATTCTAACAAAAGATTTGCAATGTCCAAACATTAAAAAGTATAAACATTCTTGAAAGAAACTAAATATCTAAATACATTTATAAAATAAACTTTTAGTATTTAGAAAGCTCAATATTTTAAAGACGTCAATTCTTCTCAAATTAATCTGTAAATTAACACTTTCACAGGGAACCTGGAAGGCTCAGGTGGTTAAGCATCTGATGCTTCATCTCATTCAGGTCATGATCTCGTGGTTCCTAGGACAGAGCCCTGCATTGGACTCTCTGCAGACAGTGTGGAACCTACTTGGGATTCTTTCTCTCCCTCTCCCTCTGCCTCTCCCCCATGCTCTCTGTCTCTCTCTCTCAAAATAAATAAACAAACAAACTTTAAAAACAAAATAAAACCATTATCCCAATTGAAATCCCAGCAGTACTTTTGTTTTTCCAGAGAGTTTGACCAGCTGAGTCTAAAATTCAGATGGAAATGCAAGGGCCAAAGATATCTGCGGTAACTGAAGAGGAAGAGCAAAGCTGGAAGATTCAATGCGTCTGAGAACAAAACCCTTCATTAAGCTACAATAATGGAGAACTCATGGAATTGACACAAAGTTATATAAACTAACCAATGAACTAGATTAGAGAGCCCACACATAAATGGTCACCTGATTCATGACAAAGGCAATAATGCAATGGGTGAAAGAAAAAGATTTCAATAAATGTTGCTGGATGAATGGGATATGTGAAAATAATATATATATATGGACTCCTTTCTCTACTATTATTCAAAAATTAATTCTAGATGGATCACATATTTAAATGTGAAAATTAAATACAGCTTTTAGAGTAGAGCATAGAAGAGACCTTTATGACCTTGGAGGAAGTATAGGTTTCCCTAAGTAAGACATAAAATACACTCACCATAGAGAAAAATCCCCATATGTATATATAACAAGGAACTCATATCTAGAATGCACACAAACTTCCACTGATCAATAAGACAGACAACCCAAGGGTAAAATGAAGAGAAGATATGAACAGACACACAGAAGGCAATATCAAATATCCAAAAACCATGTGAATAAATGCTTCTACCTCATTAACCATCAGGGGGCTGGAAATTAAACCACAATGAGATTATCACTATACATCTACCAGAATGGCTAAATTAACATCCAAATCTTCCAAGATTTGGAGAGAATGTGTAGTGTTTGGGACCCTGGTAAATGCTGGTAACATTTGTCGACTGGAATAACATTTTCAAATACTATTAAGCAGTAACCAGAAAGGGTACATGCCATATGATTTCTGGGAAGCACACAGAAGCTGGCCTAACCAATGCTCTTGGGACTTGAGATTCTGGTTACCCCAGGGGAGGAAAGGGTGAGTACTTGGTAGGGGTACAAAGGAGTGTTCTGGGAAGCAGGGAATTGCTGTTTCTTGATCTGGATGCCGGTCACATGAGTGTATCTAGTTGTCAGAACTCATAATGATTTACACTTACAATACAAAAAATTATTACCTGTATATTCATTTCCAGTAAAAAGTTTAAACTAATCTAACAACTCATTTTTAGAGAGGAATTAGACTAGACAGTAGAGACTGAAAAACACGACTTATTTTCACCTTATAATAGTCATGTTCCAAAGAAGCTTCTTTTTAATGTTTATTTAGGGGCGCCTGGGTGGCTTAGTCGGTTAAGTGTCCGACTTTCGCTTAGGTCATGATCTCACGGTTCGTGGGTTCGAGCCCCGTGTCGGGCTCTGTGCTGACTGCGTCGGGCTCTGTGTTGACTGCCGGCTCAAAGCCTGGAGCCTGTTTCAGTCTGTGACTCCCTCTCTCTCTGACCCTCCCCTGCTCACGCTGTCTCTCTCTCTCTCTCTCCTAGAAATAAATAAAACATTTAAAAAAAATAATGTTTGTTTGTTTATTTATTTATTTATTTATTTATTTGCTTATTTATTTGGGGTCGGGAGAGAAAGAGGGACAGAGAGAGAGAGAGACATGTACAAGCAGAGCAGGGGCAGAGAGAGAGGGAGAGACAGAGAATCCCAAGCAGGTTTCACACTGTCAGCACAGAATCTGATAGGGGGCTCGATTTTACCAGCCATGAGAGCATGACGGGGGCACCTGGGTGTCTCAGTCAGTTAGGTCTCCAACTTCGGCTCAAGTCATGACCTCACTGTTCATAAGTTTGAGCCCTACGTTGGGCTCTGTGCTGACAGCTCAGATCCCTGAGCCTACTTTGGTTTCTGTGTCTCCTTTCTTTGCCCCTACCCCACTTGCACTCTGTCTCGCTCTCTCTCTCTTTCTCTCAAAAATAAATAAACATAAAAAAATTACTTCCATAGCCTATATTTTGTTTTCAAGTTCAGTTCTCTTTTGACTATAGTTAAAAGTGCTCTCTTTTCCCTTTTTGCTTCTAAAAACAAAATTTTGTCTAAAACAGGAGAATAAAATCACCTATGTATTCTAGGTCCTAGAAAACAGGTCCTATTTTGACAGAACATCAGTTCCATAATTGATCTGTCACATAATTACATAACTCAAGCTCATTATCTAACTTTCCTCCTATTTTAACAGTATCTTTTTCTGGTATATTTTATTCCATAGCAACATGCTTTCTAGCTCTCCCACAATCATTTCATTTAAGGGTAATGTCTCAAAGGTTTCTCTTCACATAATAAACTACCAAGAAAGAAAAGGGCTTAGTGGTGCCTAGGTGGCTCAATTGGTTAAGTGTCTGACTTCGGCTCAGGTCATGTTCTCGCAGTTTGTGGGTTTGAACCCCACATCAGGCTCTGTGCTGACAGCTCAGAGCCTGGAGCCTGCTTCAGATTCTGTGTCTCCTTCTCTCTGTTCCTCTCCCACTTGCGCTCTATCTCTGTCTCTCTTTCTCAAAAATAAATAAAATAAGAAAGAAAGAAAGAAAGAAAGAAAGAAAGAAAGAAAGAAAGAAAGAAAGAAAGAAAGAAAGAAGGAAAGAAAGAAGGAAAGAAAGAAAGAAAGAAGGAAAGAAAGAAGGAAAGAAAGAAGGAAAGAAAGAAGGAAGGAAGGAAAGAAAAGGGCCTTCAGGCACTGAGAACTTTCTATCATACCAGTCATTTATCACACATTCAACAATTAGTTTTTGAGAGCCCTCAGGGTAGCAGGCAATGATGGAAGCACCAGAGACAACAGAATCATGGTCAAGCATGTTGGTTCTGCATTTAGATGATTCTGAGTCTGAATCCTAACTACTTCTGTCAAAATGATGTTTAGTTTACCTCTCTATGACTCATTTATAAAATAGGGATACTAATAATGCCTTTGTCCTAGTCTTGTTAGAAGGTAAAATAGCATATTATGTGAAAATTACTTAGATTTTCCTTGGCACATCGATATACTTGATTAGTAAGCACTTGGTAAGCACTTGATACATATTAGATGTTATTGCCAGAAGAGATGACAACTGATAATTTTTGCCAAATTGCCTGTTGACAAACTTCACTACCACCGTGACTGCCTGCCATGTCTTCTCCCCCAGCCACCCAATCCACATTAGCAATGAACTGAGAAACACACTGGACTAGCAGCCAGGACTGTGGCACCAGAAAGTCTTTAATCCATACTAGCTCCCTCTCCTTTACGAATAAGGACACTAAAGCCCAGAGGTGTCACTCAGTTTGAATAGAATCTCACACAACAAATTAGGGGGTGAAGTTGGCATTAGCCCTTGGGTCTCCACATTCCTAGTCCAGGCACTGGGCTGGAAAAACCCACACACTGGAACACTGGCACACTATCTCCTATTGCTCACGTTTGACCCCACCAAGGGGAGAAAGTAAGTCATAATCCTCCCAGGTGGTGGGGGTGCAGGACACCTTGCTGTAAATTATCTATTTTTAGCCTCTATACATGGCCTCCTCTCTGCACACTCACTCAGGCTAACAGACTACTGTGGGATTTAAGGCGCTCTCCACGGTGTTGCTTGGTGGTTGCCATGCCAACGAAATTTAACAGAAATAGAGGTTTCTAGTAGATTATTCTGGCAGAGGCTTTAAAGCCAGATTAGAGCTCCAACTCTGAAGCCTTAATGATGCAAGCGAGTAGTAATGGAACATAGTAGGCATGCCATTATTATACCTGTTGAAAAACAGAATACATACATTCAATTAGATGCATTAGGGAGAGGAAGATGTAGCAGTAGAGAACTTCTCTGCTACTTAAAGTCAGTCTGGAACAAGTTATATCATCCCTCGATTTTCATAATTACCTGACACACTGTGTGAAATGATTTGTCTGATTGCAAAGGACTGCCTCTGATCTTCAGGCCTCTTACTAGCTCTGCAACTTGGCCGGGGTGGGGGAAGGGGGTGGAGAACTGCACACAGATGTTTGCTGCAGACATGGAAAAGGTAACAGGAATCTGATCTGGGGTCCTCCTTTTATCTGGGCAGCTTATTCACATTTGAGAGGGTCAGTGTCTGGTCCTTCTAAAGTCACTTTTTGGCAAATGTAAGCACTGTATTTAATAAAATGCATTTTTCATTTAAAAAGCCTCTTTGTTTCAAGAACCCTGTGTTTGAAAGGCTGTCCCTCTGGCCACAATGAGTGAATGCTATTAGATAAGGTAAGGGACAAGGCAGCTCAGAAATCTCCATTCTGTCCCCAGGGCTTGCAGCAGAGATTCTCTGACAACCCTGCCGGATAGTAGTCTTTCCCCCTTTTCAATGAAATCCGTTTTCCCTGTTACTCACTTGGCCTTACTTCCCTCCTTCTTCTTGCCTAGTCTTCCATTCTGCTCACCTTCTTTTCCTCTCCCCATCCCTCCCTCCTTTCACAGTAGAAAGAGTACAGGTTTTTGGAGTCAAAACAATGCAAATCCTTATTATCTCTGATGCTTATCATTGGTGTGACCTTCAGCACCTTTGATTACATCTAGAGCAGCATTTCCCCTTGTGCTATCCAGGTCTGTCTTGAATGGTTATTTTAGCAATGGATTGTGTCTCAAACTTTCGTGGACATGAGAGTCACCTGGAGATAGGTGCAGATTCTCAAGACCCATGCACACAGATGCCAAGTAAATGGGTCTAAGTCCCAGGCATCTGCATTTTAGCAAGTTTCCCAGACTTCAAGGGTGCTACTTTGAGAAATTCATTGGATATCCTCATAAACACCTAGTAGCATGAGACATGTTGTTCATATTCCAAAGGTGGAAGCTATATGATCATTATTCATTCAACAGACATTCATAGAACATCTACTGTGTACCAGGCATGATGCCAGGCCCTGTAGATATGTCCCTTTTAATTTCTTTTACTATGAATTTAACTTGTCCTATATGTATGCCTTGTCCATCCCACTAATTGTAAGTTTCTGAAGGGCAGGGTAAAGCAGCATAAGGTGGTATAAAAGAACATAAATATTAAAAGACATGAATTCTAATCCCGATGCTATTATTTACTAGCCATATGACTTCAGCCAAGTCATTGTATATCTCAGAACTTTATTTCTTCTTCAGAAATTGGAAAGGCTATGAGAACAGCCACTAAAAGTCTGGAGTTTGGAGTCCTGGCTCTAATACTCTCTCGGTGTGTGATCTCAGGAAAGTTACTTAACTTTTTTGAGCCTCAGTTTCCCCTTAAGTACAAAAGGAATTCATTTTCAACATTCATTCCTTCAACAAATAGTTACTGAGTATTTTGTATGTGACCAACACCATGATAGGTACTGAGAAAACACTGGAGAGTAAGACAGATTGGGTCCCTGACTTGTGTAGATTATGATTCAACAGTGGATACAAATATTAAATAGGTAACTGTACAAAAAATTCTACTGTGATAAATTGTGTTGTGATAAATTTTACTAGCAGGAGCTAACCTAGCTGAGTAGGATCAGGGAGGACCTTCCAGAAGAGGAGACACATAAGCTGAGTCCTGAAGGAAAAGCACACATTATCCAGAGAAGGACCTGAGATGCAAAAACTGGACTCTTGGAGAAGTAAAGGGATGTCAGTGCAGTTGAAACTGAGTGCACAAGATTCCCCCACCCTCGCAGGTGTTGGAAAGATAAAACAAGATAATAAAGTGCTTGCACAGTGCTCAGAAGCAACATAATGATCAGGAAGATAACATACCTTTTGGTTTGTAGACAATGTATGAAAAGTACTGTGTAAACGAGAGGTTCTCAAAACTAGTATTCATCGGAATTACCAGCAGGACTTAAGCCACAGATTGCTTGATGCCACTTGGGAGTTTCTGATTCAGAAAGCTTGGTGTAAGTCACATGATTTGCATTTCTTTTTTATTTGTTTATTTATTTATTGATTTTAATGTCTATTTTTGAGAGAGACAGAACGTGAGTGGGGGAGGGGCAGGAAGGGAGACACAGAATCCAAAGCAGGCTCCAGGCTCTTAGCTGTCAGCACAGAGCCTGAAGCACGGCTCAAACTCAGCAACTGTTAGATCATGACCTGACCTAAAGCCAGACACTCAACAGAGCGAGCCACACAGGCGCCCCTACATTTTGCATTTCTAACTAGTTACCTGGTAATGCTTAGGCTGGCGCTGAACATGCGAAGATACAACCAGTGTAAACTAGAAGGTCCCAAATGCCTTCCATCAAAGTTAAATCTCCCACAATGCTCAGCTCTACACCCTGCATAGTACAACCTCTCCATAATTATCTGATACTATTCTGGGCACTTTTAGGGTGTAAAAAGTCCCTTGAAAATCCCCCTCCTTTTATTTTTACAGGGAAGGAACTCAAGGACCAGAAGCCAGGAAGCTGCCTAAGAAATGGGAGGAGCCTGAACCTAAGAGATTTTTTTTTTTTTTGTCAAGAGCTCTTTTTGGTGCATTTTGTTCTAAGGCCCTCACAAGGCAGCCCCTGAGAGAGGCTCACCCTGTTTGCTCCTCGCATCAGCTAGATGACCGAGATGACGTGGCCCTTGGTTACATGTATGTTTATTTCATCCTTAAAAATATTTTACTTAGTGAATAGATTTTTGGAATAAACCTAATTTTGAGAGTCACCAGATAAATGCAATGCATCTCTCTTTTTCAGAGAGAATGCACTCCAGCACAACTGCCTCTATCACCCTTTAGGGGCAGGTGAGTCCACATTCCTTCCCCTTCTCTGTAGGCTCCTCTCTTGTAACTGAAATAAGAGAGCTAATTTTATCTGTGTAGGCCTGGGTCAGAGAGTGTGCTTTATCCTCATCACCTCGTTTCAACCTCATCACGATATTCAGAGGTAGGTTCTGATTATCTCCATCTCACAGATGGTAAATCCAAGGCACAGAAGAGTCTAACTTGGTGCAGGTCTTAGAAGTCAAGGGTTTGAATACTGAATTAGGATTTGAATCATGTCCGACTCCAGCGCCTGGGCTCTTAAATACATTGATGTGATGATTCGTTTGCCCAAAGTAAATAAAGAAAATCTAAGATACTTACTGAGATGTTTACAGTGTAAATAGAATCGGTGTGGAAAGCACTAAATAAGCTCAGAGAATAGAGACACCCTTAGGAGTCAAGAAGATGCACTGAAATAACTCTACAAATGAACAGAATCTCTCTTTCTGACAAGAAAACCCAGCAGTAACTCTTATCCTGGTTTCATATTTCAAGAATTAGACTAGGAATACTCCAAAACGGGCTTAAAAAAAAAAAAAAAAGCTGAGTCATCAGGGTCCTTCTGTAGGAAAGAAACCTCTTTAGGATGGGAAATTTTCGCTCCTGCGGGGAGGGGCGGAGACTGAGTGCCTGGAGACTAAGGGAGGGAGGAGGCGTGCCCATCAGAGATGGGGGTGGGGGCGGGGGGGGGTTCTTCTAGCTTTATTTCTTTACAACCTTTATACTTTACTAGATTTAGTTCTGCCGGTTAACTTGCACCAGGGCGCTCGGCTGGTACCACTGGAGTAGACTCTAGGTAGGTTATTTTGGGACTTTCTCGGCCCCGTTGCTTAGGATGTAGAGGTCCTAAAATGAATACCTGGACATTCCAGCCGGCAGATCAGCGAAGATACTCAGCCATGCCTCATCCTCGTCCACAGTCTCCCGCTCCCCAGTGACTGTAAAGTGCAAAAAAGCTTGCCAGGGCCTGCAGAAAGCGCAGCGCCTCGGAGCCTGGCACGCTTCTCCCCTTCCCTCGCCCGGGGAGCGATCCCGGCATCTCCCCGCGTGATGTCAGCGGGATCCTGAGCCCCATCCCGCTGCACGGCTGGGGGCGGGCAGACGGTGCCCCCGCGCGCCGGGCAGGGCGCTCCAGGCCTTCCCCCCGCCCCGGGGCACCAGCGCTCGCGCGCCGGGGTCCCGGGCAGCCGCGCGCTCCGCCCCCGCCAGCTCGCGCCACGCTCCGCCCTGGAAGCCGCCGGTCCCGGCGCGGGGGTGCGCGGGGGGTGGGAGCGGGCCCCGGCTCAGCCTGATTTACGGCTCTGCTGAAAACCGCTTCGCTCCCGCAGCAGTAGCACCGGCCGCGGCGGCAGCAGCAGCGGCTGCAGCTGCAGCAACAAGTCGGGTAAGTGGCCGCAGCTGGGCTTCGGCGCCTGCGGCCCGGCCCGCGGGGCGCGGCGGAGGGGGCCGGCAGAGCCGTCCCGGGCTGGGGAGTGGGCCGGTCCCCTCCGTGCGGCCGGGAGTTGGGCGCTCGGCCCCCACTTGCGGGAACTCGTGTGCGCACGGATCCACTCTGGCGCTTGGGGCCGACCCGCGGCGGAGCGGGGGCGGGGAGAGCCGGGACCCTCGGGGCAGCGTCTTTGCCAGCCGGTCCTGGCAGAGGAAATTAGGGTTTTACGGCCAACCCTGTGGACTGGGTTTCCGCTGGGCCCTTCAAAGCAGGAGTACTCCTAGAGTATGTGATTACCCGCTTCCCCATCAGGGTTGCCACCCCTTTACCTTTGCCCCGTCGAATCCAGACTTGCCTCTCCTTCACCTCTCGCCTGCCTTCTGGGCCAGGGTGTGCATCCTATGTCCACAAAACTGGTCGCTAAACAGGCAGGTGTAGCACAGAAAGAGGTTCCCCTCTCTGGGGGACCAGAGGTTTATTAACCAGGAGGCTTTGCCTAGCTGGCTGGGGACCATTTGCGCCTCTGCTTTTGAAGAGGTTGAGGGCCCAATAACAACACTTTTCGAGTGTAAACCCTTAGCTGAGCTTCCTCCCTTGAGGGCTCAAAGCTTGTTACATTTAAGCAGAAACCACTCCGGGAGGGAATAGGTATACCCTGTTTGCAGAATAGGGTTGCTACCAGTCATCTGTTGCTAGGGCTAAAATAATAAATTCCTTCAAAGAAATACGAACTCGCTGTTATTAGAAGAGTTATGCTGTACCTGCCTAGTTCAAACATTGGTCATCTCTAGAAGTTACCGTATTAAAACAGGGTCAGAGAGGAGATAAATCCATTCAGAACACTGTATTTTTATAAAGTCTTGGCCATGGCCCCACTTGGGTCAAAACATATCTGATATCTTGAATTCCCAAATGTCAGTAAATATGGAATACGGGGGACAATGATAACATTTTGATTTATGTCATCACAGCAATAACTAAAGGTGGAAATCTCGGGTTGAAACATTTCCAGCATATTGTGTGCTTAATGCCACTGCGCCTAGCTTGAGTTGTATCTTTCCTGTGCTTGAAGAAAGATCGCTGAACTTGCCCTCTCAGGACAAATGTTGACAATTCATGTGAGTTTTCCTCATTTTTGGAATTCATGCTTATCAGGCTTGTATCCATAAAATAGGGCACAGGTTTGCAGTTAGCGTACTAAATTCAGGAGGGCAGGAAACTTGAATTCCACTTCTGGATCTGCCACTTATCATCTGGCTTTGAATTAATTACTTTACCTCCTGGCTCCAGTTTTCTCATCTGCTAAGAGAGAATGCTACCCACCTTTTTTTTTTTTAATCCTGGGTGGGGGTTGGCAAACTTTTTTTCGTAAAGGCCAAGTAGTAATTTTGGCTTTGAGGGCCATAGATGTCTCAACGACTCACTCACCTTTGTGCTTAGAGCAAAAACAGATTAGACAATACAGAAATGAGTGACTGTGGCTGGATGTGGCCCATGGATCATTTCAATTTTAGTACAAGATATTATATGCAAAAGTCATTTGAAGCCAAAAGTTCCTGCCCTCATGGACATGGGCAGCAATAGGCATTTCAGCAGCATTTTTTTAAACAGACATGTAAACTTCCTGTTTTATTTCGCCCTACCCAGGACTCGAAGAGTAATGCAACAGAAGGCTTTTGAAGAAAGCAGATACCCCTGGCAGGAGTCCTTTGAGAATGTTGCTGTGTGCCTGCCATTCCGCTGCCCGAGGTGTGGAGACCATACCAGATTTAGAAGCCTGTCTTCGCTGAGGGCCCATCTGGAATTCAGTCACAGCTACCAGGAAAGAACCCTCTTGACAAAATGCAGCCTCTTTCCATCCCTCAAAGACACAGACCTGGTCACTTCCACAGAACCCCTGAAACAGGGAAAATTGCAGAGCACTGGCAACGTGGTGAAGCAGAAGCCCAGCTATGTCAACTTATACAGCATTTCGCACGAACACTCCAGGGACCGGAAGCCGTTCGAGGCGGTGGCAGAGCGGCCGGTGTCCTACGTGCAGACCTACACCGCCGTGGACCTGCGTGCAGACTCGCTGGAGGGGCCACGGGCCAGCCCCGGCCTGCCCACCTCGGACGCCAAAGCTGCTTTCGAGGCTCACGTCAGAGATAAGTTCAACCGGATGGTCGAGGCCGTGGACAGGACCATCGAAAAGCGAATCGATAAACTCACCAAAGAGTTGGCCCAGAAAACTGCCGAACTGCTGGAAGTCCGGGCGGCCTTTGTGCAGCTGACGCAGAAAAAGCAGGAAGTGCAGAGGCGGGAGCGCGCCCTGAACCGGCAGGTGGACGTGGCGGTGGAGATGATCGCATCGCTGAGGCAGCGCCTGACCGAGTCAGAGGAGGAGCTGCTGAGGAAGGAAGAGTAAGTGCTGCCGTGCCTTCGCTGTAGGCATCTACCCCCAGGTTACAAGCACGTCTAAGGCGAGGTTTGGTTTGGTTTATTACTCGCAGGTACCCTGGCTGCATTTCTCACTGGTACAATTGAATTTGGGAGGCACAAGACTTTGTGATATTATTTACCCTCTCTGTGAATAGGCTGCAGCCCAGCAGCAGGAAAGTAAAAATATTTAGTTCTTTCTTGCCTTAGAAACTACAGAACACTTTTAGAGAGAGGAGTAGCAGTCTCTCCATGGTGGGATCCATTCCCAGCATCAGCTGGGGACTAGGGGGATTGAATGGGAAGGCAGAGAGGGGGCGCCAGGGGAGCCAGTCCTTGATAGCCTCCACGTAGTAGAGTCAGGAACGGGAGATGCTGTCTTTCTCAAGTGTAAAAATATGCTCTAAATACCAGTAGTTTTGGCTTCTTTGCCATTTTGGATTATCTGCTTGTGTTAATTAAATGTTGGTAGCTGAGAATCCATTTAATTATAGTTTTTATTCGGAAGAAGCAGACATTAGTAAGCCCAGAGGAAACTTCCTGATACTGCTGACTTCTGTGATTTAAGTTTG
The DNA here is from genome assembly GCA_017311185.1 of Proteles cristata cristata. NCBI lineage: Eukaryota > Metazoa > Chordata > Mammalia > Carnivora > Hyaenidae > Proteles > Proteles cristata. The sequence goes on along the minus strand of JAESUZ010002765.1, from coordinate 411,969 downwards.
AGAATTTTCTTTTTGGAAAATGGTATGTTGATACTAGAGTAGGTCAGGCCTGCTTGCAAAGAGTTGACAAGCTATTACTTTCATAAACATCATACTTGGAAAAGCATTTCCTTATCATTCATTATGGCATCCACTCAAACTAGAAAAGCATACATAACAATGCAGTGTATTTCCCAAATGCAGAATGTTGGATTTAATTTTAAATGGAGGCTCAGAATTCATAGAATCAAAGGGCACACAAATTGGTACACTAAGATAACCTAGAAGGAGGATTTCAAGTAATTTGGATTATATTACAGAGATGGACTTAATTTCATACTTTCTTTGCCCACTGGCACTGTTATATCATGTATTGTCTCTTAAAGTATAGTAATTAAAGTGTCCTCCATTTGGCAAGAGGCTGAGAAACCCTATATATTAAAGAGATCATCATCTGATATCACTAAATGCCTACTTTCAACCTAAAGGGAAAGCCTGCTCTGATCAACTAGAAATGTTTTTAATTACAGAGTGAGGATGGATTTGAATTAGCCACTGATTTACTTTGCTTTGAGGGAAATGATCTCTAACGAAGTTTCTATCTTGGCTGGCCGAGTTTCCTGGTGGGAAGTTGGTGTCAATACCCATTACGGCCACCAGGGTGATTTACACTGCATCACTGGAAAAATGGCAGATGGGTTCCCCTATGTGCAAAGAAAAGCTTAGAATTAAATTTGTGGTGTTTCTGTTTGATTGACGAACAATGAATTTGAAAGGAAAACAAACTGTGCATGTTTATTTGTCATGTTTTATTTATTAATTACACAAGTCAAAATGAACATGGAATTTGGGCTGATGGTTGCCTGGAGGGGAAACAGTTTGACGGCAGGGAGGATCAGATAGTTAGATCTAGGTTGTTGGCAAAGTTCTAACTTTTATTTTGGGTTATGGGTTCAAGAGTGCTTTATTATTTAAAATGTGTGGAACTGACTTAGTAAAACGTGGGCCATGCATGGATCAATTGTAGTAATATTAATCCAGTGTGGTCACCTGAGGAACCAATTGAAACAGTAATACATACTTGTAAAAAAAAAAAAAATTAACAGGATGGAACTGCATGTGCTAAGAGTCTCCCCTCTTCTCCAAGCATATCATACTCCTTCCTCCAGAGACAGCCACCGTTTAGCTCAGTGAATGTCCTTCCAGACCTTTCCTGTGTACATACAATCCTATGCACTTTATATGCAGAGAGAATTATTTTCCCAAATGGAATCATGACACACACTGTTCTGCCACTTATGTGTGGTTTGCTTTTGTTTGCACACAGTATGTTGTAGGCATCTTTCATGCACTGAATACAGGATGTCTCATTCCTTTTGGCTATTGCAGTGGTATTCTGTGGTGTGGATGCTTCATGGCTGATTTCATCAGTTTGCTATTAATGAATACATGGTTTTGTTCCATTTCCCTAGTATTAAAAATAATGCTTCCCTAAATATCCTTGTACATACATCTCTGTTCACGTTTTTGTGAATATATGAGAAGATAAATTATGAATTGGTTTTTAGTATGTCATTTTGGACTACCAGGAAAAAAAAAAGCAATAACATTAAAAAAACTTTAAATGAAAATACAGTGAAACTGCCTTATACTTTTAAACATAAAATTAACAAAGTCTTCATTTTTTTTAAAGCTTTCATTTGGCTTATCCTATCAGTTTCTGTATTCAAGTCTCAAATAATCACTCTTTCTGTACATAAAATAGCACTGAAAGGGTCTTGTTTCCAGGAAGGACACTGGAGTTCTTGGTCTGAGAGGGTGACTGTGGCCAACCCCTCTCGGAGTCTGTAGTGTTCAGCCTCCCTGACGCCCACCCCTGCCCCCAAAACGCGGCGGCAAGCCAGCTGCCCAGCTGCCACACCACTGAAACTGCATTAATTTGACTGGATTTGCCTGGCAAGGATGCACGCCTCGCCTCTTCGCCATCCTTCACAGAGCTACGCCTCCCACCAGATATGTGACCTTTTACATATGGGAAGACCCTATTTGGCTGGTGCGCAAACCAGGAACTGTGCCGCCCTGCTAACCCCCTCCGCATGAGCTCTCAAGACTCATCTGTGCGAGGAAGTAGGTGGTTACAGTCCGATTTGAAATCGACTTAAACTCTGGGGTCCCTTTGAGACACAGATGGTAGATTCAGTTTTGAAAAACATGCAAACATCTACATGAGGCTCTCTTACTTATGGATTTTCCCCTCTCAACTTTATTTTTTTTATTTATTTATTTATATATTTTTAAATATTTTTATTTATTTCTAGGAGAGAGAGAGACAGCGTGAGCAGGGGAGGGTCAGAGAGAGAGGGAGTCACAGACTGAAACAGGCTCCAGGCTCTGAGCTGGCAGTCAGCACAGAGCCCGACGCGGGGCTCGGACCCACGAACCGTGAGATCATGACCCAAGCGAAAGTCGGACGCTTAACCGACTAAGCCACCCAGGCGCCCCTTCCCCTCTCAACTTTGAAAATACTTTAAAGTGAGGCTGATGAGGCTCACTTGCTTCTGGATTTCACATGAGGCTCTTCTGCTTACGGATTTGTTCTCTCAACTTTAAAATCCTTTCTTTCAAACTGAAATAAAAGACAAGGGCTGCTTCTGCCCTGCGGCTGTCTGCAGACTGACTCCTGAAGAGGAGACTGGACTTGGGGAAGTTCTAGGTATGCTTTGTGACAGAGGAGGTTGTCTGAATAAGCAGCATCTTGTACTCTGGTCCCAGGGAGTCTCATTACAGTCTGTAGAGAGGTATCTGTATATTTCTGGAACACACGTCCAAAAATGTGTGCATTGTCTTCACAGAGACTCTGCCACTTTAAAAGTCCTAACTTTAAAAGTCCTATTGAAACAAGTATTTACTTATTCAGGAGTATTCAGAGCTATAGGTTAGCGCTGCCCGTAATCAGGTAAATCAATCCCAGCCAACCTTGAAGTAAGGTATCCCTTAACAAGAAAGGGTAAACTTGGATTCCAGCTGATTTATGGCTGAGTTGGTCACCCAGAGTTTGGAGGACATCAGTGTAATTACAGTAATCCCAAATTTTCTTGTATCTCCCACTGCTGGTAAGACTGGAAAGTCCTAATTGAGCACCTGTGATGTGCCTGGCATTGTGCTGGGTGTATATAGGAAATATTCATGCTTTTTTCCCCAAGGGGCTAACACCCTACATGGGAAGAGTAAAATGTATCTCTGAACATGTCCGTGTTCAGACCCAAGGTAGTTTGAGCAAGTGCCTAAATACAAGCCACGGTTTCAAGTTGATAAACCATCAGGGTGTTTTTATGTAGAGAGGCCACACTGGGGGAGTAAGGAGAAAGGTGAGTATTTGCATCAGTGGCCAGGGGAGATTGACACTGAAGGGAACAGCAAGAAAAAGGGAGACTATTGCAGATGGCCCCTGAGGAAATCATGTGATTTAGAACTGGAAAGTGCTTCTTGTCTCCTTCAGGTTAACACTTGCATTTTACAGAGGCAGAAAATAAGGACCAGCACAGTGGAATGACTTGCCCAAGGACAAAAATTTAGTGGCGGAGCTGAAATTGAAACCAGTATTCCCTGTGTCTGTGCTGAGTGCTTTTGCCATTAATTCACTGTCTCTGCCAGACTTTTGAAAATGTGATATTTGCCCAAAGCGTCAAGACTTATGTAATACTGAAGCTGGCCCATTTTGGAATGGGCTTGCTTTTTTGCTGTTTTGAGAGAGCTGCCATGGTGACATCATTTATTTTCCTGATGAGATTAAAGGAAATGTCAGCTGGCATCAAAGGTGTTGGGAAATAGGGAAATGCTAGTGTCATAAGCATCGTTATGATGTTAAGCTTCTGGAGCACCAGCCCAGGGCTTTTAATTTTCAATGAGGGCTTTTAATTTTCAACGAGGGCTTTTAATTTTCAACGAGGGCTTTTAATTTTCAACAAGGGCTTTTAATTTGACTCTCTGGCTGTCCGAGGCCACTCAAAATGGAGCATGTGCTACTGGCAGCCCTTGCTTATGGTGACGGGCCCCTTTGTAATCCTATCTAATTTCCATCCTACTCCCTTGCAAGCTACGATAGATACAATCTTTCCCTTCTTGCTTCATTATTTGCCCTGTTCTCAGCTGGGAGTCAGCCAGAAGACAGATCTTGCACTAAGTGCTTGCTGAATGCCAGGTGCTGTTCTAGGTCATACAATAGTAAACCAAATGAGTCCAGTTTCTGCTCTCATGGCAGGGAGAAACCAGGAGGTAAAATTAAACATCTTGATAAGATAAAAAAGGCATAAAGGCATGCCCTGAGCCAGGTAATGTGCATTTGGGTTTCTGTCCAAAGCTGGCTCTGGGATGCTGGCTTTTTAAAGGTAAGTTTGCCTTGGTAACTTGCTTTGCACAGCCAAACCCTTTCACCACTTAATTACAGCATTCCTATTTTTGATCAGCTAAAGCAGTGAATAGACAACTTGGGCTCCAGATGGATCCATTGCTAGGAAACAGGCCAGGAAAAATCATGTTACATGTAGGGTTCAGTGGGACAGGGAGGGGTCTGTTTGTTCCACATTTTAGTGTGTTTATAGAAATGAGGTCCTCTCTTTCCAGGCTGTTTTCCATGCAGACTTACAAACTAATATAGGATAAGCTAGATGTCAAACATGCCCTGTTATGGATGGTAAACTTTGTGGACCAAGGAAAATATTCACTTTTTCTCTGTCTCTCTCACATCAGTGCACTTTCTTTTTCTCTCTGGACTGAGGGGCTTAGAATGTAGTGTTGACCTACTTCTTACCAATAAGAGTGATTTGATTTACTTAGGTCGATCTTAATGAGAACTATAGACCTTTTGGTTTAGTCAAAGAAACTGAAAGAGGAGGCAAAGGGTCACCGAAAGTCAAGGTGACGTGACTTCAGACAGGCCACAGGTGCAGATTCCACCCTGTGGGGCTCCATGGGGTACGTCGGAGCCAACCCTGAGCTCCCAGGATTGTAGCCAGGCTCCCAGCATTGGAAGCTGGTTGACTCCAGCTTCAGGATTTGCCTCGTGGCTGACATTATGGCCTGTCTGAAGTGCTCTGTGATCAATAGCTAGACTATTTTTAGCCAGAGGTATTTTTACCATTTCACATACCTCCAAAGAGGTTCATAAATCAGTAATGTAAAATGAAATTTAAATAACTTGGTAGGGCTTTGCCTTTGGGAGGAGAAGCTGATTTTAAAGTGTTGTTTAAGAATAGAAGAGAGGCATCAATTTTAGATCCCACCCTCATCCTTGTGGGAGGTGCCTGTATTATGGATCACTTTTTGGTTGTATGCCCCAGTACTTGTCTGGAAAAAGATAAAAAGAAACCTCAGGATCTTTTTGTTAGTTACAGATTTTCAACTAGACATGTGGTTGTACATTTTGTGCATTCAGTAGGAAGTTTTTGTACCCCTATTGTGTGCTGGGCTCATTTTTGGTACTGGGGTAGCACAGCAGAAGAGCAGGCAAGGTCCCTGTCCTCACGGATCTCACAATTGCATGGGGCAGATGGTATGACTAGCCTTCTCTGTAGTGTGCGGTGTGATGGGGGCAGCGTTCCGTGGGAGAACACAGCAGGTACCTAACCCAGTCCTACGCATGTGTGGGAAAGCTTCCTAACAGGAGAGCCTTGAGATTAGAAGGCTCCTGAAGAGTGGGTGCTAGGTAAAGACAGAGGAAGGGACTTCAGTGGAAGAACAGCATGTTCAGAAAAAAGAATCTGGCTCAGAGGCTGCATGAAGGGAGTTCCCTGGTGCTGGAGCAGAGGGGGGAGGGGGGGTGATGTGCATTTGTGAGGCCCAAGGGGAACGTGAGGATACAGCATGGCCATGAGAGCTGGACACATAGGGAAATAACTATAAATTATAGTACATGATATGATCAGTGTGTTGTCTCTTATTAACAATGCATGGTCCAATGCCTATGTAAAGTTGCAGTGGGCACCGTGGTGCATTAATGCGCATTTCCCTCTTTCTCTAGACCTGCTTCTAATGTTTATTTTTGAGAGGTAGGGAGGAGGGGCAGAAAAAGGGAGACACGGAATCTGAAGCAAGCTCCAGGCTTTGAGCTGTTAGCACAGAGCCCAAATCAGAGCTCAAACTCATAGATCACAAAATCATGACCTGAGCCAAAGTCGGACACTTAACCAACTAATCCACCCAAGTGCCCCTCTCTACACCTGCTCCTAGAGTGTATAGTATGATACACATGATAGTATATCTTTGATTTTTCTGAATTATTTTGTCTTTAACTCACCTCAGAAGAAGTAACTGAGGGGTTCAATCTGTAAAAAATGAAATATTACCTGTGTCTCAGACCCTATGGCCATCCTGTAAATGAATGAGTGCATGAGAGAAAAAATAGTTTTTCTAAATAAAGCTTTGATAGCATTGAAAGGGCTTTTTCACTCATTGCCTCTTTATTTCTGAATCTCAGGATACTGACAGATTGCTAGCTCTGTGAATCATTCTGCCGTGAGCCTCAGACCAGTTTCTTATCCTGTGCTGATACTTTTTCCTTTAGTATCAAATATTGACTTAAATAAGCGTATTTTCCGCTGAAGCTTAATGCCTTGCGTTCTATCGTATTTAACTTTATGAGAGAGAGAGAGAGCATGCGCACGCACACATGTGTGAGTGGGGGAAGGGCAGGGAGACAGAATGCCAGACAGGCTCCCTTCTGCTAGCTCAGAGTCTGATGGGGAGCCCAATCCCATGAACCGTGAGATCAGGACCTGAGTCGAAATCAAGAGTTGGACTCTCTCAACCAACTGAGGTACCCGGGTGCCCCATATTTAACTTTTTAAAAAATATGTGGATGAGAAGTCAGTGATGGGCCTGGAAGTGGCCTAGAATCACTTAGTTTCCCTGAAGCTGGTTTGCACCCACAGCCTGACTGGATTTCACTCAGGCTTGCTTTTATCTTCTCTCCTATCTGGGCTTCCAGCCTTCTCACTGTATTCTAAGTCACAGGGTTAACCACCTAAAATAAAACCGCACAGTCTCTTCTCTCCGATGGCATCGTATTATTCTTTTTCTTAGTTATTCTGCTTAGCTTTGTAATTACATATTTATTTCAGTATTTGTTTCTTTTAATGTTTGCTTCTCCCGGGGCACCTGAGTGGCTCAGTCAGTTAAGCTTGTGACTTCAGCTCAGGTCATGATCTCGCAGTTCATGAGTTCAAGCCCCATGTTGGGCTCCGTGCAGACAGCTCGGAGCCTGGAGCCTGCTTCGGATTCTGTGTCTTCCTTTCTCTCTGCCTCTTCCCTGCTGGCATGCTCTCGCTCTCAAAACTAAAAAAACATTTAAAAAAAATTGTGTAATGTTTGCTTCTCCCACTATATTAAGGGTTAGTATACCACCAGCCTGCTCCAGCCTGCTACCTGTTTTTGAAGAGCTTGTGAGCTAAGAGTTTTTAATTTGAAAAAAAATTCGAAAGAAAAATAATAATTCTTGACATGGAAATTAAATGAAATTCAAACTTCAGTGTCTGTAAATAAAGTTCTATTGTTACACAGGCTTTGTGGTTCTTTTGCACTAGGTGGAGTTGAATAATTGTGACAGAGACCACATGGGCTGTAGAGCCTAAAATATTTACTCCCTCGTCCTCTATAGAAAAAATGGGCTGACCTCTGGGTTAGACACTAAGCTTCATTAAGATAGTAAATTTCACGGGTTCACGAGTGCCCCAGCACTAAGCCCAGTACCTGTTAATACTTAATAAATGCTTGTTGAGTTATTGGGTAGTGCAGTAAATAAATATATGGTCTGTGACTACATCTTTCTTTTGTTCCAGCCCTCATCGTCCACGCTCACCTGAGTTCTGAGGTTCAGGATCACATGTACACTGTGTCAGCACTTCTCAAACTTTTTGGCTCCCCTTCTTCTTATACTGCTAAAAAAAAAAAATTATCTGAGTTCCTTTAAAAGTTTTTGTTTATGTGAGTTTTATCTATCAGTATTTATTCATTAGAAATTAAAACTTAGAAATTTAAAAGCACTTATTAATAAAGTACAGCAATAGCAATAAAAAATCCGTTACTTGTTAACATAAATAACATATTTCTAAAAAATAACTATTTTCCCGAAAAACAGTTTAGCAAAGGGAAAGGCATGATTTTGAGTTTTGCAAATATTTTTAATATATGACTTAAATAGAAGACAGCTGGACCTGTTACTTATGCATTTAGTCTTGCAAATTTGTTGTTTGGTTGAAGTAGATAAAGGGAATCAAACCTCATGTTTGTCTGTAGTAAGAAAACGGAGGGGTATTGAGTAGCTTTTTCAGAGAACAGAGGATATTCTGCTTTGATACTATGCCAGAGGTGAACAATTGGTAGTTTCTTCAAGAAAAATGGAGATATGGGGGATGCCTGGGTGGCTCCGTCGGTTAAGCATCCAGCTTTGGCTCAGGTCATGATCTCACTGTTAGTGGGTTCAAGCCCTGCATCAGGCTCTGTGCTGACAGCTAGCTCAGAGCCTGGAGCCTGCTTCAAATTCTGTATCATCTTCTCTCTCTGACCCTCCCCTGCTCACACTGTCTCTCTCTCTCAGAAATAAATAAAAACATTAAAAATCTCTTTTAAAAAAGAATAATGGAGATATGGAACCTGTAATCATATTAGTGAATATTTTGTCCTCCCTTACATTGAAATCCATTGGTCCTTGCACTTTGAATGGATGTTTTACTGTTTGAGTTGTAATTATTAAAGAGATTACAAACACAATGTGGTTAGACCTCTTCCTTTTTCATTCAGGAAATTCCCAAGATTCCTTGGGGAAGTAAGAGGTGTTTCTGGATATTGTTAATCCAGATTGAACAGGATGTGAAAGGGGAATCTGAAGTCATGCACACATGCGATTCCATAATTAGTCACTGGGTTTTGTTACAGTTTTGATCTAATACAGACACCCGAACATATTCTCAGTATGAGGAACTTCTCCAGCCATTGTCTTGTATAACCTCTCACTTAAAATTAAATAGTCAGGCTTGTTTTAACTGTCTTTCCTTTTTCTTTTTCTTTCTTTTTTTTAGTTGACGGGAAACATTCATAAACTGAAATTAAGTTAGTATAGGTGCCAGGTTGGTTGAAAAATACAAAGGGTGTTAACGTCTCAGCTTCAGGGCATAAGGTAATTGGATGAGGGAGAGGTTAGAAAAAGATGCTTCTCTTCTACAGCATGACATAAGCACTCCAGCATCGGCTGGGAGCATTAATGTTAATTTGCAGAAGTTTTATGTAGAACCAGTAACAAAACATTACATGATGTAAAAATACAGCCACAGTCACAAACTATATTACACTTAGATTTGTTTTCTTGCTTTTGGAATGTTAATCCTATGGGATTAAGCTGTCAGATTTGCTGTTTTACATTTTAAGCTTTACAGCCTGAGAGTCCCCAAATAGTAAATATGCATAGATTAAAAAAAAAAAAAGACTGGAAAAAATATATTAGGATGTTGATAGTAGTTACCTCTGGGTGTTGGGATTATGGGTCATTTTTTGTTTCTTCCTTGTCCTTTTAAAGTATTCATTACAGCGAATATATGTTGAACATTATGTGTCATGTATTATGTTGAATGATGGGCTTAGAGCAGAGAACAAAAAAGCTTATTTGGCCCTTGCTCGGTTAAATCTTCTAATAGGTCAACTTTTATGTTTCCCATAATAAATGTAAAATATTTCTGTAATGAGATAGATATAGTAAACGTTATAAACCAAAATAAATTGAAAAAGAATACACTGGCTTTTATTCTATGTTTCTCTTTTGGGTAGGGTAGAGGGTTGTGGGTTTTGGTTGCTTTCCCTGTAAGTACAGTTTGGAGACCTGGTTCATCATTAAGGTATCCTAAATATCACCTATGAAGTATCTACAATGGGCTGGACTCTGAATGGACAGACACCTTAATGCTGGAAAGAGGAAGGAACAGACATTTCCCAGGCTGTGTTTTCTAGCTGTACTTTTGCACTGCATCTAAACAATCTCGGCCTTTCCTAGGAGCCATGTGAATATAGCATGTAGCATGCTGGATGTAGCACCTGAATGAAACTTCCATTGTTTTGCTGCTAGTTAGGGTTACCTAAGAGGCAGATCAAAACTGAATGATGGTAGAGCTTGAAAATTGGCTTGAGTCTGTGGCCCAAACAGCTTGGAAAGTGCACATCTTCCATTCAGCCCTCATACAGAAACATCTGGAAATAAACTTGAAACTTGATAATGGAAGAAAACTCCTTTCCAAAAGGACTCTTTTTTTTTTTTTATGTGAATATTTCTTAGCTACTGAAAGATAATAGATTTATCATGGGATTGGGGTTTATGTTTGATCCTGGATAGGAAACAAGAAAAAAAAGGGATTACTATAATAAGCAATTCTTTGATGAATCATGTTAGAACCTGTCTCTTTTCTATTTTTGTAAATGTATAATTTCCAAGGTTTTGCAGAGACCTTTGACTCTGTGGGAAGTGTCAGAAAAGTTTCAGTATGGCAAAGTGCGACATATTTGTGAGAAAAAAAAATGAGAAAAAAAATCGCAACTCCTTGTAAAAGTGAGTCACTGACTAGTTGTACAGAATAAAGGAGCTGGAAACCACTGCCAGCTATTTTGTAAGACCTTCTGCCAAACTTCCTGGGCCAGACCTACCTGAAGTTCTGCTCTCAAGAAATTATGGAGCTAAGTGGAAGGTGCAGAGAAGGCAATGAATTTTATCAACTGTCTAGAGCAACTGCATGAGGCTAGATGTTTGTTTGTTTGTTTGTTTATTGAGCAGGGGAGGGGCAGAAAGAGAGGGAGAGAGAGAATCCCAAGGAGGGCTTGAACTAATGAACAGATCATGACCTAAGCAGAAATCAAGAATCCCTTAAGAGACTGAGCCACCCAGATACTGTGAGGTTAGGGTTTTTTTTTTTTTGTTTTTTTTTGTAAAGGGATTTCTTAATCTAAAATGAAAGAGGCTGGGAGGATAATGATCAGTCTTTAGAATCTTGGTTCTGTTGAACATGGCCAGAAAAATGAGGGGGCACTCCTTGAAGGTCGAGAGAGATTCTGAATATCTATAAAAGAAGTACTATGTCCAACAGGTAGTAAAATTATGGAATTCATTACCTCTGGTGGGCGTGGCAGAACATATGAAGGGAAAGGCTGAAAGGATCTTCATAATTTCTTATTAAGTAAGGCAAATTAGATGAAGTGAGTTGTGATAATAAGCACCTGTTGGTCGTGTGTGTATGTGTATGTGTAGAGTTGCTCATGAGAATGGCTATCAAATTGTTATATTGTTTCAGGATAATGGGGTCTCCGACCATATTTTCTTTTATATTTCTGATGTGTTTGAGTTTTTATAAAAAACTGACTTCTTTATAAATCAGAAAAGTATGGTTCTCATATATGGATTAGAAATAAAAAGACAAAAAGTAGTAATAAGGTTATTAAAATTTTTCTGTGGATGGAACTAAAGTGTATTATGCTATACGAAATGTCAGAAAGACAAATATCATATGACTTCACTCGTGGAATTTAAGATAAAAAACAGATGAACATAAGGGTAGGGAAGCAAAAATAATATACAAACAGGGAAGGGGACAAAACATATATTCAACAGACTCCTAAATATAGAGAACAAACCGAGATTGCTGGAGGGGTTGGGGGGGAGAGTGCTGGACTAAGTGGGCAAGGGGCATTAAGGAGGACTCTTATTAGGATGAGCACTTGTGTTATATGTAGGGAATGAATCACTGGATTCTACTCCTGAAATCATTGCACTATATGCTAACTAACTTGGATGTAAGTTAAAAAAAAAATTTTTTTTTCTGGATTTGTGAATCACAACCAGTTATGTGGATAAAGGAATAGTGTTTGAGGTGTTTTGCTCAGCTTTTTAGGGAAGGGCACCCTGCACGTTGATTGTCCTGTGTCCGCTAAAATAGCTTTCCCAGCGGACCATGGATCTACCTCAGGATGGCATTTCTTGGGCTGTTTCACTTTTAGCTCAGAAATTCTCAGTTGGACAGGGTGACTCATTTTATGCACTAAAGTACTCAGCATGGCCTTTTGTTTCCTCTCTATACTCTTTTCTCCCCCAACAGCTAGACTTTTAAAATGTAAGTCAGAACATTTCTCAAAAGTGTCCAGTGGCTTCTCATGTAATCTATAAGAAAATCGGGCATCCTCACGGTGTCCCCTGCTCCGCCCATCCTTCCCCTTCCCCCACCATGCTCCAGCCACACAAACCTCTTTGCCATACCTCAGGTCTGTCTGCGTGTTTCCACCCCAGGCCTGGCTCGCTCTCCCCGGCTATCTGCGTGGCTCACTCCTTGCTTCCTTCAGGTATCTGTTCAAATATTTCCCCATCCAGGTCATCCCTGACTCTCTAAAATCTCACTCACACTCTCCCTCCCTCTGTGACTTTCTGTCTCCTTGTGCCCAATGTCAGTTTTCTCCCTAGTGCTTACTACCACCTGACATGTGTATTGATTTGTATATTTTATAATGACTCTCTTTCTACTAAAATGTAATCTCTAAATGTAACCACAGAAATGCGTTACCTCTTTTGTCATGGCCATGAGCATTCTGCCAAGGGTGGTACCTGATGCATAGTAAGCACTCAATAAATATGTGCTGAGTGAATGAATTCCTGTCTCATTTCCCCACTCTGTGTTCTGACATTTTTGCCTTGCAGAGAAGTTGTTACATTCAACCATTTCCTGGAAGCAGCAGCTGAGAAGGAGGTTCAAGGGAAAGCTCGACTCCAGGACTTTATTGAGAATCTGTTGCAACGGGTAGAAGTGGCGGAAAAGCAGTTAGAGTACTATCAAAGCCAGCAGGCCGCTGGCCTCCACCGAGACATCAGGGAGCACATGGTAAGTCACACAGGTCCAGCCACCAAGCATGTAGTCCTCAGGTATGGCGAGATTGGGTCCAGGACAGAGGAAGGGGGAGCTGGGGAATGACTTGCAGGAACCTTCTGGACATCGTTTGAAAGTGCTGCCCCAGCCACGCCTGTGTTATGAAATGCCATGGGGAATCCAAGATGAGATCTAGGTTGCATGGTTGTCCTCCACCCGCTGCTTCACACCAAGATAGACCGGCAGAAATAATTTTATATTATAGAATAACAGAGTTGGAAGTGTCCAAACAAATTATCGGTCTCAGCCTGGGTGACCAGGTGGATTGGAAGGTATTGTCCTGTTTGGGAGCTCTTTAGGAGAATCTTAAGAAAGCTTTGGCCTTTCTTTGCAACAGCAGGATCTAGACACGTACCTCTTTCTTCTTTAATAGGAAGGACAGCACCTTCAGATAGTCTCAATAGTTGAAACCTTCTTTAAATAGATTTTGAAAAGGTCTTAGAATATTTCACAAGTGGCAGTTCTAAAAGATTTTTATAGATTCTAAAGTTCTATATAGATTTTTGCACACAATTTTACATATTGTTTCAGGGACTTAAGAAACCCCTAGAGCCCAGACAAGAACCGTGCAAATGGCTGAAGGTCCAGATTGTCCTCAATGGCTCGATCAAGATTCCCCAGTCTCTTTGGGGGTGGGAAGAGGCATAATACCCACACTCTAGATGAGGAAGATATTTGGGCCGATTTGCCCTCCAAACAGTTTTTTCTTTCTTATGAATAACAAAGCCAAAAAAGGATTTTTGAAACCCCAGAGTGGTTTACTTACAACATTTTCATGATCTATTGAACCTTGTTTATGCTTACCCCCTTCCCAAAAGATTTAAAAATGGTTCTTCCACTTCCCCAAACATGGAATGTATATGTCAGGAAAAGAAAAATAGGAAACATTTATGCTACCCAGAATGTTGGAAAAGTTGCTATTGGCTGATTAAAAAGTTTAATTGGAGCATTCTGAAAGCCAAGAGTGAAAGGAAACATGTTAATAAAAAAGAAGGAATGAGATGAAAAACAGGATAAAAGAAGGAAGGTGAGAGAGAGAGACAGCAGGAGGTAAAGGAGAGAGGGAGGAAGGAAGAAGTAAAGAAATCTTATTCAATCTTCCTGTAATGTAGACTCAGCCTTAGAGCAGTGCAACAATGGGAGCTCTAGAACTTTGGGTCAGGAACAAAAATAGACAGGAAAGAAGTAAGTTTGTGACTTCTGTGAGTCCCGTTCCTGTAATCAAAGCAGTTTCAGTCACATGCAAGTTTATTGTTTTCCTGTTGGTGTCTGTGATCCCCTGAGAGGGAGCCTACCCTTCCCTCCTCAGTTCCTTTCTCACCCACTCGGGAAACTGAGAGTCAGTCATAACTCACGGTGGCTGGAGGGACGCTCTGAACCCTTTCCTGCGTTTTTCCCATCCTGTCCTGTATCTGAAGGGAGTGCGGCATGAAGTCATGGAGCCCACATGTGAGGTGAAAGGCCTGGCTTCCAGATCATTCACACCCCTCTCCTGACTGGATGAGACCATTGGTCTTCCTGGGCTTGTTATTCTTCTACTAAAATGAAGCAGTTGGGGCACCTCTGTGGCTCAGTCAGTTAAGCATCCGATTTCAGCTCAGGTCATGATCTCACGGTTAATGAGTTCGAGCCCTGCGTCCGGCTCTGTGTGGACAGCTCAGAGCCTCTTGCCTGCTTTGGATTCTCTGTCTCCCTCTCTCTCTGGCCTTCCTTCGCTCATGTCTGTCTGTCTGTCTCTCTTTCTCAAAAATACATAAACATTAAAATTTTTTAATAACAGAACTAAAATGAAGCAGTTGGACTAGCTGCTCTCTAGGGTCTTGTGCCTCTTAAATTCTCTGGTCATCACCTGACTTCAGTCGTTAAGAATTCTGAAATTAAATGTAGCATTAATAGCTTTAGTGTTTAGGCTTACAAGTAACCCAGAGCTAAGAACTGTGTAAGATTTTACTGTACTAGACAAGAGGATCTTAAAGAAAGAGAGAAAACAATGGAAGGCAAGGAGGAAGAGAGGACACCTAATAGTTCTCTTACTTATATTTCTGTGCTCACTTTGCTCAGTTTATTTTTCCAGTTTGAAAATTAAACATTTTTTCAAAGACATTGTTAGTCATTATTTTCATCACAGCGGACCACATTCAGAAGTTGTACGGTATCTCAGCTGCTCAAGTCAGCTATGTATATATGAAGTTAGGTGCGTGTATGTCTGTACACACACAACACACATGTAAACACACATAAATACATAGATATATAGGCACACATTTGTACACATACATATATACATCCAAACACAGCAGGAAATTGATACATAGTTATGTTTCTGCCTTCTGTGTTCTAAACATGACGTGTCTATGTTCATCAGACTTAATCTACCTAAGGAAGAATTGACTAATTGAAAGACAGTAAAATGCAGTTAAGATGACAGTGGGGAAGGTAGAAGTGAGCACTGTGTGTGAGTAGGACATGGTTAGGCCACAGTAAGGTGGACCGTGGGACTCCCATAGGGAGGATACATCGCCCTGAGAAGACCAAGAATGAGGCACTTTGTTTCTGAAAGGATTGAGCACTTTCCCTCTTTTCCTGAAAGTCCCCTAAACTCTGCTTTGGACCATAACGTACCAAGTTACAATGCAGTCTGCAGTCCCTCAGAGCATTTCTCCCTTCTCTGTTTATCTGTGTTATCATAATAATGTACATGCACCTGCGAAACTAGAAACAGTGTCTTTGCTGAAATGCGCATGCTAAGTCTGGCGTCCCAGGGCTCCTGTGGTTGTTATACACACACACAGAAGCTTGGGTGCTTTCAGCAGGAAAAGCTTCAAATCATAGCTTTATTGACTTACTTGGCCCAGCTTAGTGAGGGTACAGAGCCCTGAGCAGCCCAGACTTCCAGAGCCTCAGCCCCACCCCGGAGAGCTTCTTGCCCCAGTGCACCCTGGAAGGAAGCAGCGCATTCTGACCTATTCCCTCCACACCTCAGCTCACAACAGCCTGCCTGCTATCCCCAGCCAGCCTGGCTCTTCATCGCCGCTAAGGATCCATCACAGAATCAGCGTCTGCCCTCTTCCCTCTTTTTCTCATTACCACCTCCAGATAGCAGTGAAACTTCTAGATAGATGTTTGAGTTGCCCCTTTCTAAGATATGTTCCAGCTTTACAATTCTTTTGTTCCTTAGAAAAATTTCTTTCCCCTCACATTTAGTGCCTTTTCTGAAATACTGTTTCGGCCTCTGTATTTTCCCCCTTCGTTCCCTTGAGCATTCGTGTTCCTTTTTCACCTGGCTGATTTCTAAAAATGAAACATGCTTACTCAGATCGTTTGTCTTTATGCTCTGAAAAATGCTGTCGAATTAGACATAAACTGACCTAATATCCCATCTGCCAAAATCAGGCACAGAACTGCTCAAATGGAAGGTCATGAAACAGTTTGGATAATCTTATTTTAAGTGTTGCATTTATTTCCTGTAGGTTGCTAAATTAGGACTAGCTGCCATTCATTTAATACATATTTATTGGGGACACAGCACTTACTGGGTGCTGGGGAAACTGGGTGAATGAGGTAGGTGAGGTCCCTGCTCTTGTGAGGAAGGCGATGGCACCACAAACAAGTAAACCTATAACAAAGATGGTTTCGTGCGGTGACAACCCCTTTAAAGAAAAAAGTAAGGTGATGTATCTGAGTGGCCCTTATGGTCAGGAACAGCCCTGCAAGGGAGGCCGCATTTGGACTGTGACCTGAATAACTAGAGGAAGGCAGCTCTGCACACTGGGAAGTGGCTTAGGAGGGAACACGCTTGCATGTTTGCGTGAGAAGAGTTGAAGTCAGAGTCAAGAAGGATCCAGATCATGCCGGGGTTTCTGGGTCACATAAGGAGGTTGGATCCATTCCAGAGCAGAGAGAAGCCATTGACTGGCAAGTTGTGAGCAGGAGGTGAGCTGCTTTAGCACAATCACACTGGCTGCTTGGGGGGAATAGATCGAGAGGTCCAGGACTGGGTGGCCGGTTAGAAGGCTGTTTATGGTGCGGCAGATGGTGGCCTGGGGAGAGCGGAGGTGGAGAGAATGGCAGGTATGGGGTAAGTCGTGGGGATAGAATTGACCATGCCAGTTGTCCTTGCTGAAGGATTACTTTTTTAGCAGGTGAGAGAAAGGGAGGAATCAAGAATGAATCTAATGTTTCAGCCTGAGCAGTTAAGCCTACAGTGCTGCTGTTTACACAGAGCAGAGGTTGGAGGAGGGCCGGGTGTCCAGTTTCTCTAACCCAAAACAACCCACGACACCATGTTTGGGTTTTAGAAGTTCTTGGATTGGATCTCAGTACAAAGTTATTTATATTTTTCCAACCTGGAATCTTCCTTAAGGACTCAATCCATCCCCATCCTCATAGTCTCCTCCTCCTAAACAAACAAACAGACAAAGTGGTTGAACAAGGAGGAAACAGACAATGAGGTGGGTTCAGGAGGAAGAGGGTTTCCATGTGCCTGAGGCTCTACAGCCACAAGGAACAGTGGCCTCTTGTGTTCACAGGGAGGAGAGCATGTGAAGTTCTGTGGGGATTGTGATAGCGACCCTGCCTCCACCCAAGCCTCTTGATCTGTAGGATCACTGGAGAAATTCTGACCCACCTGTGGATTCCACGTAACTTTTGTGTACAAACTGCTTGCTTTTACACAAACACATACTCTTCAAGAAGGCAATGCAGAGTGAAGTCTTGTTCGGACTTGGAATGTGCTAACATGGTTTGAAGCCCAGCTCTAAAACTGGTAAAGATTAAGGCTTCAAACCATTTGCTTAACTTTTTGGCCTTACTTTCTCGTGAAAGGGGGATGACAATGCGTATCTCATAGGGTTGTTTTGAAGCTTAATTGTGGTTATGTAGTTAGTATTTTATCCCATGGGTGACATATGGACATGCACAAGTTACGGTACCTATATATATATATATGTGTGTGTGTATGTGAGGCTCATGGCTCATTTTTACCTGTATTTGTGCATTTCCCTTTATGTAATATACAGTACATCCTTTTAATTTCCTGAGGTCCCAGTAGGGTCCATCAGCGATGTTCATAGTTTTTGGCTCTTAAAATGTTTTGGAAGTCAGGGACCTCTTTGAACATTTGATAACATTGTTCACCTTTTCACCATGGAGGGAAGTATGTACGTGTATGTAAACACAATAACACACACACACACACACACACACACACACACACACACAATTTTACATAAAACCCCAAAGAGTATTATATATACATATACAACACATCATCAAACTATATGCTTACATACATATATAGTAAAGTGAAAAAAATTTGTTATTACTTCAGAATAAATTTTAAAAGTAGGAGGCAATTTATTTTAAAGTTTATTTTTTTATAAAAAAGAGACAGCGTGAGTAGGGGAGGGGCAGAGAGCGAGAGAGAGAGAATCCCAAGCAGTCTTTGCACTGCCAGTACACAGAACCTGATGTAGAGCCTGAACCCACAAATCTGTGAGATCATGACCTGAGCTGAAACCAAGAGTCAGATGCCTAACCGACTGAGCCACCCAGGTATCCTAAAGTAGGTGACAATTTAAAGGAAGAAAAATCTTACAAGTTTTTTGTTTGTTTGTTTCACAGTTTACACATACACTAAAGTCCATTCAAGGAGGCAGGCTGTGGGGCTGTGGCTGGTAACCGCCACAGTTAGCAGAAGCTTCCAGCCTGGTGCTTGCCTGAGCCATCTGTCCCACTTCCTTTGTATTTTGCAGACCCTCATGACCCTCATGCAAGCAAGGTGCCTTTTTCTGTCCACATTTACTAATCTCGTGTTGAATCCAGCCAGTGTGAGCAGGGTCAGCAAAGAAGCTTACTCATGACTGAGTCAGAAGGCAGATGCCAGGAATCCCATCTTGCCTTGCTGGGGACATGACCCTCAAAAGTTTAAGAAAGCTGCTTTCTGGGGCTCCTGGGTGGCTCAGTCGGTTAAGCATCGAACTTGGATCTCAAGTCATGATCTCACAGCTCGTGGATTCAAGCCCTGTGCTGTGTGCTGACAGCTTAGAGCCTGGAGCCTGCTTCAGATTCTGTCTCCCTCTCTCTCTGCCTCTCCCCTATTCACACACTGTCTCTCTGAAAGGCGAATAAACATTTTTTAAAAATTAAAAAGAAAGAAAGAAAGAAAGCTGTTTTCTGATTTGCTTCTGGCCAAAGCTCAAGCTGCAGGCTGAAGACCCGGGGGAGTGGCCTTGCTATGCTGAACTTGGTTTCTCTGATTATTTGAATACAGTAGGGACTCATGTGTTGGCCACACTGGGCCCCAACACCAGGATGACCCTTTCTTCATATTTTCTTTGTCATCCTCTTCTGATCATATGCCTTTTGATGTGACACCACTACTTTGAGTGAAGGCTACCCGAGGGAGGTCAGGAATTAAAAGTTGGGAATACGCTGGGTCTGCCTCTAAAGTGGATGGTGACATCTGGATCACCAAATGATAAGTTATCAATTTGTTCTGCAATTGATATTTGAGCCCAGCCACAAAAGTGCATATTTTACGGGCAGTGGAAAATAATCTCAGTGATAGATGGCCTCGGGGACAGTTGTGGAGTTGGTCTTCATATGCTCTCACTTTAGAAATGATGTATTTTAGGCAATAAACATTTTATGCCAATTTTCCCTTTAGTTGATACACTGTGACCAATGACAGCTGTAGTAAATTAGCTGCACATGCAGCCTGAATTAATCAAGAAGTAATGGCATATCATTCTAGTTTTATAAAACATGTTTTTTACATGTTGCTTTATTAGAGAGCTCTTCGACATTTTGAAATTTCTTAGATCTACTGATAATGGCTTCTTGGAAATCTCAGAATCGGGAGCCACAGAGGCTCCCAGAGTCAGTAGAGGCTGAGCATGAGACGTTCTAGTTCACTGCTGTGATAGCAGGTGCCATGGGCTGTGCTACCCATAGCAGTTACTGGCTTCCTTAATGGGAATGATTTCTTAAAAATAGAAACGAGAAACATTTTTAAAGTCACATCCAACGTTCAAGCGAAGTAATGTTTTTTCTTATTTGTTTTCCTTCAGCTTACAGATATCTCCTCAAATAGGAAACCCAAATGCCTGTATGTATATCTTTTTATACTTGGGCCATTTGATAATGTTTGCATAATGTATTTTCCTATTACATTTTATGTAATATCTATATAAGTGGACTTGGAAGTCTTAGATGAAAATGTACCTGCTCATGTACCTGATTTTGTAAATTTGTGGTTATTATTTTTAATGATGCTGATAGCCTTATAGCATATGCCATATGGCAGTATGATAGTAGTACTGGAGTGCTTTTACAGTATTCTATGGTATAACTTTCTCTTATTGAGGTATAGTGTAACCATAATAGCTCTACAGTACTATTCATGTACTATGTGTGTTACATTAGATATCTATAATATAAACAGATGTGTAAATTTATACTATAATTCATGTACTTTGTAATTGCTATGATACTACTACTGTATACAGTCACTTAAAGAGTCCAGAGGTATGGATTCTGGTCCCATCTTTTCCAGAGACCAACGGTATGTATTATCCTAGATAGTCACGTAAATGTTCTACATCTCAGTTTTATCACTGGTAAATAGAGCTGGCAAGATCCCCCTGGGAATTTGGCATCATGAGATCGTTTTGTGAAGGCCACAGGAATTTTTGTAAGAAAAATACCAATTTATATTTGACTTACTGGTGCCATTACTGCCACTCTAGTGTAGAGGTGATTCTGCCAGGGATGGGTTTTTTTTCTTTAAGCATTCTAAACAAGATCTTTCTTTCTGCTCCTCTCCCTCCACCTGTCCATCTGTAGAATTAGAGGGCACCCACATTCTGTGTGTAACCACGCTGATCTCAAGACCCATTTTCATCCAAAGGGAAGGAGCTACCTGAAAAAAGCCAAGGATGACAGAGCCAGCATGCAGCCCGCTAAGTCCATTCACGAACAGGCTGAGTCCCCACGAGAACTCTGCAGACCATCGAAGAAAGGGGAGCCTCTGGGGTTTTGCCGAAAAGGCAACATCAGGCCCAAAATGGCCAAAAAAAAGCCAACAGCGATTGTGAACATCATCTGAAAGGGGGGTGGCCCTGGACCACCGTTGCTGGGCTTTGTGGAATGTCGTCCTAGGGCCAACATTAATGCCCTTTTGGATACATCCCATAGTAAGACATATTGGGGAAAAGAAGGACATAACACATTTATTTCGTGTCCGTACAAGCACCTGGATTAACCAGAATTTAACAAGTGGGAATCTCCGGCAACCAGAGTTTTATTACAAGCCCCTTTTAGAAGCAAGAGGCAGATTACAGAAAGAATTGGAGGAAAAAAAAAAAAAACGAATGCAGTTTTTATTCCAAAATTTTAGTAAAAGTTCCAGCTTGTAAAATAATTAGACCACTCTCAAGTAATTTCTGCACCTGGGGTGCAGGGTGATTAAACCTAGGACTCAATGCCACACAAGATATCAGGCACTGGGAAAAAACTTCTTCTGTGTCTAAATTGTGAGGCAAGGAATGGAAACTCAAAGTTCTCATAACTGCAGTGAAATAGTAATATTTTTATGTGTTTTTAACTTTGCCCTCCATTAATTTGAAAGCTTCTGAAATAAGGATTGCTAGTTCCCCAATTATTCTGGTTAGTCAGGATTTCAGTGTTCGGGTTGCTTCAGGGACTCGTTCATTTAGACTTCAGTTCTCATTTCTAGTTTGTTCGATTCAGGTTCGTTGTTTCTCCGAATGCACATTTATTCAGACTTTGGGGAGCCTCTGCTGTCTTCTTTGGCTGTGTATTCTGCACTCTAAGACCAAGCCCCAGCCTCTGTCTTCATAGCCGTTACTATGGCCTGTGGTTGGGGCCGAAAAGCCCATAAAAACCTTAAAACCGTAAAACCCTTAGATCAGCACCCGTCACCAGTTCAGGGTCTGAAGGTTGTCATGCCAGCAGATTGCACGTGTAGTGCATTGAGAGCCAGCCTGGGAACACTGCAGACATTACTCAGACCTTTCCCAAAACCTACTTCCCTGGTCATATGAGCAGCCTCTGTGAGCTGTAGGCATGACTGTCTCCCTGCTGGCCTCACTCTTCACCTCCTACTGCTTCTGTGCCCTTTGATGACTAAATATACGTCCTTGCCTTTCAACCAGGTATTGGAAGCATTCACTGTACGCTGCTTTCTATAGTTTCTGAAGCAAACAGTGCATGTGGGATCCACAGTCCAAGACTGTCCTCCTTCCCTCACTAAAATAGCCTTTGTTTCCACAAGCAACCATCTGTTAAGAACCTCCTGCTTTATGATTTCCCTCAAAAATGAATTTTCATGTTACTTTTTTTTTTTTAATGTTAACAATATCATCAGGTCTTCTGCAGAGTTTACAAGTGCTGACATCCTTCTGGAAGAAAAGAGTAGTTATGTCCATCAATGTATACATATATATAGATATATATATAACACAAAATATATATGTCAAGTATATTAATAATTTATTTTTAAATACTCATGCAAAAGGTGTGTGTTTGTGGTGGGTGGTTTTTAAACTATATAAGTTAGTTCATGTTAGTTGATTCTCTTATTTTAAAAATTAAAGCTGTAACCTAATTAACATTAGTAGAATGATTATTATTGCAATAAGCATCAGATTAGCAATGCATTAAAAATAGGTATAAAGCAGTTACTTAAAATGCCAGTAAATTGAGTAAAAAGTATAACTTATCATTATACAAACATTTTGAACCTATTATAGTAAAAAATGTTGATTTTTGAGCCTTCACTTTGACATCTGGCTCACAGGGATGGGCCATTCATATGGTATTTAGGCAACTATCAAGTGGAGGAAAAACATTGCTGTGAAGTGAATATCACTGTTTAGGCTAACACTGTAAAACTTGTAATGTTATAATTATTGTTTATTTGGAGAATTAATCTCCAAAGTTATTTATTATTGATGTTTATACCATGATTGCACTCTAGCCTTTTACATGCTAAAAAATGACTTGTTGTATTGCATGACCTTAGTCCCGTAACACATGTGTGCAATGGCAACAACTTGTTTTTAAAGGTGGTATAGCCAGATTTGGTTTTGTTTATTTAATGTAACCTACATTTTCAATTTTTATTTAATATGCCTAGAGGGCATGACAGTGCTCTTTGACAGTGGTACTCAGTGATCTCCAGAAAGCACCATAATGTCATATCTACTGTATGTACATTACACAAGACAGAAGATTTTAAGGTTAATTATATTAAAAAATTCTTTTTAATTCCAACTAAATTCTGACCTTCATACAAGGAAATGCATTATATATGTTGTGCTTCTTAGAGACGTAAATTTGCTATTGAAACATCAGAGCTGGCTCACTCCAAGGGGTATTCCACCTACATGCCATGGCCCAAGCCAGGTACTGTGCCCAGCTAGGGTCTTATTTTTAAATAAATATATAATATATATTTTGTCCACTTGGGCAGTCAACCTGCGAGTTGATTTTTGAAGAAATTACCAAAGTTTCTGGGAAAACATGTTCAAGTTTAAACTGAAGAATGGATCTAATGTTGTTACTTGTTTTGTAGGGAAGAAATTTTTCTTTGAACTAGTCTTTCTTTCTTCCCAAAGTTAGGAATTCTCAAATGCAAAATTCAGGTTGCTTAGACACTGTTTTCCAGTATTCTGCAGGGTATATCAGTTGTATGGAAGTTGGAATGTTCTTTTCCCAGAATTGAAAAGAAAAAGTTTTTAGATTATCAAATATTATAAAAATAAAACTATATTTATGACTAATGTGTCAGTATGTTTTGTCTAGTTGAAATGTTTCTGGGGAGCCAAGTGTACTAGTCCATTAACAGTGGACAAAATAGTTTTTCATGAACAAACTGTTCACTGTACATATAACCACCATGGTCTTGTACTTATAAGCTTTCTTAAGAACTTAGCTTTATTGTTTTTGTTGATCACTATGCCTATATTAAAAAGTTCTTTTTACATATGTTCACACTGAGACGTCCTCATTAAAAGCCCATTTGGTACTTTTCTCCCATCTTCCTCCGCACTATGAGTAATTTTCCTACACTCTATTTTTAAACTTGGCAACCCTTAGCAAAAACCATGAACAGATTTCACAGTGTATATCCCAGCTTATATAGGCTATACATCTCAGTCATTGTAAGACCCAGAGAGTGATTACAATAGATAACAGAAGTACTGTATATCACTGGTGGATTACTCAGCCATTGGTCTTTTAAAAACCATGGAATTAGGAAAATTGAGCGGGTGCCATTTGTTGAGGAGTTGTTAGAGCTTTTAGGGAGATAACCTTAGCCTGTTCTTCTACTTACTCTTGTAAAAGTTGATGGATTTGCCAGGTCATAATGTTCATGAAAAATAACAGTGACACTTTCCATGATCTCTGGGCAGGAGACAGCATAAATAAATCCCAGTGTCTCAATTCTGCTTAGGCTGGATCCTTGAAAAGTGAATTCCAGAGATGGTGTACAGGGAGGCACAAGCACAAACCTTGGAACCATTTCAAAATTTAAGTAATGGAGAGCTTTAGATTATAGGATTATTTTTTGTGGAATTAAGGTGGTGAATTTTTTTTTCATTCTTTTCTGTCCATGTTCTGTATCAATAAAATGGACACATCTGAAATGTTCATTTAAGAATGGGATCTTTACAAGAAGATGTGGTTTATCTATACCATGGAATACTACATGGCAATGAGAAACAATGAAATCTGGCCATGTGTAGCAACATGGATGGACCTTGAGGGTGTTATGCTTGAGCGAAATAAGTCAGGCAGAGAAGGACAAATATCATATGTTTGCACGTATAGGAGGATTAGGAGGAACTTAACTGAGGACCATGGGGGAGAAGAAGGGGCAAATGGTGGGGGAAAGGGAGAGAGGCAAACCATGAGAGACTCTTGAATGCTGAGAAACAAACTGAGGACTGATGGATGGCGGGGGGGGGGGATGGTCATGGAGGAGGGCACTTGTGGGGATGAGCACTGGGTGTTATATGGAAACCAATTTGACAAACTATTTGTAAAAAAGAAAATACTAAAAAAAAAAGAATGGGATCTTTAATCTGTAGCACTATGATGTGTTTACTCTGCATTTGTAAGCCATTATTCTAAGGCATTTCAAGCCATTCCAAGAAATGAGTTTTTCTCTTAGAGGAACTTCACAAAGAGGTGGGCCTGGCTCTCCTACCCACACTGTAAGGGGACACTGGTAAAGTTTGTATATGTGAAGACAGGTGTGGGGGGTGGTGAATGAGAGCTTTTGGTACCCATGATTGTTATCCCTGAATATCTGAAGTGCTGTCACATGCAAGAATGCTTCTTTTGTGTGGCTTTCAGTCAGTGAAACTTCTATAAAAGCAGACTTTAAGACATTCGGGGCACCTGCACTTGGCATGTGCAGAAACAGCATCAGGGGAAATGGGAGATGTACACCTGGTGTTGTTACCTCAGTGGGGCCATGTGACTCTTGGGAAGCATCTCATTTCACTGAATGTGGTTTCAGGGTTTAAAGAGAAGGTATGCTTTTTTGGTTACAACATGGCTCCTGAATACAAGCCAACCACTTTATCTGATGTTCAGTTGTGTCAACAGCAATTCTGTCCAAAACGGGGCAGGGTGGGGGAGGTGGAATTGGCAATATTGGACTTCGTAAGAGATGAAGTGTGGCTCCAGTATCATACCTTTCTCAAGCATTTCTCAGGTGGTTTTGATGATACTTGACTTTTGCCTTTCTTCTGATAATACTTAAGAATGTGACTTCATTGGGGCGCCTGGGTGGCTTAGTCGGTTAAGCGTCCGACTTTCGCTTAAGTCATGATCTCGCGGTTCGTGGGTTCGAGCCCCGCGTCGGGCTCTGTGCTGACTGCCAGCTCAGAGCCTGGAGCCTGTTTCAGTCTGTGACTCCCTCTCTCTCTGACCCTCCCTGCTCACGCTGTCTCTCTCGCTCCTAGAAATAAATAAAACATTAAAAAAATTAAAAAAAAAAAAAAAAAAAGAATGTGACTTCACCAGAGCACCTGGGTAGCTCAGTCGGTTAAGCATCCGACTTTAGCTCAGGCCATGATCTCACGGATCATGAGTTCGAGCCCCGAGTCGGGGTCAGTGCTGACAGCTCAGAGCCTGGAGCCTACTTCAGATTCTATGTCTCCCTCTCTCTCTGTCCCTTCCCCGCTCATACTCTGTCTCTCTCTCCTTCAAAAATAAATAAACATTAAAAAGAAAAAAACCCCGCAACTTCACCATATTTTACAACAAAGGCGGGGCTTAGTAATTGTTGGGAAGAGCTGCCGAGGGCCCAAGGCCTCCTTCATGACTGAGGCAGAGTGAGGTTCAGAATACCATCCTCCTAAATCTCAGCCAGTGCTCTTTCCACCACATTGTGCCATCTTCTTGACAGGAATCCCAGAACACGGCCCTAAATGTTGATTGCACAGTGCTTCCCAGTGTCCTAAAATTCAGTTTAACATTTATTGTTAATGATCGCACCTATTTAATGCAAGTTGCTATGGGGGGATATAAATGTCGCCACTTGGCAATCTGTGTACCCTCCCTATAATAGAGCTACCCCAGGTTGGCAAGAAATTCCAGAGGTTCAGATCTGTCAGAATTTAGGGCACACGTTTTTGGACACTTCAAACTTGTAGTTTGCAAACTGACAAGAGAGGCACTGCATTTACCTCACTGGATATATCATAGAGAAACAGCTGGTTATATATCTCAGTCCCTTATCTTTGTTCAAGGCAAGGTGTCCATTTCCCTCATTCTCAAGAATGCACCCTTCTAGGGGCACCTGGGTGGCTTAGTCGGTTAAGCGTCCGACTTTCGCTTAGGTCATGATCTCATGGTTTGTGGGTTCGAGCCCCGCGTCGGGCTCTGTGCTGACTGCCAGCTCAGAGCCTAGAGCCTGTTTCAGTCTGTGATTCCCTCTCTCTCTGACCCTCCCCTGCTCACGCTCTCTCTCTCCTAGAAATAAATAAAACATTAAAAAAAAAAAAAAGAATGCACCCTTCTAATTTTATTCCTAATTAAGTCTACCTGTAACTTGACAGCATAGTTGAAATTTCTTACATAGTCCTAAACACAGGACTGGTGGAGGGAACTAGGATTCTTATTGGGTGAGGGATAACCTAGCATAAACACGAAGAGGTTTGAGGTGAGAGGGTGGTAAGAGCAAATGAGTGAGGATGTAGTTACCGGGATGCAAAACAAAGCCCAGAGCTTGCCTTCGTGCCCTGGCTGTGGCCTCCCTCTCCTATTTCCTGTAGCCCCTCAGTGCTGACTTGGCCCATGCCAGCCACTGACTTCTTTTCAGAGCCTCTTGAAAACCTGCTCTCCCCCTACACACCAGCTATATCACATTATGCC
Organism: Proteles cristata cristata; assembly: GCA_017311185.1. Taxonomy (NCBI): domain Eukaryota; kingdom Metazoa; phylum Chordata; class Mammalia; order Carnivora; family Hyaenidae; genus Proteles; species Proteles cristata. The sequence goes on along the minus strand of JAESUZ010002765.1, from coordinate 384,634 downwards.
CTCTGCCTGGAATGCCCTTCTTTTTCTTCTCCACCTGGTTAATTTCTACTCAGCTCAGATTCCGGGTCAACTGTCACTTCCCCAAGGCAACCTCATAACTCTTACAACACCATGTACCTTTCCCCTATAGGACTAATCCCAGGTGTCCCTTTAGACCTAATGGAATGATTCCTTGACTCACATCTGCTGGCCCCATTACTCTGTCATTCCATGAACAAGAGGCCATGTCTACATCTTTTATCCCCAGTATGTCCCCAGTGCCAGATGCAGTGCCTGCACAAAGTGAGTCTTTAGTAAGTATTTGTAGAGTATGTGAGCATCAGTACCCTCAGGTAACTTTTTTTTTTTTTTAAGGAAAGAACAGTGAGAAAGTACTTATTCTTCCAGCTGGGAAGGATCAAAGACGAAGTGGCATTTGAAGGATGGGTTAGATTGGGGCAGTAGAAGGGAGAAGAGCATTTTAGGAAGTGTGAGAACAGTGGGGCCACAAGTAATGTTATTTTACTTTCTGTGGCCACATTTACCTGACTATCAAAATTACTAGACTGTTTACATGTACAACAATCCACCCATCCATAAATCCAACCAGCCATTTGCCAGTATTCATGAGGGGATGTATATAAGCCAATCACTATAGTAGGTATAAGAGATAGAGGTTGCCTCCTGACCACTGGTGAAGTTTTCTGAACCATCAAGACCAATCTCAGTCACTGTGGTTCTCCAAAATGGTGTCCACATTACCCTGACTGGCTTTAGGGCTTTTGTAGTCTTCCAGGACCACAGCACATAAACAGAATCCCAGACTCAGCCATTCTCTGTCCTGTGACACTGTTTATCTTCTTCATGACATCGATTACTATCTGAAATTATTTGTTTACTTGTTTATCGTTTGTCCCCTACTCCTGCCTCATGGGAGTGTTTTGCCTGTCTGTTTGATGAATACTGCCAAAGTCCTGATTGATGAAGATTTGTTCAAGGAGCAAATGAATTGGTTCTAGAGAGAATCCTTCTTCACAGGAGATCTAATTTGGAGCAGGGCTAAGTAACAGCTCCCTCCCTGTTGACTGGGAAGTTACAAAGAAGAAAAGAGACTTGGAGGAATCCCTCCAGTATGTGGAATAGAGGGAGGACTCTTTGGGGTCTCGCATGTGGTCTGAATGTCTTTTCTTAGATGACAGTAGTTCATAGCTGACGGTGGTCCTCACTGGATAGCATAAGCTTCTGCAAGATAGAAACCAGTCTCACAGCTAGGCCTGTGTCCCCAAATGGTAACAAACTCTTCTGAGATTACTCTACAGCAGTGATCCTTAAACATTGGTGGGAATCATAATCATTTGAGGAATTTGGTGAAAATACAAAGGTGATCTAGGACTTATTCTACGTCAGCAAGGCCTGACATCTGTGTTCTCTATCAGCTCTAACTAATTCTGATACACACCAAAGTTTGAAAACTAGTGCTCTGTATGGCTGCATTTCCCAACACTTGTTCCAGGAACATTAATGTCTCAGAATATTAATAGTTAAACAAATAAATTATCAGGTTAAACATGTTTTCCTACTGCAGACGGTTCAGAATTATTAAAATGCAAATATGCATTGCAAATCTCCTAGAGGGGAAGAAAGTATACAAATGCTTCCCAACCCTATCGTACCATGGAACTGTTTAGTTCTAGGGCACATGCATTAACATCTTTTGTGACTGCAAAAGTAGTGAGTGCTCAGAATATATTTTAGTAAACACTTCAAAAGTACAATCACTGGGCACACCTCTATCTCTGTAGGAGAACTTCGAACGCTTTATGTTGTTTCCAGCATCACTTAGGAGTTTGTTAGAAATGCAGAATCCCCGGTCCCTCCCCAGAGTTACTGAATTGGAATCTGAATTTTAATACAATTCCTGGATGATTCATTTGCACCCATATAGAGAAGTGGTTCTTAATCAGGGTATATAAATACATGGGGAACCATTTAATATCCAATTACTGGCCCTCTTCTCACCATGTCTTATCAGAATTTCCGATTCACTGTTGTAAAGAGAGAGAAGCTAATAGTCATAGGCTCTAAATACTCTTTTCTTTGGCTCAGGTTTTCCAAGGCTGAACTCCTGGCTGAGAGAGTCAGGGATAGTAGTTCTAGATGTTTAGCATACCCAGCAAAAAAGCAAACACTTCCTGAAACTTAAAAAAAAACTTTTTTTGTTTTTTATTTATTTTTGAGACAGAGAGAGACAGAGCAAGAGTGGGGGAGGGGCAGAGATAGAGGGAGACACAGAATCTGTAACAGGCTCCAGGCTCTGAGCTAGCTGTCAGCACAGAGCCCGATGCGGGGCTCGAACCCACAAACCATGTGATCATGACCTGAGCCAAAGTCGGACGCTTAACCGACTGAGCCACCCAGGCACCCCAAACACTTCCTGAAACTTACAGTGTTTCTCAGACAAGAAATTATATAAATTAATTTACTGGATATAATAGAGAAAACACAGGTTGTGATTCAGATTAATTAGTGCAACAAGTGCTTGGGATTTTATCATAGATTTTAGGCTTCTCAACACAAGTGAACTAAGAGTGAAGCACAAGGTTATCCTGTCCTATTCTTAGGAGCTTTCATCTCCATCTCTGAAGTACCTTGCCAGGTGTACCACTTGGTGGATTATCCAGGTAATCCATCTTCTTTTTCGTTGTTGTTCAGACAGCCTTTCCCCACTTTCTGGCCTTCATTATGTACCTAGATTCTCTCCCTTCCCTTGCCTTTTCATTTAAAGCAGTTTTATCATAATGTGCCTCAGTATGATTTTCTTTATATTTCTCTTGCTGATGGCTTATTCTTGAATCCATGCCAAATATTCATGAATTTGTGTGTTGATATCATTTTTCAGATTGGGAAAACTCTTGGGTATTATATATTCAAATATTATTTCTGCTTCATTTTCTTCTGTCATTCTAGGGATCCATATTATACATATTATATACCTTTTCACATGTCTCTTATGGTTTTTCTATTATTTTCCATCACTATTTTCTCTGTGCTTCAGTTTGAATATTTTCTATTGGTCATTCTTCTAGTTCCTTAATCCTGTCTTCTGCCTCTAATCTCTACTAAATGCATAATACATGTATATTTACATATTCAATATTTTCATTTGATTCTTTTTTAGAGATTAAAATTATCTGAAAAATTCTCCATTTTTAAATGTATTTTCTCTATATTCTTGAACGTACTAATCAGTTTTTTTGTTCTTGTTTTTGTTTTAGAGAGATAAATACAGAGAGAAAGAGCATGAGTGGGGAAGGGACAGAGATGGGGAGAGAGAATCTTAAGTAGGCTCCACACTCAGCCTAGAGCCCGATGTGGGGCTTGATCTCACGACCCTGAGATCATGACTTGAGCCAAAGCCAAGAGTCAGTTGCTTAACTGACTGAGTCACCCAGGAGCTCCTAATTATAGTTATTTTAAAGTCCTTGTCTACTAACTGCAATATCTATGTTGCCTGTGGTTCTATTTTTATTGAATGCTTTTTCTTGTGGTTTTCATAATATGGTCCTGACTCATAGCATGTCTAGAAATTTTTTATTGAATGCTGGTCATTTTATATAATAATTATATACATTTCCAAATATCTTTTTCTTCCTTCACAGTGGGTTCATCTTAGGCAAATGAAATTGGGACTTATTATCTTAAAACAGCCAGAGATTGAACTGAATTGAGACCTACTTTTAGTTTTGACAAGGTTTGGTATACCTCTGGTTTGTTGCTGAGGTGTTGTACTTCAGGGTTTTCAACTGAATGCTTGGTGATGTGTTCACTGGCCTCCCTATTCCTAGCAGGATCTTATCTTTGTCTCTTCTGCACTATGAAACAGCAGAAAACTTCTCTCTGAATTTTAGAGGTTTTGGATTTTCTTCCAAGTCCTAAAGTCTATTCTTTGTTTTCCCAGCAGTAGAAGTCCATGAAAAAAAAATGTTACTTGTGTTTCATAGGTTTTATGCTTAGCTTTTCAATCACCTGCCCTTAGAGCCTCAGAAATTAGCAAATGTCTTGAGAGATTGTGTGTTTGAGGTCCCTCAAGCCTTGAATTACATCTCTACAGCCCCCAAAGACCATGAAAATCTTTGATGGTTTTTCTTTCCCACAACTGTATGGGAAAATCTCAGACTGCCAATCTCTTAGAGTCTACATATGTCCCAAAGGGAAAAGTGACTGTGTATTGCCAGAGAGCTGAAGTTATTTCCTCTTGAGAAATTTAGCCATTCTTGTCCTCTTTAACTCAGCAATTGTCTGGTGTTTTTAAACAAGTGAATCTATATGTTATATAGTATTTGTAGCTGTTCTTAAAGCAAGCATTGGTCAGCCTTATTCTACCCAGAATTGAATGTTCTTATCTTGCCTTTTGGATTGACATTTTGGTCACATGATTTCTCTGGTTTTTCATTTTGGTTTCATTCTGGTTTCTGTTTCTTGGATTACCCTCAGCTCTGAACAGTGCAAATCTCACCCCTCCCTAGCACAGGTCCCTAACACAGATCAGGTATCTTAGGCTTCCATCTGACTAGATGGAATATTAAGAAAAAAAAAAAACTATTATGACACTAGAACAGTGTAAGCTAAACACAGAGTGAGCCAAATGCAAGAAACAACTCTTGGTAGAAGAATGATTATTTGTACTCCAGTATTGTTCTCCTAACAAAAAAAAATGGAAGTGTTTTCTCTAGGTATTCATTCTTTGAAGAATTATTTTTATCTGAAATATTCCCATGTTTTCCTAATACTGAATCTAAAAAGCACATGTCTGATATCCTTGAAGAGAGAGACTATTACTTCCAATTTCTTGATGAGAAAAAAACAGGAAATATAATGGATTAAAGATTTTTCAAAAGCTATATATCCTGAAATATTAAGTGACAATTTAAAGCTCAAAATAAACTTTTTCTATTCACATATAAATCTTATGAGAGATAAAAGGAAAAAGAGAGAGAAAAGGAAATTGAGCAGATATGTAATCATTTAGCATGAGGTTATTACTGTGATTTGATGTGCTTCTCCAAACCAATTATAAAAACCCTTGAAGGCAAGGCCCCTCTGTAGCTCAGTAACCCAGAGAATTTCAGATTTGAGATCTAATAGACCTATTTTGTTCACAAAAGAGTTCTTGGAAATAATATTAAAGTATGTATTTCTTTCAAGAGAATCAACCACAAAAAATGTACTTTCTTTGTTTACCAAATGACCACTTACATTGTTCCCCCAAATTTCTAACATTGGTCATCAATTCCTTGAATCTACTTGAGCTAAACACACAATTTCTCCTTATTTTGCGTCATTATAATATTTATTTATACATCAGCCTAATGCTGATTATTACTGGGCATCCTGTCTGAAGTGCTTAGAATGGATTATTTTAGTACTTTATGCCCTGGTAGTCATTTTAAACATACCGGTAATGATTCCAGTGGATAAAACATTTCAATAGTCTTTCATAAATAGAAACTGCCATAAACATGAATAAAATGTCCATCTCTCTCTCTCTCTGTTTTTCTTTTTTTTTTTTTTGCTAATGTCACATTTGAGTCAACTAATGTTCTTTTCTATAGCCCTTACCTTTGAAGGATTGGCATGGAAAGTGGGAAAAAAATGAAAATCAGCTCATTGTAATAAAAGCCTTGGGACCTTTGCTAATAGTTGTTAGATCTACTGTAAAGGAAGAAAAATATTTTTCCTTCTACTTTTCTATGTCCTTGACTGTGATAGCCCTCCTCCCCATAAAAGACAGATTAACAGGGGGCCTGGCTGGCTCATTTGGCAGAACGTGAGACCCTTAATCTCAGGGTGGTGAGTTCAACATGGTGTCCCATGTTCCATGGGACATGGAGCCTACTTAAATTAAAAAAAAAATAAGACAGATCAACAAGAGGAAAATAATTTTAATTACATATGCACATATGTATGTAGAGGAGTCTCCCAAAGAAAGAAGACTCAAAGAAGTGACCAAAAGCAGGAAGCTTTGATACTTTTTAGACAAAGAAATAATAAATCTGTGAAGAATTGGCAAGACAAAGTTTGGGCTAGGGGATAATAAATAAAAAGGTGATATAGAACAAGATTTGTTCATATATCCTTTTTGGCCCTAAATTCCCTGTCTGGTGGTGGTAAGGATGACTTCCGCCCCCTCTGGTACAGAGAGGGAGAGTAACTTTCACATGGAACATTTATCTCCTGCTCTCAGGAAGACAGAGGGTCTGAGTAGCCTTTTTGCACTGGCCGTTTCTCAGGCACCTCTAATTCAAAGTAACCAATATACTAAAGGAGCATATTTTAGGGTGATATCCTTAATCCCTGCACTATCTAACTCAATCTCGATTAGCTTCATCACCCACAACTCAGACATTGTTGTGGGCTTTTCTCTTGAGGACGGATAGGACTCTAGAGATCATTAGTCTTCTTTCTTTTTTATATTTTCCTTTTTAAACTTTTATACTTGTGATTTTCCAAGAACCATGTGAGAGTTAATTGCAGAGAAAGAACTATAGCCTGAGGCTCTTAATTTTCTTAAACTTGGATCTCCTTGAAAACAAGTAACAAATACACTTTTGTTTAGAAACTTACTTTCCTCTTAGAGTGTACCTCTATAAAAAAATAAAAAATAAATTAAAAAACCCAAATCAGAATCCGTATGTTTGTTGTCTATTACATGCTACCTTGCCCAAAAAGGGAAAGGGAAGAAATAGGAAATATGTATTTGTAAGTGGAAAAATAAACTAGAAACTAATAAAAATTAGTTCTCCTTCTAAAGGGAGGGAGAGAGCTGGAGGAGGTGACGGATACAGCTAAGACTTCTCTGAATTACTTTATGTTTTTGATTTTGGAATCAAGTATATCTTTTACATAATAAAAACTTTGAAAACAATGACAAAATGCACAAATAACTATTGGGGAAAAAAAAGTAGAATCCAATAAGATTACAGCCATGAATGACTTTAAGCTCTCTATCATGTAGTGGTGATATTTGAATATAACACCGAAGGACTCAGCTCTGGTCAGTATTTCTTATGAAAAGAAAGCCAACAGCAAATGTATGCATTCTGTTTAGATACAGTCTATTCCCAAAGACTGCATAACATATGTTTCATGACCACTCTCAGGACTGTGTCATTTTTAAAGATGATATATATTAGTTCTGATTTGGGCTATACAGTCAGATTAATATCAGACCCACTATTTACTATTTTTGTCACCTTGGGCAAATTACTTCTCTAAGCTTACATTCGCATGTATTTAAAGTGCACATAGTAATAGTTCTTACCTAAGGACTTGCTGTGAAGATTAATACAGATAATCCACATAAAGAGCTTAGCACAACCTCGGGTAAATAGTGAGAGCTTAGTAAATTTTAGCAATTATATAGAGAAACACTACTTCAACAACTAAAAACAAAGGAATAACAAATAGTTCTATTTTTACATTAAAAGTATGAAGTACATTATATATACAAAAGGGTATTATAATATATGAACCAATTTTTTAAAAAACTAATAAAATGAATACCAGGTATCCCAACCTAGCTTACGATACAGAACATTTATAAAGGATTTTTAAGTTCTCCAAACAATACTCTCTTTAGTTTTGTTAGTTTCAGTAATTTTTTAAATCCTATTTTACTGTGTCATTTGTGATTGGTTTTTTTCTTAATATTTCCTTATTTGAGATTCCTATGTATTACCTGTATTTCACTCAATTTCATTGTTGTGAGGTATTCTATGAATGCAGTACAATTATTTTTTTTAATCCATTTTACTCTTGATGGGTATTTAATTTTTTTTTTTAAATTTATTTCTAGGAGAGAGAGAGAGACAGACAGCATGAGCAGGGAAGGGTCAGAGAGAGAGGGAGACACAGACTATGAAATAGGCTCCAGGCTCTGAGCTGGCAGTCAGCACAGAGCCCGACGCGGGGCTCGAACCCACGAACCGCGAGATCATGACCTAAGCGAAAGTCGGACGCTTAACCGACTAAGCCACCCAGGCACCCCTCTTGATGGGTATTTAGATTGATTTTAGTTTTTGCTATAACTAGCGTCAAAGGACAAAATAATCCAATTTAGTAACAAGTGTTATGCTCTTTATTCAAGAGAAAACAATCCATAAATTGAGGGTGGGCATCTAGCATCTCACAGAGAGGCATGCATTATTTCCCTAGGGAGCGTTGGAAACAGTGATGCAGAAAGAGGACGTGATTGGTTAGGAAGCTGGGGGCTCCTTTATACGGTTATCAGGTCGTTTTCTAAAGTAAGGTAAGCTAGCTGAAGCGGAGTTGGAGGAGGAGGATGTGTGTATGTTAGTTTCCTTGACAGTGAGGCGTTTCTGGTAAGTGCAGACTTAGATTTTGAGCAGGGTGGGGTCAGAGAGAGAGGGAGATACAGAATCTGAAACAGACTCCAGGCTCTGAGCTGGCTGTCAGCACAGAGCCCGATGTGGGGCTTGAACCCACAAAGTGTGAGATCATGACCTGAGCCAAAGTCAGACGCTTAACTGATTGAGCCACCCAGGCGCCCCTGTTTGGGAGAAAGTTTTAAAGTGCTGATTCAATGTTGTATTGATGATAGAATTATTGAGGTCCTTTATTTATTTCTAAACTTTTGTCAATCTTAGTATGCCTCATTTTTCCCTACTAATTTATCCATTTAATTAAGCTTTGTAGTTTCTTAGCTTCTCTGTCTTGTCTTCTCTCTTTTGTCCTTGGCTAGTCTTGCCAGGAGAATGTTTCATTAACCTTTTCAAAGAATAAAGTCTTGTCTTTATTGTTTCTTCCTATTGCTCTTTTCCTTTTTATATTTTATTGATTTTACTTTTGTTATGTTTTATCTTCTACCTTATTTGAATTTATTCTGTGATTGCTTTTCTAATTTCTTGAATGGGAAATTTTGCTCCTTGTTTTAGGCTTTCTCCTTTTCTAATATAAGATTTGAAGGCTACAATCTTCCCTGTTAGTAATTCTTTTACATCCCACAAATTTCAGTGTGAAATGTTTTTATCATGTTCAATTCTAAATATTTTCTAATTTGATAAAGCTTTATTTTTTGACCCATCAACACTTGAAAGTGTATTTTTAAAATTTCCAATTGAAAGAATTTTCCCTCCTATTTACCTGTTGTCATCAATTGTGAATTGTTACATACTAATTAGAATATGTGGTGCTTTAACATCAGTCCTTTGGAATTTGTTGGTGCTGGCTTTATGGACTATAATATGATCAGTATTTATATGTACTGCCAACTGACACATGAAAAAATGCTCAACATCACTCATCATCAGGGAAATACAAATCAAAACCACAATGAGATACCAGCTCACACCTGTCAGAATGACTAAAATTAACAGCTCAGGCAACAACAGATGTTGGCAAGGATGCAGAGAAAGAGGATCTCTTTTGCACGGCTGGTGGGAATGCAAACTGGTGCAGCCGCTCTGGAAAACAGTATGGAGGTTCCTCAAAAATAAAAATAGAACTACCCTACAACCCAGCAATTGCACTACTAGTATCCAAGGGATACAGGTATACTGTTTCAAAGGGGCACATGGACCCCAATGTTTATAGCAGTGCTATCAACAATAGCCAAAGTATGGAAAGAGCTCAAATGTCCATTGATGGATGAATGGATATATATATTTATATATACACAATGGAGTATTACTCGGCAATCAAAAAGAATGAAATCTTGCCATTTGCAATTTGGAGGTTGGAACTAGAGGGTATTATGCTAAGTGAAATTAGTCAGTCAGAGAAAGACAAATATATGACTTCACTCATATGAGGACTTTAAGATACAAAACAGTTGAACATTAGGGAAGGGAAGCAAAAATAATATAAAAACAGGGAGAGGGACAAAAACATAAGAGACTCTAAAATATGGAGATCAAACAGAGGTTATTGGAGGGGTTGTGGGAGGGGGATGGGCTAAATGGGTAAGGGGCATTGAGGAATCTACTCCTGAAATCATTGTTGCACTATATGCTAAATTGGATGCAAATTTGAAAAATAAATTAAAATAATAATATATATATTATATATATGTATATATACACAATAAAACCTTGCAAGTAACTTGTTATGCAAGTGTTCTGCAAGACAAACATTTCTAATAAATTTTAGCTTGATAAATGAGTGATATCTTGCAATCCAAGTAGTCCATGACACCAATGTCTCATGATCACAATTAAGCCAATGGGTCTTCTCTTTCTCTCTCTCTCCTTTCCTGTTCCCTCTCCCTCTCCCTCCCTCTCCCTCTCTCTCTCTCTCCCTCTCTCTCTCTCTCTCTCTCACTGTGGGATTGTGGGTGATCATCTCCCATGCTTGGATGCTTTGTCGTGGGTGCAATGTTTGGCAGAAATCAGTGATTTTTCAGAATGCTGGAAGGTGACTATCACTGGCACTAGTGTATTTTTTTGTCATTTCAAGGCACCTATGGACAGTCCCCTGCTTTTTCATACAAAAGTAAGCTTAGGAATGCTTTGCTTCATTCTAGGTCAGGCTGTCTGCAGATATAGACTCTTTCCTCTGATGCCTTATTGACAGTTACATTAATACAGTATATGACAAGAGCTTATTAATATTGTACTTAGTCAACATCCATGCAAGCATATGCAATGACCCCCATGCAGAAAAAGATTCCATTGAGCCAATAGATGGCAGTGATTCCATGAGTGATAGTGAAAGTCGTCTTTCACAATAACCTTCTTTCCTCTTGATTCTCTCACACTGCCACGAAGGTTTTCAAAGGTAAATGCAGGTTAATTTGTTTTATTTTTATTCAATATTTTATTTTCCTTGTTATTTTGTGCATATTATAGTGTTGTAATCATTTTTATATGAATATTTTGGGGTTGTGGAATGAATCATCTGAGTTTTCATCATTTCTTACGGGGAAATTTACTTTGATATACAAGCGCTTGGATTACAAACATGTTTCTGGAACGAATTATGCTCGTAAACCAAGGTTTATTGTATGTTCTCCTAATGTTAGCTGCAACAATATACCTATAAATGTCACATACATATAAAGTAAGCCAACTTAATTGAATTCATTATATCACCTATATCCCTACTGAAATTATTTTGCCTTTGTGATCTATTGATTATTGAAAGAAACTGTGCTAAAATCTCTTACTATAATGTTGTGTGTATCAACTTCACCTATTCTGTCAATGTCTACTTTATATTTATTTTAGGCTATATTATTAGGTACAAAAAATTTGGCACTTCATAGCTTCCTAAAGAATTGATTCTTTTATTGTTACATAATGGTTCTTATCTCTGTTAAAGTTGTTTCCACTAAAATCAGTTTTATCTGATGTTTATAGGGCCACAACAGCTAATTTTAGTGGATATTTGCTTTGTTCTCTTTCTATCCTATAACTTTTAGTCTTTCTTGTCCTCAAGTTTTGGGTATGTCTTTTGTAAATAACATATAACTCATTTCTTTTCTGGTCTAGTTACTTGCTTTTTTATTTTAGAGTTAAATTATTTATAATGATTATGATGATGTATACATTTATATTAATATCCCTATCTTCTTATGTAATTTCTATTTGTCTTGCTTTAAAATTTTCCCCCTTTTTTGCCTTTCATTTTGAATTTTTTCTTTTTATTATTTCCTCTTATTTGTTTGGAGGTTGTCCACTGTATTCCCAATCTGTCTTGAACTCAGTTTTCATTTATCTAAACTACTTTATTCTCTCTCATTCATGGAAGAGTTTCATTGCATATTGAATACAAATTTGACAATTCCTTTCTCTCTGCACATTGAAGATATGATTCCATTCTTTTCTTATTTACATTGTTGCTGTTCAGAAGTCACTTGTCACTCTAATTTTCCTTCCTTGGTGGGTGATCTTTCTATTCTCTCTGGCCATTTTTAAGTTTGGGGTATATGGTTCCGAAACTTTACAATAAGGGGACTGCTTATGGATTTTCTTGTATTTTATACATCTCCGGATTAATTGCACTTCTTGAACTTGAGAACTGAGTTCATCCAACAATTCTGGGAAAGTCTCAACAAATCTTATTTTCAGGATTGGTTTTCTCTTCTAACTTATCTACTCTGGAAACTTGAGAGATCATGTATTAGTCCTCCTCATTCTCTCGTCTTTCCCTCTTAATTTCTTGACATATTCAATTTCTTTGTCTCTCTGAGTTGAATTTTGGATACAGTTTTGGCACACTCTTTCCCACTCAATATTTCCTTTAGCTATATCTAATCTGCCATTTTATCTAGCCATGAATTTTCCATTTCAATTCTTATGTTTTTAAATTTTTCCACATTTTGTTTTTTTCACAATCTTTGTAATTCTTTATACTTTTTTTGTTTTGCATTTATAGCTTTAAGTTACTGTTTTTGTCTTTATATATTCTTTCAGTTTGTCTGTTGGTACTCAGCATCATCTTGCTTATTTGCATCCTCATATAGCAGGGACCATAAACCTTGAAACTATTTCCCAGAATTTCCTTCCAATTGAGTCCCAATTTATTTCTGCCAGTAAGAGGTACTTGTACACTGTTTGGAAGGCAGAAGGAAGCAGAGCTGTTATTCTATTTGCAACAGCAGGCACATACATTAGTTTGGGCAGATATGAAATTTTGCAGCAAGATCCAGATTACGTGCAACCTGTTACTTCAGTGCTACAGGCAGCTGTGACCACTAGCATCTATATTAATCAGCATACCTAAGTTATTCTTCAGCAATAAATTAACCCTGAAATCTAAGTGCTTATTACAAAAAGGATTTTTTTTTTTCATATAAATACTTGATGTTCACCATGAGTTGACAAAGTACTTTGCCTCACAGTTATTTAGGGACCCAGGCTGATAGTGCCTCCTCCATCTTTGTGATTGCACACACCAAAGCTTGTATTCTTCTAGATAACCATGTCTCAGAAGTAAAGAGACTAGAGAATTGTCTGTGGCATTTTCTTTTCCCTAACCCAGAGATGATGCACCTGATTTCTTTTTTTTAATTTTTTTTTATTTATTCCTGAGAAAGAGAGAGAGACAGCGTGAGCAGGGGGGGTTTCAGAGTGAGAGGGAGACACAGAATCTGAAGCAGGTGAAACGCCCAGAATTCGAGAGAACCCCAAAAACAGACCACCAGAGACCAGAGTCAAAGCCAAGCGGCAAGGGTTGTTTATTTGCAGGTTCGAACCCGGTCCTCCGCGCAGTCACTCGTTGCCGGTGACGCTGAGAGGCCCTGAACAAAGCCTCTGTAGCCTTTTTATAGACAGAAGTAAACAAGTCATGGGGAGGGACAGATTTCCATGGTTACAGGTTTGCCATTGGTTAACATTCAAATGTGAACATATACCGTATCTGATTGGGTCCCGCCATCAGGTTTGGCTGGATCTAATTACAACATTTGGGATACCTTTGAATTCAGTCTATCATAGAGCGAGTTTTAAGTCTTGTTTGGCGACTAACAGGTTAACATCTCTCTCTCCAGGCCCTTCTCTCAGCAAGGTGGGGGGTGGCTGCTGGCCTTTTGGGAGTGGCTGCCCCCAGGGGGCTAGTCCCTTGGGCAATCCGGTGGCGGGGAAGCAAGCCTTAAGCTTTGTTACAGAAGCAGAGAGAGCTGGTTAGGTGTTAGCTTCCCGCAGCGCAGGCATTTGCTCAGAAGTGGAAAAGCTGGTTAAGTTTATTTAGGCCTGGGGCTATGTGCAGCCCGAGGTTTCTTTTAATGGAGGACTTAATTTTTGGCTCTACACTGCGTTGGTGAGGTGAGGTGAGGAGGGCCGACTGGGAGGGGAGGGGAGGCGGGCAGAGCTCAGCTTCAAAGCCTAGAAGCCACACTCACCACCCATGCATTGCAGCTAAATAATAACTTCAGGACGGGGAAAGCAAAGCCCAGGCAAGTCAATCCTACAAAGCTCTGATGACTCACTTTCTAGAAGTTCAGCCGCTTTTAGACGAGGTCAGTGTAGGGGAGAGGGGACCGATCCTACATTCAGGTGGGAACTCCAGCATCGCTTCTTATTTATTAGATGACCTCGGACAAGCCACGTGATACTTCTGAGCCTGTTGCTTTACGGATGAAATGGGCCCGATCACTCCCTACCGCACAGGGCTCTCCTAAGGATTAAATGGAGCAGGATATTTAAAGCGCCTTAAAGGTGTTTTCTGGAAGTCCCGTTCCCTCCATTTAGCTAGCCTGGCTGACCTCTCTCAGTCACCTGAAATAGGAAACTGAAGCTATTCTAGTGTGTTTTCCCCACTTCCCTACCTCTGTTTCCAGATCCTCAGTTACCCACAGCCCAGGTCGTGATCCCCGCTCCTTCTGTCCCTGTCTCATTTCTGATTCCCGCCAACACCCCCCCCCCACAGTGGTCCTTAGTGCAGATGAGCAAGGCAGAAGCGTGGCCTCCCCCGCCACCCAGGGGGCCGTCCTGCTGTGTGTCTGCCCGGTAAAAGTGGGGTCAAGGCTCCCTCCAAGGAAATGAAGGAGCGACTCGCCAGGAAAAGGGGCCAGACCAGACCCAAGTGTCTCAACTCCACCGAGCCCCCCCACCCCGCCCATGCCTCCGGCCTGATTCCTGCAGTCGAGGTGGCCGAGGTGGCCGTGGGGGTGGGGAGGAGGGAGGCAGGCCAGGTGACAAACGTTAGTTGAATTGCATGAACCAGGAAGACGAAGCCTCGAAGCCTCCTGGCAGAGAGGTCGTGAACCTGGGCTCTGAGTCCCCGCTGCCCCAGGAAAGGTCTCCAGAAAGCCCTCACACACTGTCCTTGCCAACTCCGGTTAAACATGGCCATGCACCTGATTCAAGCACAGCCTTGGGCCAGAAGGCTCTAGAGATGCTAGAAGCGTTTGGGTCAAAAGCCCAGGCTTTGTCTTATTTAATGAGCAGGAAGATGTCTTTGAGCTTCACCTTTTCATTGTTCTAAGGGTCCTCGTCGCATTTACTAAAAAGAGTGTCTCTTAGATTAAATGTTAGCTCTTTAGAATTTGAGTCCTGACGGCTCTTACAGAGAAAAACCCAGGCCCAAAATGGAATCACTCTTATTAAGATCCCCAGACTTAATACCTAGACTTAATACCCAACCTAACTACAGCGTCAACCGCCCCTCCCCCCTGCCTCCCCCTCCCACACCCCGGAATGTAACCTTTAACCAGCAAGCCTGGAATTCACTGGTCGGCACTAGGAATGTTACAGATAGACGCTTTCGGTTAGTTACCCTTAGGAGGAGGACCGAGCCAGAAACAGCGGAGTCGTTGTTACTGATTTTCTTCTTCGCTCTCCCTTCCCACCTTGACAAATCTTCCCTTTTCTGCAGCTTGATGGTGCTTCCCCCCTGCTCGCTGGCTGGGATGCTGCCTGATTCATACGTCAGCTAATAAAGCCAATTAGATCTTTAAAATGTACTCAGCTGAATTTTTGTGACTTATACAACAAATTAACTATTACTGGACTCAGATATCAATCAGGGCCATGCGGCTGGCAGCGCCTTAAGCCCAGGGAGCAGCTCCTTGCTTTGCTCCGGTCCCCTTAAGCTAGAACTTTGTAATTAGTTTCTGTGTAGCTCACTCAGACCTGGGCAGGAAATGGCTAAACAGGAAGCTCTGCCCCACCTCCCCATCCCTCTCACCCCACCCCCTTACCCCAAATAGATGCAGCTTTTTGAGGTGGGTGTTAACCACAAAGTGACCCTAAAGAGGGTGGATACCTATTCAGCCTGGATCCCAATCAAGAAATTGCTTCCTGGGGCACCTGGGTTTTAGCTCAGGTCATTGATCTCACAGCTTCATGGGTTTGAGCCTCGCATTGGGCTTGGCAGTGTGGAGCCTGCTTGGGATTCTCTCTCTCTCTCCCTCTCTCTCTGCCCCTCCCCCACTGTGTCATCTCTGTCTCTCCCAAAATAAACAAACGGGCGCCTGGGTGGCACAGTCGGTGAAGTGTCCAACTGCAGCTCAGCTTATGATTTCATGGTTTGTGAGTTCGAGCCCCATGTCGGGCTCTGTGCTGACAGCTCAGAGCCTGGAGCCTGCTTCAGATTCTGTGTCTCTTCTTCTGCCCCTCCCCACTCATGCTCTGTCTTCTCTCTCTCTCAAAAATAAATAAACATTTTAAATAAATAAATAAACAAACAAACTTTTTTTTTTTAATGTTTTATTTATTTCTAGGAGAGAGGAAGACAGCGTGAGCAGGGGAGGGTCAGAGAGAGAGGGAGTCACAGACTGAAACAGGCTCCAGGCTCCGAGCTGGCAGTCAGCACAGAGCCCGACGCGGGGCTCGAACCCACGAACCGCGAGATCATTACCTAAGCGAAAGTCAGACGCTTAACCGACTAAGCCACCCAGGCGCCCCTAAACAAACAAACTTTTAAAAAATTGCTTTCTAGCCAAAATACAGACAGTTCTCGCCTCACAGCCTGTCAGAGCTCTGCATCCTGAACAGACTTGCGGACTCAGAGCTTCAGCGAACAGCAAGAGGCCAGGACCAGGCAAGCCAGCTGGGGATCCGTGGTTTTCTTTTTCACTTCGGTAGGCAGCCCCCAAAACGATGTTGAAAAGCGGCGTGCCCCTTTGTACACACTCAGCTGGCATTCGAACTTTTTCATCCTACGGTTAACTCCATTGCTGAGGATATAACATCCACCGTGTTGCAGATATTAGCATTTTTGAAAGCCTGACCCGTGTGAATTTCAGAACCTTAACCCCACAGACTTCTGCTAAGTTGGTTGTGCGTATTTTAAATTCTTGGTCTGTCCCTTCTAATCTCCACTTTTTGATGGTATTTGGAATCCAGTTTGTTGTTTTTCTTTTGAAGTAGTTTTACTTGGGCCTGAGGATCCCATGTTCCCCTGGGGCAGTGTCAGCTGCTCAGGGACGGGCCAGCCCTGAAGGGTGCTGGAGGGGTGGCCCCCCACCTACCGTGAGCCAAGGACTTCCCACTTCTCTAGATTTCACCTTCACCTTCAGGAAAAGAAGCCCCAGCCTGGGGGGAGCCCCTCCCACAGCTGCTGAGGGGATGGGGGTGGGGGTTGGGGGTGGGAACAAGTGCCCTGAGGCTGTTGAATTCCTACCTGGTCTCTATCTTAAATTTTTGGTCTGTTACCTTTAAATATCCCTAGAAGCCTTCCAATGATAAAAATGGGATATTTTTATTGTAGAAAATTCAAACAATATAAAATTGTGTAAACAAAAGAGTACATGCTGCCCATAGCAACAAGCCCCAAAGATAATGGCAGAACTTTCTTTTTATAGGCACCCTGTTGTCTGGGATCCTGTCACACAGACCGATTGCCTCACTCAATGTGCCTGCGCACCCCCCACCCCGCATTAGCGCCTGGAAGTGTGGTCCTTGGTGAAGGGGGTGCGAGTTCTAGAGCCAGGCTGCCTGGATGTGGCTCCCAGCTTCCCCCCTTGCTAATGCGCATCAGTTTCCCCAGTTGTGAAAAGAGCCTAACAGTATCTAGAACCTTCTTCATAGGATAGTTGTGAGGATTAAATGAATCCGCAAGTGTGAAGCACTTAGGGAAGTTCCTGGAACATCAAAAGCACCAGGTAAATATTAGCGGCCATTATTGTAACTCGACTAACCAATCGCCGGGAACAAACATTTCTATCACCTCCAGTTTTTCACTATTATAAACAACGCAGCAGGGGCGCCTGTAGGGCTCAGTCGGTTGAACATCTGATTTCAGCTCAGCTCACGATCTCACAGTTTGTGGGTTCAGGCCCCGCGTCGGGCTCTGTGCTGGCAGCTCAGAGCCTGGAGCCTGTTTAGGATTATGTGTCTGCCTCTCTCTGTCTGCCCCTCCCCCGCTCCTGCTCTGTCTCTCTCTCTCAAAAATAAATAAACACTAAAAAAAAGTTTTTTATAAACAGCACTGCAATGTAGACCTTTGTATTTCTTGAAAGTGGAAGTACTCGGTCAAATGGTGTAAACTTGTAACGTTTGGGTCGGTGCCATCGAGCTGCCTGTTAGAATATTGGCCGGTTTACACTCACTGACCGTGAACGGAGGCGCCCCTTTGTGTGTATCCTGGCCATCAGTCTTGTATGGATGGAAACTAATATTGGCTTGTTGTCTTAATCTGAATTTATTGGATTTATTAGTGAGGTTGAATATGGACACATGGATACTTACCAAATGTCCCTTTATATTTCTTCTCTGAATTTCCTGATATTTGTCGATTCATTGGTTGAGGTATTCATTGTTTTCTTATTGATTTATAGGAGCTCTATTTGGTTTGAATGAGACCTCTTTTTCTATTACATATGCAGCAATTATATTTTCCTGGTATTTCATGTATGTCTTATCTTAAAATTATAACTTTTTCTTTCGAAATAGTTTAAGACACCCAAGAAGTTGCACAATTAGTACAGAGATCTGATGTTGCCTTCACCCAGCTTCCCTCAATATCTTACATAACCATAGCGGATTGTCAAAATCAGGAAACTGTCCTCGGTGCAATACCAGTAAGTAAATTTTGAAGCTTATTTCAATTTTGCCTGTTTCTACAGGCACTTCTGTGAGTGTGTATGTGTAAATGGTTCTTGGAAATTTGGTCATATATGTAGATTTGAGTCACCCTCACCAAATCAGGAGACAGAACTGTTCCCTCACCACAAATAAAGTCCCCAGGTTACTCCTTAATAGTCCAAGCCACCCCCTCCCTAACTCCTGGCAATTACCAGTCTGTCTCTATCACCGTACTTAACAAATTAGTTAGATAATATTTTGTTTTTTATTGGCTATGATCTAATCACATACGCACGTTTATTACAGGAGCCATTTTTTTTAAAGAATTTTTTTTTTTTTTACATTTTATTTATTTTTGAGAGACAGAGAGAGACAGAACACAAGTCAGGGAGGGGCCGAGAGAGGAGACACAGAACCCGAAGCAGCTCCAGGCTCTGAGATGTCAGCACAGAGCCCGACGTGGGGCTCAAACCCACAAACTGTGGGGTCATGACCTGAGCCGAAGTCGGACGCTTAACCGACTGAGCCACCCAGGCGCCCCTAAAAGAACCATTTTTTAGTATGCTTATTCTTTTATTTTTTTTAATTTTTTAAAAAATGTTTTATTTATTTTTGGGGCGCCTGGGTGGCTTAGTTGGTTAAGCGTCCGACTTTCGCTTAGGTCATGATCTCGCGGTTCGTGGGTTCGAGCCCTGCGTCGGGCTGTGTGCTGATTGCCAGCTCAGAGCCTGGAGCCTGTTTCAGTCTGTGACTCCCTCTCTCTCTGACCCTCCCCTGCTCACGCTGTCTCTCTCTCCCTTTCTCTCTCCTAGAAATAAATCAAATATTAAAAAAATGTTTTATTTATTTTTGAGAGACAGAGAGAGACAGCATGAGCAGGGGAGGGGCAGAGAGAGAGGGAGACACAGAATCTGAAGCAGGCTCCAGGCTCTGAGCTAGCTGTCAGCACAGAGCCCAATGCGGGGCTCGAACCCACGAACCGCGAGATCATGACCTGAGCCGAAGAGGGACACTTAACCGACTGAGCCACCCAGGTGCCCCAAAAAGAACCATTTTTTAGTATGCTTATTCTTTTCTTAAACTGTATTTAAATTCAAGTTAGTTAACATATAGTGTAATAATGATTTCAGGAGTAGAATCTATTGATTCATCACTTACATGTAACACCCAGTGCTCATCCCCAACAAGTGTCCTCCTTAATGCCCATCACCCATTCAGCCCATCCCCCACCCATCTCCCCTCCAAGAACCCTCAGTTTGTTCTCTGTGTTTAAGAGTCTCTTGTGATTTGTCCCCCCTTTCTGTTCTTATCTTATTTTTACTTCCCTTCCTCTATGTTCGTCTATTTTCTTTCTTAAATTTCACATGAGTAAAATCCTATTTATCTTTCTCTGACTGATTTCACTTAGCATCATACACTCTAGTTTCATTCACGTTGCAAATGGCACAATTTCATTCTTTTTGATCGCTGAGTAATATTCCATTGTGTATATACGCCACATCCTCTGTAGCCATTCACCCGTCGATGGACATTTGGGCTCTTCCCATAACTTCCCATAACTTGGCTATTGTCGATAGCACTGCTACAAACATTGGGGTGCATGTGCCCCTTTGAATCAGCATTTTTGTGTCCTTTGTGTAAATACCTAGATGGAATCTTTCAGGGTGTAACCTTTGGAGATTGGCTTTTCTCACTCAGTCCTAATAGCTTGAGGTGAGGTGGATCCTGTCTGTTCCTTCTCATTTCGGGGTGGTGTCCCCGTGGTGTGTTTTTTTAATAGGTTTTGACTATTGCAAATAAAGCTGTTACGAATACTCAACGGTAGAGATTTTTGTGTGCATATATGCTTACATTTCTCCAGGATAAATACTCAAGGGTGTAATTGCTGGGTCATTTGCTAAGTGTATATTTAACTTTAGAAGGAACTCCCAAGCCGTTTTGTAGAGTGGCTGTGCCTTAACATTCTCACTGGCGATGAATGCAGTTCCAGTTGTTTCCTTTCTTCTAAACACTTGGGTGGGGTGCCTGGGTGGCTCCGTGGTTGACCATCCGACTGCAGTTCAGGTCATGATCTTGTGGTTTGTGAGTTCGAGCCCCACACTGGACCTGCTGCTCTCAGTACAGAACCGGCTTCAGATCCTCTCTCCCCCTCTCTCTGCCCCTTCCTTGCTTTCGCTCTCTTTCAAAATAAATAAACATTTAAAAAAAAACCTATTAATACCATTTATGGCATCTTCTGCCATTCAGAAGTTTATAAGTGTTTATGTGGTGAAGCTGTTAAATCTTTCCCTTTCTGGTTTCTGTTTCTTTTTTTTCTTTTTTCTTTTTAAAATATTTTTTTATTTATTTCTAGGAGAGAGAGAGACAGCGTGAGCAGAGGAGGGTCAGAGAGAGAGGGAGACACAGACCCGGAAACAGGCTCCAGGCTCCGAGCTGGCAGTCAGCACAGAGCCCGACGCGGGGCTCGAACCCACGAACCGCGAGATCATGACCTAAGCGAAAGTCGGACGCTTAACCGACTAAGCCACCCAGGCGCCCCTTCTGGTTTCTGTTTCTACTGTTTTGCTAAAACACCACACAAAGATACATTTTCTCATTGAACATTGATGACTTATTTTGTACACTTGAATCTCTGAGCTGCTGAATAAGGTTGAGCTCTACTTTTTAGTAGCTGGGCTCTACTTTTTACTTCTTTTTTGAAGATTTTGCTTTTAAGTAATCTCTGCCTACAGCGCGGGCCTCGAACTCACAACCCAGAGATCAAGAGTCACATGCCCCACCAACTAAGCCCTCCAGATGCCCATGAACTCTGGTATCTAATTGATAGATAATTGTTCCAATACCCTTACTGAATAAGCCACTTTTCCTTTATATACTAATTTTAAATGTATCTTTATCCTATAAAGCACAGTACTAAATTTCCATATGTATGATTTCCTGATTCTCAATTATGTGTCATTGATCTATTATCATATTCTTTTAACTATTGTAGTTATATAATTTATTTTCTATGTCTGCTAGGGGATAACTTTCTCATTATTATTCTTTTTTCTTTTCTTTTCTTTTTTTGAGTATGCTCCACAACCAACATGGGGCTTGGACTCACTACTCGGAGATCAAGAGTCATATGCCCTGCCGACAGAGCCAGCCAGGCGCCCCTATTTTTCTTTTATTCAAGTATTTCTGGCCTTTTCCTGCACGGTTATCTGTCCAGGTGAATCTTAACAATTCGTTTGTCAAGTTCCAAATTAAAACAAACTAGAACCAAGTACTAGAATTTTTAAAAAGTTTATTTATTTATTTTGAGGGAGAAAGCACGTGCACATGTGCGGAGAAGGGACAGAGAGAGAGACGGAAGGAGAGAGATTCCCAAGCAAGCTCCATGCTGTCAGTGTAGAGCCCGACTCTGAGCTTGAACTCACCCACCATGAGGTTGTGACCTGAGCCCAAATCAAGAGTCGGACGCCTAACTGACTGAGCCACCTGGGCACCGTCTAGAAATTTTAAATTACAATCTTGTTGAGTTTATAGGTAATTTGGGGGAAAATATTATCTTAGGCAGTGTGTCCTCTCACTCATGAACATGATGAACTTCTTCAGTAAGGTTTTGCTCAATGGCCACCAGTAAGTTTTATACTATTCTTCTTGGAGATTTTGCACACGTCTCGCTGGAATTAAATCTCAGATCTTCATACCTTAGTGCTTGGTCCTTCTTTGTGTTCCCTGGCCGTTCCAAGCTGACCCCCACTTAGAGCCCTGGGGACAGCTGTTCTCTGGGCTGAGATGCCCTTTCTCCTGGTCTCTTGCGCGGCTCGTCCTTCTCACTTGAGTCTCAGCATCGTGTCGCTTGCTTGGTCACTCGGACCCACCCCCTTATTGTACTTTGCAATGTTTGCAGAGCACTAGTCAGTCTCTTGAATTGTTTTCTTTAGAATGTAAGCTTAGGAGAGCAGGACCCAGCAAGCTCTTTACTGGGGTCCCCCTATGTTCTTGATAAATATTCACTTAATGAATGATGGAGAAGAGAATCCATGATCGAACTTCACATCGCCTTCTCTGTCCACAAGAGCCTGTTGTTGATGTTGGATACATATTCTTTATCACAGTCAATAAAAGTCACTGTTTTCCTAGATCTCAGGGCGCTTTTAGGAGAAGTGTCGAATTTAATCACACACTCTTGGCATCTCCCAATAAAACTGGGTGATTCTTCTTAAATCTGTCCGTACGATTGCTGCGTTGCATCCTGGGATGATATTAATAATAAAAGCCAACGAACACACAGCCTTTACCGTATTCTGGAATGGTTCTTAACGCTTTTCGTATTTTCATAGATTAACTCCTGACAACCCTATGAGGTAGCCATATCGTCATCCCCGTCGCACATATGAAGAAAGTGAGACACTGGGACTAAGTAGCTTGCCCAAATCAAACAGGCGAAACTAGGATTTCAACCCTACCGTCTTGTTCCTGATTCTGTGCTGCTAACCACGCAGTGTGTCTGTCATGATCTTTTATTTTACTCTACTAGAGCCAAAAGGCTTGTTTAGATGTTGCATCAGCCACACACACACAAAAATATCGTTCATTTTTTAAAGTTTTTTTTTTAATGTTTGTTTATTTTTGAGAGAGACAGAGCATGAGCGGGGGAAGGGCAGAGAGAGAGGGAGACACAGAATCTGTAACAGGTTCCAGGCTGTGAGCTTTCAGCACAGAGCCCAACACAGGGCTCGAACCTGTGAACCCTGAGATCATGATCTGAGAAAAAGTCGGACGCTTCACCAATTGAGCCACCCAGGTGCCCCTAAAATGTTGTTAATTCTTAAACTATGTTCTCTATTCTCATATAGTTTGTAATCCAAGTAGTTCATTAGAATAAAATTAAGAATCTTCACATGTTTTTCTTTGCTCTGATATAGTTTACATGATCTGTCTCTGGTAAGTTTGATATAAATTTGCCTGTAAACGCTATCAAAGATTAGCACCTTTTTTGGTGCAGAGGGAGGTAAATTTTTGATAACTTTTTCACTTCCGTCTATGGGGTGAATATACTCAGTATTTCCGGGGGCATTTCAGTTAGGAGTCATTTGAGAAGAGCAGAAACTATAACAGCCGATTTAAGCAGAAAAGGGGTGACG
Source organism: Proteles cristata cristata (assembly GCA_017311185.1). NCBI lineage: Eukaryota > Metazoa > Chordata > Mammalia > Carnivora > Hyaenidae > Proteles > Proteles cristata. Next base: position 361,035 of record JAESUZ010002765.1, on the reverse strand, counting down.
GGGAGGGAGGGGGGAGAGTGAATGCTTACAAAATTAGTGCAACGGTGGGAGGGGTGGGCTGTGGGTGGAGCTTCAAGGAGCAGCTCCCAGAACATTGTAGAACTGGCCTCCAAGGGCTGCTCCCAGTGGCAGGGCCAGAGGAGTGGACACGGGAGGCCAGCACCCCAGCGCAGGGTTCAAGTCCACACGGCTTCACCAGGACCCTTACCGCCGAGCGGATGCTCCATGCCTTTCCTCTGGACACCCGTGTAGCTATAAACTACCATCTTTTTCTTTGAGCTTTTTATTCGGAAATAATTTTAGATTTGCAGGAAAATTGCAAAGATGTTACAGAAAGTCTCTACATACCCTTCATTTAGCTTCCCCTAATCATGACATCCTGCATTTGTTAAAAGTAAAAAAAAAATAACTTTGGTACCAAATGATTAACTACAGACCTTATTCATTCCTATTCCACCAGATTCCTCACTGATGTCCTGTCTGTTCAGGATTCAATCCAGGATCCCACGCTGCATTTAAGCATCTTTTTTTTTTTTTTTTTTTTGGTAAATGAAATTATTTAAAAATAGCTGTTTAATGCTTATTTATTCTTGAGAGAGAGAGGGAGACAGAGCGCAAGTGGGGGAGGGGCAGAGAGAGAAGGAGGCATAGAATCTGAAGCAGGATCCAGGCACTGAGCTGTCAGCACAGAGCCTGACGCAAGGCTCGAACTCACCAACTGTGAGATCATGACCTGAGCTGGAGTCGGATGCTCAACTGACTGAGCCACCCAGGCGCCTCTTTAATGCAATTAATAATGCCTTTCTATGTTCTTTTGACTATATTTTGACCAAATTCCACAGAGTTAAGTGGGTGTGGTCTCATTTTTGCATTTTTTTCTAAGTAGTCTGAATTTTTGGTTTTGATTTTCACCTGATCTGAGTGATTTAGAAGGTGAAAATTGTTAATTATCCATACAATTTGATTTCTATTTTAGATATCTTTTCATATCCACTCTTTGTTTTTCCTGCATTGTGATCAGAAAATGTGGCATGAGGGGCGCCTGGGTGGCTTAGTCGGTTAAGCGTCTGACTTTCGCTTGGGTCATGATCTCGCGGTTCGTGGGTTCGAGCCCCGCATCGGGCTCTGAGCTGACTGCCAGCTCGGAGCCTGGAGCCTGTTTCAGTCTGTGACTCCCTCTCTCTCTGACCCTCCTCTGCTCATGCTGTCTCTCTCTCTCTCCTAGAAATAAAAAAAAAAAGAAAGAAAATGTGGCATGTACATTTTCCTTTCTTCAGTTTTTTAAAAATTAAAAAGTACACGGGGCGCCTGGGTGGCCCAGTCGGTTAAGCATCCAGCTCCTGGTTTCAGCTAAGGCCATGATCTCATGATTCGTGAGATCGAGCCCCGTGTCAGGCTCCGTGCTGACAGCGTGAGCCTGGTTGGGATTCTCTCCCTCCCTCTCACTGCCCCTCCCCTGCTCATGCTCTCTTTCTCTCACTCTCACTCTCAAAATAAATAAACAAGCTTTTTTTTAATGAATAAAAATAAAAAACTACAGAAAATAATGTAATGTTTAATTTTTTGAGGGGCGGCCATATTGTTTTCTGTAGTGAGCGCCCCATCGTACATCCCCCCAAGAGTGACCCCGAGGTTCTAGTTTTACCGCGTCCTCCGCTGTACTTCATATTTTTAATTTTTAAAAATAACAACCATTGTGGCTTTAATTTACGTTTCCAGCATTAACTTTTTTTTAATATTTTATTTATTTCTGAGAGAGCGCACGCGCGACAGAGAGACAGCATGAACAGGGGAGGGTCGGAGAGAGAGGGAGACACAGAATCTGAAACAGGTTCCAAGGTCTGAGCTGTCAGCACAGAGCCCGACGTGGGGCTCGAACCCATGAACTGTGAGATCATGACCTGAGCCCCCCAGGCGCCCCCAGCATTAACTTTTATAGGAGTATTTTAACAGATTGACGATGCAGATTGGAACAAAATTGATACCGTTATGCGTTGCCTATCACGTAACCCATTTTGATGAAAAAGGTCGAAACCATTTGACAAGAGACTAGCGATGCGTTTGAAGGGGGACATGGAGACAGAGGGGCCATGACTTGAGAGCACGGCCGCGGTGTCAGACAGACCTAGCCCGCTGCCCTCTGCCACGTCCTGGCCGTGTGACCCAGCAAACTGCTTCCTCACTGCGCTTCCCTCCTCGTCTGTCAACCGGGGGTGGTAATACATCAGCAGGGTGTGTGAGCCTTCAGCGGAAGGCCCTGTGGCATCGGGCACAGCGCCTGGCATTCGGTCATCCTCAGGAATGGTAGCTATTATGAGGATTGAGTTTTGCTCCGGGGTTTTCCAAGCGCTCCCCCACCCCCATAACGGGAGAGCCTGTATATTGCCCATGGGACCCAGGGGAGGGGACACTGCCTTCTCCGCTGGTGCCCGATGGGCAGGCCCGGGGTGGCTTATCTAGGCTTGGCCCCCAGGGCTGGGGACAGCACTGTGGGGAGATTACAGAGGCTACAGACTGGGCTTGGCTGATCTGCATTTTCAAAACCTGCAGAATCACACTCTGGGCGGGTCACCATAACTCAAAGTGTCAAGAAAGTGTTCCAGGCAGTCGAGGGATAGGATGCCTGGATTCCACACTCAGTGCTGGTCCTGATGACTTTGACCTTCACTGGTCTCATCTCATTTTTTTTTTAATGTTTAATTATTTATTTGGGGGAGAGAGACAGACCATGAGTGGGGAAGGGGCAGAGAGGGAGGGAGAGAGAACCCCAAGCAGGCTCAACACTCAGCACGAAGCCTGATGCGGGGCTCGATCTCACAACTGGTCTCATCACATGCAAGCAGATGTCCAGGTCCTCGCAAGGCCCTCAAGGTGGATGGGTCAGCTCCCCACCTGTCCTCCTTGCCCTTGAAGGTACAGGAGAAAGGCCATGACCCTGGCAATTTCTAGGCTCTTAACCCGTTAGGAATGGGCAGCCGACTCAAGCCTTCCTAAGGAAGCCTAGATTCAGGCCATTCGTGGGCCTTGGGCAGGAGAGAAGCTCTGACCTCCTGCAGCGTTTAGAGCTTAAAGAATTGAACTTGAGACTCAGAAGCACGGAGTGGAAAGTGGACTCGATGCAGAGTGAGGCAGAACCGAGAGGAATATTCTAAGAAGGCTTCCGGTTGCAAGTAATAGACACTGGAGTAAAAAGGCCATTTATGTGCCTCTGCCCCACCTCTGGCTCCCCCGCTTGGCTGTGCCCACACGCCCACCCCCATGCATGCTAACGCCTAAGCATCTCCCATGTGACCCTCGTTTCTCCCCCTCCTGCCCCTTCTAAGACCAGAGGTGTGTGTGTGTGTGTTTGAGGCCCTCCGGTTCTCTGTAAACAGTTCAAGGAGAACTAAAGAGACGGCATGGAAAAGTTCTAAACATTACTTAATGTTACCTTGAATGAAAAAAAAAATCCTACTGATATTTAGTTCTTTAAAATCTGAGCAGGGGCGCCTGAAGGGCTCAGTCAGTTAAGCGGCCGACTTCAGCTCAGGTCATGATCTCACAGTTTGTGGGTTTGAGCCCCACATCGGGCTCTGTGCTGACAGCTCAGAGCCTGGAGCCTGCTTCAGATTCTGGGTCTCCCTCTCTCTCTGACCCTCCCCTGCTCACACTGTCTCTCTTTCTCAGGAATAAATAAAACATTAAAAACAAATTTTAAAAAAATTTAAAAAGTAAATAAATAAAATAAAGTCTGAGCAGTGGGGGGCACCTGGGTGGCTCAGTCAGTTAAGCGGCCAACTTTGGCTCAGCTCATGATCTTGCAGTTTGTGAGTTTGAGCCCCATGTCGGTTTCTGTGCTGACAGCTCGGAGCCTGGAGCCTGCTTCAGATTCTATGTCTCCCTCTCTCTCTGCCCCTCCCCAGCTTTCACTGTCTCTCTCAAAAAAATAAACATTTAAAAAATCTTTTTTAATCTGAACTTTTTACTTACTTTCTCATAAATAGACTGGTGATTAATGTAGGGCCTGACAATAAAAGACATAGCTCTGGGATTTAGTCAATATTCCCTTAAAAATATGTACACACACACACACACACACACACACACACACACACACACACCCTCTCCTACCCCTTCTGGAGCACATGGCTCAGCCATCAATTCTAGGAAGTCGCCTTCTGTCTCCCTCCTCCTCTGTAGTGGGTAGTGGGCTCTGTCCAACTTGGCTCACTCAAGGCCAGGGCTGATTTTCAGAAGCACCAAGGACAGCTGCCATCTTTGTTGGCTGGACAGGGTCCCCACATGGCCCAATTTCCAACTCTGCAAACTTATCCCTCAGAGGTACTCCTTGACAGAGGGTCACCCCTTCATCTCCTTCCCAGAGCAGATTCCTTAGCAGGTTGAAGACCCAAGACGTCTTGCAGAGAAGACCCCGTTAGCCGCAGTAACTGGGACAGGTGGCCTGTACCCCTGGCTCCCAGACACCGGGCCCACCCGCTGGCCATCAGCCCCCGGACCTTCCTCAGCTACAGGAGGAGGTGTGGGAAATAAGGCCCCACTCCACTCTCGCTGGCCCTTCCAGGAAGACAGAGAAGCCATTGAAGCCCAAGTTGTTTTTTCCAGCGCCATGGGGGTGCCAAGAGGGGAGCATTTAGGCCTAAACAGATACACCCACACCTTAATCCTGCCCTTTATCTCCCACTCTGGGACCTTCGGTGAGTCCATTTATCCTGACCGGTGGTAAAGACGACGACCCCTGACATTTATGGAGGACGCACTGTGCGCCGTGTTGTGCACCTGTCTCACGGTCGAGGGTGCTGACCGTTACGGCCTTTACACAAGGCAGAGCTCACTCATCCACACGTCAGGGGCTCCACGGCTTGAACATGATACTTTTGTCTTTGTGAATAGACAGAAAGCTCTTATTAATCTCCATATTTCCTACAGCTCTGGGCACGATGCCTGCACAAGGCAGGACACGATAAATATTACATTTAGTTAAGTGCCGTTGAAGGAACAAGTTGGTGACGGTGCGGAGTGTTGGGGGAGGGGGGGGTCTCCTCAGCCCTCCTCAAATGAACGCACAACCCAAATCACAGAGCGCGCGTTGCAAAGGCTATAGGTCAAGTCCACGGCCACTCTCACACCCTCAGCCCTGCCCAAGACCCAGGTTCAGTCGGAGCAAGGACTGGAGTCCTGGAAATGGATACCACTAATGGTCGGCAGGGGGCGCGCTGGGCGCCATGTCAATAACCGGTTCGTTTCCTCCAGGCTGGGTGCAAAACGGAAGGAGACCTCTCTCTCCCCGGCTGCCTGGGAGCTGGTATAAAACACCACCTAAAGGAGACGCTGGAGAAGGGAGCTCAGGACTCACGTTCGCCTAAGAGCAGTGACACAGTTGTTCGTCGTTTAGAAGCCTTTGGGACGTTTTTGTTGCAAAGGAGATATTTTTGTTCCATCTCATAGTTATGCATACAGTCGTGTTGAACATCAAAAGGAGCATGATCTCGGACAGCAGCCGCGCATGACCCTGGGCACGTGATTTACACCCTCCCCAGGCCTCAGCTTGCTCGCCCAGAAAGATGGCGTTTAAAGGTCATTTGAGCTCAGACAACTGATTTCTACTCCACTGATGAGTCCAGAGCCAGAAGGTAAGTAAAGTTGTGCGGTGCTTAGGTCGTCTGTCCTAGCTGTCACCGGGACAGTGGCCCTCAGTAAACGTTCACTGGCTCCAACCCTGAGCTGAGTATACGTTCTCAGTTCTGTCACCAAACTCTTTGGAGCTCTATGGAATAATTTCCTTTTTTTCATTAAATCTCTGGGGGGCAGGGAGGGAAGTCTATTTTGAATTTTAAACAGTCACCTTTTACAAATGCAGTTTTCACTCTCGTTCTTTGAGTGCTTCTTCTGGGCCAGACACCTACGTGCTGACGGCTTGGCACACGTGACCACATTTAACTATATTCGTCTCTCACGACAACACGGTGATGCAGGAGTTATTTTTTGGTTGTTTTTAGGTGCAGGAGTTATTAATCTCCATTTGATGGATGAAGAAACTGAGGCACAGTGAAATTAAATAACCTGGGGGCGCCTATTGAATGGCTCAGTCGGTCGAGCGTCTGACTTCGGCTCAGGTCATGATCTCACAGTTCATGGGTTCGAGCCCCGTGTGGGCTCTGTGCTGACAGCTCAGAGCCTGGAGCCTGTTTCAGATTCTGCGTCTCCTTCTCTCTCTGACCCTCCCCAACTTGTGCTCTGTCTTTCTCTGTCGCTCAAAAATAAATAAATGTAAAAAAAGAGAGAGAAAGAGAGAAGCAGCGAAAGCAGAACTCTCTCCCTGCCCCCCACACCCTCCCGTCCCCTGCTCGCGGCAGCTCTCGGCCTCGGGAACTGCCAATCCCTGGACACCCCACCACTTCTGATCAACAGAGCTGGGGGGCACCAGTTGGTGGAGCAAGTGACTCTTGATCTTGGAGTTGTGGGTTCAGGCCCCACGCTGGGTGTACAGATTACTTAAAAAAATAAAATCTTACAACAAAACAAAAACAAAAACAAAAGCCAGAGCCGGGTCTGGGAGGCAGCAAACCCCCGAAGGCTAAGGAAAGGCGCTCCTGAACTCCACCAGGATCCAATCCTGACTCGACAGTTTGCTCCCGAGGCTGAAGAACACCGCCTCCGTCACATAGGGAGAGCCTCTCTGCCGCTCCTCACCCCACCTCACCCCTCCCCCGGCCCCCCCCCTCCCCCCCGAGTTCTGCAGCCTGTAGCCAGAGGCACCGGAGTGACTTGCTGAGTGCTGGGGTTTGGAACTAAGACCCCTGCGGTGTAGCTGGCATGGGTCCAATCAGGTCAGTCCAGTTACCATGGCAACCCAATCCGCTGCAGGAGCCGCTAGTGCTCAGGTCTTATTTGGACTTAGAACTGCAACAGAGAGACCTAGAGATGGCCCGCTGGTGGTGGGGGAGAGAGAGAGAATCTCAAGCAGGCCCCGCGCTCAGTGCAGAGCCCCATCTGGGACTCGATCTCACCAACAGTGAGATTATGACCTGAGCCGAAATCAAGAGCTGGACACTTAACCGACTGGGCCACCCGGGCGCCCCCAAACTCAGGATTCTACTTAAAAATCAGGTGGCTGTTTTCCCCACTAGAGCAGTGCTAAGTACCCATGAGGGCATTTGGAGAAGGTGCTAGCTCTCATTTCTCTGCCCGCACCCCCAGGCCTCCAAATGTCCCGTGCCTTGCATGCCTCCGGGCCTTCACCTCTCCTTCTGGACACTCATCTTCTCTTCCCCTTTTAAAACCCCGCTCTGGGGGCCCCCGGGTGGCTAAGTCAGGTAAGCGCCCGACTTCGGCTCCAGTCATGATCTCGCGGTTTGTGGGTTCGAGTTCCGCGTTAGGCTCTGTGCTGACAGCAGAGCCTGGAACCTGCTTCAAATTCTGTCTCCCTCTCTCTCTGCCCCTCCTCCACTCTGCCGCTCCTTCCCCTCAAAAATAAAAATAAACATTAAAAAAATTTTAAACCTCACTCTGTTGTTTTCTCCATGACGCTTTTCCTGAGCTCTGTCAGAGCTACTCACTCCTGTTAAACCTCCTTCCTTTATGTTTTGTAACTGTGATTTTCCATTTCTCTCTTTACCTTGATTATTTATTTAAAACAGCAGTCTCTCCCCAAGTTCCTGGAAGGTAGGGATTATGGATCATTTGTTTGTTCCCCAAATTTATCATGATGTGCTTTACAAATGTTTATAGAGTTAATTACATTGAATACATGGGGGTGTATACTTGTTCAAACAGATTTTCTTTTCCGATGGTTTCATTTTGGTATAAGTTTGCTTTTAGTTTAAGGAATCAAAGCATAATTGGATATGTAGTCTTCAATGCATTACAATAACTTTAATCTATTCCCCATGTTGAGGGTTGCAAAACTGGAAGTCAAAAAGGTTTTTCCCCTCATTTGTGTCTGAATGAGAGAAAGAATGAGGGGGAGGGGAATGCCTCCAACATTTCATCTGTGATGAAAAACTATAGACGTAGAGGGATGCCTGGGTGGCTCAGTCATTTAAGTGTCTGACTTCGGCTCAGGTCATGATCTCACGGTTTGTGGGTTCGAGCCCCACATCGGGCTCTGTGCTGACAGCTCAGAGCCTGGAGCCTGCTTCGGATTCTGTGTCTCCCCTCTCTCTGCCCCTCCCCTGCTTGTGCATGCGCTCTCTCCCTCTCTCTCACTCAAAAAGTAATAAACATAAACATTTTTTTTTAACTGTAGAAGTAGAATGTAGACTTGCAGTTCTAGCTTCTGGCTCATACAAAAGAAAGAATATAAAAATCAGGAAGGCTGTTTTGTCTATAAGAATCTTTTACTCAGGATTGCATAGCTCAACACCCTCACCTAATGCCTCTGGTGAGAACACAGGTATGAAGGCAGAAATAAGTTACTAAAGATCGCAGGTGGTTAATATTAACTTCCTTTTCTCTCATGAATAAACTATCGTCCGGAACAAATGGGTGAAACTCAGAGGCCTTTCAACTAAACCAGGCATCGGCAAACTTTCTGGGAAGGGCCAGGTGGTAAATATTTTAGGCTTCGCAGGGCAAAGGGCCTCTGAGGCACCTACTCAACTCTTCGGAGTGCTGTAAAATCAGCCAGAGACGCACATGAACGAACGGGCACACAGCGGTGTCCAATAAAACTTTATTTACAAAAACAGGTGGAAGCTGGGTTGGGCTTTCTGGCTGTGGGTTGCCGAGCCCTGAATGAAACTCTCCATCTTCAGGTGTGCCCATCCGTTCTCTTAAACGCAGGTGCACATATAAACAGCCAACCAAGTTGTAAGGTTACTATGGTGTTGCAGTTTTATTTTATTTTATTTTATTTTATTTTATTTTATTTTATTTTATTTTATTTTATAGTGTTTATTTAGTTTTGAGAGAGAAAGATAAGCAGGGGAGGAGCAGAGAGAGAGAGAGAGAGAGGGAGACACAGAACCCGAAGCAGCAACATGCTCTGAGCTGTCAGCACAGAGCCCGACGCAGGGCTTGAACTCACAAACTGTGAGATCATGACCTGAGCCGAAGTTGGATGCTTAACCAACTGAGCCATCCAGAACCCCCAGGTGTTACCATTTTAACACAGAATCAAATGGGTGGAAACAAATCAAAACCTGAGTCTGAATGGTGGCTTCCAATCCAGAATGATGGCTGTGGCTTCTTGCAGGGTGGGAAGGAGGGGGAGCGGGGCAGAGCCCACCTCCTGCTGTCGCTGGCCCCTTCCTTGCCCAGCCCCCCACCGTCTTCAAGGAGAGGGAGCCTGGGGCTGTGCTGATCTACTGCGAGGTTGGGAGAGCACAACACTAGCAGGACCTTGGGCCGGAAGTGTGGCAGAGAAAGCCTGACACTGCCCCAACTGGAAGTGTTGACTTGTAATCGATGTAGGACAATAAATTTGCTTTTTGTACCAGTCGGGAGATTTTTCGTGGCTTACTGTATTAGCCAGGGTTCTCTGGAGAAACAGAACCCACCCAACAGAATGACATATACATGGGGCGCCTGGGTGGCTTAGTCGGTTGAGCGTCCGACTTTCGCTTAGGTCAGGATCTCACGGTTTGTGGGTTCGAGCCCCGCGTCGGGCTCTGTGCTGACTGCCAGCTCAGAGCCTGGAGCCTGTTTCAGTCTGTGACTCCCTCTCTCTCTGACCCTCCCCTACTTATGCTGTCTCTCTCTCTCTCTCTCTCTAGAAATAAATAAAAATATTAAAAAAAAAAAAAGGGGGCGTCTGGGTGGCTTAGTCGGTTAAGCGTCCGACTTTTGCTTAGGTCATGATCTCGCGGTTCGTGGGTTCGAGCCCCGCATCAGGCTCTGTGCTGACTGCCAGCTCAGAGCCTGGAGCCTGTTTCAGTCTGTGACTCCCTCTCTCTCTGACCCTCCCCTGATCATGCTGTCTCTCTCTCTCTCTCTCTTCTAGAAATAAATAAAACATTAAAAAATTAAAGAAATATATTTAAAAAAAAAGAATGACATATACGTAAGAGGGGGCTTATTACAGGCGTTGCTTACGTGCTGGTAGAGGTTGAGAAGGCCCACGGTCTCCCGTCTGCGAGCTGGGGACCCCGAACAGCTAATGGCACCATTCAGTCCGAGACCAAAGGCTTGAGAATGGGGAGCGTCAATGTCCAGAGGCAGAAGGAGACGGGGGCCCCAAGCTGAGAGACTTCGCCCTGCCTCCTTTCTGTTCCGATGAGATCTTCAGCCACATCAGTGAGGGCATCTCCTTACTCGATCTGCCGATTCAAATGCCAATGTCTTCTGGAAACACCCTCCCACACACTCCCAAAAATAATGTTCTGACCAGCTGTTTGGGCATCCCTTAGCTCAGTGAAGTGGACACATAAAATTAACCATTACAATGACAATAAAAGTAACTTTTACCAAAAGAAAGTTAAAAAAAAATCTTAGTATCTGAGAATATATTTAAGACAAGCCCTGTTATTAAACGAATTTCTGTTTAACGACCCCAGTGAGATAGAGTAGGGTGGCCTTTGGAAGCTGCAAACCTGCCTGTACTACTTTCCAGAGCCCTGCACGGAGTTCACAGAGTCAAGGGTAAATTTCTTCACCACGGAGCGCAGTGAGGCGAGATTATGTCACGGTGAGGAACGCTCCCCGGGAGAACTGGCTCGGAGCAGCAAATACTTAGTTCTTACATGGCTCCATGTCCATCACAGGTTAGCCAGGGCGTCTGCTCGGTGACCTCCCCTGTAGGAGCCCAGTGACAGAGCTGCCACCATTTTGAACACTGCCATCACTGTGGCACAGAGGAAGACAATGGAGGTCTTTCAGCAGAATCGATGGCTGCAGTCCAGAAGTGACGCATTCAATGTTGCTCACGAGTCACTGGCCGGAGATTATCCCCGGACCACCCATTCCAGGAGGGAAAGTGCATTCCTACCAGCCACCCAGGAGGCCACGGCCACGTTTGCTATCAGACGCAGCATTCTAGATCTGCCACATTCCTCCAGTTTCATTAACCATCTGTGGCAGGTCTAGTTTGTAAGAACATGGTAAGGAATTTGTGCTTCGATAGGGTGGAGGGGGGACTAAGAGAAAATCTCTGGCCAGAGAGGGTAAAAAAAGTTAGTTTAAAATAAGAACAGGGGGCGCCTGGGTGGCTCAGTCGGTTAAGCATCCGACCTCGGCTCAGGTCATGATCTCACAGTTCATGAGTTCGAGCCCCGCGTCGGGCTCTGTGTTGACAGCTCAGAGCCTGGAGCCTGCTTCAGATTCTGTGTCTCCCTCTCTCTCTGACCCTCCCCTGCTCACACTGTCTCTGTCTCTCTCTCAAAAGTAAATAAAACGTTTAAAAAAAAAACTTTAAAAAAATGAATAAAAAGAGAACATTACTGGGGCACCTGGGTGGCTCAGTCAATTAAGCATCTGACTCAGGTCAGTTTGTGAGTTCGAGTCCCGTTTTGGGCGAGCACCACTTTTCTCTGTCTCTCCTCTCTCTCTCTACCCCTGTGGGGTTCTTTCTTTCTCTCTGCCTCTCAGTCATGTGCTCTCTCACTCTCTCTCAAAAAAAAAAAAAAAATGAGAGCATTACCTTGATGACTCAGCTATTTAAACTTCTGGGTTAATAATGGCAGGGGAACTGGTGGGACCTTAGCTAGTATCAGGAGGCAAGAATTCCTGTCCCCTTCAAGGGTCCTTCTAGCTGAGCTAAGAATCAAATTGACAAGACACAGGATAGCAGGAAGAAAGCAGATTTAATATCGTGCGTACAGGGAACCCACACAGACGTGGAAATTCCCAAGACAGGCAAAGTGAGGTGCGCACGCCGTTCTGAACTAAGGAGACCAGGGAAGGGGTCTCAGACTTGAAAGGGAAGGAATGTAATTCACAGGAAGATGAAAACGCGTCCATGTTTGGAAAACCGGTGTTTGCCCTGCTGTACGGCCAGGTCACTCACGATAAAATGTATCTCCGGTAATAACCCTGCTTTCTGGAAAGTTCCTCTTAGTTTCTTCTACATAGTTAAGGGAGGGGCAAAATTCCTCTAAAGCCTGTAGGGTCTCGATTGCCTTCAGCTCAAAGCAATCCCCGTGCCGAGGTGGCTCATCTTGGGACAGCCCGCCCTCGGCCCTACGCCAGCCCACAGCGCGCCCTCCTCTGGGGGCGACACACCCCGATGCACAGGGGACAGCTGGGTGCGTGAGCAGGCCTGAGCCGCAGCCTCTTCCTGCTCCCTGATCAGGCGCTTTTGTTCAGTAAATAATCTGTACAGCCCAACAGGCGGGGTACCAATTCATTGGTCAAAAATTCCACATAGGTCGTGGGCAAACAGAAATGGTTGGTCACCCGTACTTACGTGGTAGCTCTGGGTACCAGGGTCAGTTTGTCTATTCTGCTAAATTTCTCAATATTTGGGCAGAGCTAGCTTAACAAAAAGACCATGGGGACTAGACAGACTTGGGTTCAAGTCCCTCTGTTGCTGCTTAATAGCTTCAAGACCTCAGGCTCCTCTGAGCCTCAGCTTTCCCATCCATCCAATGGAGGAAGGTAGTATCTACCTTATGAGGTTGCGGAGAGGCTCCTTTAAGGAACCGAGGTCTGTAAAGGGACAGGGAAGTGCAGCTGTGCTCCTGGGGGTGGTTGGTTGAATTCCACAGAACTGGACGGGAGGTCCTTCCTGGCAGGATGACCTGCACAAACAATTGACGGGCATCCATCAGTATTGAGCCCGCTCGGACTTCAATACCACTTACAAGTTAAAACACTGCGAATGACGGCCAGCAAACTTAATATTTAACCCGAGCTTTAACTGGAGACCTCTGTTCCTTCAGCTGCTCAGTTCACTGGAAAATTCTCAGGCCTCCCAGGAGAAGCAGAAATGAGCACATCTTCCTAGCTCTCCGGGGCCATGGGCTGGTTCGGCGCAGAAGCGACCAGCCTAACATAGCAGTTTCCACATCAGAGTCGCCGTTCATCGTGGAGATGTTTGAACTTAAACTTGGACATTTCATTAAAATTTTTTTTTATGTTTATTATTGAGAAAGACAGAACAAGTGGTGGAGGGTCAGAGAAAGAGAGGGAGACACAGAACTGGAAGCAGGCTCCAGGCTCTGAGCCGTCAGCACAGAGCCCGACATGGGGCTCGAACCCACAAACTGCGAGATCATGACCTGAGCCACTTAACCGACTGAGCCACCCAGGTGCCCCCAAATTCTTATTTCTGAGTAAGTAGTGCAAAAGAGTCCTGTAACTCATTAATTAGCCTTAATGAAGAGTGTTGACTCTTCCTTACTTTCTGTCCCCCACCCCAGTGGTGAAACCATGAAACCAAATGCAAAAGCTTGGACACTGTGCAAGAAGACAATAGCAGTTATAGGAGATAGTGCCGTCCAAACGTATCAGCAATAATTGATAGCACTGTGTCCTCTCTCAAGTTACTGAGTAAACATTAAAAATAGAAACATGGCTTGCCTGTGTTTCAAATGCGGTATCATTTTCTGACTATGAATACTATCTTTCCGTATACTCAACAACCAGGCGCTACCCAGTGTATCTTTCCTACATGACCCATTGGGAATGGTGGACCATTATGGAGGTCCTGAGCAGGGAGAAGGGATCCGGAGAGTCCTTGAAGCAGGGCGCTTGGGCTGGGCTTTAAAAGGGGGGTGGTCCTTGGGCTGTGGTGACAAGAGGAACGCTTCACCTCCACCAGGCTCGTTCTGTTGCCAAGGAAAACATCACGCGGGTCCCATCTCCTTGCCGCAGGTGTGGACAGCTACGGTTCTCTTCCAAAGTTCCATTTGCTCGCTGCAAGGGAGTTCTTAGTCTCCAGGAGTTAAGCAGCTATGGCTCCTAAGCAGGGTTTCATCTTCCACCCCCCCCACCAGCCACCACCACTGCATAAAGAAGGCCTTTAGCTGGAGAGGTGTGGCCGCCATGCTTCCTTAAGAGGGATTAGACCCCATTTCCAGTCTCCCAACATTCCTGAGACTTTGCCAACTCCTCGGGACAGAGAGATTCTTGTTTCTTTCTAGAGATGATCTTAGGAGGTGTTAGTCATATGGGAAAGCTTAGGTTGTTTCCTTATTATGGGTAACTTCTAATAAAATCAATCTGGGTTTTTAGCATATTTGGTGGAAGCCAGGTCTTCAAATGTAGCTGATTATTTAATTTTTTAAAATCCTTATATTTGAGACAGAGCACGAGCAGGGAAGGAACGGAGAGAAAGGGAGATACAGAATCTGAAACAGGCTCCGGGCTTTGAGCTGTCAGCACAGAGCACAATGTGGGGCTCCAGCTCATGAACTGCGAGGTCGTGACCTGAGCCGAGTCGGACGCTTCACCAACTGAGCCACCCAGGATCCTCTAAAAGTAGCTGATTTTATTTTATTTATTTTTTTAAACTTTTTTTACATTTAAAAAAATTTTTAACATTTATTTTTGATAGACTGTGAGTGGGGGAGGGTCAGAGAGAGAGGGAGACCCAGAATCTGAAGCAGGCTCCAGGTTCTGAGCTGTCAGCACAGAGCCCGATGCGGGGCTCACACCCAGGAGCGGTGAGATCATGACCTGAGCCGAAGTGGGACACCCAACCGACTGAGCCACCCAGGCGCCCCATAAAGTAGCTGATTTTAAATGGAGTCTCAGAGTGGAAAGAACACAGGCTTTGGTATTACTGTTAACTCAAGCCAAGCGAGCTAGACAAGTCTAGGGAAACAAGATTGGAATCAAGAACAGCCAGAGAAACATCAGTTGCCCTGGGGATGAACACAGGGAGCTCTGGATATATTTAAACTATGTGTCACATGACTAGACTCCACTTGGGCAGAAGTAAAACATGTTTTCCTTTAAATGATTAAACTTAGTTGAACTTAGTTCAAGAAAATGTCTTTTTCCGTCTGCCCCCCGCTCCCCCTCCCCCCAGGCTTAAAGAGTTTCAAGATGAGATTTGTTTTCTTAAAGAGAAAACTTAATAGCTTCCAAGTCAGACACATCGATGGACTTAGAACACCCAGATGACTTCAAATAACGATTTGGCCCATCTCCTTCATCTGGATGGTTAAGACTGCATGTCAAAAGAAAATTTAAAAAACGGGGAAAGTTAGAAAACCTTCCTTGGTCTGTTGATAATAAAACGAATGGACATGAACTTGAATTCTGTGTTTATTCCATTTTCTCTGACATAAAGTTTTAATCCTTCCTCCCGGAATGATAAACCAGTAACATTTCAAGTCGGTGGTTGGGAAAGGTGAGCCTAAACTACATTTTACCAATCCTTCTGCAACTCAGGATTCCGGTTAATGCCAAGTCAAGATGGGTGAGTAAGGCTCACGATGTTGGCACTGTTTTACTTCGGAAAAGTTGGGTTTTTAAGTAAGTGGGAAAGAGAAAGAAACCGAGTGTGAGTCCCATACAGGCAGAACCAACGATAACATCCCTAGGGTTGAAGAAGTTTCCGTATTTGGGGGTTAGTTCACCCAGAATAATAAGCCTTTTCTTTTCTTTTTTTTTTTTTTAATGTTTTATTTATTGCTAGGAAAGAGAGAGAGAGCATGAGCAGGGGAGGGTCAGAGAGAGAGGGAGTCACAGACTGAAACAGGCTCCAGGCTCTGAACTGGCAGTCAGCCCAGAGCCCGACGCGGGGCTCGAACCCACGAACCCCGAGATCACGACCTAAGCGAAAGTCGGACGCTTAACCGACTAAGCCACCCAAGCGCCCCAATCCTTTTCTTTTATTATCCAATGACCAAAAGCTAGAATTAATGATTAGTACCTATTGGTATTTCCTTTTCTTTTTTCTTTTTTTTTTTTTCCTGGGAGGGGAAAGGATGCTTTCTCTGTTCCCACTTTTTGTAATTTTTCTTTCCTAATCGTGGTTGCTTTTTCTGATGCGGGATTTGGATGAGGGGCAGAGGCAGGCTCTGGGATGGGGCAGGAGGGGAGGCATGGGTGATGAGCTTACAACTCGCTCAAAGAAAGGCTGGAGGGGGGGGTCACCCCTTTGCTCCTCAGTCTTAGGTCCCTCCGGGCGCGGCAGGCAGAGGGGCGGACATTAGAGGCCTGGGGGCCACTGAGATGCAGGCCCTGTTCATCATCGTAATCCTCAGCTGTTTGTACCCCTTCCCCCGAGTTGAACCACTGAGGGCTGAGAGGCTCGGAGAGGCTCTGGTCGGCACGGCTGTGATGTCACCTCCCTTCTCTCATCTCGTTCGTTCTCTCACAGGCCTGAGAGTTTGCCCGGGGAGTGTTTCCCGTAAATGAACGAAAAGGCCAGCCAAGGTCTCCCCGAGCCCTGGCTGCACGCGGCTGGTCTCCGTTCCGGGCGGCCGGGACCTGGCCGACTCGGGTCGCGGAGCTGCAAGGGGGTCCCGACCCCAGGCGGGAGGAGGAGACGAGGAAGAAGGCTGAGGAGGGGACGCTCCGCTCCGGATGTCCGTGACCCCTACCGCCCACGGGCTAGGACCCCACCCCCGCCTTTCGGCCGCCCCTGGTTCTGGCCCTCGTCCCTGGGCCTGGACCCCTCACCCCCGACCCGGATCTGCGCCAGGCAAGGTCTGCACCCCCGCAGCTCATCCACGCCCCTCAAGCCCAGGTCTGCACCCTGGTGGTCCGTCGCCCCTCTAGAGTCCTCACTCCTCCACCCCCAGGCGCGCATCCGTACCCCCAAACCCCGGCCGCGCCCCCTCCCGCGTCCCCACCCCTACTCCTGGTCCCTACCCCAAACCCCGGCCGCGCCCGCTCCCGCGTCCCCGCCCCCATTCCCGGATCACCCCCCAGCCCCCGCACTCGAGTCTGCACCCCCAGTACCCGGCCGCGCCCGCTCCCGCGTCCCCGCCCCCATCCCCGATCGCGTCCCCCCACTCCCGCGCCGGGTCCGCACCCACGCCCCGGCGCGCCCTTCCCGCGTCCCCGCCCCCATCCCCGATCGCGTCCCCCACTCCCGCGCCGGGTCCGCACCCACGCCCCGGCCGCGCCCCTTCCCGCGTCCCCGCCCCGGCCGCGCTCCCGCCCGGGCCGCGCGGCGGCGGGGAGACGCGGCTGCTGGGCGGGCGGCGGGGGCGCCATGGGCAGCGGCAGCAGCCGGAGCGGCCGGGCCCTGAGGCGGCTGCGCGGCCCCGACAGCAGGCCTGCGGGGCCCGGCGGGGCCGCCTCGGAGGGCGGGGCGCGGCCTCTGGTCTCGGCGACGGCGGCAGCCGCCCCGGTGGAGGCCCGGGAGGCGGAGGCGGCGGAGGCGGCGGCCGGCCCCGACCCCGGCCCCGCGGCGCTCCCCGACGGCGGGGACGAGACCCTGCGCCTGCTGGACCAGCTGCTGGCCGAGTCGGCGGCCTGGGGCTCGGGGGAGTCGACCCCGCGGAGCCCCGCGCGACCCGGACCCGCAGGCGGCGCCGGGAGCCGGGTGAGTGTCGGCGGGGCCCGCGGAGCCGTCGGGGCCGCGCTCTGCCCCCAGCGCCCCGGCCGCGCGCGCCCCCTCCCGCCTCGGCTCCCGCCAGGCTCCGTCGCCATGCGCGCTGCCCTGTCCCCCTCTGCCCCGAGGGTCACCCCCCGTCTCCGTGTCTCCGAACGCCTCCGAGGTCTCTGCTGATCACGCGGCTTCTTCCCAGACCCCCCCCATCTTCCCCCTCCCTGCTTCTTCCGGGTGCTGGTCTCACCGCCTCCCGCTTGGGGTGACAGCGCGGGGGGTACACCCCGTGGCAGAAATGCGGCTCCCGGGCTGTCTTCTGGCCAGACGTCGCCTTTCTTTGCTTTTAGAACCGCGCGTCCAGCCTCCTGGCCCAACACCCCAGACTCCTTCCAGACTCCCGGGCTGGGAGCTGGGGGTGGGGGGTGGGGTGGAGGGGGTGCTGGCTCTTCTCTCTCAGCAGGAGGCTCTTAAGTGGTGGGACGGGTAGCAAACGGTGGTTCACAAGTGCCCTGTGCGTCGGACACATCAAGGTCCTTGCCTTGCTGGTGAGGCGATTCGCATGCTGCTGGCTATTTCTGCCCTGCTGTGGGGTCTGGCTTCGGCTGCGCGATCCTCTCGTCCAGCACACTTGTCATAACAGCCCCGTTGTTCTAGAAAAGCAACAAAAATGAGCACTCCGGTTTGGCAGCCGTCTTCACTCCAGCAGAGCAGAATGAACAAGATCTTTACTATCAGCTCCTGGGCTTGGGGGGTACGCCAAAGACAGCACCCCCCTCCGCCGGAGCCCCCACAGGCCTTGCCTAACTGCTGGGGACCGAGGGGCAGGGGACGCGAGGGAAGGGTTTTCCTGGGCCGCCACCGAACTGTAGAGCCCTGAAAATGCCCCCGTGAGGGCTGGGGAGGGGCATTGGCTCAAACCAGACAGTGCAGAGCGCCTTTCTCCGGGTCCTCCTGCCCATCCCCCCCACCCCCACCCCCCCCAGTATGTGGGACTGGATTAGTTCACGGATTCCTTCAGGACGACATCACCATTCGGTTATATAACCCTGAAGATGGACACACAGCTGAGAAACCGGGGGAAGTTCCGAGATAGCGTGGAAGCCATCATTTAGTGCTGGGGCTTCCGGGGCCTCGGAAACTTCCGAAGTGCAAAGGAGAAGGAACAGGGAGACTGGGATTCCCCTTCCTTGGTGAGCAGCGCAGTGAGTGTCCGGCTGCAGGGCCGCCTCACTCACCCTTGCAGTCCTTTCTCTGTGCCCGGCACCGCTCCAGGGGTACAGGGGACATGCATGGCGCTGGGTCCTTGCCTAAAAGAAATCCTCAGTCTAATGGGGGGGGGGAGAGATCTGCAGACAAAAAGCAGAAGACGGTGCGGCGAGAGACCTGCGTGGAGTCCACAGGACAAGCCCCTGGAGAAGTCAGGGTGGCCCTCCAGCAGGGCAGTTGCCCCCAAATCTGGAAGGATCTGTGGCATTAATAAGCCAGGCAAACAAGCTGAGGAGCGGAAGGCATTTGTGCAGGGAGAACCTCGTGTGTGTGTGTGTGTGTGTGTGTGTGTGTGTGTGCAAAGGCAATGCGGCGGGGTCCACGGTGCACAGTCTGTGGGTGGCGTGGGTGGTGGGGACATGGGCTGAAGGGGCCCCGAAGGGTGCATGCCCCCCCGTGCTGTCACAGGCGGTGCTAGGGTTTTCCCATGTTAAGGAGTTCGGATTTCATCATAAAAGCGCTGGGTGTCTTTGAAGCGGTCGGGGAGTGACGTTCTGTCCACAAGCGGCTGTCGGGGGAGGGACGGGGCCAAGCAAGCCCAGAGCCAAAGTGGCCAGCCGGGGGGGCCGCGTCGGTGGTCCGGGGAGCAGGTCCTGAGCGAGGCAGGACGGTCAGGGGGCTGCAGGGGAGAGGAGTCAAGAGGCACCTAGGAGGTAAAATGGGCCAGCTCTGGTTGTCCCTGTGTCCCTGTGTCATAAGTGTTTCCTGAGTGGATCCTAGAATCATAGATTATTCGATCTGCAAGAAAGCTCCTGGAGTCCAGTTATTTTCAGGTCTGGAAAAGACAAAGTGAAAAGGTCAAGGTCTCCTAATTTCCTGACTGTAAAGGTCACAGTTACAAGGTTAACTGCCCGGACGCTCACGTGTGGAGTTCATGCTTTTTGCTTTATAGATTACGTCCTTTGATCGTCTGGGCAATTATACATCTTGTAAGACCTTCAGGGTTAGCAAGACAGCGTTGAGCTGGGGGAAAAAATTGGTATTTCGATGGGTCAGTATGAAAACCCATAGGAGAAGTCGGACTTGCTTCAGAATGTTAGAAATCATGTTTCTAAGGAAAGAGCAAATGCTTGATTGAGCAAGTTAATAACACAATTTAAATGACTTTAGGAGGGAGGGTGAAAACCTCCTTAGGTTATAAACTATCTAGCATTTTGGAAGAGAGAGGTGTTCTTCATAAGGGAATCTCAAACTCAAGTGAAATTATTCCTTTAAGCACCCATGTTTAAACATTTTAACCACTGTTGATTAGAATTTCTTGGAGACTGACTGATTATGCGTATTATCTCTGAACTATTATCCTGAATATTCTGTATTACATGCGACTGTGTTCAAGAATAGTTAAAGCTAATATTTTAATGTGCAGTGGGGTCTCAAACGTGTATTAATTCTTTTAATCTTTAACATTATCATCATCCGTTTTTACTGATGGGAAAGAGGATACGGGCACAGAGAGGTCAAGCAACTTAGCTAAAGCCACACAGTTATGGCAGAGTGGGGATCTGACAGTCGGGCTCCTGTAGCCTTATTATCAAAGTGTCCCCACCAGCTGCGATACCCGTGATTTCTCTCTGCCTTGGTCCACTGCCAGTCAGCAACTGTCACAGCCTCTCTGTGTCCCCTGCCCTAGAGGGCCCACCCTCTGAGAGCTGCCCTTTGGGGGGTGGAATCACATAAGCACGAGGCTTGGTGACAATTGCTTCAGTCCATCAAGTGCTCTCTTTGGTCTTATTTCTTAATTCTTGGTTGTTTCCCTGATACAGTTAAGGTTACTGGATACGAATGAAGTATTGCCATGTTCTAAAACTGGAATTTTTTAAATTGAGTGTTAAGAAGTATTTCAATCAATTGTATATATCTCTATATATGACATATGTCCCTTTCTCTGTAGAGGTATACATGAGGAGCATATAGCTACATAGAGGGGCTACTGCCATGGTCCTGGTGGCATTATGTTGACATCATAACAATATTATCAATCAATCAATCTTACAATATTCTATTTTGAATTTTTATACCTAAACTATTCATAACCAGCTTTTCATATTGCTGCATAATGTTCTTTTTTTTTATTTTGTAAATGTTTCTTTATTTTTTATGGTTTATTTATTTTTGAGACAGAGAGACACAGAGCATGAGCAGGAGAGGGGCAGAGAGAGAGGGAGACTCAGAATCTGAAGCAGGCTCCAGCCTCTGAGCTGTCAGCACAGAGCCAGACGCGGGGCTCAAACCCACGGACTGCGAGATTATGACTTGAGCTGAAGTCGGACGCTCAACCAACTGAGCCACCCAGGTGCCCCAATGTTTCTTTATTTTTGAAAGAAAGAGTGAAAGCAGGGGAGGGGCAGAGACAGAAGGGGACAGAGGATCCAAAGTGGGCTCTATGTTGACAGCAGACAGCCCTAGGCGGGGCTCGAACTCAGGAAGCGTAAGATCATGACCTGAGTAGAAGTTGCACGCTTAACCAACTGAGCCACCCAGGCGTCCTTGCTGTGTAATATTCTTAATTATTATTTTAATAAATCCAAAATGTCCAACAAATTTATGTATGTTAATTCACTAAACCATCATCTATTACGTCCTGGATTCGTTTCCAACTTCCTGCCCATGCCGTGTTAGGTGTGCAAGGATGAATTTCTTTCCCCAAATCAGTGGCACTTTAAGATCAACAGTATTCTGGGGCACCTGGGTGTCTCGGTTAAGCTTCCGACTACAGCTCAGGTCATGATCTTGCAGTTCGTGGGTTCAAGCCCCGCATAGCCTGGAGCCTGCTTCGGATTCTGTGTCTCCCTTTCTCTCTGCCCCTCCCCAGCTCGCACTTTGTCTCTCTCTCTCTCTCTCTCAGAAATAAACATTAAAAAGATTTTTAAAAAAGGAATACGTTTGAAAAAAGATCAAAAGTATTTAGTGGAATATTGAAACTGAAAACTATTTAGGATGGGAAAACTGTGAGAAAAGCTAATGATTTGGATTTGTGTTTTACTAAGTTATTTAATCAAATTATAATTTTTTAAAAAGGCAGCAGTATCTCTGCCACTTAGTGCTCTATTAATTGGAGGAAATGTACCATCTACTATTGATCCACACATTCAGTATATATATATATTAGAGCCCGTACACGTGCCAGTCTGCCTTGGGCGCTCGTTATACATCAGTGAATCAAATAGATCAAACCTCTGCTAACATTCTGATCATGTTAAGTCCAACAGTGAACAAAATAAAGAGGAAGAGGGAGAGAGAGAGAGAGAGAGAGAGAGAATCCCAAGCAGGCTCCATGTCCAGCAGAGCCTGACATGGGGCTCGATCTCACGGCCATGAAATCAAGACCTGAGCTGAAATCAAGAGTCTGCTGCTATTGAACCCACTGAGTGAGCCACCCAGGCGCCCCTGGAGGGTTTTGAACTGGTTTGTTTCAAGGCTCACCCTGGCTGCCGCATTGGAGACAGAAGGGCCCCAGGGGGGAGCCCAGTTAGGAGGCCTTTTCCCCACTGGGATCCCTGAGAACACAGGGCCGTAGCGAGGGACACAGACTACAGACAGAGACGCCCGTTTTCCCAGTGGATTGGCTGCAGGGTGTGTGAGACAGAAAAGGGCCAAAGGTGACCCCAAAGTTTCCTTCTAGAAGGATGGAGTTGCTGTCGGCTGGCGTGGAAACGGGGACGGGACAGGTGTGGGGTGTCATTAATCAGAAACCTGGTTCCGAATGCGTTAAGCCTGACGTGCCTACTCGACACCCAGAAAGAGCCAAGCGGACAGGCCTTTGTGAGAGCTCGACGCTCAGGGGTGGGGTTGGGTTTGGAGCCAGGAGTGTGGGAGGCGGCGGCAGGGAGGAGCTCGGAGCTGCGGCCGGAGCACCGCTGGCCATGCTGGCACCTGCCTGGGTCCGGGTGCTGGGGTTGGAGCGTGTGAACCCGCGTGCGAGGAGGCGGAGGAGTGCGCACTGCCCTGGTCAGACGTGCAGAAGACGAGGGAACGTCCAGCAAAGGGGGTGCAGACCAAGCGGATGCCGCGTCTGGAAGCCCAGGGGGGACAGTGTTTCAGAAGGGAGGAGCGGCCAGCCCTTGTAAATGCTGCCTGATGGGATGAATGGGCTGACGCCCGGGAACTGACCGTTGAACTTGGCAATGGGAGGTCCCTAGTGCCCTCGGGAAGAGCGGTGGGGGGAGCCTGATGGCCGTGGTTCATGGGGAATGGGAGGCAAGGAGCCAGAGTGTAGTTACAGCTTCTAGGAAAGTTCTTTTTCCAGCGCAGGGGTAGTGGGTGGGCTGGTCCCAGGACGGGCTAGAGAAACCAAGTGTTTGCGGTTAAATGCGCTCGTGAAATTCAAGGGCACCCTTAAGGAGGAAATTTTGATGCCGTCCAATGAAATAAATTCAGCACCTTTGCTACCAGTTTATAGTTAAGACTTTGTTCGCCCTGCCTGATAAATCTGGGTCGCTCTGGATCTAGGCAAGTTTGTTTTCTGGGAACTTTATCATTGCTGCAAATGTAGCAACACCTTTTGGTAAGAAGGTCTAGGCCAGTAACGTCTTCTAGTGAGGCTGAATGAATCCAGATCCCGCCATTGTGGCAGAGGCTCCGTTTTGATCTAGCGAAGGAAGGCCGGGACAGTTCTTATCTGTTACCACCCGCCAGGACGTCAGAGTGACCCTGCTTCACAGCGGCTCGGGGATGTGACGGTGAAAACACGCGATCAAAATGGTTTGATGGCTGGAAAGCAGTCAGTCTGACTCTTGCTTTTGGCTCAGGTCATGATCCCAGGGTCATGGGGATTGAGCCCCATGGCGGGCTGGGTGTGGAGCCTGCTTAAGGTTTCTCTCTCTCTCCCTCTGCTCCTCTGCCCCCCAAAAATCCCCCAAAAGTGATGGGTAGTATGAAAGACTTTTGGCAAAAAAGCCACTATTTTGAAGATAATTACCCTCTGTCTGCTTTTATTTATTTATTTTTATTTTTTTTAAATATTTTTTTATTTATTTCTAGGAGAGAGAGATACAGCGTGAGCAGGGGAGGGTCAGAGAGAGAGGGAGTCACAGACTGAAACAGGCTCCAGGCTCTGAGCTGGCAGTCAGCACAGAGCCCGACACAGGGCTCGAACTCACGAACCGCGAGATCATGACCTAAGCGAAAGTCGGACGCTTAACCGACTAAGCCACCCAGGCGCCCCACCCTCTGTCTGCTTTTAGAGCTAACCTGTAGCAAAGAACACAGGGTTTTTTTGGCAGCAGCCTTATATAGTTTTTAATTAATTAATTAATAATTTATTGTCAAGTTGGCTGACATGCAGTGTGTACACTGTGCTCTTGGCTTCAGGAGTAGGTTCCCATGATTCATCGCTTACATACAAACCCCGTGTTTGTCCCAACAAGTGCCCTCCTCCGTCCCCATCCCCCCTCTCCCCTGCCCCCCCATCAACTGTCAGCTTGTTCTCTGTATTTAAGAGTCCCTTATGGTTTGCTTCCTTCTCTGTTTGAAACTATTTCCCCCCTCCCCTTCCCCCACCATCTTCTGTTAAGCTTCCCAGGTTCCACATATGAGTGAAAATATATGGTGTCTGTCTTTCTCTGCCTGACTTATTTCACTTAGCGTAACAGCCTCCAGTCCCATCCACATTGTTGCAAATGGCCAGGTTTCATTCTTTCTCGTTGCCGAGTAGTATTCCATTGTGTAGATAAGACACATCTTCTTTATCCATTCATCCGTGGATGGACTAATTTTTTTTAATGTTTATTTATTTTTGAGAGACAGTGCAGGTGGGGGAGGGGCAGAGGGCGAGGGGGACAGAAGTTCTGAAGCGGGCTCTGCGCTGACGGTGGAGAGCCCAATGTGGGGCTCGAACTCACGAACCATGAGATCATGACCTGAGCCAAAGTGGGGCATGAACATGCCCCAACTGAGACAAGAACATGAATTTAAGTGGTAGTAAGTAGCATTTGATCAATCTAGGATTCATTGAAGAGTAAAACATAGTGTCGACCCCAAAATGTCGTGACTGTGTCGTGGAGGGCTGTGTAAATGCACAAGTGTCACTCAGCACGGAAGCCGTGCAACGGGAGCGTGGAGGGGTGTTACACACAAGGAGCCACGTAGTCCCATCTGAGGCAGGGGCCTTCCCAGCGGACCTGAGGCCTAAGTTGGTTCTAAAGGATCCGTCGAGTTTTCCAGCAGTGGGAAAAGGATGGAACGTTCCATCCAGAGGGAATGGGTGTAGAAAAACCCGGAACAATGAGGGTGCAAACCACATCGCTTTGGGTCAAGATTTCATGACCTTCTAGGCTAAGGGCTGGAACTTCAGCCTGTAGGCAGTGGGGAGCTGGTGGAAGTTTCCTGTCGTTTACTGTATTGAAATGTTGATTTAAAAACCAGAGGAAGTAATATACACGCACAAGAGAAAAAATGTAGAAGGTGCCCCGAAAAGGTTTCCCTTCCGCTGTCCCCACCTCCCCCCCTTCCCTAGAGATACCACTGTCTTTCTGGAGCCTCCTTGCCAGCCTCCCTTTACAGAGGCCCCAGGTGGCGGGAGGGAGGGGAGGAGAGGAGACTGCAGGAAGCGGGGCACTCAGGTAGGAGGGGATGGTGCTGCTCCAGGTCAGAGGCGGTGACACGTGCCTGTGACTCGCAAAGGAAGGCGAGGTTCTAGAAAGGTTCCAATGCTTCTTGCCGGTGTAGGTGAGTCCATGATGATGCTCAGTGTTGTGCAAGTTCGGGTTGGGGTGTGAGGCAGGCAGGTTCCCTTGGGCTGCAGACATTCACAAGCACTGCAGACAGCCCTGTGGACGCCGGCCCGCGGTGCCGGGCGCTGTGGTTGGAGGAGAGGAATGCTGAGCCCTGGGGACGTCACGCACTGAAGGAGGAATCTTCCCCCCACCACCGGGTGGGGGTGGTGCAGCCACAAAAACAGTGGGATTTCAGACTGAGAGGCGCACGCCCGGAGCGGAGCTGCGCGGAGGGTGTGTGGCCTCAGACGGCTCCTCCGGCCGCACCTGCGGGGCGTTGGCTGCTGTCCCTGGCGGCGGGGCGGGGGTGGGCGGGCTGGCTGTGTGAGTCAGGGCTGAGAGCACAGTCCCCCCCCCACCCCCCCCCGCGCCTGGCCCGGCACCAGGCCTCCGCAATTGCCACTGTGTCCTGGTGTAGAGGTGAAGAAATGCACTGGGCAGGGCGTCCTCCAGGGGTGCATGACCCCAGGGTGACTTTCTGGGACAGGAGATTGAGACTTAGCGGCGGGGAGAAGCCCTACCTGTGCTCAGGTGAGGGGGGCCAGCCGTGGCTGGGGCAGGACGGGGTGCTCGCGTCCCTCCAGTGCCAGGAGCCGGCGACCAGCAAGGAAGGCAGCTCCCAGCCCGAGGCCACCGGGTCAGGTTGGGTGTCCACCGATGTCTGGGACATCTGAGACCCAGGAGTCTCTTTAGAGTTTGAGGATCAGAGCGCTAGCCCTGGAGGGGCCTGAGGGACCTGAGGGCCACCTCCCGTTTAAGGCGGAGGCCTCTGGGGCTCAGCAGGAGGGCGGACACACCGGTGCATGGGGAGGACCCCACGGTGGGCACCAGGCCCGCTGCCGTCCCTCCCTGAGTCCAGCCAAGTCCTCGGTGTTTATAGTTATGTGAAAATGTATGTGACTGTGATTTATAAGGTGATAAAATGCTATATAAATGCAATTTATTGTCATTTCCCTCCAATCCTGCCCCTTTTAGCTTGGAGGGGGGGTGGCCTGGCCTTCTTTCTCTTTGGAAACAGTCCTGAAGGCGTGGCCTCGTGGAGGGAGGGAGGGGCTCCAGGACTGGTGGTCTCAGAGTCAGAGCCTTTTTTTGAAAAAGTCTGGTTGTCAATTAACAACGGGGAACAGGACCCACGGTGGGGGTGGGCCCCCCCCACCCCCGCAGCGTTTGCGGCCTGGGAAGCAGCGGAGTGGGGACGGGCGCGCCCTCTGGCGGTGATGGGAGGGCTGAGACCGAGGGCAAAACGCTGGAAATGACTGAGGGGTTGTCGGGGAGGTGGAGGTACCGCGAATCCCCTTACTCTGTTGTCTACACTGCATGTGTCCAAATATCCATACTGAAACACAAAAAACCCAATCAACCAAACAAACCTGAGCTTCAAAGAAGGAGAATTCTTCAATAGTAAATAAGGGGGAAGTCTACCCTTGCTGTGGAATCTTACCCAGCAGTAAGAGGGAGTAAACTATTGGGGCACCTGGCTGGCTCAGTCCAGAAAAGCAAGCGATTCTTGACCCCAGGGTCATGAGTTCAAGTCCAACATTCGGTGTAGAGTTCACCTAAAAAAAATTGTTTGTTTTTTGTTTTTTAAAAAAGGGAGTGAGTTATTGACACACACAAGATGGATGCATCTCAGATTCACTATACTGAATGGAGCCAGAAAGAGGGTGCACGCTCTGTGATTCCGTGGGTCTTGGCTTCCACAGAGTGTACACGAATCTGCAGTGATGGGAGGCAGGTGGATGGTTGCCCGGAGACGGGAGGTCAGTGCAGGGGAGGAGGGGCCACAGAGGGCCTGACTGTGATGACCATCTATAGACACGTGTCGTGCCCACCAAGCTGGATTCTTTGAGCATCTGTGGCTTGTTTTGTGTCAATTATCCGCATCGTTGGTATGTGTATGTATATGTACATATAAAGCTGTTATACGTGAAGGGCTGATGGGGAGGACTCTCGAAACAAAAGAAGAATATATATATTTTGGTAAATAAAAGATGAAGTGAATTTTCTAAAAATTAACCACTGATACTTCACCTTTCTCAAAAACCCTTAGTTGTAAGAGTCAGAGGAAACCGCAAGAGATCATCGTATTCACCCCTCCCTCCTCTTTTCTGCTTCTCTGGCAGCTCTGGCTGCTTCAAAGGCTCCGTAAGATCTCGGGTGATGACACATCCCCCGCCCGCCCTTACACACTCACGCGCTCCCCCGAGCTCAGCCCGGTTCCCACGCCCCCCCCAGGGTCCGGGGTGTGTCTGGCCCAGGGGTGGCAGGTGGCCAGCTGGCAGGCTTTGAGAACTTGTGTCTGCACTAGGTCAGGAGCGGCCGGCAGGGGCCGCTGTGTCTTTGCTTTTCATCCAAGTCCCGGGCCGCTTCAACAAAGCTGCGTTTCTGGAAGGGCATCTAACACATTCCGCATCTGAGACAGTCAAGTTAAAAGCTGGCCAGGAAAGGACCCTGCGTTCAAAACGCAGGCACAGGAAGACGCATCAGCACACGTTGACCAATGGAACAGAGTCGAGCCATCAGGGAAATTACAAAAGCAAGAGTATGACCTTCCTTCCGACCCCCGCTGTAGGTGTGCGGCTCACGGAGGGCGGGCTGGTGGCCAGCAGCATGTCCCCGTCAGGGGTAGGGAAGGCAGCGGCGAAGTGGAGACAGGCTGATCACGCGAAGGTTTGACCCTCGGTCGCCCTCCTGATGGGAGAAACTGCATTCGTCACAACCCACAACACAGTCTGGGGGTCAAGGGAAAGGCCAAAGCCGGAGACAACAGAAGCTGGTTCCCACAGAAACTGACAAGAGAGAACAGGATGACATCATAAAAAGCAGCCCAAGGATGGTTGGCGTCCCGGGCATGCAAGGGGGCCCGGTGACCGGAGGCTGAAGGGAGGCTGGCTGGTATCGCTATAAGCGAGAACTTTCGTACGTGCCCACGGGAATCGGAAGCGGGGCCTGGAAGAGATCTCTGCGCACCCAGGTTCACTAGAGCGTTATTCACAGCAGCCGAAAGGTGCAAGCAACCCGACGGACGATCGCAGCGACAAAACACGGCGCGTGCCACTGCAGGGTATTATTCAGCCTTGAAAAGGAAGGAAATCGTGGCACGTGCTACAGCGCGGCTGAAACGCAAAGACACGTCAACCGAAATAAGCAAGATGGGAAAGGACAAATACTGTGCGATTCCACTTAGATGAAGGGTCCGCTCAGATTCATGGACAATAGAAGGGGTGGCTTCCCAGGGCTTGGGGTGTGGGGGGGCGCACGGGGGCGGGGAATCGTTTAACGGGGACCGAGTTTCTGTTGTGCAGGATGGACAGAGCTCTCAGAGACTGTTTGCACAACAGTCTGAAGGTACTTAATGCTGAAGCATACACCTAAAAATGGTTAAGATGGTAAATGTTAGGCTACGTGTATTTTATTGCAATAAAACTTTATTTTTTAAAACCCAAAAGAGCATTCGGACAGTCTGAGCTGCTCGGAAGGGATGGGGGGGTTCAGGAGGCAGTGGAGGGAAGTGCATGTGTGTGAGTGCGTGTGTCACTTCCCGTCCTCTGTCTTTGCTCCACCCCCCAGAGGCAAAAATAAGTGTTCAGAGAAACGGGCCACGACATTGGCTCTGCGGTAGGAAGATCTCCCGTCGCCGGCTGCCGCGGCGGGCTCCCCGGGGTCCCCTGCACGGGGGCCGTGCACCTTGACCATGTGGCCACCTGCAGACGGTGCTGGGCAGGCAGAACGGCCGTCTCCGGACAGCGCATTGAAGCGGGCTGCGCTCCCACTGCCGCCCGCACAGCGCAGCGTAGGAGGGACTGACCCCGTGTGCGCTTCCTTCCACCTCCCACCGCGAACGTTTCCCAAGAAACTTGTCAGAACTCATTTCTCAGGGAACAACGTGTTCCGGAGCTTCTCTCCTTACGCCTTGAAGACCAAGACATTCCCTGGGCTAACTCATCATGCGCCCCGGTCACCTTCCAGTGGGGCTTTGTCAGGCGTTACTCTAGACTGGAAGCTGTTTCAGATACTTACCGGTCATCTCTAGGGTGGGTTGTTACGCTGAGGATGAGCTGGTGGATAATCTCTCATCTCACAGCAGCCCTGGCGGGTAAGTCCCCATTATGCAGATGGGTACACTGAGGCCCAAAAAGCCTCACAGTCCACCCAAAGGCATATCATTATTCAATGGCAGAACGGGGGCTTGACCCCTTTTCTGTATTATGCTGTTTTTACTCTACTGTGCCGACTGCTGTGCAGATTTTAAACTCAACGTTATAGCAACCCAGTAACTTGACATACAACTTAATTTGGTAATTACTTTGCGTTTATTGTGTGCCCAGCTTGGAGAGCTGTAACCTTGGGAGAGGTGATACTCTTGCTGGGGAGGGCTAATTGGTTGATCACTAGAGGGCAGTGTCGTATACAGCATGGGTCCGATGATGCTAGAAATGGTAATAGCTGACACTTACTGAGAACTTACTAAGTGCCAGGCACTTTGGAATTACCTTAAACTATCTCACAGAAAGCTTGCTTTTCACATGGAAAACCAGGGGTGCCCGGGTGGCTCAGTCGGTTAAGCATCTGGCCCTTGATTTTGGCTCAGATCATGATCTCACAGTTCGTGGGTTTGAGCCCTACGTCAGGTTCTCTGCTGTTAGTGCAGAGCCCACTTCGGATCCTCTGTCCCCTCTCTCTCTTTCTCTCTGTTCCTCCCCTGCTTCTGCTCGCTCTCTCACTAAATAAATAAATAGATAAATAAATAAATCAACTATGCAAAAGGCCCAGTGAAACCAGAAGAAATAATAGTCAGAAGGGGCACCTGGCTGCCTCAGTTGGTGGAGAGGGTAACTCTTGATCTCGGGGTTGTAAGTTCGAGCCCCACATTGGGTGTTGAGATTACTTAAAAATAAAATTAATTGTTTTCATTTTATTTATTTGAGAGAAAAGAGAGGGCGTTTGTATGAGCACAAGAGAGGGGCAGAGGGAAAGAAAGAATATTACCCAGGCTCCACGCTTAGCACGGAGCCCAGTGTGGGGCTTAATTTCAGGACTCTGGGTTGATGACTTGAACCAAAATCAAGAGTCGAAGGGATGTGCAACCAACTGAGCCACCCAGGTGCCCCCATAATAAAATCTTTAAAAAGTAATAGTCAACAAAAATAGATCAATGAAGACTTCAGGTATTTGGATCACCAGGCACAGATTATAATCAATTTATGTTTATTCTGTTTAAAGAAAATACCTACAAAGGATAAGGGCCTAGAGAAAGTGACCGAGTATATTTGAGAAAGAACCAAACAGAACTTGCAGAAATGGAGGCTGGAATAAACAAAGTTAAAGGTCCCAAGGTCTGGGTTAGCAGGAGATTAGACAGACACAAAGAGAAGCTCGGCAAGCTGGAAGACAGAGCTGGAGAAAAGACCCAGAGCATAGCAGCCAGATGAGGATCTGATCAAGGATGCTGCAGAAAAAACCACAGCAGATGTTATGCTGTAGAACAATAGAAACTTTCCTTTTCAATAAGGGAGCAAGACAAAGGTGCCTATTATCATCACCTCTTTTCATGTAATGTCAGAAGTACGGAAAGGTTAGGGGGAAATCAAATGGCCATTATGTCCAGAGAATGGGAATGGGAACAAAAGCAATACAAAAAGAATCTGTAAATAGATTATTAAAATTAATATGTGAATTGGCAAGATCACTGACCCCCCTCCCCCCACCAATATGTAAATTTCTGTTACATTTCTGCAGCAACAAGAGAGACAAAATAAAATTTTATTTAAAAGAGATGACGTAGGGGAGTCTGCGTGGCTCAGTTGGTTGAGCGTCTGACTTCAGCTCGGGTCATGATCTCACGGTTTGGTTCGTGAGTTCAAACTCTGTTGGGCTCTGTGCTGACAGCTCAGAGCCGGGGAGCCTGCTTTGGATTCTGTGTCTCCCTCTCTCTCTTCTCCTCCCCTGCTCTCTCCCTCTCTCTCTCAAAATTAACAAACATTTAAGAAAAGATGATGTTGATGGAGCAACTGGGTGGTTCAGTTGGATAAGCATCATAACCTCGATTTCAGCTTGGGTCATGATCTTATGGTCGTGAGATCAAGCCCCACATCAGGCTCTGCGCTGATCGCAGGGCCTGCCTGAGATTCTCTCCCTCTGCCCCTCCCCTCTTGCCTGCAGTCATGGTCTTTCCCTCAAAAAAGAATTAAATAAATTTAAAAAGAAAAGAAAAAGAAAAAAGATGACATTGATCATAGCATTGCTGTTGACCATGAATGGAGAAGATATCAGTTCCCTCCAAATGATCTATCATTTAATATAAACCCAACAAAATCCCCAAGATGTTTTCTTCCCATGGAGTATGACAAGTTGTTCTCAACACATATAAAGGCAAATGCAAAGAACCACGAGTAGTCAAGACTCTATTTTTTATTATTTATAAATTTTTTTTTAATGTTTTACTTATTTCTGAGAGAGAGAGAGACAGAGTGAGCAGAGGAGGGTCAGAGAGAGAGGGAGACACAGAATCCAAACCAGGCTCCAGGCTCTGAGCTGTCAGCACAGAGCCCGACGCGGGGCTCGAACCCACGAACTGTGAGATCATGACCTGAGCCGAAGTCGGACGCCTAACCGACTGAGCCACCCAGGCGCCCATCAAGACTCTTTTTCAAACAAGGTGGCAGGACTCGCTTTAGCAGGGGTTAAGGCTCATTCTAAAGCTGTGGCCGTAGGGACAGGGCAGCGCAGCCACGGGGCGAGGCATCGACTGCCGGGAAAGCCCACAGACAGATGTGTACTGTGTCTACGCACCCTTGTTCCGGGACCGAGAAAGCTTGGCCGAGCAGAGAGGAAGGTGGACGGTGACCCTTGGAGGCGGGAGACAGGGGTGCGGCCAGGGGGCAGGGAGTTGCTTTGTTCCAGCTTTGCAAAGTCACCCCTGCCCCAGCCCCGGCCTTCCCACCTGTGAAATGAGCAGATGGAGTTAGAAAGCAGGAGGGAAACTTCCCGGCGCTGCCCTGTCACGTCCTGGGTTGAACGTGGTGGCCGTCGTCTGCCGGCAGGAAGCCAGAGCCTTGGGCAGGATACGCCGTGGACAACCTTCTGATGCTTCTTCCTTTTGTCGCTCTCAAGGTGCCCTCAAGGCCGAGCGCTGACGACCCCCCAGGGAGCAGCAGCGTCTCCGGGTAAGTGCCAGGCTGGGGCCAGCACACTGCCTCTGCCAGAAGCCACTCCTTTTTTGTTTGTTTGTTTGTTAATGTTTATGTATTTATTTTGAGAGACAGAGAGGGAGGGAGGGAGAGAGAGAATCCCAAGCAGGCTCCACATGCCATCACAGAGCCCGATGCAGGTCTCGATCCCAGGACCTGAGAGATCACGACCTGATGCTTAAGAGTCCGACGCTTAACCGAGGGGCCCCCTGGTGCCCGGAAGCCACGGCTTCCTGTGTGGCCTCCAGCTGCCCCCAGAGCCTCTGTGTCTCACAGGCCACCGTCCGGATGCAGCCCGGTCTTTAAAGGGAAGGCCCGGCCACGGGAGTGTGCAGAAGTCCTGTGGCCTCACAGCCGCGCTGGTCTCCCCCCGAGAGAGGCCAGCCTGACCCCCATCGCTCGTTCTCTCTGGAACTGTGTGCGGTGGCGCATCTGTGGAGGAGACGAGGGCCTTAGCCTTCGGGAGCCTGTAGCCCAGAGGGATGGCAGATGGGTCCCCTGTCGCGCCATCACAGTTTTATCAGGAAAGTGCTTTTCAAACACCTGTGGGGGCGCCTGGGGGGCTTAGTCGGTTAAGCGTCCGACTTTGGCTCAGGTCACGATCTCACGGTTCGTGGGTTCGAGCCCCGCGTCGGGCTCTGTGCTGACAGCTCAGAGCCTGGAGCCTGCTTCAGGTTCTGTGTCTCCCTCTCTCTCTGCCCCTCCCCTGCTCACACTCTCTCTCTCAGAAATAAATAAAACATTAAAAAAGTAATAAAGTTTAAAGGCCCTCTCTGTCTGCCGCAGGCCCCGCCCCCCCACCCCAGCTGCCTGGCTCTGGGCGGCGGGGAGGGGCAGCCCAGCAGGGGCGGTGGCTTTGGGCCCCTGGCCTATTCCCCTCCCCACCCCCGCCCCCCTCCTGGCTTCCTCACCTCCAGTGGGAAGAGCGTGATCCGCCCTGCCCCTGGCACGCGGGTGACTGTGGCATTCAGGACCAGGGGTGTGAACAGGCGTCAAACTTCGGGCTTAACAGTGGTTTTTATTACTGATTCCAAATCCACTTCCCTCCGTGACCCTGTCCGTCCCGAGGCGCCAGGGCGGGCCAGTGAGTAAGGGGACTCGCGGCGAGGGGGGTAAGGGAGGCTGGGGGGCGTCCTGGAGTGTGGCCCCTTCACTCAAAACGAAGAAGGAAGAGCGAACTCATCCTTGGGGGAATTAACTCTTCTGAATCCCTCAGGTTGATGGCGGCTGGAGAAAGTCACGCGAATTCTCTTTCAAATCCCTGGAACTACTCTGCCAGGACTGAGCCGTGGGCCGTTCATTCCTCAGGGCCCACAGGCAGGCATGTCCCCAGGTCCCCAGGACGGAGCCCCTCAGGGAGCGAGCAGCAGGTCTCCTGTCCCACATCTGCTGTGGCTCCCGGTGTCCCTGGGCCCCCCCCATGCAGCCCCCACTTCGCTGCCTCCTCCCCAACCCCCAGCTCTGCTGTCAGAACCCGCCAGAGCGGCATTTTGGGGAGAAATATCCTAACATCTGCAGTTTGCTTTGAAATCCCTCCAGGAATCACATGAAGCAGATGTGTGAGAAAGTAAATACGGCGAAAGAAAAAAAAAAGTATTTACTTAATCACGGAATCTACAATTTCAACCTTTCTGTACCCTTGGAAGTCTTTGCAATAAAATGTTGATGAGAATAATCCTTCAAAGCCCAGTTAAGATATCTCCGCCCCCCAAACTCCCTCCCCTCGGTGCTCATCAAGCTGGCGTCTCTCCCTCCTCTGTGGGCACCCAGCCTCCACGCCCGGGACCTGGAAAGTCGCAGCCACACAGGACAGCCCGGCTCACGCCCTCGCGCAGCCTCGGGAAGGCAGGACTCATCCCTGGCCCCTCACAGCACCCGGCACGTAGCAGGCGTCTCCCAGCCGCTTACTGAAAGGAGCGTTTGGTGTGAACCTGGGCCTCATGGGTCTTGACCAAAACTGAAAACCTTTGACCCCGGAGCCCTGATCACCCTTGACGACATCTGCGTCCCTCTCCTGAGGGACAAGGGCGGCGAGACGTGGATGCAGCAGGGCTGAGCTGGTCAGGCTGGCTTTGAGGACAGGGCCGGCCTGACCTGAGGTCTCTGGGGACTGGGCCACAGAAGCTGGGGCCCTGGGAGGGGAGGCCTGGCGATTCTGGTGGCTTCTGTCTGCACCAGCCGCTGAAGGTCACCCAGGCCAGCTCCCTGCATTCGCAGGTGCGGAAACAGGCCAGGAAGTGGGGAGGCGCCCCAGCTGTCTGACGGGCGGGGTGGGCTCGCTCTCTGGCACCGCAGTAAGGTCGCTGTCCCACACGTGCAGCAGGTGACTCTGGGCTGCAGACCCCACACCCCCTCCAGGCTGCATACAGCCTGCCCCTGCACCACCTCCCTGCTGTCCAAGGTTCTCGGAGGTGGGGCGCAGTGAGGGCAACATGACCAGGGAGCAGCAGGAAAGAAAGGTGAAGTTTGGGGTACAGGGCACCCCCCAAAGTCCCTACAAAGTCCAGAAAGTCAGAAAGGGGGTGGACCATCCGGTGCAGGCTGGTGGGAAGCACTTTCTGGAGCCCAGGTAGCAGGAACAGGGGTCCGATGGTGGTCCCCTCCCCGTGCCCGGTCCTGTCCTAATGCAGCAGCTTGGGTGTGTCCCCCGAGGGCGCAGGCCCAGTGCGTCAGGCAGGCAGTGGGTACCTGCCTTCACGCTTGCTAGGCGCTGTGCAGCGTGCAAGATCCAGTGTCACAGGTCACCCGTGCATGGACTTATGTATGCCCTAGAATGAACTTGGAACCAGCTCCATTTTAGAAGAAAAAAACCCTGATGCTCAGAGGTGCAAAGGCCTTGTACGGGGTCCCAGAGCTAGTAAGTGGCAGAGCTGGGATTTGAACCCCGGTCTTTTTCCACCCTGAGGGCCTAGACCCTTAAACTCCCCAGGTGCTGGCGGTAAGGAAGGTTTTGGCAGATGATGTCACAGGCAGTGAAGCCAGAGAAACAGGCAGAGGCCAGCTCGCATAAGAGATGAAGACAGCACCCCACGCCGAAAGGTTTTCAGTTTCGGTTTGGGGATGGATGAGGAGTCCATGAAGGGGCCATTGTAGAGATGGCGAGTTTGAAAGGTGACGCCCTCTCTCCTGACACCCCTGTCCGTGTCTCCCGCCCGCAGAGCCCCAGACAGCAGCCACAGGATGCCAGACAGGCAGTCGGACATCTCTGCCATCTCGTATGACTACTCGGAGGAGCAGCTGATGGCCAGCATCGAGCGGGAATACTGTCGCTGAGGCCACCACAGCAGCCTTGCAGGCGGCCCGGCCCCAGCCCGTCCACACCGCTCCTCGGCCACTGGCCCCATCTGACCGGACCCGGGTCACACATCACCTCCCGCCGCCCAGGCTCTGGCTGCAGCTGAGCCCCCTCTACCACGAAGTTACTTCCGTCTCTTTCAAAACACCCGGCTTCCGGCAAGCTGGCTCCAGGGCTCAGCTGGGCGGACCCAAGCCTGGAGGAAGGCGCAGGGGCTGGCCCACAGGTGCGGGGCCGGGGGTCTCCCGGAGGCTCCTCTCGGTCCCTGGGGAGGGCTTGTCTACAAGGTCCTGGCCTTCTCCGATGGCCCTCTCTGCCTGGGCTGGGGACAGCTGATCAGCTCACCACGGCTCCGATGCTGCCTTCTATGGGCCAGGGTGGGGCAGGGTGAGACCCTGGCTCCTGCCCCTCCCCCCCGCCCCCCTCCCCCCACTCGGGGGAGGAGGGATTGAGCCGAAGCATTAGAACCCTGAGACACTGGGCCGGCTCAGAGCCACAGCCCACAGCCATCCCTGAAGACATGCCCTGCTCCCCTGGGGGGTGTGGGGGTAGGGGGTGGAGCGGGGGGTGGGGGGAGGGAGCGCAGGGCTGGGTGCTGTAGCCCCCAGTTCTGACCCTCCCTGTTGCACTCACTTGCAGCCACTTTCACCCTGTGAGCCTCAGTTTCCCCCTCCAGAAAGTGAGTCTTGGAGGCTCTTCCAGGCATTCTGGCCTTGACAGTCTGGAGTTAGATGATGCCGGGCTTCCGTGATCCCTGCTGTCCCGCCGCCCGCCGGGGCCCAGAACTGCCCCCTGCTGCTGACGGTGAGCGCCCCCCCCACCCCCCTGAAGCACCTGCAGGGCTTGAGGGCCGCCCGCTCTCAGCAGACCAGGGCCTGACGGGACTGTTCTACTCCCTTCCCACCGCCTGGGAGGCCAGAGAGCCTGTGAGTGCGCCCATCTGACCAGCGAGCAAGCTGATTGGCCAAGGATGCCTGTGAACCGCGGCAGGGCCAGGGCACCCCGGACTGACCTTCTGGAAGGGGGCCCAGGCATGGGTGGTCGTGGAAGGCTCTGGGTGGCATGCGTCGGAGGCCAGGTGGTAGGTCCCTCCGGAGCAGCTGGGAGGGTGTCGGAACAAAGGGGCGTGTGGGGGCGGCGCCAGCTTTTGCCGAAGC
The DNA here is from genome assembly GCA_017311185.1 of Proteles cristata cristata. NCBI lineage: Eukaryota > Metazoa > Chordata > Mammalia > Carnivora > Hyaenidae > Proteles > Proteles cristata. The sequence continues at coordinate 324,028 of JAESUZ010002765.1, read as the reverse complement.
CAGAATAGGTCTCAGCCGGTTGCATTTTACCAGCCACACAGCAGCCTCCCTGGCAAGATGCAAGAGCATCTCGGGAGCTGACGAAGGGCCCCCTGGCACTGTCCCCAGACCCACAGGCCTGCTGCCGTCATCGGCTGCCGGGTATTGGCATGAACTTTTATTACTTGACAAGAGAGACTTTGATGGGGTGTTCCGTGGCTGGGAGCCAGAGGCCAGCCGACGGAACCTTCCAGCAGCTGCCCTCACACATCGACTCCGAACCTTGCCCGAGTCGCAGTGGCGCCCCATCCAAGCCCAAATCATTTCTTTGGATCAAAGATGAGAGCCATTACGATTCGAATCATACAAAATACTTCTTCTAAAAGAAGTTAGGATGTTATTTCTCACCCCCAGACAGACTAGGCCTTGAATTTAACTACGTAAAGTGTTTACAATTTTACATTGTTATTTTATTAAAATGGAAAAGATTCAGGCCATTTCCGAGAGAAGGACGCTACACCCCTGCCTTGTCTGGTGGAAACCTCCCACAACCCTTAAGGAGATGAAAGTGTGAAGAAAATAAAATTCCTTACATGGTTACTGCAGTCTGTGTGGAAGTCAAGGTGAATGCATGTAATCAAAGCAAAGCAGTCGTTCTTAGGTCTTTTCTTTTAATTTCCTGAATGCAGAAAAATGTCTGTTTTTTTTAAATGTTTAAATATCTATTTATTTTTGAGACAGAGAGAGACAGAGCACAAGTGGCAGAGGGTCAGAGAGAGAGGGAGACACAGAATCCGCAGCAGCTCCAGGCTCTGAGCTGTCAGCACAGAGCCCGACGCAGGGCTCGAACCCACGAACCGTGAGATCATGACCTGAGCCGAAGTCTGATGCTTACCTGACTGAGCCCCCCAGGCGCCCCCGATGGTCCAGAGTCTTAGAGCCACTTCACCCTGGGCTGCCTTTCGTGGGCTGCGCCCCGCTGGAGGTCCTGCTCAATGCTGCCCGGGGCCACGTCTCCCGAGCCCCTGCCACTGTGGGCCTGACCCCTCCGCTCGGTGGCGGGTCCGTGCGTGAGCCGGGTCTGGTCTCTGTCCGGGAGGACGTGCTGTGTGTGGCACCGAGACACCCATAAACACACATTCACTCTGGAGAAGGTAAAGTCGACGCCCCACCGAAGGGCTAGTCCGTGTGGGTGGACGTTCTGTTCTGGCGATAATTAGGCAGAAGAAAGGCCTTCTCGGGTGTCAGGAGGCTAAACCACCTCTGAGGCTCTGAAGGTCGGTGCCCTCCTCCAGGAAGGAGACGGCACAGAATCAGAGCTTTGGTGTGGGGACATCTGGACCCCCTGGGGAAAGATCTGACCGTGACAAGTGGGCAGGACTCTTGTTTTCTGACGTGCTGAGATCTTCAGTTTCCAGGGCCGGAGAAGAGAAGCTGCCTTCTCTGTGCGGTGTGGACGCCGGGAAGGAAAGGTGACACTTAGTGTAAGGTCCACTGGACACCCCGTGGAGCGGATGCCTGGAGGTGCGGCTACCCAGGAGACTGAAGGAGCGCGTGGTTTCGTGTGGCGCCAAGCAGGGGCACGGGGCTGCCCTTCCCAGTGTCAGGGGCCTGTGTGTGGCCTGCTGGCAACAGCGACGCCGCTTGGCAACAAGAACCGCTGCGGCAGTGTCGCTCCTGACGTGGGCTGGCTAAGCCCCAAGAGGGCCACGGTGCAGGCGAAGCGGAGAAAGTGCAGAGGGCAGGGCTCGGTTTCCTACCACTCTGGCAGGAGAGAATCTGAGTGGCAAATAAAAATAATACAACCTTAGTAGTAGCACCTTACGTGAGCAAAGCACAGGTCACAGAAGCAGTGTGTGAGTGTGTGCGAGTGTGAGTATGCAGTTTGTACAAATACTTGAAGAGGGCGCGCTCCCCACCAGGGTCTGTGCGAGGCGGGCCCAGGAGCACAGGACACAGATGTGACAGGAGAGGACCGAGCGCCGGGCGAGCAGGTTCAGGGGCCGCTGTGGTCTGCACCCTGCCGGCCACACACGGCTCATGCGACCTTGGAAAACGTGGGGTTGGAAGTAGCCAGGCTCCCTGGGGAGGCCCAGGCTCTGGTCTTGGCCTCACTTTCCAGTGATCTAGGGATCACAGCTTCCTCACTTTTGCAGCGGGCAGAGGCCGTCTGTCCATCCTGCTGCCCACGGTTACCAGGAGGCCTGAACGACAAACGGCTGGCTGGGAGCCCTGTCACTGCAAAGCCCATTTAGGTAAGAAGTGGGGGCCTGGTCGTGAGGAGGGGGACCCTCGGCGTAGGTGGAGGAGCTGGTCTGTGCTCCGCAGGAGGCCAGCTGGAGTCTGGGGTCTGGTCTACCAAGCGGGCACAGCTTTCTCGGGGACGCTCCGGCGGCTACACGAGGCCCCGTGACCTCGAGCCCCCCTCCATTTAGCAGAAGGAATTCTGCATTTTCTGGTATCCCCGTATTATGTTTGAGAGGTGCCCCCAGCCTCGTGCTCACTGGCCTGGGGAGCCTGTGCTCAGTGGTGCCCCTGGAGCCCAACCACAGGCTCTGGGTCTGTGAATAAACAGCTGCTTCAGGGTCCCGGCCATTGCCAAAGCCAACATCTCAGGGTCTTTTTGGGGAGGGCAAGGACACGCCACCCTCTCTGTGGCACTTTGGTAGTGGCATCCCACAGCGACACGGCCTGGGCACCTTGTGTCACGGCTCCCTGGATTTACACGCACAGCCATCTCCCTGGGTTTGAACATGGAGCCCGGTGGGCATGGGGCTGGCCCGGCCAATGTCCTGTCCCCTCATGAGTCCCCTTTGTGCCTCCTCTGAGGAGCCTTAGCCTCAAGAGCACATCTCTATGTCGAGTTGCCCTTTGAGAAGCTGATAAAAGTGATGGTCCCCCTAGGGGCGCCTGGGGGGCTCAGTTGGTTAAGTGTCCGACTTTGGCTCAGGTCATGATCTCTCAGTCCGTGAGTTCAAGCCCTGCATCGGGCTCTGTGCTGACAGCTCAGAGCCTGGAGCCTGCTTCCCACCCTGTGTCTCCCTCTCTCTGCCCCCTACCCACTCACACACACACATACTCTCTCTCTCTCTCTCTCAAAAATAAATAGACATAAGATGGACCCATGCCCGTGTGTACACCGTTGTCTCCGGTTTCAGGGCATTGACGCCCCGAGGTCTGTGCACGCGAGGTCTGCTCAGGGACATCTTGGTGGGTCTCCAGGATTGTCTGTACCGTCCTGTCTTCTTCGGCGCTCTGTCCTTTGATGCCTCACCACCTTAGTGTCCCTGGACTGTCAGTGCCGTCTCAACCCAGGGACCCCTCTGGGTCCCGCCTGGTTTCCCCTCCCTCCACCGCAGCCTGGAAATTTCCTCAAGGCAGCAAACTGGGGGCAGCTGTAGTGTTCAGCCCACTGATCTCCTGTCTCTCAGGGGTGACTGTCTCTCATGGCCCAGAGGTCCAGTTCCGTGGAAACACTTTGGTGCCCTCGCTCTTTCAGATGTGAGGGGGGTGTTCGGTACTTACTATTCCTTCTTGGGCAGGAATGGGATCCGTGTTTCTATTACTTGAATGTTCACGCTGCCACAGCTTGGCCCGTGACCGTCCCTCTGAGTGGCTTCTTTGCTCTTAAGCACAGTCCCTGTCACTCTCGAAGGCAACTGGCGATGCAAGAATACGACGTAAGCCCGTTCTGGATCTGTGGGCCCCAACAGCTACCCTCCAAGGGGCCCTGGCTCCCCGGGGTAGGAAACAACTCAGGTTGGGAAATAAAAATGCCAGACACGGAGACAGGCGTGTGGTCTCTGGCCTTTACTTGGCCCTCATTTCATACATGAGGAAATTAAAGTTCAGAAAGGTAGGGTGTCTTCCGGCAACACGTGGCTGCATGGCTGGCCTGCCTCGGGCCACGTCAGTGCCGCCCACCAAATCCCTGCCGGCCAGGAGGCCAGGGCCTGGTGGACGTTGCGATGGGTCGGAAGGCCGCCCTCTTCCCCGCCACCTCTGCGCCGGGCCATCCGTCCCTCCGCACGCGCCCTTGGACGGGACGCTGGGGGAGACAGGACTGCCCACCTCCCCGCTTTTCCTATCAACACCTCACAGCCTTTGCCTCTCAGACACCATCTATTTCTTAAAAATAATTTTTTTAAAATGTTTATTTTTGAGAGGGAGGGAGAGTACAAGTGGGAGGGGCAGAGAGAGAGGGAGGGAGATACAGAATCTGAAGCAGCTCCAGGCTCTGAGCTGTCAGCACAGAGCCCAATGTGGGGCTCGAACCCACGAACTGTCAGATCATGATCTGAGCCAGAGTCAGACGCTCAACTGACAGAGCCACCCAGGCGCCCCAGAGCCCATTATTTCTTAGCACGCTCCCTTCTCTCTGCTGGCCAGCATCTCCTAACAACTCCTGGCCCAGCCTCACCCCTCCAGTCCCTGCAGCCAGAGCGATCCGACCTGAGCAAGAATCTCCCTCCCCCAACACTTAACAAACACTGAGGGAGTTCCGGAGCCTTGTAGGATGCTAGGGTTTAGGGACACAGACAAGCCACAGGGAGGGGCTGTCACCCCTGTCCTCAGGGGACGCACAGTCTATGGGAGGGGACAAACAGGTGAACGCAGGGGTGTGATTACAAGGACAGGTCCCTGAAAGAAGGCTGGGCGGTTAATTTGGCCAGGAGAGGCGGTGAGGTGTGGGCATGAAAGGGAAGTTGAGGAAAGGGGGAGAAGGGGCAAAGACCCGCAGCCTCCCCAAATCCCTCACCAGGGTCCTGGGGAGTCTGGAGCGGGTGTGGCTGCTTCCCTATTTCCGCCCCAGGGGAACCCCCAGGGAACCCTCAGCGATGCTCGCCTGGCCCGCAGGGAAGACGCCAGGCCGCCTCCCCCCCAACCCCCACCCACCCTGCCACTGGGGCCCTCACACCGCACCCCCTGGCACCTGCAGCCTGGGGTGTATGTCGGCATCTTTGTTCTGCTGTCCTGTCCGGGGCCTGGAAAACCTTCCCCTCACCTTTAGTTCAGATGTCCCCCCCAGGAGACTTCTCCAGAAGCACATCAGCCCCTCACTGCACAGCGCTCCCTGACCCTCTACCCTTTTACCCTTGCTCAAAACGTTCCTCACGTGCTTTCACATCTTACCTACGGGACTATGAGGTCTTCAGGGGCAGAAACTACAATGGGCCATCTCTGGGTTTCTGCCCCCAACACAGAGTTCATTAAATGCTGCTGGATGGTGGATAATGGATGGATGGGGAGTAGATGGATGGGTGAGGGGTGAGTGGATGGGAGGGTGGGTGGATGGGTGGATGGATGGAGGGGGGTAGGCGGACGTGATATGATCCCTGTCAAGGAGGAGCTTACATTTCAGCAGGCAGATTAGACTTGCAGTAAAATTCAACATGACAGATTTTAGTCTTAAAGACAGAATCTCTAGCCTTTTTAAAAAAATGCTTATTTTTGAGAGAGACAGAGCACAAGTAGGGGAGGAAAAGAGAGGGAGACACAGAACTCGAAGCAGGCTCCAGGCTCTGAGCTGGCACCATAGAGCCCGATGTAGGGCTCGAACTCATGGACCATGAGATCATGGCCTGAGCCAAAGTTGGAAACTTAACTGATTGAGCCACCCAGGGGCCCCTGGCAGAAACTCTAGTCCTAAGTCCAGAAAAGAGGGGCCCTGGGAAGGCTCCCAGAGGTCGCCATCGGAACTGGGTGCCGAGAGCTGAGGAAGCATGAACACTCAGGGCTCCTGCTCTGGAGGACTGTCGTCTCCACTGTACACGTGCACCCCTGCCCAGCACTGGGCCTGCGGCATCTTACCACTATGCTTGTTGGCCAGAGTGTCCCCTGAGCTCAGCCCGACGTGCTGGGGAGCAGCAGCTGTTGGCAGGGCCAGCTCAGGACAGCCCGGGGACCCACGGACTCCCGAGTGGCTGAGGCCTTAGGGAACAAACCTCCCTCCGAGGGGGCTGTGTCTCACCCGAGTGGGGGGGTCCTGGTGCCTGAGCTTTCTCCCAAGAGGGGGCCCAGCTATTAGGAACATTCTCAAGTTCCTCATGTAAAAGTCCCTGAACAAAGGCAGGTTGGAACATGAGGCACAGTGGATGTGGGAGCCCGAAAGCAGAACCCTGGTGACCACAGAGAGGACAGCAGGTACAAAGCCACAGACTGTCCCCTGGAAACAAAGGCGTTCAGAGTCGGAGAGACTTTCCTAGGCGGACTGCGGAATTGCTAGGTACAAGGCCCATTATCATCTCTGATCCCCCGCCACCAACCCCTCGCCTGCATGTGCACACACACACACACACGCGCACACACGCGCAGGAGCAGTGTGGCCCACTGAATCGCATGCCAGGGTGGCCGGCTTTGGAAGGCAGTGAGTCCACAGGCCTGTGAAGACGGCGTGTGCAGTGAGAAAGGAGGCCAGGCGACGCCAAGGGTTTGCACCGGGACGCCCAAAGGACGGACTCGCTCTCTGTTAAGACCGTGGGGTCGGCGGGGAGCAAGGCGGGCGTGGAGACGTTGCTCGAACGCACATCGCGTAGACGGCGGGAGAGGGGGTCCTGATGCTCAGGCGAGAGGTGCGGGGGGCAGAGACACACATGGGCGTCTCTACGGTGGAGATGTTATTTCCGAGTCACGAGACTGGAAGAGATCACATGGTTTTGGGAGGGAGGTGGAGGGGGGGTCAGGGAGAGGGGGCTGCGGGCGGAGGGGCAGACAGTGCAGCACGAGAGAAACAGGGGTGCGGCCCTGGGGGGCAGGGACCACGGGGCTGACCAGCGTGAAGACTGGGGCCCGAGCTCAGGGAGGTCTCTGCTCCTCTAGCGAGGTGTGGACGGGAGCCCGGCTGGAGTGGGTTTAAGACACAACACACCCCGAGAGCAGGAGCGAAGACCGTGGCTCTGCGATACACTCACAGATCTGGGCTGGAGGAGGGGAGGGGGAGGAGGGAGGCGCGCCCTCTCGTCCCACCTTGTCACGGGCTCCGTGGCTCTCACGGGCTCACCTGCCAGAACGAGAGCGGCATGACCGGGGGCACGCGGACGCAGCCTCTTCGCTCATGCCCTTTGTAAAGAAGCCTCCGAGGAATCCGCAGGGGGCCCTGGGTGCAGAGCAGAACCCGAGCCAACGGCAGCTTAGGCGGGGCCGACACACGGTGAATTCTGTAGGTTCTTCCCCGAGAAGATCCTGGGTATCTCCTGGTGCAGCTCAATGACACAGGACGCAAGTCCAGTTTTGCAAATCAAAAATGTTTTTATACGATTCAAAGAAAAAAGCTACATCACACATGTTCATTTAAATAAGTCAAAGTCTGTTACATAAAACATAATTCTGAAACATTTAAAATTTTATTATTGAAACTACAAAAGGCTCAAAGTCAAAAAAGATCAAGCAAAATTGCTCAGGCAATAAAGTGCATGGGGCGGGGGGGAGGGGAGGCTGCCACACAAGCTCCACTTCCGGCAGAGATAACACAAGGCTCTGGTCCTCAGGACAGGATTTTCCAGATGGAAACTCTCCTAATTTATAGTCTTTCAGTCAACAAACAGAGAGAGGAAAGTTTATAGAAGGTATTTCTAAATCTAATCAGGAAATGGAAGTAGAAACCAAATTTTAACATCTCTATTCTTTAGAAACTGCGCTGCCTAGAGAATGAGGTTTAATGCGACGAGCGACCCAATTCTCAATGACCTCGTATTCTCAGCACTAGGACTTCCGTTACTTTGCATAATTAAGAAGAATATACAAATTTAATGCCATTTACGACATACAGTCAGAAACGTTTATGCTGATTTAAGATGTAGGCAGAAGAGAGAAAAGGCTCAGGGTGGGGAAACACGAGCTACAATACATTTAATTATGGTTCTCTTGCAACCGGTAGGAATATTCAACACGGAGGTGAACAAAAACAGGAAAGCCATCTGAACGGAACAGCCAGGGCTCAGACTCGTATGCCAGTTAGCAGTTGACGCTAAAGGGCGATTTACGGGGTATCAAGTAAACATACAGTGAATGACCAGGTGATGGTTACCATATTAAAGGTACCTGAACAGAAAACCTAATTATATTTATTTCATATTTCACCTTACCATCATTTTGACGAAAGTAAATGCCAATATAAGACGCAAAGGCAAGATCTAAGCACGCGCAGCACAATAAAGCCCACTCCCAGGCTCATGACGCGGGGCCGCATTCGTCCGTCCCTTGCGCGCCCCATGTTGCCTGGATTCCCAACACCGTCCAACAAAAGCAGCACCCGTGGCTTCCCGAACACCCGGGTCGTGGTGTCCGTATAATTAGGACTTGTGATCACATGGATTCCGAGTGCTGCCAGGGGTCTCATTCTCTAGGTGGACTGCACAACACCCCATCCGAGTAATTCCGTTTGATCAATTTCCTTCAAATGTAATGAACGAAAGAGAAGCTGGTAGTAGTACTGCTGTTTGGTGTAACTTGCGTTTCCTATAGTTCTTAATAATTAAAGGAATCGGAATATTGGAGCTGGGCTGTTTGCGTGTACACTTTACCTCAGATAAACTACACTTTGGTGGAAAGTTCCTCCAGGCAATAAGGACGTTTTCTTCTTCTCTAAGAAGTTACTTCTACTCTACCTACTCTAGAGTAGAAGTTACTCTAACACTATGAATAAGGCCACAGCAAAAGAAGTCAACTGACCATTAACGAAGGGGCTGGGTGTGAGTGCTTATAACATTACCTTTTTTTGGTGTTTGAGGTACAAACAGGCAACTAAGTAGTTTGCTCTTGGCAGAGCAATGGCCCCCAAAACCACAGGCACTCAGATCCAACAGCAGCTCCCTGGTCACCGTGTAGCTCTCAGGAATTTTAAATTACTCTCTGGGATACAGCCTTCACAAGTCACACCATGGACATAGATAAATGACTCGTTCTACTTAACCAAAATTTTAATTCCTTGGGCTACAGCCTTAAAGGAATGGTTGCCTGGAATTCCCCTTGAAAATGCTACGAAAAGCTGAATGCAAGACCCCTCCTCCCCCATTTAAGAAGCCCCCATTCAACTAGTTCTGATTCGTAACAATTCTTAGATCTGAAGGGCCTGTTGTAGACTGGTAATTTCTTTCTTTTTGTCGCTGAATAATATGCCAAATTTACTAAAAGAGTTATTACGAAAAACACTGTGGAACACCGAAAAGAAGACCGAAAATCACCTATCTAGAAAGTGGTGATTTGAACACCAACAATATAAATATTTTAATAAAAAACAGTATAAAAGTCAGTACCCTGTCTCATTTCTACAAAACGTGAATAGAAAGGCTGTAAAACCCCAGGTTGTGTAAACTTTATTGCCAAAATGTCTACTTGAATGCTGGTGATTCAGATGCTCAAATTTTCTTCCATTTCCTCAAAAAAAAAAAAAAAGAATGAAAAAAAAAAACAACAACTTCTGAAACTACAAAAGATATTGAACAGGGTCCCAAACAAAAAAAGTAAAGTTAATATACTTTCATCAGAACCAACTCCCCACTTTCTCCGAGCCCCCCAAGACCTTTTTTTTTTTTTTTGGAAGAGAAAGTCATCGGTTCCATTCCTGAAAGCTGCTTCGGAAGGTTCCTGCGGGCGGATGCCCAGCTGACCTTTCAGGCGGAGGCCGGCGGGGTCGCCAGGGGGCCCCCACACTTCTCTGCGGAGGCGATTCTGTTCAGTTTGCCAACCTCTGCCTGCCAGCCGGGCGCCTTCCTGGCCGTCATGTGGCGCCGCGCATGCTTCGTCAGGTGGTCGCTGCGCATGAAACGCCGCTCACACGCGGGGCACACAAACTTCTTCTCCCCGGTGTGAGTTCTGCGGTGGCGAGAAAGTTCATCGGAACGAGCAAACTTTTTATCACAGCCATCCCAGTTGCAGCTGAAAGGCTTCTCGCCTAAGAGGCAGGAAGATGCGCATGAAAGAAAATGTAAGTGCTCAGCACCTTACTGGACAGGTCAACACATGTCATTTTTAAATTCTATTCATCGAAATCTAAGAAAGTAGTATCTGATTATTCTGGTATTGAGTTATTCTTTTTTTTTTTAAATCTTTTGTAACTTTATTTTTGAGACAGAAAGAGACAGAGCATGAGCAGGGGAGGGACAGAGGGAGAGGGAGACACAGAATGGGAAGCAAGCTCCAGGCTCTGAGCCGTCAGTGCAGAGCCCAACGCGGGGCTTGAACCAGAACTGTGAGATCATGACCTGAGCTGAAGTCGGAAGCTTAACCAGCTGAGCTGCCCTGGCACTGAGTTACTCAAATGACAAGAAATCCTCCAAGATGCATTTCTTTCTGCCACACCCCAAAAACAACACGTATGCCAGGGCCCAAAGATGTCAAACTAATCTCACAGTTCTAAAGATATATTTTTTTTAAAGCTTATTTATTTTGAGAGGGAGAGAGAGGGAGGGAGAAGGGCGGGAGAGAGAGAGGGAGAGAGAATCCCAAGCAGGCTCTGCACTGTCAGCAGCGTGAGTCTGAGGTGGGGCTTGAACCCATAAACCATGATCGCATAACCTGAGCTTGAAATGGAGAGTCAGAAGCTCAAGCAACTGAGCCACCCAGACGCCCCCAAAGATACTTTGAAATAAAAATAAATCTTTCATTGTTATAGCTTGGGGTAGGGGGAAATTCTTGAAAGAATTCCTTCCCTGAAAAGTAGAGCCCCTCAGAGGCATCCACTCCCTCCGACGCAGCCGTGACCGTCAGGCCTGAATCCTGGACTCCGCTTCGCTGTGCCAGTGCGAGCTGCCACATTCAAGCTCTGAAGTGCTAACTACAAACCACCGGCCCGAAGCGCACTGCGGCCCCGCCTGCGCTGCATCCCCCAACTCGTGCGGTCCCACAGGCCGTCAGCAGACGGTCCGGCGGAAGGGCGGTCCCTGATCTGGAGTATGTACGTTACGCTGCGGACCCTGCGTGACCGGTGACTGCACTTACGGTTATGGAGAGTGTGATCGTCTGAAAGGGGAGTTTAACGAGCAGCCTATTTAACCACAGCAGCCTTATAAACGCAACAGGAGAACAGTGACGCGAGGAACGACAGCGCCGCTCTAACGTAACCTGCTGAAGCAGCAGCTCTCCCGGCGGCTCCCCGACCCCAGCGAGCCGTGCAGCCAGCCACCAGCCCACACGGCTGTGTGAGTATAAACTTAAGGACAAACGTACTTCCTTGGTCACACTGTCCATATTTCAAGCGCATATGGCTAGTGGCTACCTTAATGGGACAAAGAACACTTCCCTCATTGCCAAAAATTCTACGGGACCGAGCTGGCGCGATAATAAAGAGGTCACTAAGTAATTATAGTCACTTTTCTGAATGAAAAACTATGTATTTCCTCAAATAAGAAAACTACATTCCCTTCAAATTCACAGATTTTTGAATTCAAGCTTTTCCATACTTTAGACAGACCTTTCCCCAGAGTGAACTAAAGTAGGTTACGCTGGTATTTACTGAATGTGAAATCCGCGTTTTCTAAAATGCTGCCAGACAGACTGAGGCGTGTCCTGTGATGTGGAGATAGAGGAGCGGTACGAGCATCACCTTAAAAACCTATCAAAGAGCCGCGATCCCGGAACCATACATTCTACCTACGGGGATGAGCACATGGCATGTTCTAGAAAAACCAATGATGGTTATACTACCAGTAACCCCCAATCCCTACAAGACTGTGAGGGTTTTTCAGGACCGGAGGGAAAAAGGCCAGATTTCCACCTTTCCCAGTGGTTTTCACGAGCCCCTCCCACTGGAGGAAGGCTCCGCGTCCCCCGAGCCCAGGACCCGGTGTTCTCGCACCTACCGCTCGGGACTCACCTGTGTGAGTGCGGAGATGGGCCTTGAGGTGGGAACTTTTGAAGTAGGTTTTGCGGCAGCCTGGGACGTTGCAAACATAGTTTCTCCTTCGGGAAAAGTCTACCTGAGGGGCACAGTTCTGGCCGGAGGTGATGAACACTGGAGCGGGGGCCAGGGGCAGGAGCCTGGTGCCGCCCCCAGCCACCCCGCCGGGTGACGAGGCCGCAGGCGGGGGCAGGGCCCCCTGCGGCAGGACCAGCATCACGGCCCCCTGAGGCACAGGCGGCCCCACGAACACAGGCCGGGCCACCGCAGCAGCGTGGGGTAGGATGGGCTTTGCCGTCCCCGCACATGCTTGGGGAGGGGGCTTCAAAACAGCCGAAAACGTGCCACTCTGTCCAGTCACAGGGATCATTTGGCAAAAGACAGGGGAACTGGGGACGGGGACAGAGATCACAGGGATGGCTTTCCTCGACAAGTCACTTTCATAATTCTTTGGTGAGGTTTGAATCGCGACAGGCCACCCAGCCTGCTGGCCTTTGTCGGCGGGGACCAGGCCACCGGCCTTGTGCGAGCAAGGCTGGCCGGATGAGGAGTCCGCGGCCAGCGGGCGGTCTGTGAGCCGTGTGGCCAGCAAAGCTTCCAGCCGTCCCAGAGACGGTGCTTCTCCTCCTCCGCTGACGGAAAGCTGGCGCTCTTGAATCTGGGCGGCAGGAACATGGCCAGGAACTGGACTCCCCGCCGTGTGGCGGATGACACTCGTCACCACGGGCCTGCAGGAGGGGCTGCGGGCTGGCTCCGGGGACTCTGGCTGTGAAGCAGGAAGCGCCCTCTCCGCCTTCCCGCTCAGCACTTGGGCTGCGCCAGCAGAGGCTGGGGGCACGGCCGTGACCATGCATGCTTTGGAATCAGTTACTTGGGAAGGAACAAGTGTCCCTGTCGATGGCTCCACGAGGTCAGGGCTCTGAGGAGGAGTCATGCACTTAAAAAAAAAAGTACTGTGTGAAAAGGTGGTCTTGGTTACAGTTTCAAGGGGACTTAACTCGGGTCACGCTGCCCCCAGTGCCTTTAAAAAGTATCTACAAAAGCCTCATGGAAGCCTGCTCACCGGCATCGAGGCTTGCAAGGCTCGGTGAGCTAGGTCACTTTCCAGGCTCCTCCCCCTTTCCTGACCTCGCCCAAACCAGTCAATGTGCTTAGTTTTAAGAACGTCAGTGCCACTCCTGGCCTTGCATGGCAACTGAAACGAGCCATTAACTATTAGGACCACCGATGAGAAAACAAATTTATATTCAAAATAAGAGCTTTTCACAATGATTTCTGATTCTTAATTAAAAACCACCACACCAGCGTGAGCCATTGCACACACTTATCTAGTGCCTATTAGATGCGAGGTAAAAGTCTGCTGGAATGGCCCCCCGAAGCCACGCTCTCACCAGTGGCCCTGCCTGAACGACGCCCCTCTCGCAGCGCCCGGCACTTCCCACTCCCGGTCGGCCTCCCAGCGGCAGGGCCTGGTGCCAGCGACTCCGCGAGGGGCCTCTGGCTCACTCTTTGGGGAATTCTCCCACTGCCCACGAGTCCCTTCCCCTCCCTCTCCCAGGTCTGCCTGCCATGCTCTCCTTCCGGCGAGCTTCCAGCCCAGCACCCCGAGATTCTGGTCCTTCACCTCTGTCAGCAACTGGCCGTTCTCAACTTTACAAGCCGAGAAGCAATTTCTCCCAGCAATTCCGTGGCTCCAGCAAGGTAAGGAAACACAAACCAAAACTTTGCCTGACCGCACCCAATCCCTACAGGTAAGAAATGGGTTGCTCTGGGGAGGCAGAGGCCAGAGTGGGAAACCAGCTAATGAAGGCTGGGGCCAAACACAGGCTGTCTCCACCCGTATCTCCTGATCCCAGACTGGGTCATCCGGGGTGGAAACTAAGTCCCCACCCTGGAAATCCCCAGGGAAGCGAGTACGTTTTACTTCCTCACATCCATCTGTAGGTTTCATCTTATGCATGTTGTAGCCCTGTGGCTGCAAGCTGGGATCTATTAATGGAAAGAGCGTATTTTCCAGGGATGAGAGCTTTCATCCTGAGGACCCAGAGGTCCTGCCCTTGACTACCAGCATCCCAATGAATCTCCCACTAGTTCTTCAACACATTTATTTAACATGGCCTAGTCACTACATAAGATGCTCTTCTCCCCACTTCTTACCAGAGTCGATAAAGAATCGAAGTCCTTTGGTAGCTCAGGTGCGGCTGTGTCAACATGTACCGTGGCAGTGACATCCCCAGAGTCAGAGACAGGTGTGAGGGGTCTTATCTTTAACAGTTCCCCTTTCTGGGATCTTTGACCCCAGGCGCTCATGCAAACAAGCGCCTCAACCGCTTCGATGTCATTCTGCTCCAAGACGCTGCACGTAGACCTTTCACTATCGTGCCGCTTCCTCTCCAGGATCGACTCACATATGTCCATGATGTCAACCTAAAGGTGACACAACACAGTGGTTTCTCAGTCCGGGGGAAACTGAGAGGGCAACCCCGATGGGTGCGAGGATACGCACACCAAGTGTGCGCACTATGCACGTAACACACACACGAGACTCCACACACAAACCCTGTTTCTGTACAAAATATGCCAACGGAACATTCACGCCAATTTCACTGAAGCCAGCGTTCTGACGAGTGAAGACGACTGGGCTTGGCTGGCAAGTATTTTCCACTGAAAACCCTGATTCTTAAAAAAAAAAAAAAGTTACGTTCATGTTTTCCTGCAGGAAATGACCAGTAAGCCTTTAATTCCTCAGGCGTAAGCCCTGCGGGAGAAACTGGCACAGGCTCGGGTCTTCCGGGTTGTCAGAGCCACCCGAAGGGGGTCCCTGCAGGTGCGTTTCTGCAACTCTCTGAAGCCCTGAGCACAGCTTTCTAAAGTCAGGGCATCACCACACGCAAGACTTGCCAGGGGCTGAACGCCATGTGTGCCAGCAAGGTGGAGCCCATGCTGGGGGAGCCCTGTTTCCCAGACGCAGGAACACTCAGCCACTCCTTAACACCACAAGGCTAGGCAGGAGATAGGAAGAATTTTAAAAATCTACTGCAACCCAGGCGATGGACATCTTTCCTGCAGGTCACACTGGTCTTTCAAAGCAGGAAGGGGGGACAGAAGCAACTGGAATCAACTAGTCCTTTCCCAAAGACCCTTTAAATCTACAAAGACACACGTCTGCACTCAGCTCGCCTAAGCATCAAATCCTTTTGTCCAGCCAGGTCCCCCCAGAGCACGCCAGGGGCGCGACCGCCTCTGGCCCAGCTTCTGACCGCTGGGTCCCCAGAACCGTGAGATCACAGACATGGGGCTGAGGGCGGCAGGAACGGAGGGGCACAGCACACCCTGACCTCTCTCGGGCCCTCAGGGTCCTCGAGTCTCGACGACCCAGGTTCTAGCCGCCTTCAAGCCCTAACACGAGGCGGCCAGGGCTCAGGAAGGAAGCAACCCACTTCACCTCCCCCACCCCGCCTTCTTCCGCCCGCTGTCTCCCACCCACCGTGCGTGATCATCGTGCCAGCTTTGCCCCGCCCACCGCATGTGGTCTTCGGGCCAGCTTTGCCCCGCCCCCGCCCCACCTTTCATCAGCTTTGCCCCGCCCTCTACCCAACCCACCCCAGGTAGTCTTCAGACCAGGTTTGCCCCGCCCCCTACGTCCCGCCTTCCGTCCAGCTCTGCCCCGCCCACCGCATGTGGTCTTCAGGCCAGCTTTGCCCCGCCCCCGTCCCGCCTTCCCGTCAGCTCTGCCCCGCCCTCTACCCCCAACCACTGCATGGGGTCCTCACGCGAATTTGCCCCGCCCCCTGCGTACCGCCCTCCCATCAGCTTTGCCCCTCCCCGTGCCTCCACCCAACACGAGCGGTCTTCAGGCCGGCTTGGCCCCGCCCCCACGTACCGCCTTCCTCGCAGTTTTGCCCCGCCCCCACGTATACCACCTTCCTTCCAGCTTTGCCCCTCCCCGGCCCCACCTTCCCGCCAGCTTTACCCCGCCCCCCGCGTCGCCCACCGCCTGCCGGCTTCCGCCAATCTTTGTCCCACCCCGAACCCGCCCGCCCCACCCGCCGCGTGCCACCTTCCCGCCGGCTTTTGCCCGCCCCCCTCTCCCTTTCCATCATCCGCCTGCCGGACCCCCGCCGCCCGCCTGTCGCGTTCCCGCCAGCCGCGCCCCGCCCAACGGCCGCCTCCTCATACGGCCTGGTGACGTCATGGCTGGAAATAGCCCCGCGCTGGGACCCGGCAAAGCGGGGTTCGCTGCGGGTACTCCAGACAAAGCTACGCGTAGGGCGGCGCGGGGCACACGCCCCCGTGCCACCCAGCGCGTCCCTGCACCGCTGCCGCCCCTCCCAGCGCCTGAGCCCGCGCTGGCCCCTAACCGTGGGGCCGCGGCTAGGCCCCATGCGTCCCCGCCCTCCTCCACGCCCCGGCCCCGCACGGGCGGCACGTCCCCGCCTCGCCGCTCGCCCGGATGGGCGCTCACTCACCGCCTGCGCGTCGCCCGATCCCGCAGAGCCCGGCGTCTGCATGGTGCCGGCGGCCCGCAGGCAACAAAGCAGCCGCGGGGCGGGAGCTCAGCGCACCGCAGCGGCCGCACGTGCGCCGCGGGTGGCGGCGACCCGGAGCTCCTGCGGCCGGCGCGAGCCTCCGCCCGCCCGCGCCGCTCTGCCCCGGCGCGGCCCTCGCCGTGCGGGAGGGGCGGGGCGGCCGCGGAGGGAGCGGCCGTGGGGGCGTGGCGCGAAGGCAAACCAAAATACACCGCGCCCCCATCGGGGCGGGGCCGGGCGCCCGGCAGCCAATCCGCGCCGGGCCCTTGCGCCGCCGGCCAATGGGCGCCGCGGGGAGCCGCGTGATCGGAGCCTGGCCGAGGCGTGATCTGGCAGGGCGGGCAGCGGCACGTGTTTTGGTCGGAGTGAGGGGCGGGGCCTGAGGACCCGGAAAGTAGGGGAAAGGTCCCGGCGGCCGCGGCGGCTGCGGCGGGACTGAGGGGCGGTGCAGCTGGTGCCGGGGACGTCCCCTGGCAGAGGGCTGGCTGGGCAGTGCCACGGCGCTTAAAGGGGTACCGCCCGCAGCCTGCCCAAGCGCAGGACCCGTGGAGCGAATTGGACCCGCAGGAGGAACCCCCGGGTTTTGCTTGCTCGTTTGTAATTTTTCTTAATCTGTCGTCGGCTCCTCGGCGTGCCTCCCTGCCCGGGAAGGGATCTGAAAGCAGGCTGGCTCCAGGTGAGAGTCCTGCATCCGAGGCTCCTTTCAGCAGCGCCCCAGAGCCCAAGCTTCTAGGCCTGAGTCTGCCTTTGCCGTCCCTTCCCCAGGCAGCTTTGGGCCGCAGTTTCCACTCTTAAGTGGGGGCCGGAGAAACCCACCCGTTCTTCCCAGAGCCGGTGTGAGCATCACCTCCTCTAGGAAGTCCTCAGGCCTGAATGAGAGAGATGTCCATTGACATCTTTCTTTTTCCCTGGACTTGGGTTGACCGTGCTCTGGGTGTGGCTTGGCCACTTCTGCAGCTCCACGTTCTTGAAGATCTTGAAGATCGGGGACCAGTCTGTGTGCCTTTGAACCCCTACCGCGCGCAGCTCAGCGTGGGACAGCCTTTCACCCCCTTGCGCTGCCACCTTTGCTGGGCTCGGATGTGGGTGGGCACCGCTAAGAGGCAGAGGCCACAGTGAAGAGTCTTCGGCCCTGAAAGCCAAGGGCAGGGCCGGGTAGAGGGTCCCCGTGCTCTGAGCGGGAGAAGCCCTGAGGCCAAGGGACAGGCCACAGGGGCGCGCAGGACCTCCCCCTTATAGTGGGGAGGCCCGGGGATCTGACCACTGCTTCTGCCTCACAGGCCTGGTTGGGTAGGAGCGGGATAAGCTGGCCGCCTTCTCTCCATTTCTTCCTGTTATTTACTTGTCTCCCCACCAGAAGGAAGCCCCCCTGGGTTGGGGAGCTTGTGTGATGGGGTGCGGCCTCGCAGCGCCTGGCTCCCTGCAGACACACAGACTCCCGTTGGTTGAATGAGCCAATAAAGATGATCACCTGCTGCCCCACCCCCGCACCTCCCCGGGGGGCAGACACCTCTAATTGGCGTCCTTGATGTTGAACTCACATTCTGCCCAAGTCTGGATTGCGCGCCCCTGGGAAGGGCATCACCCATCACCCCGATACTTCCACCCAGAAACCAGAGCCACTTTGGCCCCTTCCCTTCCCTGCACTTGCCTCCTTTCGCCGGTTACCTCGTGCCTGCCCTTCTCCCGCCAAGTCTCTCTCAAATTACTGGCTTCCCTTCATCCCCCACTCCCGCCCCAGCCCGGCCACCGCCCTGCCTCTCCTGAATTCTGGCCACTGGCTCCCCGCATGCCTCGCTGCCTCCGCCCGTCGCTTACGGTCTGCTCTTCAGCTCACTGCTGGGACGATCTTCTGGAAGGAGCGTTGGTACCTAAGTAGCGCGCACACTCTCAGCAGGCGTCCGCGTGGCTACTGGACTGAACCTGGCTCGTCAGGCCAGAGTCTGACTGTATAACGGGACCAGGCCAGCGGTTCCTGCGCCCCGCTGACCAGTTCCCCCCACCCCTTTCTCTCTTGCTGTCCCGCCTCTACTGCCCCGATACAGAGCGCTGCCCCCACGCCCCCGCCACCCACATCAGGTCGGGTCACTGTCTCCTGCTTTGCACATGGCATGCCTTCCGCATCAGCACCCCACCCCTTCTCCACCTTGGCTCTGTGACACTGGTGACTCCCCACTGAAGGCCTTCTTGGTTCCCATACAGCGGGACAACTCAGCAGAAAGCTAAGTGCAGGGTGTTTTGGGTTTTTTCTTTTAATGTGTATTTATTTTTGAAGGAGAGAGAGGCAGAGAGGGAGCAGGGCAGGGTGGGAGGGGGGCAGAGAGAGGGGGAGACACAGAATCTGAAGCAGGTTCCAGGCTCTGAGCTGTCAGCACAGAGCCCGACATGGGCCTTGAACTCATGAACCCTGAGATCATGACCTGAGCCGAAGTCGGGCGCTCAACCGATGGAACCCCCCAGGCGCCCCTCAGTGCAGGGTTTTGGAGTCAGACTTGGATCTGGTTCCCCACTGTGCCAGTGTGGCTAAGTCGGGTGGCTGGCTGTGGCTCTGTAGAGTGAGGGGCCCCAGCTGCTCGCCATGAGCCTGGAGCCACGTCGGGTCCTGTGCCGACTCCCGGGGCAGCAGGGAGCCGTAGAGGCTCAGACGGTGGGCCGGCTCAGACTCTTCCAGAACAAGGCCCTATCCCTCCCTTGTCTAGCCCGTGTCCCAGCCAGACGGCGCTTTGCTCATTCTGGTCCCCCCTGATTCCTCCCTCACCTCGACCCAGATGCCGCTTCTCCACGAAGCCTTTCTTCACACACAGACACACACGCCGGGCTGCGGCTGCTGCCAGACCCGGGTACTGGCCCTGCCCGTAGTCCAAGGAGCACTGCCTGTTTCCAAACCAAAGACACTTACGGAGCATTCACTCGGAGCCATGACCGAGGCCCCTCGTCGGTTCCAGGCCCCACAGACCCTCAGACGGAGTGTGGACAGCCTGCACGTGGACACAGACAACCCCTATGCCGTGTCTACGTGGACACGACACCACTGAGCAGACTGCCAGCAGCTGCGCGCGTGCTTTTACACACACACGGCAGCGTGGCGTCCGCCTCCCGGACCTTGCTTGCTGGTCTTCGAGCAGATTCCCCATCGGTTCCCGGAGATCAGTCTCGTGCTTTGTACGGGCGAAATAATATTACACTGTAGGAACGTGACAGCGGTTATTGAAGCACTCCTGGTTAAGTCACCAGGGTGCCTAGGTTGTTTCCAGCTTGCCGGGACATGGTGTCCAAGCGTCATGTGCCCACAGGCAAGGAGACCCACCAGATCACCTCCTCCAGCTGGAACTGCTAGGCCACCTGCTCTTCTCTTTCCGTTCTGTCCTTTGGCCTTTGGGTAAATGTTATGGAAGCGCAGTACAGACACAGGAAAACGTGAAAACCGAAGGGTTTCCTGAATCTTCACAAAGCACCCGCTTCTGTCACGGGCACCGAGAGCAAGAAACAGAATATCGGCCAAATCCTAGAAACCCCACCCTGACCCCACCCGGGATAATCCCTATCGTGGTTTCTTTTTCTTTTCTTTTCTTTATTTTGAGAGAGAGAGAGTGTGTGAGAGTGCAGGAGGGGCAGAGAGAGAGGAGAGAGAATCCCAAGCAGGCTCCACGCTGTCAGTGCAAAGCTCGACGGGGGGCTCAAACCCATGAACTGTGAGATTTATTACCTGAGCCAAAATCAAGAGTTGGACGCTTGGGGGCACCTGGATGGTTCAGTCGGTTAAGCATCTGACTTCAGCTCAGGTCATGATCTCGCGGTTCGTGGGTTCGAGCCCCGCGTCGGGCTCTGTGCTGACTGCGAGCTCAGAGCCTGGAGCCTGTTTCAGAGTCTGTGTCTCCCCCTCTTTCTGACCCTCCCCTGCTCACGCTGTCTCTCTCTCTCTCAGAAATAAATTCTAAAAAAACATTAAAAAATAAAAATAATAATTCCTTTTAAAAAAAAAGAGCTGGAAGCTTGATTTTCTGTCTCCCTCTCTCTGTCTCTCCCCTGCGTATGCACTCTCTCTCTCTCTCAAAAATAAATAAACATTAAAAAAAAAAAGAAGGGGAAGCTTGACCAACTGAGCCACCCAGGCACCCCCCCCCTCCCCCATCATGGCCTCTAACACCGTGGGATACTGAATTGAAACTTGTACAAAGAAAACCCTTCAGTGGGCTCTCTTCTGGGCCTGGTATGTAGCTGCACGTAGTTGGACTTCATGTATTCTTGCTGCCGTAGAGCACACCGTGATGCATTGGCCCATTCTGTGGATGGACATCACAATCGTTTCCAGTCTGGGGCTGCCATGAATAAAGCTGCAATTAAGATTTTGCTACATGAGGGGCGCCTGGGTGGCTTAGTCGGTTAAGCGTCCGACTTTCGCTTGGGTCATGATCTTGCGGTTCATGGGTTTGAGCCCCGCGTCGGGCTCTGTGCTGACTGCCAGCTCAGAGCCTGGAGCCTGTTTCAGTCTGTGACTCCCTCTCTCTCTGACCCTCCCCCGTTCATGCTGTCTTTCTCTCTCCTAGAAATAAATAAAAACATTTAAAAAAAATGATTTTGCTACATGAGTGTGTGTATTTTAAATTTAGAAAGATTGTCAAATATTCCTCCAGACACAAACTCATGCCTATTTATCCCACCAGCAATGGGCCGTAAAGCCAGTCCCCTATTTCTTCACTAATGCTGGGCCTTCTCAAACTTTCTGACCCTTAGCAAGCTCAGTGGAAAAAAAAAATGAGAACTCATCATGTTATATTGTATTTCTTTGGTGGCGTTTCCTTCAGAGTTTTTCCTGTATTTAAAAGCCATCTTGATTTCATTTTCTGTGAACTCTGGGAAGAATTTTATTTTATTTTATTTACTTAAAAATTTTTTAATGTTTATTTTTTGAGAAAGAGAGACAGAGCACGAGCTGAGGAGGGCCAGAGGGAGAGGGAGACACAGAATCCGAAGTAGGCTCTGGGCTCAGAGCCCGACACAGGGCTCGAACTCACGAACACTGAGATCATGACCTGAGCCGAAGTCGGACCCTCAATCGACTGAGTCACCGGGGTGCCCCAGAAGGATTTTTAAATGATGGTAGAGAAACTTGAACATGTTTAAATGCTGGAGACAAGGGGCCAGTGGAGAAAAATTAATAATGATGGGGAGAGTGAGAGAGAGAGAGAGAGGAAGAGAGAGGTTGGCGGCAGAAGGGGGTGGGGAAGTACGCGTTGGGGAGGACCAGGGGCACACAATAGAGATGCTGGCTTTGTGCAGGAAGAAGGACTTGCCTCATGGGAGACCAGGGGAAGGGAGAGAAAATGGCTGGAGATCCAGGAAGACTCTGGAGTGGAGAGGAGAGAAGGCCAGGGTGTTTACATTTGATCCACCTTCTTGGTGATATGGGAGTCATCTACGGGGTGGGGGTGGGGAGGGGCTGAGATTTGGAACAGACCTGGCCAGGGACAGTGACAGCGATTGCCCTCTGCGCTGAGGTCCCAGTCATAATGTTGGAGTGACCCTGGCCCAGGAATTTGGCTGCTGCCCTGGCTCCTGGTGTGACCGTGCTGGGTCACCTAGGATGGGCCTTTCTCATCTGTGAGCCTCAGCTCTCTGACTTGCAAAATGGAGGTAGATTAGCTCCGTGATTCTAATGAGTCCCGGACTATGATCAAGTTCATCGTCACGGTTTTGTCGTTTTCATGTAGTTAAGTACCTCTTAAGGACGATCATTTATTCAGAAGTGATATCCTCTTCACGTTTCCTGGTTAGAATGTCTGTGCTTTAGGACCGCACGCCCTAACCTGTGAGGACAAAACACTGGCCCCCAAATTTGTTCTGAAAGTTTGTGGTCAGTGAAATGCCCAAATCTGGGGATCTCTGGGCTAGATGTTTTCTAGTCCATTCCGTCTCTGATAACCGTGATTGTCCAAGGGCTGCCTGGACTGGCCTCCATGCTTGGCTGGAGGGGCTGACTTCAAAGCCTCAGCCTGAGGAAGCAGGTGGGTGGAGCTGACATTCCCCGCACTCTGGCCTGCCCCCTGCACCGCCCCCCTTCCCCCCTCCAACAGGCTGACGCGCTCCTCCTCCTGACCCTCAGTACCCATTTCCTGGGTCACTGACTGGCAGTCCCAGGCATTGCCAGTGCTTTGGCCTTGGCCAGAGCCCAGCTGAGGAACCAGGAGCCGCAAAGCAAAGCAGGCTGCGGGGGGAGGGGGCCAGGCGAGGAAGGAGCAGCGCAGGGGGCAGGCAGAGTAGGTGTGAGGGGAGAGCTGGCTCCCCACGGGGCCTGGGTCCCCTCCTTCCCCTTTTTCCCCCCTGGGTTGAGCTCGCTGGCTGGAAGCCATGCAAGCACCAGAATGTGCTGCAAACTGACCAGCCTGTTGACTGTGGGCTGGCTGGCGAGATGACCTACTTAATCCCTGACTGACTCGGGGAGGCGTTAATGAATCACCAACCCACCATTCTCCCACTCGTTGGGTGATCGATCCCCCACCAACCGTGGGCATCTGCCACGGCCACGCCTAACACCTTAGAGCCCCTATCCCCGCCCTGGCACTGGGGGCTCGTAGGGGTGGCTGGGGCGTGCACTCGTTTTACACACACCACCTCCGCGCTGCATATGCAGTGGGTGCCCGAGAGCGAGGGAGCCTCTGGGAAAAGACTTGTGAGAGGATCCAGGCAGGCGGTTCTCACCCCGAGCGGCAGCGGAATTCCCTGGAGGGAGTGTTAGCCCGCAGGCTGCTGGGCCTGGTGGGTCTCCGGTGGGTCTGACGATTTGTGTTTCTAACAAGTTCCCAGATGTCGTTGACACCACCGGTCCGGGGACCGTGCTGTGAGAGCCACTGGCCGCGTCCCGCTCCCTCGTTGTGTGAGAGGAGAAACGGCCCCGGGGAACAGAAGCCACTTGAAATCCCCCTCTGAGCGTGCACGGAGAACCTACTGGAACCCACACCTCCAAACGGACTCCCAGCTCGGTGCCTCCCTGGATGGATGCCCCAGGGCTGCTGTCCTGGGAACAGCCCCCAAAGAAACCTACGGACGCCAGTGTGGCGCTGGACTACCTGCTGGCCTGGGAGGGCAGCCCTCCAAGCGTCCCCGTGGCCACCCGGCCCATCTGCCTGGCCGTCCGCCCGCAGCCGGGGAGGCCGCCAGCCTGGTTTCTGCAGCCGTCCAGCCGGGCAGCAGTTCAGGGCAGCGGGCCCGCGGCCCGTGCAGGAGCAGCTCACAGCGGGGCTTGTATGGGCCCTGCGGGGCCTGAGCCTGGATCTGTCCCTGCTCTTCATGCCTGCCGGGGGTAGGGGGGCGGGGGGGGGAGGGCCAGCCCCAGCCTCCGTTGGGCTGCCCTGCTCCTGCGGCCCCAGGCTGGACAGCCCCCTGACTCAGCGGGGGGGGGCATATTTCAACCCCCCCCCACAGAAGGTGCCCTGTCCATGCAGGCCCCCCAGGCTCAGGGCAGAGGACAGCGAACCCAGGAACCTGCTTCCCAGGGCGCCAGGGCACTGCTGGGCGGAGGGCACCGCGGGCTGTGGACCCCCCTCTGCCCGGAAGTCCCCAGCGCAGGCTGCAGTCCAGGCGCCTCCTCGCTGCCCCCTGTGGTCTGTTCACCCGCATTTGTCAGAACCCCCACTTCCCACCCTGGAGGAGGAGCGGCCATGGCTCTGACCGCGGGCAGGCCGTTGGCTGGGCTCTGCCCTCCCTGGGAAGCTGGGGAGCCGCCTGCCCGGACTGGTCCTGAGCCCCTTTCTGAATGTGCCCTTGGGGCGCTCTCGGACGTCCACAGAGCAGGGGGAGCAAGGGCTCCGTGCGCCAGGGTTGGGGCGCGCCTTTTCGTCCGCCTCCTGCCAGGGGGACTCTGGAGGGCGGTGACATCCCTGCTGGTGCAGCTGGTCACCACGAGCGCCCCCAGACCCTGGGCAGGGGGCGGGGGGCACTGGATCCACGCAGTCATCAAGACGACAGCCTGGGGTTTTGCTGCAAAGCAAGCATTTCCCGCTGAAGCCTGGTGCTTCACATTTTTCTCTTCTCCCTCCCCCTCTCTGCCTCACCTCTGCCTCTCCTCTGCCTCCCCTTCCTCTCCGTCACGTGGAGAAACAGTGAAAGTGGCTCTGATCTGAGTGAGGGGGTCCCAGGAGACAGGCAGGGCGGCTAGGGGCGAAGGCTCTGCTAAGCCGCAGTGAGGAGCTCGGGCTGCCAGGAAAGGGGGGTGCCGGGCCGGCCAGAGCTGACGCCCCAACTCCCGGGGAAACCGGCCGATGCCCCTCAGGGTGGGCCGTGAATGCACGTGGCCTGCTGTTCTGAAATGCAGCGGGGGGCTGAGTCGTGGAGGAGGGGCACGGGGCTGGGCACAGGGCGCGCAGAAGAGGGCCTGGAAGGGGATGGAGAGCCTGGGACGGGCCAGGCTGCCGCTGACTCGGCCAGGTCACCTGAGGCCTGTGGACTGGTCCGCCGTGCCAGGCCAACTCGGGGGGCATGGGGGCCCGGGGGCGTCCTGGAGGGTGGCGGGGCAAGATCGTCAAGTGGCCACCCGAAGTCTGCCCTTCTAGGGGCATCCACCGTGCTGCCCGCGCAGACACAACAGGCGACCAGCTGTGGCACGTGGCTCCCACGTGAGTCCAGGCCACCTCTGTTCCCTTGGGCGCGTGGACAAGGGCGCCGGCCGAGGGCACACCAGCGAACTGCTCCTGAAGCCACAGGGCAGGTCTTCTCCATCAGCACAAGGTGGGGCCTTAAGGTAATCCAGAGAAACGTCACTGGGAAGTTTGTAGCATAAAAAGTGTGTCAAGGATCAGCTTGCATGTGAACGCTGAGAAAGCTTTGGGATTTGTTAACAAAATGCTTTAAGTTCATGCCAAGCGCTCCCGGTTTCTCACGCCTGTTATTAGGAGTGGGAACAGCGTGCGTGTTGACGTGAAGTAAACGAGCGGTTAATCGTATTCGCCACTATTTATCACACGCGGTGTGCCAGTCACTGTCGGCACACGGTTTTCCCATGACCTCGTTTCATTTTTACGCGGACTTTCCATCGTAGGCACAAATGGCCCCCATCTCTCAGAGGGGGATCTGAGGACGGGGAGGTCAGGGGACGAGTCCAGATCCTACAGCTGGTCGGTGGTGGAGGGCGGGGTGCAACCTCTGCCCTTTGCCCCTGGCCTTGCCCGCGGGCCATCCCGTGTCCCGGTCTGGAAACTCCTTAAACAACATTCCTGCAGCTGGTCCAATTGAAGATTTATTTTAATAATTTTACATAATAATTCAAATAAATTGTTTAATATTATCATTGGAAAAGTAACCATCCGCATGAGAGAAAACAGAGAGATACAGAAAAGTACATGAAAAGAAAGTAAGGCGGTTCCTGAGTGGCTCAGTCGGTTAAGCATCCAACTCTTGGTTTCTGCTCAGGTTGTGATCTCACGGTTCGTGAGTTCAAGCCCCACATCGGGCTTGTGCTGATAGAGCAGAGTTGCTTTGGGATCCTCTCTCTTTCCCTCCTTTCCTCTCTCTCTCTCTCAGAAGAAATGAAAAATAAAAAAAAAAAAGAAACATATTCTCTTCTCCCTCCCCCTCTCTGCCTCTCCTCTGCTTCCCCTTCCTCTCTCTCATCACATGGAGAAACAGTGAAAGTCTCTCCCATTTTCCCTTCTAGTCGGCCTCCAACGGCGGGTCAGCAGCACCAGCCTTTTTTCCAAATGTAAACACACACACACACACACACACACACACACACACACACACACACAGTTTTCTTTAGTTTGGGTTAGGCTTCTGGATGTCATGCGTCCATCCAGTGAGGTACGTTTCACCTGCAGTTCTCTTTCCGTCCTGGACGTCTTCTGTCCAGCCCCACACTGGGAGCCCTCACTCTTTTGTTTTATGGACCCTCAGGAGCCCACTTAACACCCCAAATCCCAAATCCTCAGTCTCAATTAAAATTCAAGTAATTGGGCTCCTGGGTGGCTTAGTCGGTTAAGCATCCGGCTTGGGCTCAGGTTGTGATCTCGTAGTTCATGGGTTCGAGCCCCGTGTTGGGCTCTGTGCTGATGACTCAGAGCCTGGAGCCTGTTTCAGATTCTGTGTCCCCCTCTTTCTCTCTGTTCCTTCCCCACTCACGCTCTGTCTCTGTCTCTTTTTCTCAAAAATAAAAGTCAAAAAAATTAAAATAAATGAATAAGTGGGAGTAATAATGCTTCCCTACCCGAGTTGTTTTAAGAATTAGAGGTTTTGCCACACTGAGATACCACCTCACGCCAGTCAGAGTGGCTAAAATGAGCCAATCAGAGAACTCTAGATGCTGGCGAGGATGTGGAGAAACGGACACCCTCCTACACTGTTGGTGGGAATGTAAACTGGTACAGCCCCTCTGGAAAACAGTGTGGAGGTTCCTCAGAAACTAACAATAGAACTCCCCTAGGACCCAGCAATAGCACTGCTAGGAATTTACCCAAGGGATACAGAAATGCTGAGGCATAGTAGCACATGTACCCCAATGTTCATAGCAGCACTCTCCACAATAGCTAAAACATGGAAAGAGCCTAAGTGTCCATCAACAGATGAATGGATCAAGAAGATGTGGTTTATCTATACCATGGAATACTACATGGCAATGAGAAACAGTGAAATCTGGCCATGTGTAGCAACATGGATGGACCTTGAGGGTGTTATGCTGAGCGAAATAAGTCAGGCAGAGAAGGACAAATATCATATGTTTGCACGTATAGAAGGATTAGGAGGAACTTGACGGAGGAACAAGGGGGAGAAGAAGGGCGGAAATGGTGGGGGAAAGGGAGAGAGGCAAACCATGAGAGACTCTTGAATGCTGACAAAAACTGAGGACTGGTGGATGTGGGGGGGAGGAGGGGTGGGCATGGAGGAGGGCACTTGTGGGGATGAGCACTGGGTGTTATGTGGAAACTAATTTGACAATAAACTATTCGTAAAAAAAAAAAAAAAAGAATTAGAGGTTTTGTTTCCTTAGAGAAATCAAATCGCTCCCCCCCCGCCCCCCGGGGCAGGTTATTGTTTTGGTTTCACTGGGCCTGACCTTCCCCTGCTTTCTGACTGTTTGAGTGGATGTGGGCTTGGGGGAGGAGGGGACAGCTGGCCACCTCGCTCCGTGGGCCCCTGAGGGCTCTGCATGTGGACCCCCCCACACCCGGAAACCCCAGCAGGGGCTGGGCCTGGAGTCCCACTGGTAGGCAGGAGGCTCCAGAGCTCAGGTGCAGGAGACGAGGCCACCAATTTTGCACCCCCAGGCTGGCGGGCCGGCCCCCGGGCTGGGTGGTCCCAGGGAGCCCTTGGGGCGCACACCGCCCTAGAGCCAGGCCCTGGAGCATTTTCGGACCCCTTCTCGTGCACTTTGTTGCTCAGATGCTTCAGCATGGGGCTTGGAGACCATACAAGTTCCCAGCCCCCGGGGTTCCTGGGCTCACACAGCTCTGGGTGGGGAAGGAAGGGAGGGGACAAGGGTCTCACAGGCCCAGGGCATTCTTCTGGGTGGAGGCTGGCCGGAAGGGGTGCTGGAAGCTCCCTGTCCCACAAGGTCCCACTGAGGGCTTTGTCTGGTCCATGGGAGCAGGAAACTCCCCACCCTGGGAAAATCCCTCCCAGAGTGTGGGAGGGCCTGGCCACCACTTCCCCTGCAGGGGGACACACCCACGCTGATGGCCTCAGCAGCCAGGCGGGAGGAGGTGGGGAGTGGTCATGGGGAGGCGGGTTCCTCTCTGCCCCAGACTCAGTTTCCCCTTTTGGCTATCAGAGGACATTGTTAGTGTGGTGCAAAGGGCTGGCAGAAATTCGGACAAAACAGCTCACGTGGGCTTCGACCAGCCTCTCTGGGTTCCAGCACATGTCTGGGCTCCAGGCTCGGGGAGCGGGGAGCGGGAGCCCTTGTTCTCCAGATGGCCCCATTCACGTGTCCCCACCCCCCGTCTTCATTTAGGGGGCATGAACAGGTTAAATGACCCCCACCCCCATCCGTTAATTCATCTCAGCTGATGGCCTGAGACAGCAGGCTTTGGCTGTCCCCACAGAGTACACACACAGTCTGAGGATGGGGGGCGGGTGGGGCACATGCAGGTGACCCGGCTTTGGGGATGGGACCAGAGGACCTAGGTGAAGTGGGAGGGACCTGAGGAAGACAGGCACTTGATCCTCCTGGCCACGTCTGAGCTGAGCCTCAGAGAGGAAGGGGAGGGGTGTCTGGGTGGCTCAGTGGGTTGACATCTGACTCTTGATTTCGGCTCAGGCTCCTGAGTTCAAGCCCCGTGTCGGGCTCTGTGCTGACAGCGCAGAACCATCCTGGGATTCTCTCTCTCCTCTCTGGCCCTCCACTGCTTGCTCTCTCTCTCTCTCTCTCTCAAAATAAATAAGTAAACTTTTTAAAATGGCAGGGACAGGAAAAGGTAGGGGTGTGTGTGTGTGTGTGTGTGTGTGTGTGTGTGTGTGTGTGTGTGTGTGTTGCAGTCGGGGGTGCAGAAAGCCAGAGGAAAGTGAGAAGATCATGAGGACCTGGAGTATGAGAGGCTGGGATGGATTGGTTTGCACCCCTCCCCGCTCCCCACAGGTAAGTGGGAGTTAGACAACAGGCCCATTTATAAGACCGGATTATCGAGGGCCTTTTTTTTTTTTTTTTTTAATTCTGACCACCAAGAGCAGGCGCTGGTGGGGCTCCTCGAGGGGAAAAGGCAGTCACATTCGCATTTCAGAGCCATGCTTCTGCCCACAGTGTGGGGAGGGGTACAATACAGGGCTGGGGGCGGGGACCACCCTGCAGGCACCAGAGAAAAAATGGGAGTGAATCAGTTTTCCGCTGTGTGACAAATTATCACAAACTGAGAGGCTTAAAACAACACACATTTGGGGCGCCTGGGTGGCTTAGTCGGTTGGGCGTCTGACTTTCACTTGGGTCATGATCTCACGGTTCGTGGGTTCGAGCCCCACGTCGGGCTCTGTGCTGACTGCCAGCTCAGAGCCTGGAGCCTGTTTCAGTCTGTGACTCCCTCTCTCTCTGACCCTCCCCTGCCATGCTGTCTCTCTCTCTCTCTCTCCTAGATATAAATAAAACATTAAAAAATTTAAAAAACTCCACACATTTATGATCTGCTTCCATGAGATAATAAAGGAGGAATCTGGGTGTGGCTTAGCGGGGTCTTTGGACTCATTAATCTATAATCCAGGTGGCAGTTGGGCCGTGTTCTTATCTGGAGGCTCGACTGGGGAAGACTCTTGTTCTGTGCTCTCTCAGGCTGTTGGCTGACTTCTTCCCCTTGGTGCTGCACGGCTGAGGGCCAGTCTGCGAACCAGCTGTCAGCTTAGCTCCCAAAGGCTGCCTGCGGTTCTGGCCACAGGCCCTCTCTAGAGGCAAGCACACGACCCACACCCACGAGCTAGTACGGGCAGCCAGCCACTTGCATTTCCCTCCCAGGCTCCCTCTTTCTTCCCTCTATTCTTTCCACCTTCCTGCTCCCCATTCAAGATGGTGGCTCTGGGCCGTTGCCTTGAGGGAGAACCAGATAGGACAGTACACAGAATTAGCTCAGGAGCCTTTTCCCCAACTGTGGATTCCAAAAGCCTAAACTCTCCCTTGAGGGAGTGAAAAGGACTCAGATAAGGCTTTCCCCCCAGCACCATCTGTGACACAGTCCCGGGTGTGTCTGCCTCCTTCAGTCCTTGAGCAAGAAAAGGTGCCCCTGCCTTGGCTGAGGGCCTGGAACGGGGCCTTTTGCTCCTGAGGTCCACACTCGTGACACAGGGTTCTGGGCATGCTTCGTGTGTGAGGCAGGTTTCCTCCAGAGAAGCAGAAGCAGTGTGTGTGTGTGTGTGTGTGTTTACAGAGACACATGGGTATATACGTGTGTGTGTGTGTGTGTGTGTGTGTAGGGGAGGCCCGGGGTTACAGAGCAGGCTACCCTGTCCCCGGGGCTTCCCCAGATGTGTGCACGACCCAGGCCTCGGGGGAAGGACTTCTGATCAAGCCCAGGGGCTGAGCTAACAGTGGGTTCTCGGACCCCCTCTCTGCTGAGCGGCGCTGGCACCGGGCCTTACGAGCAGCGCCCTGTCTGCCCGCACGTGGGGAAGCCGCGGCAGTTCTCAAGCCCAGGCCCGGCCTCTGCTGCTCGAAAGGAAGAGAATAGAACACGGGCTGTGGTGCTTGACCCCGGAGGGCTTCCCACCCGGACGGCTGCCTGAAGGTTAAGGCCGCGCCCCGAACCCTGCTTGCACCCCACACGCTGCCCGCCTGGAGCTCCATCACCGTATCTGAGCCGCTGCTCCCCGGTGTCTGGGGTTGTCACACGCTGCACCCCGCTCGCGAGGGCTGATGGCACACAGCTCCTCGGTTCTGTTTGCCGCGATGCCACATATGCCACATGGGTAGCTTGCAGCCTGCGGCGGTGGGAACATTTACAGCACAGAAATCAGCAGACACTGCAGATCAGCTCCGCGGGCTGGGGTTTCGGAAGCCCCTGGGCTGCCTCCGGGGCGCAAGCGGGCGCTGCCCCCAAGTTGACCCTGTCTGGGAACCGCAGCCCGGCCTGTGCCTCCGAGCGTTTCATAGAACCAGCCCCGTTTTCTAGGAACTTCCCGCGGCAAGCTAAGTCTCACAGCCGTTGCCCTCCCATGGCTACGGGGTGGGGGGAGGGGGGTCGCAGGGAGTCCTCCTTAAATTCAGACCCCGGGCTCCTGTTCTTTCTCACCGGTGCACCCCCACACGTCCTATGGGTCCAGGGAAGATTCCCAGAATGTCCCACGCTTGCGCCCCCCAGTCCCCCAGGCAGAACACTGACCGCCCCCCGCCGCGCGCGCCCCTGCTCACCGGCAACAACTGTGTGTCTCCCGTTTGAGGGTGTGACCTCTGAGGCGTCTAGGAGGACAGGGGCCACCGCCTCGGTCCCTGCTACATCCTCCTCCCACGCCCCGGGCCGCTGTGTACGCAGCCTTATCTCCCGGAGCCGAGCCCGGGCGCAGCCGGAAGCCCAGAGAAATGCCGCCTGTTTGCTGCTTTGGCTCCTCCAGGAAACCAGAGCCCCCTTCCCAGAAGGCCACCTGGCTCCGAGCCCGCTGCGCTGGCCCCCGCTCTGGGGGAGGAGACGTCTGTGGCGGGACCTGGTGGCGGTGCCAGGACGGGCCAGGGGACAGCAGGTGAGGGGGCCGAACATCCACGGGAGGGCTCGTTCAGGGGAAGCCGAGATCCCCCTTCGCTCTGCGTGTAAACGGCCACCAAGCTGGGTCAGCAGCTTCCACGTCACCCCTGCTCCAGGCGCCCCCTCTGCCTGTCCCCCTCCCCGCCCCACCTCGTTTGCATCTGGATCTCTACCCCTGCCTTCTGATGTCACCTGTCCCTGGTCCAGCTGGAGCCAGAATCTTCCGGTCCTGAACTTCCCCGTTCAAGGCCCCTGGGTGGCTCCACTCACCCACCCTCCAGGAGTGAGAAATCCAGAGTCCCAGGCCTGGGGCTGCACCCACAGCTGTGTCCCGCAGGGGTCCAGGGAAGGACCGGGGAGGGCGCCCCAGCTCAGCGGGGAGAGGCAATGGGAGGGGATCCCGCCCCTTTCTGGGGAAGGAGATCCTTGAAGACCTTTGAAGGAAGGAGGCAGTTGGCTCTGAAAGGACACTTTCTCTGTGTCTCCAGCCCGAGTCCCTGCTCTTGGTCCCTGCATCGAAGCCGGGCCCACTTTGAAGCAGGTTCCCAGGCTTTCCGTGTTTTCAGCCTGCCAGTCATCCTGTCCAGCATCACCGTCACCTCCTCCAGGAAGGCTTCCCAGACCACAACCCCCGAGGCCTCTCTGTGTCGCCCCTGGCACTCTATCTAGATGCTGTTCACCTTTCTGAGAGTCCTTGAGACACGGGAGGGGAGTGTGTGTGTGTGTGTGTGTGTGTGTGTGTGTGTGCGCGCGTGCACATGCGGCCGCAGGACCCTTCTTATCTCTGGGAAACCCCGGTTAGGAAGTCTTAGAGGGAGGCGGCCTTGTCTCCTCCTGCAGAAGCCCCGGGTTAGTCCTCCTCACCCTTCCGGGGACCTCAGCCAAGCCTCCGCCCTGAGCGACACCTAGAGGGGCGCCCAGGAGGCCTGGTGGGGAGCCCTGCATCCCCCGGTGACAGGGAGGATGGAGGGCGCACCCTGGGCAGCCACGGGTGTGACCCACCTCCGGGGCACGGCCTCGGCCATGGCTCCTGCCTATTTCCTCATGTTGTTTTCCCATCTTTCTGCCTCAGTCAGAGTTTTCTCTGCAGCCAGGAGCCCGCAAGCCAGCAGAACCGCCCCCCACCCCAACCCCCGGCACAGCACCCAGCTTCGAGCCCGGGAAAGGTTAGCTTCTCTGCTTCCTCTTTGCCCTCGAAGGCAGCCCTCTGTCCCCAGGCCGATGCCCCACCTGATGGCGGATTTCCCTGGGGCAGAAACAGAACGGAGAAGCAGTGTCTCAGGAAGCAGGCTGTGTATAACTTCCCAGGGACTCGGGGCCAGGCTCAGACAGCCCCTTCCCTGCAGCCCCCTTCCCAGAAGGCCAGGCGACCGGAAACCCGCCAGGCTGACCTACGCCCCCCCACCATGTGCACACACATGCGTGTACACACACCTGTCACTCATCTGGGCAAGCGCCACGTGAGACCCTGCATTACCCAGTGCTGTGCCCCCTGTCGGCACCGAGATCTCAGGGTGCGCCCTCGCCTGAGCACCCCTTTCCAGGGTTCTCTACGCTGGAGCCAGATTTGTTTCCCTGCCCGCCCACCGCTCATCCCCTTCCGCTCCTTGGGGCCAAACACCTCCCTGTTGTCACGAGGTTCTGCCCTCTGCCCCTCCCCCAGCCCAGCCCCGGCTCTCGGGCCACAGTCTGGCAGTGTCTATGGGCAGGTGCTCCCTACCAAACCCTCTCCAGTGCCCTGGGCGTTGTCTACACGGCAGGCCTTTACTACACTGCTCGGAGGAAACAGGGACCCTGGATGGAGAAGCCCCTGAGTTCGGACTATGTTTTGGGAAACTGCGGGGCCAGAGAGTGTCCCTGGGAGGGAGGATTCCCACTCGGGGCCTCCGTCCGGCCCCGAACTCCCTGAACTCTACTCACCAGTTAGAATTAAGGGAGGCATCTTCGGCAGGAAGATCTGTGCTCTTTCGGGGCGGCTGTCGCCGAGTCTAGACCCGAGCTCTCGTATCACTGGTAGTGTTCGTTGGGATCGTGTGGCCTAGGGGACGGCCCCGCTGTGGACGCTCTGCTCGTTTATCCTGTGATTCATGGGTGTTCTGAGGGATGGTCCTCTGAAAGGCTGCTGGTGTCTGACTCTTTATTAAAAGTTTGATGTATGCTGTGTTAGTTCACGTCCACGAGGGACTAGGATCTTCTGTTCTGTTCTGTGACAGTCACTTATTCTGAACCCCGGGTTGTCCTAGATTTGGGGAGCCCCGTTGAGCTGGCACTCGGGTCCGTCTGCCGTGTCCCTGTCCTCGAGCACGTTCTTGCTTTCTTCGCAACCACGTGCTCTGTGCTCATCTTGTGCTCTGCCCCACCCCCACCCCCACCCCCGGGGCCGGCCTCTCTGCAAGGAGCCGGGGTTCCTTCTGGTGGAGAAGGAGCCTGAGATGCCCAGGTTCGGGCCCCGAGTGTGCCCACTGTTGTAACGGGGTCCCAGCTCCCAGGCCCTCTCAGCCGCCCTGGGACAGCAGCTACACACACGTGCACACACATATACCTGCAAAGCGTGCACATGCACATGCACCACACACGCACATGTTCACGAGGCACAAGTGTGCACACGCACGAACCGTGCACGCACACGCGCACGCACACGCATGCAGTACCCCGCACGCGCACGTGTTCACGCACGCACAAGTGCATGCATGTGCACGCACACACATCTGCACACGTGTACACGCACACACGCACATGATGTTTACTCCTGTATCTGTAAACATTGGAAACTTGAGCTCCCAGAGGAGCATCTCCAGTTCCAACCAGCGGTGCAGGTGCGCCCCAGTCCTCTCCTTTTCCGCGGTTTTCCAGCTCGTCTCCGGCGGGGAGAAAGCCGGCTTCCGTCACCAGTCACCTCTCACACCACCCAGGGAACTGGTCTCCCACGGCCACCCCCCACCACCTGCCAGGCCCCCCCCAGCGGGCACGTGCCACAATGCCACTCCCGTGAAGATGTCCACCCCCCCATCTCACGCCAGCCCCCACTGTGGGACCCCCTCCCCGCTCAGTCCCCACCTGGATGCGGCCCTCACCCGCCCTGGAGCTGCGCCCACACTGGGCAGCACCCCCATGTCCTCGGCCGGGATCTGCCTCACTGCCCGGGCCGACCATGTGCCCGGCCGTCCCCCCACCCCCACCCCGCGGGCCGCCGCGTCACCGCTCTCAGGCTGGGCGGCACCCTCCTGGCCGTGCTGTGGGTCCACCAGCCGGACACAGACACCTACCTTGGCCGCCTCACCTAAGGGCCTTGAACCTAACTGGTCAGGGAAGGAAGTGAAGTGGACGGAGGAGGGGCAGGGGAGGAGCTGCTATTTGGTTTATTTTTGTTTTTTAGTGCTGTTATTTCTTAAAAATTTTTTTTAAACATTTATTTATTGTTGAGAAACAGAGAGGAACAGAGCATGAGCGGGGGAGGGGCAGAGAGAGAGGGAGACAGAGTCCGAAGCAGCTCCAGGCTCCGAGCTGTCAGCCCAGAGCCCGACGCGGGGCTCCGACTCACAAGCTGTGGGATCATGGCCTGAGCCGAAGTCAGATGCCCACCCGACTGAGCCCCCCGGCGCCCCTGAGCTGCTGTTTCTTCATAGAAGGTGGAGGGCAGCCGCTCTGTGCCGGCAAGTTCTACTCACAGTCCGCGCTCGCACTGAGCGCTCACACAGCGCTTAGCACCTTACACACCCCATCTTCGTCCTCGCGCAAGCACGAGCCGGGTTTTATCACTACTCTGTTTTCAAACTGCAAAACCCGAAGCTCAGGAAAGGCGTGGTGACCGCCCGGTCCCCGGCAGCGGGCCCCTGCCCCTGGCCCCCAAGCTCTGGGCCCTCCTCACCGGGTATGAGGTCCTTTGAAGCTCTGGATAAGGGCTGCAGTCACCACGCCCCCGCCCCAGAGCCCGTGAGCCCGGAGCTGTCCCTGCGCTGTCCACGTGGGGACAGGAAGGAAGCAGCCTGTCCAGGAGGGCGCAGGGGGGAGGGGCGGGGCAGGCGGAGCTGCAGAGCCTGGCCTGGGAAGGGCGAGGAGCCTGGAGGGAAGGCCTGGACTCTGTGGGTGGCCTGGGGACTGGACGCCACCGCCTGCCTTGCTTGCTAATAAGTCCCCACTGCTTATCCAGGCCACTGTCTCTGCTCTGTCCTATGGTCCCCAAGCATGGGGACAGTTCTATTGCTGGGTCTGATAAGACTGCAGGCACTTTATGGGGGTGCGGGGGTGTGGGGGGGAGGGGAAACATCTGATATCTGCAGGCTTTCCTCTCCATGGGGGTCCCCGAGAGGCTGGGGGAGGGGCAGCCAAGGCGGCCTCCCTACTTATCTCCGCCTCTCTGCTCAGGGAGCTGCAGAGGCGCGATCGCCTGGTCCCCCGCCCTCTGCCCCTCAGGCGGGTGTGAGGAGGTGGCAGCCCCTAGCCCCCTGCACCCCGGCCTCCGCAAAGCCAGCTCTTTGCTCCAGGGTCCAGGCAGGACCTGGGGTTGGGGCTGGGGGTCACTAGGGCCCAGTTTGTCTGGCCCCCGCCTACCTCTGTGCCTCGGTTTCTCCATCCATGCCTTGGGCTCAGGAGTGGGAGGACCTGCAGTCATATCTGGGCCCTGCGTCCCCGCTGCGGCTCTTTGGGGGAAGCCCGTGTCGTCACTCTGTCTTGAGGGAGGTGCCTGGGGTGTGAGGGGTCGGGGAGCCCCGCGGGGCAGTGAAGCCGGGAGCATCGAGGTTGGGGGGTTTAGAAGCAGACAGCAGAGGCTGGGGACACAGAGAGGCTCCCATGACGACGACTGGGAGAAAGTGGGTCACTGAGGCCCCCACGTCAGGGCTAATGCCCACCAGCGACCTTGGGGGGCTGGGAAGGGAGCTGAGGGTGGGCAGGGCGGGCACTGTGCTGACCCGGAGCAGCTGCTGGGGGCTCAGTGCACAGAGGGTGTCCCTCACCGCCATCCCGCTGCAGGCTGGTCCCAGCGATGGACCTCCTCGGGGACCAGTTCCCTTCCCTGTTTGCTAGTGTGGCCTTCAGGCCCAAGCAAGGGGGGGGGCCCAGGAATGGCCCGGGAAGCCCTGTGCCAGCAACATGTGACTCCTGTAAACTTTAGGGGCCTGGAATCATCTGGAGGCCCGAGCTGGAAGTGGGGGAAAGGTCTCAGCGTCGCGCCAGCTATGGGCCACGCGCCAGGGCCAGCGGGAAAGGCAGCCGGTGTCCAGCCGGGCCAGACACCCACAGGCGGCCCCTGCTGGCCGTCAGCCACCCGGGAAGGCTGCGCCAACCTCACACAGCATCTGGCCTCCCAGGCGGGGGCGAGGGGGGGGGGCCGTGGGAGGAGGCCTCCCTGCAGCCCCCCCTCTGCCCAGCCGTCTGCGAGAGGGGTCCTGGAGCCGGGGCCGCGGGCGGGAGCAGGGGGCAGGCAGAGGGGGTGTGAGGCTCCTGGGGGGCTGCCCACTAACTGTCGGTCCTCTGCACCTGCAGGCAGAGGCTGTCAGAGGAGAGGCAGGGACAGAATGGAGAGGGGACCCGGGGTGCTCGCTGTTGCGGGGTTTCCTCCCTCAGCCAGGCCCGTGCACGCCAGGCCACAGCCTGCTCTGAGGACAGATGCCAAAGAATAAAAATGAGGGGCGCCTGGGTGGTTCCGTGGGTTGAGCATCTGACTTCGGCTCAGGGCATGAGCTCACAGTTCGTGGGTTCGAGCCCTGCATCAGGCTCTGTGCTGACCGTTTGCTCGGAGCCTGGAGCTGCTTCGCATTCTGAGCCTCCTCTCTCTGCCCTTCCTCCGCTCATGCTCTCTCTCTCTCTGTCTCTCAAAAATAAATAAATGTAAAAAAATAATAAAAATGAAAACTCCAGCTGTTGGGAGTGGGATGGACACGGCAAGGGCACTGCTGCCTTCCGGGAGCCAATGCCACGCGGCGCTGGGGGGGCTGCGAGCCCGCAGGCTCAGCCCCTGCTGTGTGACGCGGGGGGAGGCCGCCGACCCTCTCTGAGCCTGTGTGCTTCTTTGTGAAGTGGCTATAACGACCTCTGCACTCGCACCTCACGGCGTTGCCTGGCCTTGAGTCGAGCCGATAGAACAACCCGGAGCAGTTCCTCCTCTCCCTGGGGCCCTTCTGGGGGGGCCACTGTCTCCGGGGCACCTTTGCCCCCTGGAGCCACAGTGCCCGGCGCGCGGCCTGCAGGGCACTTGCTTACTCTTATCACAACCAGCAGGCAAACAGAGACAAAGTGCCCCGTGTTGGCACCTGGCGACTGGGCCATCACGTGGGCCACCAGGCTCCCCTCGGGCTCCGTCTGCAGCCACGGGACATGACATCTGCTGCTCCGTGTGACCCAGTGGGACACGGGAGCCTCCCACTTCTGAGAGCCGGGGAACTGCGGGAGAGCGCGCGGGCTGGCCTCAAGTCCCAGGGGCCCGGGAGCGCCGTGGCCGCCTGCACCCCCTCCCTGCGCAGCTGGCCCTCTGGCTGCCCGCCTCACACAGGTTCCCCGCAGTGCCCACCTTGGGCTCAGGGTCACCCCTAGACACTGCCCAGGGGTGAGGAGCTGGGACAGGGGGCCCGCACACCTCCCAACTCCTTGACCTTGGGTTTAGTCAGAAGAGGAGGGCTGCTGGGTTCTCCTGGGCCCTCGGCTTCTTCCCAGGGACCTCAGGCCTGAAAGGGAGCAGGCGTGTGCATTTGTGTGGGAACACAAAAGGTTTCATTAGGAATTTATATTTTTAGAGCAGTTTTAGGGGCGCCTGGGTGGCTCAGTCGGTTGAGCGTCCGACTTCAGCTCAGGTCATGATCTCAGTTCTGGGTTCGAGCCTCGCGTCGGGCTCTGTGCTGACAGCTCAGAGCCTGGAGCTGCTTCAGATTCTGTGTCTCCTCTCTCTCTCTGCCCCTCCCCTGCTCGCACTCTGTCTCTCAAAAATAAACATTAAAAAAATTGAGCAGTTTTAGGTTCACAGCAAAATTGGGAAGGTCTCCCACACAGCCTCCTCCCTGCACCTGCACAGCCTCCCCCACTAGAGGGAATAATTGCCACACCTGTTGAACCCACACGGCACACCTTTATCACCCAAGCTCTACAGATGACATTAGGGCTTGTTCTTGGTGCTGTACATTCTATGCGTTTGGACGACTGTGTAATGAGGTGTGGACAGGTAGCCACCATTGTAATATTTTCACTGCTCCATGGGGTGCCTGGGGTGGCTCAGTCAGTTAAGCGTCCGACTCGAGCTCAGGCCCTGATCTCATGTTTTGTGACATAGAGCCCCACATCGGGCTCTGCTGTCAGCGCAGCGCCCACATCAGATCTTGTCTCCCTGCTCTCTCAGCCTCTCCTCCCTGACTCAGACATAAACAGTAACCAACCCCCCCAACAAAGATTTTTAAAAAACTGTTTTCACTGCTCTGAAAATCTTTTGTGTTCTACCTATACTTTTTAAAATGTTTATCTACTTTTGAGAGAGAGACAGAGTATGGGGGGGGGGCGACGGTCAGAGAGAGAGAGAGACACAGAATCTGAAACAGGCTCCAGGCTCTGAGCTGTCAGCACAGAGCCCGACGCGGGGCTCAAACTCAATGACTGTGAGATTACGACCCGAGCCACAGTCGGACGCCCAACTGACTGAGCCACCCAGGTGCCCCTGTATTCTACGTATTCATCTGTTCCCCACACACCCTGGCAACCCCTAATCTTTTCAGTCTACATCGCTTCACTTTTTCCGGAAAGTCCTATGGTTGGAATCACGCAGCACATGGTCTTTTCCGATTGGCTTCTTTCACCTAAAAACGTGCCTTGAGGTTTCCTCCTCCATGTCATTTCATGACTTGTGGTGCATTGCTTTTTAGCTTTGAAAATGTTCCGCGGTCTGATGGACCACGGTTTGTTTATCCGCTCACCTACCCAAGCACGTCTGGGGTGTTTCCAAGTTTTGGCAATTAGGAATAAAGCGACCACGAACATCTGTGTGCAGGCTTTTGTGTGGAGCTAAGTTTTCAGCTTGCTAAGTTTCAGCACCACAGAGCACGACCCCTGGATCACATGGTAAGAGTTTTAAGGGGCCACCCAGCTGTCTGAGTGTGTGACATTTGCACTCCCGCCAGTGAGCTTCTAGTAAGTGTGCAATGGTAGCTCCCTGTGGCTCTAATTTGCTTCTCCTCGAGATCATCTGACGTGGGGCATCTTTCCACATTCTTCCTTGCCATCGGTCTACCTTCTTTGGTGAGGTGTCTGTTTCAGGTCTTTGGCCTATTTTTTAATCAGGTAGTTTGTTTTCTTATTGTGGAGTACGAAGAGTTCTTTGTATATTTTGAGTAACAGTCCTTCATTGGATGTTGATCCCCAACTGTTTTCTCCCAGGCTGTGGCTCGTCTTCTCGTTCTCTTGACCTTGCCTTTCACAGAAGAGACCTCTGTGATTTTAGTCAAGTCCGGCTTGTCAATTCCTTCTTGCGTGGACTGTGCTTTGGTGTTTTATCTTAGAAGTCCTTGCCGCACCCAGCGGCATCTAGGTTTTCTCTTGTGCTATCTGCTAGTTTTATAGTTTTGTACTTTAAGTCTAGGCCTGTGATCCACTGTGAGTTAATTTTTGTGACAGTGGTAAAGGCTGTGTCTAGATTCACTTGGGCGGAAAGTTCTGTATCCATTCCAGAGGGGAACATGTGAGCCCACTGGCACTTTCTGTTCCCGTCCTCCTTTACGGTGGCCTTGCTGGAGCCAACTGCGTGATAAACTCCCTGGTGAGTTTTAAACTTCTGAGAACAGAAGGAATCACGGCCCCTCCTGCAGATGGTTGTTCACAGACCCAGACGTGGTAACGGGCCAGCTGGAGTCCTCAGGCCTCTTTGCATCCCAGAATTTCCCTGATCGGCGGTGGAGGTCTTGACATATGCTGAGACAGAAAGGGAGGAAAGAGAAAGAGAAAGAGAAAGGAAAAGAAAAAGAGAAAGGAAAAAGTAAAGAGAAAGAGAAAGAAAAAAGGAAAAGAAAAAGGAAAAGAGAAAGAAAAAAAGAAAAGAAAAAGGAAAAGAGAAAGAGAAAGAGAAAGAAAAAAGGAAAAGAAAAAGGAAAAGAGAAAGAGAAAGAAAAAAGGAAAAGAGAAAGAGAAAGAAAAACGAGAAAGAGAAAGAGGAAAAAAAGGAAGGTTCTCAACAGAAAAATTAAGTAAAAAACAATCATCTTGCACTTTTTAGTTTTTACCACTTAAGATTTTCCCCCAAATTAAGGAAAGTGTGCTTTTCTTCAGTAGGGCAAACAAACCAGGTCATGCGAGAAAGAGCTAGAGAGCAAGTACACGACGGGACTGTGTACTTGCTGGCTGTCCTCGGAAGGTCCCTGCGCTCATGTGGGTGGCGGTTTCCCTGGGCCGTGGGCTTAATTTTCTGTAAAGAATGACAGGGGAATCAGGCACGGAAAGGAGTAGAGTCCAGAAGTCAAACTCCACTCCGATCACGGAAACAACCTTCCTTCTAGCATATGAACAGCACTGAAACCTGAACTTGGGTGCACGCCTGGGGATGGTTTGCTTGAGGGAAAGCAAGTCCCACGTTCTCTCCCAACCACTGAAAGAAAACCCGCCCGCCAGATTCCCTCCCCTTCCTCAGAATTCTAGAACTTGGAAAAGAGAGTGGTAGAGTTCCTCTTTTGCAGCAACGTATGAGAGAACGTTCCAGAAAGAACAAGTGATCTTCCAGGGGCTGCTGACTAGTCATTCATCTCGCAAACGCTGGACTGCTTGGTCCGTGAAAATCTACCGATCATCACACCCACTAGCCCCTCAGTGGGAATCAGATGACATGCTCAAAACACCATAATTCAAGGAGGGAGTATTTGGCTTTTTTAAAATGTTTATTTTAAGAGAGAGAGAGAGAGAGAGAGAGTGCGCAGGAGAGGTGCAGGGAGAGGGAAAGAGAATCCGCTCTGGCAGCATGGAGCCCACTGCGGGGCTTGAACTCACAAACTGCGAGATCTGAGCTGAAGCCAAGGGTCAGACGCTTAAACGACTGAGCCACCCAGGTGCCTCCTTAAGGAGGGAGTGTATTTTTTTATTTAAATAAATTTTTTTAAATATAACTTATTGTTGGCTAACATTGTATACAGCATGCTCTTGGTTTGGGGGGCAGATTCCCATGATTCATCGCGTACATACCAAGGGAGGGAGTGTTCACCAAGATGGAATGTGGCCGACACAACATACCCACCCAAGTGCCTA
Organism: Proteles cristata cristata; assembly: GCA_017311185.1. Classification (NCBI taxonomy): domain Eukaryota; kingdom Metazoa; phylum Chordata; class Mammalia; order Carnivora; family Hyaenidae; genus Proteles; species Proteles cristata. The sequence continues at coordinate 282,335 of JAESUZ010002765.1, read as the reverse complement.
CAAGGTACCAGCCACTTCTGTAGGGATTCGGGACTCAACAGTGAGCAAGTCAGACAAAACCCCTTATTCTGCTGGAGGGAACATTCCGGCAAAGGAGGCAAACAGCGAAATAACCTACTGAAACATACAGTAGGCTAGAAAGTGACGAGCTACGGGAAAAAATAGAGGTTAAGGGGACCTAGGGGCGTGGGGCAGGGGTGGAGGAGGGAGGCTGGGGCCGGACCCCTGAGCTCTTGCGACTCGTGTTCTCCCCTCTGCACACACGTACTTCCTAAGTGTCTGGAGAGGTTGCTATTTCCCGCCCGCCTGAGCACAGCCTCATCCATGGTGGGCCGACTCCATGTCCTGTGGGTGTAAAGGAAGCCAAGGCCCTGCAGACGAGGGTGACTCGGGCTGGGGGGTCAGGAGAGGCCCGGGCTGCCAGAAGGGGTGTAACTCTGGCCCTGAGAGCCGCAGGCCAACGGCCTCTGATGGTCTTTCCAGAACAGGTGTGTGGAGAAACGTATTTGCCAAGAAGGGTGAGCCGAAGACTCGGCCTTTTACTCATCTTTTTCTTAATGCCACCAACATCCCCGGCTCATAGCACGTGCCTCCTTCGTCCTAGTCATGTGACACGGACAGACACCTACAATGTGACTTTCTGCAGAGGAAAACTGACGGCCAGTGCGAGTGGCTTTTATTCCCTGTACGCCGACATCTGCTGTCCACATCATGTAACCTCAGGGGACGAGGCTGATGATATAAACAGAAGTTCAAAACCAGCCAGAATGGCGGACGAAGCAGACGCTGGGGAGTGGTCAGGGGTGAGGTCGGGAGGGTGAGTGGCATTAGAATGATTTTGGCGTTTCTTCTGAGTGAAATAGAAAGCCACTGACCGTAGGGTTTTGACTTAATCTGATTTACATTTTTAAAAGCTTATTTATTTGATTTATTGGGGGGGGCGCAGAGGGAGAGGGAGAGAGAGAATCCCAAGCAGGCTCAATGCAGGGCTCGAACTCACAAACTATGAGATCATGACCTGAGCTGAAACCAAGAATCAGATGCTTAACCAAAGGAGACCCCCGGGCACCGCTGATTTACATTTTAGGAGGGCCGCTGTGACAGCCAGGTTGAGAATAAATGAAGGGGCCCTGGCGGGGGGGATACTGAGTCCAGCTGGGTGGTTGACTAAGTCCAGGCGAGAGATGGCGGTGAGCAACGGCGGGCTTCTGGATGTTTTCGAGAGCGGAGCGGCAGGCTTTTCTTAGGAGGGTGGGGGCAGGACGTAGACAAAGGGACGGTGGGAAAGGCTCCAAGCTTTCTGTCTGGGCAACCGAAGCACGGGATGGACATGGCCATTTTGCTGGTGGCCCTCTCTGTGCCCAGACCATGTCGGGTGGGGGCCGACGAGACGGGCCTGGCGCCTGCCCTGGAGGCTCGCGGTCTGGGGGAGGGGAGGGGTGGAGAGGACAGCTGGACGTGTAGGCAGGTAATGACATGACACTATCGAGGCACCTGGGGGGAGGGTGTCAGCCTTTGTCTGAGGGTGCGGAGAGGAGGGTGCCCAGCAAAGCTCCCAAGCTGGCGATGGGTGAGCAGAGTCGCAAAGAACGGAAGTGAGTTCTCCAGCCAGAACCCAGAGGCGTCTTGAGGAAGCGAGAAAGACAAGGGCAAAAGCCAGTGGAGTGCGAAGGGCGGGACTTCCAAGGTCGGGGACTTGTGAGCAGGCTTCTCGGGGGAACATGCCCTTGGGGGTGGGGGCACCCACGGACACGGGAGGCGGTCAGGATGCGCCGCATGCGGTTTAATCTGCCAGGATAAACCCAAGATGGCTGAGAGCTGGAAAGGCCTAGAAGAAGGTATGCCAGGCTGGAAGGTCCGACTGCAGAGAAAGGGCAGGCCAAAGGGGATGCCCCTTTCTGGCTTGGGGGCCAACACGGCAGGAGGCCCCAGAGACGGCGCACGATAGAGAAGGAAGAGTCCGGTTTGGGATGTGCCAAGTTCAAGGGCCTGGCGGCGAATGTCCGGGAGGGGGTTGGATCCAGGGCTGAAGGGAGAGCTCTGGACTGGGGGAACCTGGGAGGTGCTGCCGTTCAAGGGCCCGGGATCAGAGGACGGAGGAGAGACCGCAGGCTGGCCCCTGGGGACAGTGACACTTTCTGAGCAGCGGGGCTGGGGTCAGGAAAGGGGCAGTGAGAAGTAGGAGCACCAGAGGGTCTGCTGCCTGGTGAACACCCCCTGTCCCCCCTCTGCCTCGCTGACCCCTTTCGGTTTCCCCAAAGCCCTGATTTCGATTTGGGAAGCTGGGTTTGAGAGGCGGCTTGCGTCCCGGGGCCATGAGGTTCACCAGTGGACACGTAAGCGGGCGTGATCCGATTGGAGGGAAACCCAGGGCTTTTGCTGGGATTCCTGTGCCTGAGATTCCCCCGTCTTCTGGACTTGAACCAAGAGACACGTCGTTTCAGGAGCCGCCGGCAACCAGCCGGAGACCACACGAGGAGGGCCAGACCTAGGATGAGGCCCCCAAGGGGAAGAGATTGGACTGCTGGTGACTTCAGGCTCCAGGCTCCAGCTTCACCGCTCTTCCACTTCTCCGAAAGCGGTATTTGCTTTATCGTCGAAACAGTTTGGAGTGTTTCCGACACTCGCCACCAGAACCCTGCCGGGACACCCGTCACGAAAGCCAAAGGAATGTGAACGGTTCTTTAACGGCCAGTGGCCCTCAGAGAAAACAAGCCATCAGGTCACCGGTGAGCTGGGAAGTGAGCTGGGAAAGGGCGCTTCCGGGGAAAGGCCACGTGACGGCGGAAGGAAGTGGAGGCCTGGAGTCAGACGGGCGTCCATCTCTTGCGAGCAGTGTCGCCCCCTCACCCTTTCAGCTGGGCGGGGGGCTACGTGCCCCTTTTATTAGATCCTGTGGGGATTCAAGGGCACCGTCAAGGGTCTGGCACAGGCAGACGAAGGGTACGGCAGGGACGGACGCGGGCTGCACTGAAGGGCACAGGACATGAGAAAGCGGGACAACGGACGGAGTATTTCCAGGACACACGTTCGCAGTTTGCAAGCACGAATGGCCTCTGAACGCAAACTGATGCTCGACTTCCCTCTGACACAGAAGCGCGAATCCAGGCGGGGAGATGTCGGGAAACAGGCTTCCAGACTCGGGGGGTAGGAACGCGAAATGGCTTCGCCGCGGAGGGCCACCTGGCAGCGCCTACGACGTATTGCGGAGCGTGGTCTCTGACCCAGCGCCCTGGTGCCAAGAACGTGGGCGCACACGTGGCGGCCTGTCGCCGGCAGCACCGTCTGTGACGGCAGAACCTGGTCTGGGCTCAGATCCCGGATGACCCCGGTGGTCAGAGAGTCCCTTGCAGTCGGGAACCACGTCCAAAGGATGGTGATAAATGAAAGCGTTTGCAAGAAAAAAGAAAAACCAGTACACCATTTGTACACCAGTCTGAAGAGTAGCTTCCATTTGCCTGAGGGAGGCCTGCGCGGCCGTGGAGACATGAGCCACGGGTATCTCTGGTGGCGGGGGGGGAGGAAATGTCTCTCTCAGAGAAATCTTCTCTTGGAGCACAACATTCACTCCAATGGCTTATGTTCTGCTTTACCGTAGCCTGTGTTACAGTTACAGTAAGAGGGTTCAGACAGGATTCGGCTCAAGGATTTGAAGGGGGCGGTGGCTAAAGAAGTTCGCGGCCAAGTGTGCGTGAGACAGAAGGCACGGGAACGGAGAGGAACCACCCGTGTGCCTGTCGTGACTCCGCACCCGCCGGGCCGGCCCAGCCCTTGGCCGTGGGTGTAAGGTCTGCCTACGCCGCGTACGGCCTGGGTGGCCCAGATGTGCCACGCGCTGGCGACCACCAGCTGCAGGGGAGAGGCCGATGCTGCCCACGCTGGATGACACGAGTAAACGGACGGCCAGACACCAGGCGCACGAGTGCTCCCTGCAGGGTCCCAGCAGGACGCGGTCCCACATCTGCCTTCTCTGGGGGCTTGTTCCCGACCGAGTCAGGTCAGCCTCACGGAGGCCCCTCGCCGGGCGCGCTCACGACTCCCGCTTTACCGCGCGGCCCCGGGAACCACACCTACCCTGTGGCTGCTGGTCTAGCCCGGACTCACCTGTGAGCCTCTCACCTGTCAACAGTCTCTCTGCTAAGTAACAAAGGGGGAAAGGAACGCCGCCGAGTGCGGGAGGGTCAGGGAGCGGGAGGGGACCCGCGGAGCTCCTGGAGCCTGGGAAACGCGGAGTCCGCGAGAGGCTCTGAGCCAGGCTCTGGAACCGCTGGGGGACGGGGCGGGGCCTGCCCCTAGATTCTTGACCTGCGGCCCAAGGACTAAAGTGAAAAATGAACAGATACCACAGGACATCCAGTGGGGAGTTCGTGTCATTAATCTGATCGTGCAGTCATTAGAGATTTATTTCGGCATCTCTCACACTGGGGGCCCTGGGTCACCCGAGTAAGCACACGACAGCTGTCTGATTTAGAAAGTCTGATGGACTGCAGCGTTACTGGTAGATTTTTTTAAACCAAATATTTTCTGTTAGGCTTTAAAAACTAAGAACGCTTATGATTTTAGGTCTCAAAGCGCTTACCTTCTTCAGCTTTAGTGGTTACATTTTGGTAATAACTGAAAAATTGTTCAGGGCTCCCTTATTTAACAGTTACTCGGGTCATTTCAGACACCTGGGAGGGAAAACTAAGACGAAGGAACAGCCAGGAGTGTCCATTCGGGGCCCGAGGAGAATGTGCTAAGGGGAGCCTTCGCAGCTCCCCCTGGTTCCCATCTCACACTGTGCATTGCCGAGAAACGGAAGGGGAAAGTCAAACGCAGTGACAGGAAATGACATCTTACGAAATAGATATACAAAATTTAATCCCTTTGGTTTAAAATGCATCTTCGGTGATACAATTAAAAATAGCAAACAAGACGAAAATTAATCTCATAAAACAAAATATAAAACAGTTATGACCCGTGTCCCATATCTTATCTTAGAAAACCAGCAATTTAGTTCACATACTTCATTAGAATGGCTTAACGTAAAAATGTAACTATCAGTCCTACTTACACAAATGATCTACTCTAGCTCCCTGAACCTGGATACCCGTGATTTTACTTGTTATAAAATTATACTTTTCAGTACATTTATATATTTAAACGTGTGTACAAATGTCCCCTGCCATGGTTAATACAGTCTCATGAGCTCATGAATGCCTTCCAGAACGGTCGGCACACAAGACCATCAAAGCCTGAGGGCTCGGAAACCTGGTAAAGTAGGAATCACTTCCTGTAACAGGCAGATGAGGAAGCACTGCCTGTGGGGTCGGATCGCCCAGGACGCAAGGAGTGCAGTGTGTGTTCTGATCACTGCGTGGTCCCGCTCTGGGTACACACGCCTGGGATCAGCGTCCACAGCAGATGGGAATCGCACTCGTGGTTCTCCTTTACTTCATTTGTTAGACGGTGCAGAGATCCGAATGATGACCTTCTCGAGGGCAAACAGAATCTCTGCCCTTTGCGAAGGCTTTGCTATGCTCTGGGATGGCTGCTGTTCGGGAAAACACACACAGGCGTTTGAGCGGGTTCCGCTGAGCACAGTACTCCATCTGCTGGGAATACGTTGCCAAAAATAACTTAGCCTTTCATCCAGGGAAAGTCTGCCAGGTAGACCTTAACTACATTGCTTCACTCTATGTACACACACCGTGTTTATATATTATCTATCTGTATAAGACACGTATATACACATTTACAGACAGAGGCCTTCAAACATGTATTGCACTTACGTACAACGCAGCGTTAGCTTAACTGTAACCCATGTAAGTTCTTCATAAGCCAGGCAGGTGACACGTTCGAGAAGGTCGCCCAGGGGGATTTCGGTAACATGCCCTATTCGAGTAAACGTTTTCGGGAGGAGGAGGGGCTGAGGGATAAAGGGCACATCCTGCCCTCAGCGGGTGCCGCTCCCGCGCCCCAGAGGCAGGCAGAGTGCGGCCGAGCTCGGGCCGGGGCGCGACATTCTCGAAGCCAAACCCGTTGCCTTCTCTGACCTGCACTAGTGAGCAGGCCCAGTGACACTGAAGAGACGAACATCCCAATATTTTTATATAAATAACGTGGCAGATATTCTAAAGGTTCCCAGAGAGTCTATTAAATCTCACGACAGAGTTTTCACTTCTAACCCTAAGTATCTGTCTCAGAAAATTCAGACAGAACGGCACATGGACCTCCCTGCCGCCCGAGGAGCGCCGCCGTGGTGCGCCCCACACCACCCGCAAGCCCAGGGCAGCGATGCAAGCACAGGGGTGCTTCCCGCCGGCACCTGCCCACACCTGCGATGGACCCGCTTCCCATCGGGAAGACCTACGCGAGACCTTCGCGACCTCGCTGGGAGTGGGGGGCTTGTGTGCCCTCAGATCTCAGTGAGGGTGAGTCTGTAAGACCCCCCGACCTCCTCCATCTGCAGCTGGAAGGTGTCCTCGTTGGAGTAATGCTTCACGATGTTGTCGTCCATGTTCACCAGGATCCTGGAAGAGAAGTGAGGCGCCTCTACTCATTCCTGCTGCCTGGAGCCGGACTAGATTCCACAGTCGGGCTGCCTCCCTAGGCCTCGATCCCCTCATCTGTGGAATGGGGGGGGCCACAGTGCCCATCTCGAGGGGCTCAAGTAAAGCTCTTATAATAGGGTAGGGCCCGGGATAAAACAAGCCACACCAGCTTCTTCATGGTCACTACTTCCGCACGTGGTCACGACTCGACACCCAGGCGCCGTCACAGTGCACGAACCACGTCTGCAGAAGCAGCCCCGTGTCGGGCCGGCTTCGGAAAGCGTATCAGTAAAATTAACCTCAGGGATCTGAAGCCACAGCTCCCTGACAAATCATCTTCCCTCACAACATATCTTCAAAGTTTAACTGAGCTACTACTAAGTCCAACCCTCCTGGCTAGGCCCATCTAGAAAATTCCAATCAGGATCTGCTTTAGATTTAAGCCAAAAAATTCTTCTGCCGCGCTCAGCTTACCCACATCAAACAGCCTAGACGCTTAAGCAAAATAGCACTAAAAATGCTAATTTCTGGACAAAGCAGCAACGCTCTATGACTGAAAACATGATCCAGGACAGGAGAATACACCAGAAGGAACAGAGACTCAATCAGAACCAGGACCTCAGTGCTGACCTGCTACCTGATCGTGGACATGGCTCAGGCTTTCTGCACCTCAGCTGCCTTGCGTGTGAACTCCCGAACTCCTGGACATCACACCAGCTCAGAGGGGAGCTTAAAGTGCAAAGTGCCTGGTCTGGCACCTGACTCACAAGGAGAGCTCGGTAAATGGGGCAACGACTGAGCTTATCCTGACTAAATCGCACACTGCGCTCTGGGATTTGGAGCCATTTCACTGCTGCCAAGCAAGGGAAGAGCAAATAAACATTTAACTTGAAAAAAAAATCCACAACACCTTAGAAAAGTAGATCAATTTCGTGTGGAGAACTTAAGAAAAAATACATCTTTGCATTCATGTTTGTATGACTCCTCCTAGACTGGGCACAAACACGTGTGAATGGGGTTCACGTGACGTGGTATAACATTATTTAGACGTAGGAGACAGGCCAGTTAATGCTTACCCTTTTTTACATTTCTTGAATATTTTCCCAATCTTGTCATGGGGCACATCATATTTGTCTGAGATCTAGAAGAACCAAGAAAAATAATTACAAAATGCTAACCTCATGGCTTTAAAACACAAACCATAAATATTGACACCGCCCGGTCGCTCAGCTTTCTGTCTTTCAAACATGCACGTGCAAAGCTGTACACGAAACCACGCATGTTCCGGGTTGGGGGGGGGTGGGGGGTTACCTGCCTTCGGAGGGGCTGCAATCAGGTGCTGGTCGTCCCCCCTCCCCCCAAGTTTACTGACGTCCTAAGTGTACTGTATGGTCATCCTTTTAAAAAAACGAGCACTTTATAGAGAGCTCGAGGTTTATAAGCAGCGGAGCAGAAGCCCACAGCTGCGTGCCCACCACAGACGCCGGTGCCACCGCCTCACATCAGTGCGGTGCCTTCATCATCCGCGAGGAGCCAACGTCGCTCCAGCACCGTGAACTAGCGTCCGCAGTTCACACAAGGGTCACACTCGACAGGTTTTGAGGAGCGTGTAAGGGCACGCAGCCACACCGTCATGGGTACTGTGATCATGTGTGTAAATCAACACAAGTGACCGTCCTCCGCAGTGAAGACCCGCACTTCGAGCTCCTCGGGGCTGCGGTGAGGACGGACGTGTGTTCGGCACGAAGCAGGAGTTAGCTTCCTGAGGGGGACAAACGTCTCAACGTCCCACAGCCCACAAGAAACCTCAAAGTCCCTGGTGGCAGGCGAGGAAGGAGCACAGACTTGCACAAAACCGCCAGGGTTGTGGCTCCTGTGGCTGCACGCTGGGGGGCTGGGGGGGCCCTCCGCCCCTGCTGAGCCCCAGCCCCTCCACCCCCCTTTCTGCGATCAGTGCGGGCCCACACCGAGCAGGGACATCAGTACACACAGAGCAGGGTGACGTCTGCAGGTCTCCGACGAGTGCCCAGAGGCCATCTTTAAAGAGAGAGGATGAATCCCTTGCTGTACCCAGGACCGAGCAGGCGGCCCGAGGCAGCTCGGAGCGAGGCGCCTCCCACTGCTTTCAGGCTCACAAAACACGCCTTTCAGACCAAATCCAAGCTCTCAGCGTACAAACAAATCTGCTTTTTAAATGATCAGGGTTTTTTTAATGATTTTTTTTAAGAGTTTATTTATTTCGAGAGAGCAAGAGAGTCAATGCATGAGCAGGGAGGGGCAAAGAGAGAGGGAGGGCGAGAGAGGGTCCCAAACAGGCTCCGCCCGCCAGCACAGGGCCCAGCGCGGGGCTCAAACTCACGAGCCCTGAGACTGTGACCTGAGCCGAAGACGGATGCTAAACCGCCCAAGCCCCCCAGGGGCCCGCAACAAATCTGCTGCTTTCCTGTACCACTGGGTGACGAGTCCTCGTGTTTGCGGGACGTCCACCAGGAAAGCCCAGCCCCAAGAGGCAAGTGACACTGACAGATTCTCCAGGGGCTGTGAGCAGGTTGTACGCGCACAGTGAAGCCTCAGCCGTTTTCATCTGTTCTCTCTCCATAACCAGCCGTTTGCGCGGCTCTTAACGAGGAAGGGCCACCAGAGGACAAGGTAGGAAAGGGTGACCCAGGAGAAACCGCAGGGAGCTGAAACCAACACAAAGCAGAGGCTGCTGGTGGCGCTGGCGGGGGGGGGGTGCTGGGGGGGAGGGAACATGGGGGAGACATGCCTGTGAGCTCAGGGACCCCGAGAGGCCGCGGCTCCCCCAGTCTGCTGACCCTGTGCCCTGCTTTCTTTTTCTTCATTGCATTTATCAGTGCCTGGAAAATTACTTATTAGTTTCTCTGCCTGTTTAAAAAATTTTTTTTATTTGACAGAGAGAGAGAGGGAGTGTGCGCGAGCGAGCGCATGGGAGCCAGGGAGAGAGAGAGAAGCTTAAGCAGGCTCCATGCTAAGGGCTCACTCCCCTGACCCTGGGATGACAACCTGAGCCAAGATCAAGAGTCAGACACTCAACGTGCTGAGCCGCCCAGGCGCCCCTTTGCCATTTTACTGTCCCCACTCCTAACCAGCATCTAAACTCCATTTGGCAATATGTCCCTTACTCTTGTAATCCCAGTGGCCAGAACAGTCTCGGGCATAAAGCAGACGCTTAACAAATACTTGTTAACTGAACTCAACATACAGCAGTTGTCTGGGGAGCCACCGGGGACAGGCTTCCAGCCCGCTGACGCACGTGCTCTGAGCTCAAAGATGCCTGCATCTACAGGGAGGTGACGAGTATCAGGGTGCAGTGCAGACTCCTTAAATTCTATCCTGGAGCAAAGTCCAAGCGGGCTCCTTCTCATGCTGTCTCTCGCTCAAGTCCCGGGAGGCCGGCTGGGGTAAGTGTATTTGGTGCCAAGGTCTTGTGAGAAGGACTTGGGGTTATCATCGCTGCACGTCTACGTTTTCCCAAACAGGCTTTGGGTGAGGACTTGACCCCTCCCCAGGATCAGGAGTTTGAAAGGTCGACCGAGGAGCCATTGTTTTTATGTATGAAATTTTAAGATCTCAATTCAAAAATAGTTTTTGTTAGTCTCTAAGCGGTTTGTTAAATGGCTCTCTCCCTTTAACCAAGTATGTAACAAACTGCGGCACAGATCAGGGAGCCCGGGGGGCTCAGTTGGCTAAGAGTCCGTCTTCCACTCAGCTCATGATCTCACAGTTAGTGAGCCTGAGCCCCATGTCAGGCTCTGTGCTTCGGATTCTCTCTCTCTCTCTCTGCTCCTTCTCCCACTTGTGTTCTCTCTTAAAATAAATAAATAAACCTAAAAAAAGAGTAGAATGTTTTAAAAAAATGAACAGAGAAAAATTGTTGCACAGACCATCACAAAAGCATGCGATTCAGGGGGCGCCTGGGTAGCTTAGTAGGCTGAGCATCCGACTTCGGCTCACATCATGATCTCACGGTTCATGAGTTCGAGTCCCCTGTCAGGCTCACTGCTGTCAGTGCAGACAGAGCCTGCTTGGGCTTCTCTGTCCGTAACCCGCCCCACCCCCCACCTCTCCCCAGCTTCTGCTCTCTCTCCCCAAAATAAATAAAACACCTAAGAAAAAACCCACAAAAAACAAAAGCACTCAATTCAGTTGACTGGACATCGCTCAGAGGTTATTATCTACCAACTGGGATGCTGGGTGCACTGGTGTGAGACCCAGAGGGGCGGCCCTGCAGACAACTCAGGGCCACACGAGGCCGGGTGAAATGTGGGCCGTGCCACACAGTACGGGCTTCAGAGATTTCAGTATAACAAGGAATCTGAAAAGTGTGATAAAATTTGTTTCAGATAAAGCTTCTACTTAAGTGGGCTTCACTTTCTGAAGACGGTTTCCAAGTTTCTACTACTTACAGCCTCCATCAAGCCTTTCAAAGACGGAGTCTTAAGCATCAGGGCATCGAAGACTTCCTCTGACTCCTTCCGCACATACAGCAGCACTGCTTCCCAGCCAGGAGCACAGAAGGGGGAGAGAGAAAGGACGCGGTTATTCACACAAGCAAAATGGAGATCCTGGGTAGTGGTTAAAATAAAAGGAGACACCCGCATCAGGAACGGTAAACATGAACCAAAATCAACTCCATCTTGAGGAGTACAGCTCTCAGCTTCTGCTGTAAGTCCACGCTTCAAGCCAAGAGCTGGTCTGATGGAAGAATGCTCAAGAAAGTCAAGCCAGACAGGATTTGTTTGAGCAACTCATGCTTTTGACAGAGTCAGAATTCACTTCCAACTGAAAACTCCCACAAGAAATGGGACCCAACGCACCTCTCTTTGGTTCTTCTATCCGAGTCAGCTTAGCAGGGGTTGGAATGGCAAAATCTTCCTCTGATCCATACGGACCCCTTTTCAAGTTAGATCTGCAGGCAATCCAAACGATGCAATTAGCGACTCCAACTTAAAACATCACTTGCAGGAACGAAAAAGAGTTTCGGGGCACATCACTGGAGTTTAGATTTAAAATGACCTTGGCTCTTTACCTGGTCCAGCTTCCTTCATTCGTGGATGAAAACCTGACGCCCAAAGGAAGATGCTCACCGAACCAGCTCATGCAATTTAATGTTAGAGCTGGGACCTCCTTGGGTCACCAGCCAGACGCCCTCCCCTGCTGCTACCCTGGCTCAAGCTGCCTTCTCAGGAGCGGAGGGCTTCGTCATAGAAAACATCTTATGGAGGAGGTAGGACTGGAGATACACACATAAAGGTGGTAACAGGAGACAACGTGTCAACAAAGGGGAGAAGTGTGGCCACAGAGCCAGGCTGGCTAAGACAAAACGCTCTGCAGGAAGGCAAATCCCGAAGCCTGGACTCTACTATGGAATACCTCGATCGGCTGGCGATGAGGAATTTCAGACTTTATGTTGCAGGCATTTAGGAAATCTTTCAAAGTTTCGTGAAACAAGAATGCTGTCCTCCAAGGGTATGTGTGGTAAAGACCGGAGGCAACTCTGGGACCCGCAGGCAGAAGAACCTGGTAGGGAAATTCGGAAGGGCCAGAACACAGCAGTGTCTGTGCAAAGAAAGAGGGAAAAGAGACACTGCTGAGGAGTGACTGGCTCCAAGGCTCAGCTCACAGGGTGCAAGCTCTACACTGTGAGGGAGTTTGGCGGGTGTGAGTGAGAAAACGGTACGATAACTGCAAACTGCAAATGAAGGGAGTGAGCGCTTGGTTTTGAGCAGAACGACACTGCAACGATGGGGATTGGGCCCCAAATACTCAGTGTGTCTGTCCCAGTTTCTGGCGCGTCCCGGGCCTCCGCTGGGAGCACGTGCAGGCTCTGTAGGCAACACGGGTCTGAAGGGGGTGCCCAGGAGAGGGGACTGGCGCCTCAACATGGTAGAGCACTGAGGAGGGGCCTGCCGGCGTGGGCAGTCAAGGCCCGAGTGGGCCGAGAAGGGCGCCCACGTCCTGGGGAGGGAGGGCAGCAACAGGCAAGGTCAGGAGCACACCCAGGGCCGGCCTCCTTCCTAGAGAAGAGGCGGGTTCGCAGGCCGCGAAGGGGAAACACCAGCGCCTGGAAGACATCATGCCTGAAAGTGAGGACGCGCTCAAGGAGCCGGGGCAGCAGGGGAGGGGATCATGTCTCAGGAGCCCCTTGAAGGAGTCCTGACCTACTGGGACAACGTGGGCAAGTAAATGATGTGCAACTTGTTGAATAAAGTTGGAAACTGAGTCCATACTGATAGAAAGAAAAAAATGAACAGATTCAAAGTCTGATGAGGAATGGGATTTTTAAGAGCCACAAAGCACCTCCGCACAAAACACTTACTACAAAAAAGCTTCACGGCAGAGAGGCCTGGCAGTCACCACCTTGATCAGGTGGTCAGAGTACACAGCATCAGCAGGGGACAAGTGGAAATGATGCCACCTGACCAGACGCACTGAGGACACAGCATTGTGTGTAGGAAATTCCTGCCACGATGCATAATTACTTGAATCTGATCATGACAAAATGACGAACAAACCCAACCTAAGCAACGGGCTTCTAAGCTTCAGAAGTATTAGGTCAGGAAAGTCAAGGAGAGACTGGACAGTTCGAGGCTGAAGGAGGTTAAAGAGACAACTGAATACACAGTGTCTGAATTGGATCCCTTTTTGCTAGAGGACATTATTGGAACAACTGGTAAACCTTGACTGGGGAAAGAGCACTGGCTGGGGCTCCCGTCTGGCTAATATCCTGACTCTCTTACGCGGGAGACCCTCCTTGTTCACAGGAAATACAGTCACGTGGTTAGGAACGATAGGTAACGGAGTCTGCAGCTTACTTTCAGAGGACTCAGGAAAAATTTAGTTCTTTGTATTATACCTGCAATTTTTCTCTAAGTTTGAGATTGTTTAAAAATCAAAAGAATTTATTGAAGCAAACAAAAGACGGGTGCCTGGGTGTCTCAGTTGATTAAGCATCCGTCTCTAGCTCAGGTCCTGATCTCACGGTTCGTCAGTTCGAGGCGTGCAGCGCAGAGCCCGCTTTGGGTCCCCGTTGCCCCGTCTCTGTCCCTCCCCTGCTCATGCTCTCTCTCTCTCTCTCAAAATAAACGTTTAAACAAGACAAAACAAAACATAAACCTTACCCTTCACCCTCCAATTCTTCTGAGGCAAGAGGAAGGACCTAAAACCAAAAAAGTAGATGGTTTTTCAAGCGTATGCTCATAATATTTTAGACCATAAGTGACTTATTCCTAAAATGAAACTAATTTTGAACGCGACCAATCTAGTACACAATCCTTTAGCCTTATTTTTCAATAACCAGATTCTTATAGGCATCTTGAACTCCTTTAACCCGGGGGTTGGGAAACTATGGCCCACGGGCCGAGTCTGTCCCAATCCCTGTTAACATAAATAAAGTACATCTTGGGACAGAGCCACGCTCAGTCATTGGAGTGTTGTTTATGGCTGCTTTGGCACTACGGTGCAGAGCTGGAGAGTCACATCAGACACTGTGTGACCCCAAAAGCCTGCAATATTTACTATTCGAGTCTTTACAGGAAAAATCTGCTGACCCCTGCTCACTGGAAGCTTCTCATTAGAGGGGCGCCTGGGTGGTTCCGTTGGTTAAGCGTCCGATTTCAGTTCAGGTCATGAGCTCACAGTCCACGGGTTCAAGCCCCATGTCGGGCTCTGTGTTGACAGCCAGCTCAGAGCCCGGGGCCTGCTTCAGATTCTGTGTCTCCCTCTCTCTCTAACCCTCCCTTACTCACGCTATCTCTCTCTCTTTCAGAAATAAATAAAACATTAAAAAAAGATTTTAAGAAAAAACAAAAAAAGAAGCTTCTCATTAGAAACTGGAGACACTTCCAATGCCGCCCCCCTGCACCCCCCTCCCCCCGCCGGGCCTGGCCAAGAACTCTTAAAAAGTCACGAGCCCATAGAAATCTGGCCACAAAGCGCAGGGCAGATTATCTTCTTCATGTTTTTTGAGCTCTGTATAGAAAGCAGGCTCCACGCAATGCAAGCTGCTATCTCTACTAAGCTCCTGCTCAAAGCAGGGTGTGGCTAGTTTCACATTAGTTGCCACGACACGGCTATCTGGGTGCCAGCCGTGATTCAGTACCCGAAACCATGAAAAGAGCCTTGGTCATTCTTTCTGCCCGTGTGGTTACTACCCTAGGGACTCCCCTGGCTTCTCCCTCCTGCCCAGAACCACACGCGTTAACTCCATGAGATCACAGACTCAGACTCCAAATTGCGTTGCTATCCCAGCATCTTTAAGTGAACTAAGATACAAACGCGCACACGCACATGGAGTGGGGCTGATGGGCCTGGCCCTGTATTTCTGCCACCGGTGCGTGCACACCCTTTATTGCAAGGACACCGCGTTGGCTGAATATTCCAGAGACCGTGACACCGGGCAAACCTCACTACATTTTGGCCTCTGTCTACAACGAATGCCAAAGGTTTCCTCCGTGTTGAGTCTCAGCCCCCGCAGCCGCCCCGGGACCCCGGCTACCCACGTGAGTGCCCCGCTGCAGGCTGGCAAAGTGCGCGTCCGGAATGAAGAGGACAGGCTGAGTGTCAAGATCAATAAAGGGTTTGAAAACCGTGATATCCATCCGTTTGTGAGAGGGGAGCAGCGGCACTTTGACATCAGAAACTGGAAAAAACAAAACAGAACACCGGAGACGCCCCGGTCAGCAGCGTATATACATGGACTGGATCTAGGCCACAGAGCACTTTGCTCAGATTTAAGAAGCTTAAATTGCAGCGCTGTATAAGGTACACGTTGCCTGAACAAAGAAAATCACAGTTCATGCGAAGAAATATGTTGCTTGTATTTATACTAAAATCAACTGAACATCTTACCAAAATCAGAAAAGGCTACTTTTAAATATACGGAGACACACGCACGCAGAAAATCAGAAGCAGCACATTTAATTTTTGTCTGAAAGGCTAAAACTTAAGACTGCACACGCAGAATTCGGAAGCAACTTTGCCTTAGCTCTCCCGATTCAACAGCTGACACTCGGACAGCAATGTCCTCTGTCCCCTCAGAACCCACACCTTTACACCTCCGACCTGACCTCAGAACTGCACCTTCGAGAGGCTCAGAGTAAGTACGACTGTCGAGGTTTTTTTATTTATTAAATTACAGACTCCATCTCCCCCTGCCGTCCGCCCTGAGGCATGCAGTGACAAGCTCTGCTGGGAGCCCGTGCTTGGATGCCGGCCAGGGAGCCGGGCCGGTGCGCTGCGGGGCCAGCGTCTGCTGAGCGACACAGGCTGTTTGCGGGCCAGGTGCTTGTGGCCGGTGTGCCACAGGCGCAACGCTACTGCCCTACTGCGTTTCCCCTCGTGGTGAGAGATACAGGATTTTGCGACTATGAATTTTGGTTACGGGAAGGGGAGGGGAGGGAAGAAAGAAAGCCTTTCTGGTGAAATTGTCCAAACAGCAGCCCTGTAGGTTCTGAAATGTTAGAAAACCGCACGTAGGAAAACCACACTCACTTAGGAGTAAGGCATCCTGAATTCTCAAGGGCATTCTTCTTCTTCTTCAAATTCTGGACAAGTCCCAATTTTACCATCAGCTATTCAGATAGAATTTGTGTTATTTTTCAGGACTGGAATCAGCAACCCGAACTAAAACTAACAGCCAGAAGAGTCCAAAGTCTGGAAAAACTTAAGAATCCTTTCCTGTGGTTCCCCACGAAAATTCCTTAGTTCAGCCACTCAGCTGATTCTGTAGCTGATTCTGAAGCAATGCTACCACTTCACAGTGCTAAGTACCCACAACTGCATTTTCTGCTTGAAAAAATAGCCATGGTTCTGAACGGAAAAGGTCTGAAACACTTGGCGGAAACATTGCTACTTACAGGCATTCAACTGGGAGCTGGGGTCAGGACACTTGCCTTTTCTCTTGCTTTGCTTTCGTTCTTCATCCCTGATTTTCCGTTCAGCTCCCTGCAGGGCAAGAGAAGACAAGGCAGGATTCTGTTTATCTGATCCTCTTTTAAATGCTGTACTCTTCTCTGGCTAACGGGGGGAAAAAAATCTCTTGAGATGAACTCCGTTACTTATTATATTCATGGAGCTTACAGCAGTTTCCTCTAAAAGGCCTATTCTGAAAACTATGTTTAACTATGTGAAACCATGGGGAAGCAATATTTACTTAAGAAACCAGTGGGGGAAAAAAAAAAAAAAGCAAAATTCCCTCAATAATGGATTTGGTCATATCAAATGAAACGCTGAGAAAATATGCTAATGGACCAACTGCCTTCATAAACATCAGTGACTGTCCCCACTGTGTGGTAGACACGCTGACCCTGACTCGAGCGTGCATCCCTAAGCGGGCAACAGTCGCAATGAAAGCTGGGATTCTGTCTTCTGAGGATCTGGCGTCAACCAGGTGACAGAGTTGACCAACTAGAACTCACAAGAGCAAGGATTTAACTAGAAGTCTGTGTCACCACTTACAAGAGAAAAAGTGGACTCCCTGGCCTATAGAGAGGGCACAGGTACACAGTGTGTATCAATTACATGAATGGCAGTGCCATGCAACTGAACCCACAAAAGTAAAACACTGTATTGATAACAAACATGACCTGAAATTAAGCAAGTATAATAAAAACGTAACTACGAATGAACCATTTTACTTCATCTGGTAGCATTTATTTCTGGGTGGTACAGGTTTCTTTACAAAGTTACCGAGTTAAACATGAACAAGTAGCTTATTTTTCTGAAAATAAATTCTCTAACAGCAAACAGAGGAAATAAAAATCACCCCACAGATCGTGGCACTATTATATAATTAAACCACATTTAAAGAACACAAACCACCTCCTGACACTTCTAGAAGGTGTTAACATGCTAACATAGTGGTAAACACACAATCGGGGTTTATGAACACTGCTATGCGCTGCTCATCAAGCACCACCTCTGGACGCAGACACACAGGTAAGGAGCCGCTCTCCCACCTCCCCCCTCCGCCGCTGTACAGGGTTGGGGAGTGTCTCTCCGTCCCTTCCAGCAGTCTAACAATAGCTCCTTTCTGATGATAAATCACACTTCCCAAAAGGTAGTTTTAAACCACTAGGACGTCTCCTCCCACAGTGAGCAGGCCCCTCCATAAAGAATACGGGACTTCAGGGGCGCCTGCGTGGCTTAGTCGTTAAGTGTCCGACTTTCGCTTAGGTCATGATCTCGCGGTTCATGGGTTCGAGCCCCGCGTCGGGCTCTATGCTGACTGCCAGCTCAGAGCCTGGAGCCTGTTTCAGTCTGTGAGTCCCTCTCTCTCTGACCCTCCCCTGCTCACGCTGTCTCTCTCTCTCTCCTAGAAATAAATAAAACATTAAAAAAAAAAAAGAATATGGGACTTCTGCTCCCGCTCGGGGCGGCCGCCTCATAGGCCAGATGTACCCCTCGCCCCGGAGGGAAAAGCCGGCTGGCTGCACGAGCAAGGGTGTGTAAGGCCTGGGCTACCGGTCGACGAAGAGCAGGGCTCCCCGAGAGACCGGAAACAAGCCAGACGCGTCCCCAGGCGCCGACTGTCTTCACGCCTCCCGGGCTCCCGGGCGGCGGCGCAGGGAGGCACGGCCACGGGTCGGCCCCGTCCGGGTTCCCGGGGTTGAGACAGAGCTGAAAAGCCACACGGATCAAGGCAGCAGGACAAAGCAGTGAAGGGGGAAGGGTTACACCAGGAGGAGCCCCAGAGAAGTGCGGCGGGTCCCCGCAAGTAGTCAGCAGAGCTCTGAGATAAGCAGGCGTGAGAAAGCCACCCGAGGCGGGGGAGGCCCTCGGTACAGACTAGAAACCAGCGCCCGAAACTCACTGGAAACTGCGCCTGCTGCCACCCAGCAGACTGGAGACACTTAGGATTCCCAGGGTGGCGGGGAGAACCGTCAGGAAACAACGGGCTGACGGTGAGCGCCTGACACAAACAGGGAGCCAAGCGTTTCCAGGCAACCGCGCGGGCCCTCAGGACGAAGCTCGAGGGGACCCCGAGGCTTCCAACTCCGTGCACACCCGCCAGCGTAACACGCACCACGTCCGGTGCGCAGGAGGACTCCCGGGCACGAGAGGCAGCGGGGGACACACCGTGTGAGCACGGCACCCAGAAGGGACACAGAGTCCGCGCAAGGACACGAACACGGTTATTACAACTGCCTTCCTCATGTCCAGAAAGTCCGAGAAAAAACAACGGACTGGGACACGAAAGATCTAAAACCGATCCAAGCTCGTCTTCCAGAGACGGTAACTACAATGTCTTAAAAGGAAAAACGCACTGGATGGGATCTGGAGCAGTTCACACAAGGCTCAGGCACAGGTGATGGGCTTTACTTAGGATATCAGCCCAGGAATACGGAAAATGAATCACAGGGCGCCTGCGTGGCTCGGTCGGTTGAGCCTTAACGACTGAGGTTGTGATCTCTCAGTTCGGGAGTTCAAGCCCCACATTGGGGTCTGTGCTGACAGCTCAGAGCCTGGAGCCTGCTTTGGATTCTGTGTCTCCCTCTCTCTCTCTTCCCCTTCCCTGTTCACACTCGCTCTCTCTCAAAAATTAAATAAACATTAAAAAAAAAATCGGAGGTGAGGGGCGCCTGCGTGGCTCAGTTGGTTAAACATCTGACCCCCCCTCAGGTCACAATCTTATGATTTTTGAGCTCAAGCCCCACTTCGGGCTCTGTGCTGGCAGTGTGGAGCCAGCGTGGGATTCTCTCTCTCTGTCCCTTGCTCACACACACCCTCTGTCTCTCTCGAAAAATAAAAATCAGAGCTGAAACACATTTCATATGTACAAAAGCTGGAGAAGTTCATCACATACGCTCTGCAAGAAACGTTAACGGAAGTCCTATGGCGCTACAGAAAACCGCGTAAGTTCACGCTGCTTCCCTCTCTCACACGGCAACTGAAGAGGCCAATCTTGGGCGATCGCCTCAGGCCATGACCCAAAAAGTTAATTTATGACATCTGTTCCCGGTTATGGCTACGGTGAGTATCACTCCGATGAAGAAAACTATCTGCAGAAAATAAATGTCAATGACATTTTTCTCTATAGGGACGAACCACGGATATATACAAGCTTATACAAAGAGAAACCGCCAAATTTCCACTGGTTAGAGATCCAATTCCTGTTCCTGTTTTGTCTGAAAAACTGCTACATCGCGGCTGCTTCTGAAATAAGAGAAAATTCCATTTATCAAACCAGCTGAGCAATTCATAATAGGGTACTAATAAAACCTTCTTCTTAGGGGAGAAAAACAACGTAAACGCCTCTGCAGAACACCGAAACGGATCTGATTTGTAGTTTCTCGCTGCAGATGTAGACCAGATTCATAGGATGTGAGAGCTTTAAGAGCCAGCAGAGAAAAATGAATTCACAGGCACCAAATAACAGGTGAGTGAAATCTCAGAAAGGAGGGAATCGAGGAGGCAGGGGGGATATTCCAGAGAGAGGAGGCGGCATGAGACCACGTGGAACAGCAGACGCGGGCACCTGGGTGGCTCCATCAGTTGAGCATCATGATCTCAGGTCATGATCTCACAGGTCATGAGACTAAGCCCCTCTAAGCCCCTCCATGCTCAGCTTAGAGCCTGCTTAAGATTCTCTCTCTCTCTCTGCCCCCCTCCTCTGCTCTTGCTATCTCTTTCTCTCTCACACACAAAAAAGACAGAGAGAAAAAGCTTCCGCACATCAAAGGAAACAATCAAGAAAACTAAAAATTTGGCAACCTATGGAACGGGAGAAGGTATTTGCAAATGACACCTCTGATAAAGGGCTAGTATCCAAAATATATAAAGAACTTGTCAAACTCAACACCCAATAAATAAATAACGTTAAGAAATGGGCAGAAGACATGAACAGACATTTTTTCCAAAGAAGACATACATACAAAGGGCTAACAGACACATGAAAAAATGCTCCATATCACGTATCACCAGGGAAATACAAATCAAGCCCACAATGAGATACCACCTCACACCTGTCAGAGTGCCTAAAATTAACAACTTAGGAGACAACAGAAGTTGGCAAGGATGCAGAGAAAGGGGCGCCCTCCTACACTGCTGGTGGGAATGCAAGCTGGTGCAGCCGCTCTGGAAAACAGTGTGGAGGTGCCTCAGAAAGTTAGAGACAGAACTAACCTATGACCCAGCAATTGCACTATTAGGTATTCACCCACAGGATACAAAATACAGACTTGAAAGGGCACGCGCACCCCGATATTTATAGCAGTGTTATCAACAATAGCCAAACTATGGAATGAGCTCAAATGTCCATCGACTGATGAATGGAAGATGTAGCATAAACACACACACACACACAGGAATATTACTCAGCCATCAAAAAGAATTTGCCATTTCTAATGACGTGGATAGAACTAGAATGTATTATGCTAAGCAAAGTAAATTGTCAAAGACAAATTCCATATGATTTCTCTCATATGGGGAATTTAGCAAACAAAACAGATGGAACACAGGGGAAGAGAAGGAAAAAGAAAATAAGATAAAAAACAGAGAGCCTCGGTGGCTCAGTTGGTTAAATATCCAGCCCTTGATTTCTGCTCAGGTCAAAATCTCATGTTGGTGGGATAAGGGCCCAAGTCAAGCTCTGCATTGACAGCATGGAGCGTGCTTCAGATTCTCTCTCCCTCTCTGACTTTCCTTTGCTCACTTTCTCTCTCTCAAAATAAACTTTTTTAAAAAAAAGAGGGAGGCAAGCCATAAGAGACTCTTTATTTAATTTTGAGAGAGAGAGAGAGAGAGCGAGCAGGGGAGGGGCAGAGAGAGAGAGCGAGACACAGAATCCGAAGCAGGCTCCAGGCTCTGAGCTGTCAGCACAGAGTCAGATGCAGGGCTCGAACCCATGAACCGTGAGATCATGACCTGAGCCGAAGTCGGACACTTAACCAACTGAGCCACCCAGGCGCCCCTAAGAGACTCTTAACTATAAAGAACGAACTGAGGGGTGCTGGAGAGAAGAGGGTGGGGGGAGGGGCTACACGGGTGCTGGGCATAAGGAGGGCACTCCCTGGGATGAGCTCCAGGTGTTCTATTAAGTGATGAACCACTAAATTCTACTCCTGAAACCAACACTACACTAGATGTTAACTAACTTGAGGTTAATTTTTTTTTAAAGTGGGTTTCCTGCCCAGCACAGAGCCCAATGTGATGCTTGAATTCACGACCGTGAGATCAAGATCTGAGCTGAGATCCAGTCAGATGCTTAACCAACTGAGCCACCCACATGCCTCTAACTTGACTTTAAATAAAATTTTGGGAAGAAAAAACAAAAACAAAACAAAAAAACCCATCTAAATTCATTTAAGATCATCAGTCAATACTGTTCCTTCTCTGCAAAACCACTCATGTTTTTACCATCCAACATGGAAAACTTGAGCTCATACTAACTCCTGCTGATATCACCTAACACAGCTGAAATTCTAAGTGTGACCCACGGACCCAGGTAAGTCCACAAAATGTGTAGCCCCAGAAAGATACATCAGAAACAGAGTGAGCACTTGGGAAACAATCAGAATAATTTTGTGTCTGTTGAATCAAATGACAAAAAATTAGGGCTTACAGTCTGTATGGCTTTGGACACCTCTTTAGGTTTTCTTTCGCCTCATAAAAGGAACATAGTGTGGGGGCACCTGGGTGGCTTAGTTGGTTAAGCGTCTGACTTTTGCTTTCGTCATGATCTCGCGGTTCGTGGGTTCGAGCCCCGCGTCGGGCTCTGTGCTGACTGCCAGCTCAGAGCCTGGAGCCTGTTTCAGTCTGTGACTCCCTCTCTCTCTGACCCTCCCCTGCTCACGCTGTCTCTCTCTCTCTAGAAATAGAAAAAAAAAAAAGAACATAGTGTGAAGGGAAGAAATTTGACTTTGGGTCACAAATCGCAGCTCCACCTTGATGTGACCCATCATTTGTAAAATGGAGCACGTGTGAAAGGGGTATTGGGGGTGGCTCACAGCTCCTCAAAGACATCCACACCCAAATCCTCAGACCCTGTGGACATGTCAGCTGACACAGCAGAGGAGACATCAGGTTGCTAATCAGCTGATGCTGAAACAGGGCCATCTGTGTCAGCCCAGCATAATCACAGGGTCCCCAGCATGATCACAGGGTCCCCAGCAAGATCACAGGGTCCCTAGCAAGATCACAAGGTCCCCAGCATGATCACAGGGTCCCCAGCAAGATCACAGGGTCCCCAGCATGATCACAGGGTCCCCAGCAAGATCACAGGTCCCCAGCATGATCACAGGGTCCCCAGCAAGATCACAGGTCCCCAGCATGATCACAGGGTCCCCAGTATAATTACAGGGAGTCCTTAAGAGCAGAAGAACCAGACAAGGAAATGTGATAACAAAAGTAGTGGCAGAGGGATGTGACGTGACGCTCCTGGCTTGGAAGGGGGAAGGGGCCACCAGCCAAGGAATGCGGGTGCCTCTAGAAGACAGAAAGGCAAAGAAACAGATTCACCCCGAGAGGCTCCGGAAAGAGAGGCAACCTTCTAATAGCTCAATTTTTGCCCAGCTAGATCGGCATCAGGCTTCTGGCCTACAAAACCATGAAACCACAAATGTGTGCCAAGGGCGCCTGGGTGGCTCAGCTAGTTAAGGTCCAACTCTTGATATCAGCTCAGGTCCTGATCTCTTGGTTGTGAAGTTGAGCCCCTGCTTGGGGTTCTCTCTTTCCCTCTCTCTCTGCCCCTCCCCTGCTCACGCTGTATCTCTCAAAATAAATAAATGAACTTTAAGTAAGGAAGTAAATAAATAAATACATAAATGTGTGTTTGAGCCACTAAGATTGTGGTAATTTGTTAACAGCAACAAAAGAAACCTAATACAACCTAGCATATTATGAGGCACATTGTAGGTATTCAATAAATGTTACTGAATCTGGGTGTTTGAGAAAGTTCTGTGAACTTGGAGGGTCTGAGGCTGCTTCACCACAGCCAGATGCTGTGCTCTGGTCCTCAAGTGTGAAAGTCAGGACGGCAGGGGTGCCTAGGTGGCTTAGGTAAGGGCCTAACTCCTGATTTCGGCTCAGGTCATGATCTCATGGTCATGAGATTGAGCCCCATGTCGGGCTCCATACTGAACCGGGAGCCTGCTTGGGATTCTCTCTCTCCCTCTGCCCCTCCCCTGCTTGAGATCTCTCTCCCCGCTCCCTCTCAAAATACATAAATAAACATTTAAAAAAATCGAGACAGCAGACCTCTGATAACAAAATATACTTTCAGTTTTCAAGTGCCTTCTAAAAATCTTCATTTTTTATTTTAGAGAGAGAGTGTGAGCGAGAGAGAAAATCTTGAACAACCTCCATGCTCAGTGTGGAGCCTGACGCAGGGCTCGATCCCACGACCCTGGGATCACGGCCTGAGCCAAATCAAGAGTCGGACACTCAACTGACTGAGCCCCCAGGCACCCACCTTCTAAAAATCCTAGTAACAGAAAGGGTGTGTTGTTTGTTTACAGGCTAGAAAGCGGACTGGCAAAAACTATGGCCCGGTATTTTCTTTTTTTTTTTAATTTATTTCTAGGAGAGAGAGAGAGACAGCATGAGCAGGGGAGGGTCAGAGAGAGAGGAAGTCACAGACTGAAACAGGCTCCAGGCTCTGAGCTGGCAGTCAGCACAGAGCCCGACGCGGGGCTCGAACCCACGAACCACGAGATCATGACCTAAGCAAAGTCGGACGCTCAACTGACTAAGCCACCCAGGCGCCCCCGGCCCGGTATTTTCTGAGACGGAAAAGTCAAAGTCGTCACACCTAGGCCGATGGAGCGCTCTCTTCCCTGCGGCCACCGCCCGGTCCTCGGGGACGGCACCATCGGCAACCTCCAACCCACAGCGGGCCCGCAGCGGCTCTCCGGATTTCACCCAGCCGAGCCCCGGCTCCGCGCCTGGCAAAGGTGACCATTTCCTCTCCAGAGAAAAGAAATGATGCTGAAATCACTTAGGCCCATGCTTTCTCGTTTTGCCTCCCTGATGCTGTAGAGATGAACCTGAACCTCCTCTTCCTCGTTCACCGAGCTGGCTGGCAACTTACCGAAGGGCCTGGAGGGGGTGAGCCAGCTGAAGCACAGCCTTTCCGGTCATCCACACGGAGGCCACGGACACGAAGCCTCAAGAGCTGCAACACGGCAGCCGCTGCTGACAGGTCCCAGTAAGCGGGCGCCGCCTACGACCGAGCACGTGTGTCCTCTGCGCACCGCACGACTCTACGACCGGCTCCGCGAAACATACTCACCGGGCCCTCTAGTTGTTCAGTTAAACATGATGTGTCTTTGCATGGCTACAACAGTCATCTCTCCTTTAAGCTAAGCTGTTTATATATATATATATATATATTTTTTTTTAAATGTTTTATTTATTTCTAGGAGAGAGGAAGACAGCGTGAACAGGGGAGGGTCAGAGAGAGAGGGAGTCACAGACTGAAACAGGCTCCAGGCTCCGAGCTGGCAGTCAGCACAGAGCCCGACGCGGGGCTCGAACCCACGAACCGCGAGATCATGACCTGAGCGAAAGTCGATGCTTAACCGACTAAGCCACCCAGGCGCCCCTAAGCTAAGCTGTTTAGTATGACTAGCCATACGTGCGCCTCAGCCTTAAATATTACAAAGACCTCGGTCATTTTCTGGGAGAGAGAGCAGAAGTCACGCGCTTTATCCTAAGCGCCCCGCCCGACCTGACGATCTCACCTTGTCACAGAAGACTTTTATTTGGCAATACGCCCGGTGCACAGGCTTGTTGCTACGGCTGTTATAACTATAGGTGTCAATTTGAATGTTAAGAGGCAACCCCTTCACGCCTTTCTGAGAAGAGAAATCCGTGCTTAAGCAGTTCACAGAGATGAAAACCTGCGAGGGGAAAAAAGGCATCGTAAGCAGCAGGCACCAACAGTCAACCTTAGCCCAGCCTGTAACTACACTAACATCACCGAAATCACTTACATATGCTCTAGATGAGAGCCCAGCTCCTCACTCAAAAGAAACTTTTTAAAATAAAGGGTTTATTTTAAAACTGCTTTTGGTCAGAAGAATGACAGATGCTAGGGGAGAAAACAGCGCTGAGCCTCCATCAATCTTCGCTTCCAGGCATCTGTCGAGCATCGCACTGTGCGAGAGTCTGGATGTGTCTCTTGATGCCATGTTTAAATATGACCGAGGGCACACGTTCTCTAGGCAGCTGTTTCGTAGCTCAGTACCAACTCTGGTCGTGTTTGTGTCTACACCACCTCTGACAGCCTGTAGTTCCCTACGCATGTCCTAATATTTGGGAACTTAGGAGATCCGTGAGTCATGTTATTAAAGTGACACTGGAGGTTGTTACTTAGGAGACACCCAAGTGAACCTGTGGACACCAAAAGAACACGCTCCATTTCCCTCTTGTGTGTGATTACGGGTTTTAACCTCTCATACAGGGTCACAAGGCGGTCGAGCTCCCTCTGGACCATTTAGTTTCAGAACTTTCTGATGCATGAGCACCACATAATGGATACTCCTGGAATTACAGTTTTAAAAATCCATGCCTTTCAAAGACCCAAGTCTGTTCGGCTGGACTCCTTCCATCCCAGGGGCCAACAACCCCCTCGCCCTGATAACACCCAGGAGTGGGTCTCCCAAAAGCAGTTCAGGGCGCCACTGGCTGAACGGAGACCCAGACACGGAGCAGTTTAAGCCAGAACAATGGGGGCGGGGGAGCCTCTAAGAATTCAGATAAAAGAGAAGGGAGTGGGAGAGGGTAAGGAGAAAGAAGACTGTAACCGTAACGACGAAGAGCGCCCTCTAGAAGGTCTGCAAATGCTGAACAGGGGTTTTATTCTTGCTCTAATCTATACATTATTTTCAAGAAGGAAAAGACCAAAACACCTGAAAAAGACCAAGAACTTGTCCACATTAACAGACTGAAGAGTCGTCTCTTGTTCTGTCCCTCTGTTAGCTCTCCACTCAGACCAGGTTATTTACTGTCCCTAAAATCCACCTCGAACATCTATTCTTGCCTCACATGCCTGGCCCTGTCTCCCCTCCTCCTCCTATATCCTTCGGTCCCAGTCTGAGCCACCTATACAGCCCCTCCCCGCGTCTCCACATCTGCAGGCTCCGGTGACCCCTCCAGAGACTGCCACCACTCACCCTGACCTGTATCGCCGGGCCCACGGCAGTGAGCACCTAACGTTCCCAGACCTGCGTGGGGTACTTGCTTTATACACATGATCACATTTCACGACCCTGAGCGACAGTTAATCCTTCTTTTCCAGGTGAGGCCCCCACACACACACACACACACACACACACACATATACATACATATATACATATATATGTGCATACATATATGTAATTTATGTATGTATATATATCCCCAAGGGGGAAAGCAAAGGACTAGAATTCATATCCAGGGCTCCCCCCTTTATACCCTGTGACCTCGCTTTCCCAAATCAACTTTGTACCCTAATCACCTGGCTTTTCTTCACTACCTGGAACGGTCTACCATTTTTACACGTACCGCAGATAACACAGCAGGCTAGGCCTGCACTCTCTCTGTGGCGGCTTCCTCAATACTTCAGTAGGAGCACAGTGCCTGGTCTAGGGTTGCCTTTTCTAGCCTGCTATGATTTTACTTTCCATTCAACTCCTTTTCAGTAAATAAGCAAAAGGCTTTCATTAAAAAAAAAAAAAATTCCTAAATCTAGATACACAGGCAAAAAGCAGTACATGTGAATTTCATATCCATTACAGAAACCTAACCTAGTGCTCTGACTTGGTCTCTGACCTTGGACAACACAGGGGTTCGGGGTGCCAACCTCCCCCCACTACCAACAGTCGAAAACCCACGTGTAACTTCTGACTCCCCCAAAACTTAACTGCGTAAGAGCCTAAAGTTGACCAGAAGCCTTCCTGATAACATCAACGATTAACATGTATTTTGTACATGTACATGTTATTGCTAGGCTATGCAGTTCATCGTAAGGTTTTTCAAATTGTTGCAAATCTCAAAAAACGTTTCCAATATATTTACTGGAAAAAACGGACACACAAGTGGGCCTGCGCGGTTAGAATCTGTGTTGCTGTTCAATGGCCGACTGTACGCTGTTAAAAAAGCCTTCATATACAATTTATAAATCTGAGCTGAGGAGACAGGCTATGGGAAGACAAAACTGAAAGGCAGACAAAGAGACAGACAGACAATGGTCCCTGCAAACAGCTGAGTCCATCGAGTAACCAAATCGCCGTATTTTTTCATTTTATAACCAAATGGAAAATCTGAATTTCTCTCTATCATTCAAAGCCACATGGCTCAATTTAGGACTCAAAAACAGCAGCCTGGGAAAGTTACACTTAACCCTCCACAATTCCAGGAAGGCTCTGACCCAAAGTGATATTCCATTTACAAGAGGATTTCACGGTAATCCAACCTAAAACCTAACCTCCCCTGGCTTCCCAGTGTCAAGTTTCTATTCAAAGCAAAAATAAGCAGGAACCAAATCCTAGGATCAGCATGAACATGGAGCGTTCAGAGAGACATTACCCTTTTTACTCGGGATTACTGGCAACTGCTTTCTTACGCACATTCTTCTAGGTTTAAAATCAGTTCTTTCCAACCTTGGCAGTGTTTCTAAATGCAACAAAGAAAAGTCTACGGCATTCCAAGCTCAGCGTTAAAAACCACCACCTTGTCTAGACAAGTACGGAAACACACCGGTAAACAGCGAGCACGACGTGCACTGAACGCTGTCCAGGCCAGGGACGTGAGGAATGAGAAGGGCGACGGGCTGAAGACCTTCAGGAAAGGGGGCGGTGTGCGTGGAGCCTCCTGTGGCTGGCTCCGAGCAAGGAACAGGGCCGTCCTGGGTACGTGCTGCCGCCGCCAAAGGGGACACGTGTGCTCTGCCTAAGCCTCAACCAAAACTTGGCCAGAGCGTGAGACGACTATGGATGCTCTAGCAAGGGGCACCGTGGGCAATGGGAAAGCTTCTGGCCGGAAAATGAAAACATCGGAGTTTTAGCTCCTTCCTGAATTAGTGCTGTGATCATGGGCAAGGTCCTTACCTGCCAAGTGCAGGTTCAGTTAGATGATGTTTGGATCATTTTTCTTCTTTTCAAGTTTTTTAATGTATTTTGAAAGAGAGCAAGAGAGGAGGGGAGGGGCAGAGGGAGAGAGAAGAATCTCAAGCAGGATCCGCGCGGTCAGCACAGAGCTCGAAGCAGGGCTCAAACTCCTGAACAGCGGTCTCATGGCCTGAGCTAAAATCCAGAGTCGGACGCTTAACCACTTGAGCCTCCCGGGCGCCCCATGTCTAGGTCACTTTTCTTGAGTCCTATGATTATGTTTATATTGAAAGATTATGAATACTTTCTCTACTATGTATTTATTAGTGACAATACTTTTGTGTAATACGTTTATCAATCAGTGTTTTACAAATCATATTATTTCAAAAGTACCACGTAAAGTTGCCTTTTCAAGTAATTATATGGACTAGTCGTACAGAATTAAGCATCTTATGAAGGGGGCGCCTGGGTGGCTTAGTCGGTTAAACGTCTGACTTTTGCTTAGGTCATGATCTCACGGTTCGTGGGTTCGAGCCCCGCGTCGGGCTCTGTGCTGACTGCCAGCTCAGAGCCTGAAGCCTGTTTCAGTCTGTGACTCCCTCTCTCTCTGACCCTCCCCTCCTCATGCTGTCTCTCTCTCTCTCTCCTAGATATAAATAAAACATTAAAAAAAAAAAAAGAATCTTATGAAGCACAGGTTCATAATGTTCGGCGCCAGGGGCGCGAGCACAGCCTGGGGCCCCGGAGGCTTCGGGGCCTTGACTCAGCCCGGATCACCTGGCGCGCGTCAACCCTTCCTGGAGACGGGAGGCCACAGCCAGGGGTTCCGCAGTCACTGGCCTGGGGTGGGTTCCACTCAAGGCCTTTTTCAGGTGCTCCCCAGGTAATTCCAGTGATCACTCAGGAGACAAGCCACTACCGTCAGGTGATTAATCGTCTATATACTTAACGCTTTGATCCACCAAAGGTCTCCTCTGGCTCCAAAACTCTGAGGTGGTTAAAACAAGCCCCAACATGCGGTTTCTTCTCTTTAAAGGGTTCAGAGTCTTACATGTATTTATAGAGTCCCATCAAGCTTTCTTTTGGACTGAAAGTAGTTTTTTAACAGAGGTATAACCCTATCGAATGATAATATTCATTTCACCAATGGAAAGATAAAGATTAAAGCATCTGCTTAAACTTACTAACCAGGAAGGTTGCACAAATCCTAAAAACTCATAGTTCACAAAACAGTAACCAGATAAAAACCTATTAAAAATCTATCAAACCTGGATCTCCTAGTCGGCCCAGTCGGCTAAGCGTCCGGCTCTTGATTTTGGCTCAGGTCATGATCTCAGGTTTGAGAATTTGAGCCCTATGTCTGGCGGTGAGCGGACAGCGTGGAGCCCGCTTGGGATTCTCTCCCCATCTCTGTCTGCCCCTCCCCCACTTGCCCTCTCACTGTCTCTCTCAAAATAAAGAAATAAACTTAAAAAAATCCATCAAACTCTGCTTCTGTTTATTCCTCAAGTGACATTCGATTTTCGCAGGTGGGGGACGTCTGCGGGGTCATTCCCCTGGAGCCGCCAGGCCCTGGAGACAGGGACCGTGCTGGGCCGGCCCCTAAGCTTCTGGCGCACCGCACATGCTTAGCAACACGTATGTTTTTAACCACAGAAGAAGCTGCAGGGGAGCAGTGAGTACACGGGGCGAACGCAGAGCCCAGCGCACACGAAAGACAGCTAGCACCTACTTCTGCAAACCAGTGTGCAGCGGGGGTCTTTGTGTGAAAGGGCTGCACGGCGTTTCAGCCTTTGTGGGGGACACACAGCACAGCGACCCCCGGGAACGGGGCGAAGCAGCCATAGACATTTCAGTGAACAGGTGGATGCGGTGGTCTTGATTTCAATAAAACTTTATTTATAGAAACAGCAGCTGGCTGGCCAGGGTTTGCAGAGAGCCGCAGTTTGCTGAGCCCTCATCTAAACAAACCGACCTCTAAGGCGCTCGAACAGTGATTCGCCCTTCCCTCACATCACAGTGCAGGGAATAGCACGGAAGTGTGATTTGCCATCTTCGCTTTCTACAGAAGTGACTTCCTGAGCAGGACCTCCCGCTGACGTGTCACTCATCCAGGGAGCCATGTTCTTTATCAACACAACCCATGCCCACGGAAGGGACGAGTGTAATTTTAAGGGAGAAGTTGTTTCCAGGAATCTTACGTAGGAAGGGGACCAATCTTTAACCAGCAGCACCCGAAGCGGGTCAGAGGGCAGGTGCAGAAACGCAGGGCAGAGCTCGCACCCAGGGCCCGAGGGGCAACAAGATGGTCCCGGCCTGTTCCTCCCGGCGGAACACCGGATGGGCCCTACCTCACCCGCGACACCCCAAATAGGTAGGACAACAGGCCAGGTCACCCAAATCGGGATAAAGCCAATGTTCAGGCCACTGTCACTGTGCAGAGAAAAATACTTTCTAAGCCGTGGTTACAGAGGAGCTGCGGTATCTTCTCCAGAGGCTGGGAGAGGGGTTCAAAGAAAGGGGATTGTTACACGTTCACCTCCTCCATGGGATACGTGATAACCTCTCCTCTCTTTTCCTACTTCCTTGTCACTGATTTTGAGGAAAAGTTCCACTTTATTCGAACAAATGAAACATAAATCTTAGAGGATGAGCATCTAAGGACCCAACCGAAATCACCAGAAGAGAGAAGAAACCAGCCACAAAAACAAACTGCCAAACAGGTCAAGGATGCTCTGCAAGGTTCCTTCTCGCACGTCCAGCCTGTTTTTCTAACGTGGTTCCTCATTCCTGGAGGAGAATTCACTCACTGAGGACTTTTCTGAAGATCTAATTTTGTTTTCAAACCTCAGCTGAAAATATGAGGGAAATAAGAAAACAAGAGTTTCTATCACCAAAGGACTCACTTGTATCCATGGTTCACTCCAAACGCTTACAACCGCAGAACCAGCAAGAGATCAGATCTCGAACTAATTTACGGTGATTTTTCCAGAAGCATTATGGCAGCTGCACACTGCTGCCCGCGGAGCTGGCTGCTGCCTCTGCTTACCCCTCAGGAGGGAAAAGGTGAGGGGAGAGAGAGATCCCCGGAAACAGGGAGCTCGAAACACAGGCTGCCTGTGGAGGTTCACTGCCAGCCAGCCAAGTGACAGCAGCAGAGAACAGAGTTTAAAACCCACCTACTCACTTCTTGGGCTTGATCAGCACAATAAACCAGGCCCAAGTCTGGTAGAACAAGTGGACTGTCCAGTGTGCAGACAGTACTCAGATATGTGAGCTTTCACAAGAGAATTTGTGGGGAGAGGTTACAGAAATATAATTTCATAGAAAGTGTTAACAAAGCACTTGAAATTCATCAGTCAAAAGTTACAAAAATTGTAAGTAGTTGAATCAGGAGCTAAATAATGAAACTGGCTAACTTAAGCACACCAGATTAGGCTCTTTTTCATGAATGAACAAAAAGGCTGTTCCTTTTAGAAAATTTACCACAACAGTAATACTCATTATCTATTATTATTCACGTACAAGAACCTGACATCCAAATAATCTATTCTTAATTTTTTCCCCACTAAGAGATTTGGGTAGAATTTTGCAGATTTTTATGGCATTGCTGTTTAAATGGTGAAAATAATTTTCTTTTATAATTTGGTTTATTCAATGAGTGGAATAAAAGAGTAAACCTTTAAATTTGCTAAGAATATGAACCACCCTTATAACAGCTGGGATACGGTTTTCTTTTTAAGAGTTCTGATTTTTGTTATTAAAAAAATTTTTTTTAATGTTTATTTTTGAGAGAGGGAGAGAAAGAGAGAGACAGAGCATGAGTAGGGGAGGGACAGAGAGAGAGGGAGACACAGAATCTGAAACAGGCTACGGGTTCCGAGCTGTCAGCAGAGCCTGACGTGGGGCTCGAACCCATGAACCACGAGATCACGACCTGAGCGGACGTTGGACGCTTAACCGACTGAGCCTCCCAGGTGCCCATAAGAGGTCTGATTTTTAAACTAAAATAATCATACACAGAGTTAGGCTCATTACATGAGCGGTCACAGGAACTCATCCGTGTCACAGCACCTTGATGGCCCTGAAAATGAAAGAGGCTAGAAAAATCATCAACACCTTCACTGGTTCACTTCCCTCTGACATTCCAAACGATCAATGCCGTGCAAAATCTAGCTCCAAAGTCCCACCCTAGCTTCACACCTCATTCTCTACTGACATGGCCCATCGATAAAGAGGCAGCATCAATTAACAGAAGTGCTCCAAGAAGCATTCCCTAATGACCCAAAGAGGATTACAGCCCCGTTTTACTACCTAGCAAGTTGTACTGAGTAGTTCGGCTCCCCTCCCCTGAGACCAGACTTGGAGCTTTAGTCTGGGTTAAAGAGCCACATCTCCCTCTTCACCCTCGTCACCTAGGTGAGAAGAAGGAACAAGCAGATGCCCTGAACATGCCACCTCTATTTAACACTTGGGTCGCTCTGCCACACCGTAAGTGTCTGTGCTCTGAGACCCTTGACGGCAGAATTATTACACAGGCTTAAGATGTCTTCCAGTGTCGGGGCGCTTGGGTGGCTCAGTCGGTTGAGCGTCCGACTTCGGCTCAGGTCATGATCTCGCGGTTCATGGGTTTGAGCCCCGTGTCGGGCTCTGTGCTGGCGGTTAGCTCAGAGCCTGGAGCCTGTTTCAGATTCTGTGTCTCCCTCTCTCTCTGACCCTCCCCTGCTCATGCTGTCTCTCTCTCAGAAATAAATTAAAAAAAAAAAAAAAAAAAGATGTTTTCCAGTGTCTGGGGCGCGTGGGGGGCTCAGTCACTTGAGTGTCGGACTCTTGGTTTCGGCTCAGGTCACGATCTTACAGCTCATGAGTTTGAGCCCCGTGTTTGGCTCTGCGTTGACAGCATGGAGACTGCTTGGGATGGATTCTGTCTCCCCTTCCCTCAGCCCCTCCCCTGTGCGTGTCTCCCCCGCCCCAATATTTCAAAATGTTTTCCAGCATTTAGTACATTTTTTGTATTTCTCCCAATGCCTCTTACACAATGGTACTGAATTAAAGGCTAGTAATGACAGAAAAAACAGGGGTCTGCAAAAAGCAACACACTATCTCCACATCTTCATTTAGCAAACTTTCAAATCCCCACAAAACTTTAAATGCACACAACAGTGCTCCTCAAAAAAAAAAAACAAACAAACAAACCCAAAACACTCAATAAAAAAGAGCTAATATCAATTTACACAAACTAACCCCTTCTTCCACCCCCTAGTAGAGGGCCCTTGGACTGGCCACCGATCAAGTCCTGAATGAAAAGAGAGACTGCTTCGTTGACGTTAGGCAATCGCTGAATATGGTTACTCAGAACTTTTCTACAGCTCACCACCGTCTACGTAATAGCAGCTAAGCTCCTCCAAGTTCACGGTGCCAGACATGACGGTGATTGACCTCTGCAGCCGTGTTTTCTATTACCCACTGCACTACTTCTCATATGTCAGTAACAGATGTATCCCTTTCCTTTCCAAATGTTTTAGTTTTGAGAGCGTTCAAGTGGGGCAGGGCCAGAGACAGAGAGAGCCAGAGGATTAGAAGCAGGCTCCTCGCCGACAGCAGAGAGCCCGATGTGGGGCCTGAACTCCTGAACTGTGAGATCATGACCGGAGCCGCAGTCGGACGCTCAACCTACTGAGCCACCCAGGTGCTTCTGTGTATGCTCTTTAAAAGAGAAAGAAACGTTTCTTAACCCCTAAAAATATATCCACATCTTCGTTTGAGAAATACTGCTCATTCGAACAGCTGCAAGATGCTTGATCACAGGGCACCCCGAGAACTCATTTGGTCTTTTTCTGGGCCAACCCCAGCACCCAAGCACAAACACCGGCACTGACACTTCCTGGTGGCAATATATTCTCTATGGCTTTACATACACTTAGGATTTAAAAAAATCTTACTGCTGAACTGAAAGCACAGTATTAAAAATCTCAAAGAAATTCTAACCTCAGGATACTTGGCCAACAGACCCCAAGATATTGATACCAGCTCATTTACAGGGTGCAGTCCTCGGTCTTGCAGGGGCGTACCAGGGCCTTTGGGATCTGCCCCCACGCCCCTACCCCACCCCACACCCCTTGCCTCACACCTCAGTCAAAGTCCAGGGGTCTCAGGTCTGTATTCCTACCTGCCAAGGCCGCCAGCCCATCTGGGGCTCTGAACGCCTGGCCAGTTCCCTAGTATCCTTTCGAGAGTGGCGCTGTCTGAACCAGCCTCTTCTGACCCTCCCGGTCTGAGGGAAGTTCTAGTGCTTTCTGTTTACTTCTGTCGATGGACTCACGGGTGGCAATCTCCTCCACTAAGTTTTGAGTTTTCTGAGGCCTGGATCAGATCTTACTCGACTCTATGTTCTCAAAGCATCCTGGCACAACCTGGCCCTTAAGAACTACGTGCTCACTAAATGAATGACCCCAGCTTCCTAACCCCCAGCCAAAGAAAACTACACGCTGCCATGATATCTGAGCTACATTCAGTGCGTTCTCACAACGTCCCCGACTCTGGCCCTCAAAAGAACACATGTAATTGGTACTATTCTGACCCTATTTCACAGATAAGGAAATTGAGGCTTAGAGGTTAGAAACACGTTGCCCATGGGGCACCTGGGTGGCTTAGTCGGTTAAGCGTCCGATTTTCACTTAGGTCGTGATCTCATGGTTCGTGGGTTCGAGCCCCGCGTCGGGCTCTGTGCTGACTGCCAGCTCAGAGCCTGGAGCCTGTTTCAGAGTCTGTAACTCCCTCTCTCTCTGACCCTCCCCTGCTCACGCTGTCTCTCTCTCTCTCCTAGAAATAAATAAAACATTAAAAAAATAAAAAAAATAAAAAAAAAAAGAAGAAACACGTTGCCCAAGTTCACAGGTTATTTATGTTCATAACTTTCCTCCAAGTCGACCTGAACACCTAGGTCATCTTGGAAGAGAGCAGAATGCCACACACCTTTCTATACACACTGGACATCAAGTAAGTATTTGTTCAGTGGATAATTAAAGCGACTATATACATCCCCTCAATTAGTTTGGAAAAGATTATGGTATTTTGCGTCTCGCTGACATGTATCTGTATCTACATCTCTATCTATAGAGAGAGATGGAGAGAGAAAGAGAAGGTAAGTTCTAGGGTAGAGATAAAGCCGCATAACGAGCTGTGAGGTGATTTTCTATCCACGTTTATACTTGACGTTATCTACGGTGACCATCTTTCCATTATGGAAACTGTGGGCACCTAACAATTCTGCCTCTGATAACTATGTCACTCTTCCACCTGAGGCTGCACGCCATCCTGATGGGCGTGGCACTGCCTACACTTTCCCCGCCCCCAGTGTTGGAGGAGACAAGCCCCCGATGCCGTTTTCTTTTTCCTTTTTTTTTTTTAATGTTTTATTTATTTCTAGGAGAGAGAGAGACAGCGTGAGCAGGGGAGGGTCAGAGAGAGAGGGAGTCACAGACTGAAACAGGCTCCAGGCTCTGAGCTGGCAGTCAGCACAGAGCCCGACGCGGGGCTCGAACCCACAAACTGCGAGATCATGACCTAAGCGAAAGTCGGACGCTTAACCGACTAAGCCACCCAGGCGCCCCACCCCGATGCCGTTTTCTACACGGCACGATGTCTGGGCCTCAATACGTCAAAGCACCCCTGAGACTAAACTGTTCCAGCTGCCTTATTACCACTGAAAGTCACAACAGTTAATCTGTGAGGGGGAAAAGAAGAAGGAAAAAGAAAAAAAAAGTCCGATCAAATAGACTGCAAAAATATTCTGTAGGTCCATGCTTTCAAAGAGTCACATCGATGACATTGTCTTCCATAACGCCGTCCCCTTAGCTGAAAGTACTCTTTTTTTTTTCCCTAGAAATCTTCAGTTTTTCTAACCTCACTTAACAACCTGTGCCATTACATAGAGAGTGTAATCTCTTGAGGAGAGACTCTATGCTTGAATCCTTTATTTCCTCACAGTTCCCGTGTAGAAAAGTACAATAAATAATCTGCTGGATGAATGAATGTATAGTTAACAAAGTCAATTCCCTGCAACGTGACTTCATAAGCCAGTTCTTCCACATGGTAGCAACAGATTAATTACTTTGCACAGATTTCCTAGAAGGATGTTGGAAAAATAAATTGGTCAAAAATGACTGAAATAAAAAAATCCTGGGGCGTCTGGGTGGCTTAGTTGGTTACACTTCAGACTCTTGATTTCGGTTCAGGTCACGAACTCACGGTTCATGAAATCGAGCCCTGAAAACAGAGCACAAAGCCTGCTTGGGATTCCTTCTCTCTCTCTCTCTCTCTGACCCTCTCCCACGTGTGCAGGTGTGCATGAACTCTCTCCCTCTCAAAATAAATAAACCTTGCAAAAAAAATCCTTCATGTCAGAACGGTTATTTGCTCCTGCAAACCAGATTCCACACAGCAGACTTTTGGAAAAGTATCGGCATATGGATAACCTGATTATCTATGTCAATATCTTATACTGTCCATTATGATGCACACAGTTCAAGTGAGTTTCAACTGTCTGGCAATCACAAGCAAGAAAAGACCTGTTAGAAGAAAGAAAAGAAAAAAAGTAGATTGATTCATCTCTGGAAGATGCATCAAAAGAACTAACAATGGAAAATGTTTTAGGTTCCAAAGATGTACTTATCTATTTGTCATATACCCTAAGAACATTTACCTTTAGTGTGAGCATTATACGGTTTGGAGTCTGGCTACTCAATGCCACTTAACTCAGGAGACACAGCGTTTAGCTGTGGTGGAGGCTCCAGTTCTGAAGATACAGAGTCTAAAAGGCACACAGGAGGGAGAGGACAGAGACCTGGCCAGGACCAAACTCTGTGCTCTTGAAACCACAGTGGCAGAAACCACAATGATGCACAGAAGGCTGAGGAAGAATCTAAAGGAAAAACTGTCCGGGGAAGAAGAAACACAGGGAAAAGTGACCCCCAGGTGGCTGTGAGCACAGGTTGTTTTTGGATCATGAGGCATGAAATTAAAGGTCCTTAGATTTCAAATCAAAGGGAGTCTCTGTGCCACCTTTCTACTGACTTCATATAGGTCACAAGATTTAGTTGGTAATGTGGTCCCCTTAGTGACAGACACAGCCACCTTGGTACAGTCCCCATTGCCTCTGGGAGTCCCTATCACTTTAACCCAGTCTAGTACTAAAATTCAACTTAGTCAAATAGGGATGTAACGTGTGTAATTTTATTCCTAGAATGTAACGGATCTACAAAATTGAAAGTAGAAACCTCAGAACAAATTTTAATGTAACTCTTTTCGACATCAGTCAGGAAAGCCAAGAACATACCAAAGCAGCTCTTCTCAGTTAGAAACCTCCTGACATATGAAATTACAGTGTGAAGGCAGCATTTACTCCTGGCTCTCCTGGCTGGCTCAAGTCAGAAAAGCATCCATGTGACTCTTGATTTTGGGGTCGTGAGATTGAGGCCCACACTGGGTGTAGAGAGGACTTAAAAACTTTTTTATTTTTTTTTTAATATTTTTTTGTTTTTTTAACAGTTTTATTCATTTTTTGAGAGATCGAGAGAAACAGGGTGTGAGCAGGGAGAGAGACAGAGAGAGAGAGGAGACACAGAATCCAAAGCAGGCTCCAGGCTCTGAGCTGTCAGCACAGAGCCCGACCCGGGGCTCAAACCCACAAACCGTGAAATCATGACCTAAGCCGGAGTTGGACACTCAAATGACTGAGACAGCCAGGCGCCCTATAAAAACAAAGTTCATTCTCACCCTAAAGCCAACAACACTAATTAATGAGAATAAAATCACCATTTTCCCAGTACGCGGATATGAAGTTATAAATGTCACCTGAAGCCAATGGGAGTGGGAAAACGGTGTAAACTAAGAAATCAAGATCCAATTCGTGGCTGAAGTCTGCATCCACAGGAACATTTATTGAGAATTATGCAGCAGACTCGTAGTCCTGATTGATATCCCTCTGATCCAACCAAGAACAAACAAACAAAACCAAACAAGCCCGGGCAGCCTTCGTCCTGCCTTGCAGCCCCTCGACTTACTCAGCATGTGCCGCCTGATTGATGAAGCCCAAGCAGGTATCAAAGGCGGAGTCAGAAACTCGGAAGCAGAATCCAGTTCCGTCACTGACTCACCAGCTCGGCCTAGCCAAGTCCTACTTGCCCACTAGTCTGATGGTGTGAGGTGATTAAAACATCTCTACGCGGTACTATAAGCTTCCGGTGTGCGGCCGGTATTTGCATTGGTTCTCGGACTATCATGACCATCAAGAGATAAGACAAAGAACTGGAAGGCTGAGGGTTGGGAGGAGAGGGATCTGCGAATAACGGGGCACTAACCTAAAATCTTCTTGCCTCTACGTGGGGTGTTTCCCTGAAGAAAACACGAGGCCACCCTCTCTATGGCCTCAGTTCTGCCTTCCCATGCCGCCCACGCGGCAGCTTGTTTCTGCACAGACAGTAAAGAGCGAGGGGAAAAAAGTCACAAAGACAAAGAGAAAAGGAGGGGGGAGAGGGAGAGAGAGAGATGGAGAAAGAGAGGCAGAGAAAGAAGAGAAGGAGACGGGAAGAGAGACACACAGAGACATTCCAGATATTAAACACACATTACCCACCTATGAACCTCCCTCTGTCATACCCTTTAGGCAGGAGCTGGTGAACTTAAGGACACTTGGCAGGCACAGTGCCTTGGCACCTGCTGTCCCGAATAAGTAGGACGTTTGTTGGGAAATGCAGAGCTGGACGCAGGTGTGACACAGGGCTAACAAAGGCCGCGTCCCGGCGTCTGGGGTCAGAACAGGACAGGGAGGCATGTGTGTGCTCGGAGCAGGCAAGCGGGCTTCCAATCAAAATCCTAATCAGATTTTCCATGTCAGAAACGGTTAAAGCTAAAGTCCCTAAATGAATAACTCACGTAGAGAGCTCACCGATAGTTACTCAAGGATTTGGAGTCTGGCGTGAAGATCTGCTAGATGAGAGAAACCCCAAGGCCGGGGCCCCCTGACGGCCTTGAAATCTGGTTCAGGTGAATTCAGTTACTGCTGATCAGGTCCGGCCGGAGTCAAAGCCCTCTGATTCAGTTACAAGTAGCAAGATTGGCTGAATGGCAGATTTATAAAACCATGGAATTTCCAAGAAGGACACAGAACAGGAGGGTTGAGGCGACAAGGTGTCAAAGAAGAAAAGTTCTGCAGAGGCGCCCAGGGCCTCCTGACAGCGGCGGGGTGGTGGAAAGGGCGAAAGTGGACCAAAAAAAAAAAAAAAAAAACAAACCCCACACACGATGAAAAACAAATCCAAGTGGCGGCACAAATGGTGGCTAAATAGACATGGCGCTCCAAACCTGTTTCACAAGGTCCGGGTTTCACTGCCCAGCTAAGGCTTTCTTCAGCTGCCAAGTGTCTCCCTTGTCCAATCAAAAACATCACGCACCTGGCTCTTACCCTCAGGCGTGTGCTACAATAAATGTGTGCTATTGTTACCTGAGGATTCTGAATTTCCACCAGGGTCCAATGCATGTGACGTTCCATTTGGACGAGCCCCTGGCTTCGACGCGAGAAGATACACCACGTGAAATACTTTCAAGCCAGAGTCCGACAAAAGGAAACGAAAGTTTCAGAGAGGAGCCTTCCTCACAGTCAGACCCAGGACAGTTTCTCCGAAGCACACCTTCCAGCTGCTGAGAAGTTAATCCGTATCAGCGAACTGAAGGCATCCTCCGCAAGTTCCAATCAAGAAAAACTTCTCGCCACTTCCGAAACCCATCAAAGGAAAACCCGAAAGACTATTCATTCCCTGAGAGGAACAGGACTATCTTCTTGGCACCAAAAAAGTTTATTTTTCACTTTGATAAATATGTACTTTCCACCTGCATATAAGGAAAGCCCTGGAGTCCAGCGCAGGACACTGCAGAAGGCTGCGCAGCCGGCTGCCGCACGGGGCCCCAGCCCATCTCCCTGGAGCTCCGGGGACAGAACGTGGGCAGGAGCCCGGTCCATGGAGTCAGCCCTGCAGCCGCCTAAACACTCAGTCTCTTACCCTTCGTTTTAAAAGTAGCAATGCTTCCTGACTCCTATTTAGGCCAGCGAGTATACACTTTTGTTTTAAGTCACCTGCCTACGTTTAATTGCAATTGCAAGGAAGATATTCGACTCACTTCTCTCCCTCCTCCTTCCTGTTCTCACTGGAAATTTCAAGTTGTGAAACAAACCAAGTCTGTCCCTGCCTAACGCAACCAAACACGGCAACACCTTCCTTTAATGGGGCATTTAATTGATGCTTCACTAGAATGGCATCCCTGTAAATGTATGCAATACGCTCAGTGCAAACAAATTAAAAGTTACTCTCACAATGAATTCCAAATATTATGCTTAGACAAAACAACAAACTGTTATTAAACTCATAACCCTGGATCCCACAAGCACCTACAAAAAGTCTGAAGTTTAGGTTACCGGAACGGCTCCACCCCTCTGCCAGAACAACTCTGCAGGCCTCACGAACCCCTCCCCAGGAACGCCACCCATGTCTGCTGAGACAAGACAAACGGCAAAGACAACCAAGTGCGGTGTCCAAACACAGGCCCCTCGAGGTAAAGCTGCTCAGGGCTCTAGGCCCCGAGGGGGGCTGTGCATTCGACTCTAATCCTCTTCTGTAACACGAGCCTCTCCACGCATTTGGCTCTGGAGGAGATCCTTCAGAAGGCCTCCGTCCTTCTCAGAGCCCAGAGATTAAAAGTAAAAAGCACAAAGCGCTCCCGCGGATTGGCGTTTCCCTTCTAGACGGTGGGATGCTCCGGTTCTACCCATCTCGGACCGCTCCCTCGTTCCCTCCTCATGGATCACGAAGCAACAAGATGTGGAAAGAGACTGGTTCTGTCTCCCCCGCAGACAAGATCATGCCACCAAGGAAAAGACACAGTCCCATCTGTCTGCAGAAACCCCGATCACAGACGGAAAACGGGGTGCTACCTCCCGAAGGTCTAACGAAGACGTGAAGCAGCAACGCGGCTCCGCGACGGCACCGCAGGACAAAGGTCCGCGTCCCAGGCTGCTGGGGGCCACGGACGCACCCCACAGTAACGCCCCTCAGGCTCCTTGACGAACTCTCCCCGGCATGACTTCCTCTAACGGGAGCCTGATGCTTGTCTGACAGGAAGTTCTCCGCTGTTAATAGTTT
The DNA here is from genome assembly GCA_017311185.1 of Proteles cristata cristata. NCBI lineage: Eukaryota > Metazoa > Chordata > Mammalia > Carnivora > Hyaenidae > Proteles > Proteles cristata. The sequence continues at coordinate 240,554 of JAESUZ010002765.1, read as the reverse complement.
AAAAGTGAAACCTGTGAATGGGAGCTAGGCCGCCAACGCACCTTCTGGCGCAGAGACTTAGACGTCATGGCTGGAAAAGAAAGCTGCCCGATAGTTGGTCTCCCTGGGGCCCCACATCTTTAAAAGGTCTGCTTAATATTCGTGGGGGTCACCGCTACGTACAGATGATCAGAGAAATCTTGAGCTTTGCTTTGCACCATAGCTGTTCTGTTTGCCATACTGTCTGGGTCACTACAGCCTGGTATGTTCCTATACTGTCACCAGCGGTCCCTTCCAATCAGCGTTCCCCTGGGTCGCAGGGCCCCCTCCGAGATGGCTGGCCCGATGTCCGCTGGATTCCAACACAGCTATCGTTTCTATTACTCTGCAGTTAAACATCACTTATCCAACAATCAACATAAATTATCTCCTGTTAGCAAAGTGTTCTTCCACCACAGGGATTTATACTAGTGAATCCATAATGCTCCAAGATTAATGAGAATTATTACACTTTCAAAGATTTTATTCTTTTTTTTTTTTTAATGTACTCTCTGCCCCCAATGTGGGGCTCAAACCTATGACCCTAAGATCAACAGTCACACGCTTCACCGACTGAGCCAGCTGGCTGCCCCTTCAGTTTTATTTTACTTATTTATTTTTAATTATTATATTATTTTTTTAATGTCTATTTTTGAGGGGGGGCAGGCAAAGGGTGAGCAGGGGGAGAGGCAGAGAGACACAGAGCGAGACACAGAATCTGAAGCAGCTCCAGGCTCTGAGCTGTCAGCACAGAACCCAGTGCAGGGCTCGAACCCACGAACTGTGAGATCATGACCGGAATCAAAGTCAAATGCTCAACCGACCGAGCCACCCAGGCGCCCCACGTGCCCTGCAATTTTAAACAGTCTTCCCCATCAAAAACACTTTCTGTCCATTTCAAGGTCTAGATTCTCACCTCCTCAGACGGCCTCCCGGTGACAACCAAGTAGCAAATATGCTCACCTAGAGGACTAAGTGTGTTTTTTTGGTGCCGAGCAGCTCCGGCTGCCTCATTAAGTGCGAACATAAGGCACCGAGCAGTGTCCAGCATAAAACAGACATTCAAAGAAGTTAATTCTCTCTCCCTAACTTCTTTTTCCTCTATTTATTTTAGATCTTCAGGCTTTGAGAGGCCCTTATCTCATATCACTAACCAGACCTCAATGCTCTTATAAACTCTTAGATTCACAATCCAAGCAGGAGGGAAAACTTGAGGCCAAGATGTGCCGCCTCTCCAGAATCAACTACGAGTTTTGGAAATACTGCAACTGAGGAATAAAACATACAGTCCCAACCTATAAATTATCTGGGTCTCCAGAGTCCGTTTGTAACATGGTATGAACAACACACACCACCACCCTCTCTCTCAGAAATGTTACTGCTGTACTTCAGGTCTCAGGCTACCGTGCAGAAGCCGATCTCCCCCACCACATGCTGGCGTCATCAGCCGGGGTCTCGCGCGGTGCCCTGGCCCTAGCAGGCACAGGGTACTTGCTGACGTCACGAGTCCCTGGGATGGGGGAGGTACACTGCTGGCTCTGGGTAAAATCTTTCTACATCCCGGGGCGCCTGGGTGGCTCAGTCGGTTGGGTGTCTGACTTCAACTCAGGTCATGATCTTGCTCATGAGTTCGAGCCCCGCATCGGGTTCTGTGTTGACAGCTCAGAGCCTGGAGCCTGCTTCAAATCTGTGTCTCTCTCTCTCTCTCTCTCTCTCTCTCTGCTCCTCCCCTACTCATGCTCTGTCTCTCTCTGTCTCTCAAAAACAAATAAACATTACAAATTAAAAAAAAAAAATCTTTCTACATCTCAAGAAGGTGCCCGTCTTACGCCACCTTCCTCATGCGCCCTCCTCACTTCTGAGTCCTCTCTGACCCGTGTGACCAGTGACCTCAGAACCCACCAATTCTAAACTTGGGCGCCTCGCCAGAGATACACCTTTCAGTGTTTCAAAGGTAAGTGCTTCTCTCTGCCACGATGACCTCAAGCAGCTGATCTCAGCCATAGTCTGATGGGAAGAAAGCTGATTAAAGTTATTCCACAAGGGAATATGAATGGCTTCTGGAAGTCTACCTTGTCCAGAGATTTGTGCCTCTTTAAAAGATCCCTGCCTACCCAGACAAGTGTAAGTCTGTGTGGAGGACAGGAAAATGAATAAACAGGTCCGCCCAGCAGAGAGAGGGGGCAGGGCCACCTGGGGAACTGTTCCTAGGCTATTTCGGCTTTTCAAAGCAGCTTCCTGCTACCCGCCTCTTTGAAAACTCATGATTTTTGACAAGTTTCATAACTTCTTCAAATTCCTAGAGTAACAGCAGGTATATGATAACCGTGATGGATGGAGTACATACAGAGACAGTATGAGACGAGTCTAGTTGGGGCAGTGTTTTTCCCCAAATGGAACACAAGCCAAGGTGTTCAAGATTCGACGTGATATGTCCTAAAAACATGGTCACCTCCAAAGCGACCTGCAGAAGCTACAGGGAAGATCAGATGTCAACACTGGGCCAGAATTCTGATTTCATTCATTCTGGCACGGCCGTAAGGATGCATCAGATTGTTTTAAAGTTGTGTCAGGGACAAGGAGAATGCTATATATATATGTGTATATATACACACATATATATATACACGCACACACACACACTACATGTATGTTATATGTGTACTAAATATATAGTACGTATATAATAACACACACACAATAAACCCTTATGTGTATGGGAGAGAAGGACCTGGAATTAAGAGTCAATAAATGTATTCTAACTTAGAACAGGAAAGTGGGCAAAGAAAGTGGATGCTTTTGAAAAAGCAGCTAAAAAAACTCTCTACAAGATTCTGCATGCTTACCCGTTCACTCTAGCTGCCCTGGGGCATCAATTACTTTAAGTGTAAAAACAAAAAACATCAACTTGGCCAGGGAAACCAAAAGAAATCTAGATACTGAATCCCAACAAACGCTTGAAGCTGATGTCTGATATCAGCATCAAAAGGTAACGGCCTCATTAAGAAATGGCAGGACCCCCTTCTGGTGGCAAAAGCTTAAAACTCAAGTCGGCGCTGGGGGTCGAAAGGGGGGAAATGAAACCGAACTTACCTATGCCAATTAACAGGTAGCTATGAAGACGGCTCAAGGCACACCTCCAACAATATTTCTCTTTAATACAACTATGCTGAAGGTCCTTGGAATAAAAGCAGCCATTATCCCAACCCGTCACCTTGGCTTCGGCCAGTCCCATCCCGAAGGGATCGAACAAAGCACCTGCCCACGCGCGGGGCTCTCCGCCCAGCTCTCCGTGCGCTCTGGCAAGTGCCTCTGAATCTTTTTTTATCGGTGTTTAACATTTATTTACTATAGAGAGAGAGAGAGAGAGAGAGAGAGAGACAGAGCACGAGCAGGGGAGGGGCAGAGAGAGGGGAGTCACAGACTCCGAAGCTCTGAGCTGTCAGCACAGAGCCCGACAAGGGGCTCGAACCCACGAGCGGTGAGATCATGACTTGAGCCGAAGTCAGAAACTCAACTGACCGACCCACCCGGGTGCACCAGGTGCTTATTAACCTTGATGACGTGCCAATGAATAAGAGTTGGCCACTCTAGCCTTTCTATTTTCCTAGGGGGTTAAAGGGGAGAAAACTGAGCAAGTGAACTAAGGGACTAAATCCAAGGCCACAGATCAGTCAGGAGAGTGGACTCCGGACTTAGACGTTCTCAAATCACCTCTTCCACAATTTCTCAATTAGTCCCTCACGGCGAATGGGAAGCGTTATCTCTGGTTTGCTTTTATAACAGAGGCACCCAGAGCCAACTGTTGCTATAGGCTGTGGAGTCTTACTACCAAACTTAGTTTCAAAATAACTAGAACAACAATGATGTGAAGTGAAAAGCTGACGACTTTTCCTTCTAACAGTTCTGCTATAGTGATTTCGTGGTTTAATCAAGCACCAAACTCTGGACTAAGCAACCTGAGGACACTTGTACAAAATCAAGGTGGTCAGCAGGGAGGTCTCAGTGCAACTACAATCACCCACACTTCCTTCGAGACTGGCAGACCCAACTCACCACGTCCTCCACTAAGGACACGCTTTTGCCTCGGACAGGACACCCCATGGTAAGAAAGGAAAGCAATTCTACTACACGGTTAACGTGGTCCTCAAGAATTCAGTTGCTACGATTTTTTCAAAGCAAACGTAAGCAGGAAAAAATTAAATTCTGCAATAATTAGTATCTCATGCAGAATGATTCCATAATGGCTAAAATTCTCATTGAATCAATTAAACACAAAAATAAAAAAAGGTTGAGAAGGACAGGAAAGCTATCCTCACTTTACACCTTGATGGACCTTGATGTAGGAAAGTGCAACAAATACTAAAAGGTCAGATTTACACTAACTGTCCAAAAATTCTATGTTTCTCTTGTGTTGCCTCAGCTCCCAATTTTTAAACTCAAAGAAAAAAAAACAAATACCCAACCTCTAATAATTTAGTGAAAGAGGGATTATACTAAAAGAATGCTGTGGGGAGGGCAGAAATGACTAACAATATGTTTAGTTTTTCTTAAAAGGGCCAAAAACTCCAATTTGAATGATCCAGGGGCGTCTGGGCGGCTCAGCCGGTTAAGCACCCGACTTTGGCTCAGGTCACGATCTTGTAGTTCGTGGGTTCGAGCCCCTGTGCTGACAGCTCAGAGCCTGGAGCCTGTTTTGGATTCTGTCTCCCTCTCTGCCCCTCCCTGGCTTGCGCTCTGTCTCTCTCTCAAAAAGGAATAAACATTAAAAAAAAAAGTTCCAAACAACTCTGTGAATCGGAGGCAATTCTTCCCTTTAAAACCCCGAGAGAGGAGAACCTTACATGAGTTGGATCTGAAAGCAACGGTATGAGAGCACTGCTAGCAACCTGTTCTTAAGGGCCTTCCTGAAGAAACTCCAATAGCTTCACAGGCACCGTCTGAATAACCCACACGACGTGCCCGAAGGAGAGAGGAGGCAGGTATGAACTCTGCGAACGAGGAGACGAAGCACAGAGAATGAGCTGTCAGGCTCCACGGCGCACAGCGTGCAGGGCAGGCTCCCGCCCACCCCGTGGGCTTCCGAGCTGTGCCATGGGCGCAAAGCACGTCAACAAAAATTGTCCTTTTCGGAGGAAGGAGAAGGGACAAGGACAGTTTCACAGCATCTGGGAAGAAGTTGTACTTTGGAAAATGTAAAATACTGCAAAGAGAAAGCCAACAATCCAGCGGACTCTGACCAATCGGAGGAAAGGGCACAGCTCATGAGACAACGGCTAGCCCTTCTCCCCAAGTCCTCTCGTGTTCATGCACGTCATGACTTAATGGCTAGAACCGATCTTGTTAGCCCAGCTTGTCCTCTCTATTCTTGAGCAAAAGACTGAAAACATGAAGGGACTCTGGGGGGCTGAGCTGGTTAAGCATCTGACTCCTGATTTCATCACAGGTCATGATTTCATGGTTCATGAGATCGGGTCCTGTGCTGGACTCCACACTGACAGCGTGGAGCTTGCTTGGGAGTCTCTCTCTTTCTCTGCCCTGTGTGTGCATGCATGCATATACTGTCTGTCTGTCTGTCTTTCTCTCAAAGTAAATAAACTTAAAAAAAAAAGAAGGAATGAAAACATGTAAGACCATAAAAAAGAGGAAAAAAAATCAGCTGTCAAATCATTAAGCTCCTCCTACTTTTCCTCACAAAGCTGGAAACAGAGCTGGACTCCATTACCTACCTTTGCTTCATCATTAATGTCCCAAGTGAAGGAAATGGCGTTATACGCAATCTCCTCAATGTTACTGATGGTATTGAAGCTTTCTTTATAGTCAGCTATATGAGTGATGAAAAAGAGAAATTTGTGATTTCTGGTTCCAACATGAGATTATAGCAGTTCAAAGTAAGATTTGGTTTTTTGTATTATCACCTCTGAAAAACTTAAATTAACATTCTGTTGGGTTGAAAAAGTTTCAAAAAATGAAGAAAAAAATCATAGAGTTCTTAAATTAGTGCTAAGTTTAGACATAGCATTTCATTTTTTCCCCTTATGTCAAATTAAGATACTTAGGACTACAATGTTTAAGTAACTGTCCCAAGGTCACAAAACTACCCCAGGGAACCAAGATTAGAACTCAGTTCTTTTAACTGTTCTGAATAGAGACCACAAAAGTTACAAAAGACAGAAGACCAAAAAAACGTAACGCTAAGGTTAAGAGCCATCTTGTGATACAGAGAATGGTTTGATACAAAAATTATATACACAGCAAGAGAACAGGCATTCTCATAAAGCCACTTCATTAAATGTGGATTGGCACAGGTCTGCTGTTATACCCCAGGTGACGCATTCGGGGTCTCTCTGAAGACAGAAGCGTCTAGCAGTGCATTTCAACATGTGACCAGGGGAGACTGTTATGCAAGTGCACGCTAGCGGTATTTCCTTTTAGTCGTTTAGTTTTTTTGGTCCACCTTGCTATCATCTGTAAGTAATCAGAATCTCTTAAAGAAGACACTTCAGTTCAAAAAACCTACAGACTAAAGAGCAGGGTACTCTTATGTGTGCAAGCTATGTTGCGTCTGGTTCCAGGGTCATATGGAAAGCGACCGCATGGGCCACATGTCCTCATGAAGGAAGTAAGGGTAAGAGCACTTATTCTGGGAGGCCGAGGACAAGCTTTGGAACCAATCAGCAGCTGGCATAAAAATTCAAATGCTTTCGGCAGGAAGCTGATCACTGCCAAAAATAACTGGAATCAGAAAGCTGGATGCGTGCAGCCCTGGGAATAAAAGGAGGCTCCGGAGCTACTTACCGATGTCAATGCATCTTTGTTTAGCTGTGTGCTGCCGGGAGTGCCAGTATTTCCAATGCCTTAACTGATCTTCTCTGCTTTTGTCTTCTGCAAAAACCACCATGATCACACTCTATGAAAGAGAACGCATCATAACATGAAGACACGGAAGGGTGAGTATCTTTCGGAAAACTTAGTGTTGTATTTTACAGGTAAGGCTTAAAGTGGCAATTTTATTTATTTTAATTTTTTAAAATGTTTTTATTTATTTCTGAGAGAGAGAGACCGCGTGAGCAGGGGAAGGTCAGAGAGAGCCGGAGACACGGAATCCGAAACAGGGTCTGGGCTCTGAGCTAGCTGTTAGCACAGAGCCCGACACGGAGCTCGAACCCACAAACCGTGAGATCAGGTCATGATCTGAGCCACCCAGGTGCCCCAAAGCCACAACTTTAGAGCTTCATTTCGCTGCTCTTTGGACTCGGGTATGGTAAGGTCTGCCTGACTCCCCCAGAGGACAGAACTGAGAGCAGAACTCACTCGGACTTTGCTGATGGGCCGGTGGATCCCCTCGCTGCTGGTCACCTCCTTCAAGGTGACAGGGTAGAACTGGCCCTTGTTTAGGTATGTCATGGTGCTATCTCCTGGCTTCTGTCGAAGCGATTTTGAGGCTTCTAGGGTATATTCAAAGTTGTTCCTAAAGAATAAAACAGAAGTCGCAGATCTCTCATCTACTCTTTGGGAAGCCTGCTTTATGCGTTAGCTCAATCCTGAAATGCTTCAGGGTGGATGTACGCCAACAGGCAACTCCCAGGAAACAGCTGACTGGGTCATGTTCTAAAGAGCCTTTGCTACTTATTCCACAAGAAGTGTAATCTCAAGCGCCATGGAAATCCTTAAATCTCTCATATGTGGGGCTGTGGGGCTACAAAATGCCTCCTAGAAATTCTATGAAGTAATGCTAAAAATTCAGAGTTTGGAAGCAAAGGATATTAAAGATATTCATAACCACAAAGGATTCTGGAAGGAAATCTCCTGAGACATGCTGCCAATCTTGTATCTGCCCAGCAAAGGTTGCGAACAGGTGGCTATGTAGTCCTCGGATTAAATTCGATGTGGTCTGCACAGCCCTTTTTTGTTGTTTCTGCTTGTAATTTAAATGTCTAGATGGGCATTCCACAGTTCTCTACGTTTATCACCACCTTAAAGTAACACGCATGCGTCTCCCTAAAGTTAACAACTCTAAATAACAATTTAAATAATTTTAAATAAATTCCTGGGTCGGATGTCGAAAATTACACCTATTCTTATAAATAAAGTTTTATTGGAACACAACCGCACCCTTTATTTACATGTTATCTATAGCTGCTTTTGTGCTGGAAAGGCAGACCTATGCAGCTGCACCAGAGGCTGGAAGGCCCTCATACTATCTGATTCTTTACAGAAAGAGTGTGGTCACTCCTATCTGAGATCCTCCGGGTACTAGAGCCTGGGACTCCTGCTCCTTGGGGCAGGTCTTTACGGGAAGTCTCAATTCCCACAAAATCCTACACTTTACAATAAACAGCTTTTGCTTCAAAATATAACATACCAAAAAGAAATGCCAAGAACCAAATTATAAAATGAAATTCTAAACTCTTTTAAAAACCATCTGGAGGTGTTTATACATTTTGATAATTCACTTGGAAGATACTCCTATTCCCAGTGTGCGATACAATCTTGCGGTTTTAAAAGACGAGGCTGTCAGGTTAGAGAAAAGCTGACTTCATTTATTTCACCGCTAGCGAGCCTAATAAAAAAATGAAAGCCTTCATCCACCTGATGCTATTCCTAAATTCTCACAGAAGTACACACTTTTGCAAATAGCAGGGAGCTCGGAGATCTAATTTAACCCCCTCATTTCTTCTTTTAGATTCCATTTTACAGCCATCCCGTAAAGAAACTGAAGGAAAGAAAAAGCACCAACACCAAGAATTAAAGAAACATGAAACACAGTACAGATTTCAAAGGTAAACAGACTAAAGCACACGGCCTCTAGCAAAGGTAACACCACAGTAACTTTAGTTGAGATACAGGTGAAAGCCCACCAAAGCCACCTCTGATTTTCCAGTATCAAATTAACAAAAAAGTCGTAAGAGCTGAAAGTTAAAAATCAAATTAAAAGACAACTATTACCCAGAAACACTGTCAAAAACATAGTCCTCTGAATTCATGCCAGGCATCCGTAGATTGAGATCCGAGGGGAAGAAAACCTGAAATATCAATGCAATAAGCCACAACTATTTAACTGGTTATCAGGCTTACTAAAGACCTATATCTGGTACAGCACAGAAGTATGTGGCTTACAGCAACCCACTGCTCATTCAATATTCATTTTAAAATAAAAATTGTAACTCTACCAAAAAAATGTAAAAAAGAAAATTAAGAAGAAAGAAAAACACCCATTTTATGTGCCACTCAATTCAACAAAGACGGTCTCCGTGGGTACCTCCCCCAGCGTGCTGCATTATTCCCTTTCCCACTTTTTCTGTTCAAACTCTAGAATCTGCAACCCAAATCTCGTGACTTTTAGGAATCGTCATACTAAGCGAAGATACAGTCTCAAGTCTGTACCGTGGCTGCATGGATAGGTGCATTTTCTCTGAAAAGACTACTATTCCACTCCTTAACTCCATCAGCATATAGATAGATGCTCCTTTCCCCCATGAGACTTGAAAGATGGCTTCAAACATCTTCAGTCCCTAACTTTTACCTGAAAGATGTTCATCGCCACAAAATCCCCCAGAAGCATTTGGAGTTAATTTGTAAATTTCACACATCGCGTGGGTCATCAAGATCCACTGCGTCCCTGACTATTACCACCAACCAAGAGAGACCAAGCAAGTACATGATAAATCGTTTTCCATTAAGAGCAACTGCAGGAATCTTGTTTTGGTCTAGACAAAAGCTGAAAAGAGACCTATGTGGAGATCTCTGTTGTCGATGGAAGATTACGCATGGGGTTCTCTTTCTCCGACAAATCACTTAGCTGCAATCATAATTGTTAACTCAAATGCTGGTAAGATTAGCCATGTGCCCTTGATAATAATTTCTGGTTTTGTAGGTTTGGTTTACAAATTACACTCATGGGCCTTTTCTTGTAAAAAAAAAAAAAAAAAAAAAAATCTTTTGTTCCTAATCCATTCATTTCAGGCTGAGTTTCAAGCTTACATAACAAGGAAGAGGTGGAACTCAATACTTATACAAACACACAAATGTCTTAGGAAGATGCTTTCATTTCCTGTACCTCCTGAACGCCTTCCTTGAAGGTCTCTGAGAAGGTAGAGTCTGGAGTTCGCCTTTGAGCATTTGGGGGTTGAGCACCAGAGCTGAACTGGTCAGCATTAAGGTTCCGGTCGAAAACCACCACCCGCTCAGTGGGCTCAGGATGGTATACTGCTGGAGAGATTCCCACAGCAAAGCAATGGGGCTGGGTTTCTGTCTTGATGGAGTGGGTAGGCATTGTTGCTATGGAGACAGTGACTGTTGTATCAGGAGCTGTCAGATGGCCTCGCTTATCAACGCCCAGTTGGTTGCCATGGGGAAGGACAATGTTAAATGGCACATTTTTCAGTACTTGCACTCTGTTTTCTCCAGCAGAAACCAGGGACTGCTCGGTCACATTTGGCATGCTGTTTCTTTAAGAAAAGAAAAGAAAACTGTGTTTTCAAATTCAACGCTGATACAGTTCTTTGACAACTTTTATTCTCCTAATGGCAGTGGGTCCTATGTAATAATAATAATACTCATAATACACTTGGGAGGAACCACATGAATGGAAAACGCCAACGATAATCCATTGGAAAGGAAAAAAGACTTCATAGTTATCAGTCAAGTAAAATCCAAAAGTATTAAGTAGAATTTCCTTTGAAATACGGGGAACTCACAGTTCTCTTTATTTTCAATAATCCTAATAAAATGATCTTATTTCATTAGAAGCCTGAAGCTACAAACCTAGAAGATGGTGGTTCAAGTACAGATTCGAGAGTCAGACCGCCGTGGCTCAAAGTCCATGACCTTTAGCAAGTGGTTTCATCTCCTAGGAACTGCATGCTCACCCACGAAGCCGGGATAGTCACGGCATCTACCCTCACAGGGTTGTGGCGGGTGAGATGAGGCGGCACACCAGGTCGGGTGTAATAATGCCTGGGGGACAAGGGCTCGGCAAGTATGAACTGTCCCTACTCGGCCACCACTTTCCCTAGTGCCTCCCCTTGTGTGGCCTTCTCTGCCATCAGACAGAAACCTCTGGTTACACTGTACAGGTAGATACACTTGCATAAAATTACTTTTTGGTTAATAACTATCCTGGGCAACAGAAGATGATTTCTAGCCCAGGGGACAGTTAGTGAATTTTCAAGGCCCCTCACACAGCACAGGGGACCTTTACGGAAAAGGGCACGATTGATGAAACGTGCAACCTTGAACTATGGATCCACTCCCAAGAATTTATCCTAAAGGGAGAAAAAAGGAAAAAGGCCCCTAGAAAGTTGTTCAGTAAGGCTTTGTAGTAGTAAAAAAATTAGATGGGGACTTAATGTTAGGATACTAAGCTTTGCTTTAAAATACTACAGCAAAAATACATAAAATACAAAGTTAACTGAAAAGCTGGAGAACAGGGAAGAGTAGATCAAACAGGAGGAATCATCTGAGCAACTGCTGAAGCTAGGAATGTTGTATCTGGGTTTATATTATTTCTCTACTTCTGTTGTTTGAAAATGCCCATAATAAAAAGTAACATAACAAAAGCCATAAGCCCTTCTCCAAAGGGTAATTATGCAGATTAACACAGCACCGTGGAGAACGAAACGTGGAAGGGATTAGGTAGAACACAAACTATCAAACCCGATCTGTGAATACAATCACAACCACATAAAATGTGCACACCCACCCACACCCAAATAGCAAATTACAAAAATCCTCAAGATGGTGGGATTCGGAGTGTGGGATTCGGAGTGATCATTCTTCCTTTAAAACTATTTTACTCCTGGGGCACCTGGGTGGCTCAGTCGGTAAAGCGTCTGACTTCAGCTCAGGTCAGGACCTCACAGTTAGTGGGTTTGGGGCCCGCATTAGGCTCTGTGCTGACAGCTCAGAGCCCGGAGCCTGCTTCCAATTCTGTGTCTCCCTCGCTCTCTGCCCCTCCCCCGTTCATGCTCTGTCTCGGTCTCGAAAATGAACAAAAACATTAAAAAGTTTAAAGAAATGTTTACTCCTCTATTACTAATAGAATACAGGGAAATGTAAAAAGCATATGTAAATTTTTCCTTCATGGCTGTAGTGAAGCCTTAACTTTCTGGAAGTTTTAACCTAAAATATTTTAAAAATAACTCCAACAGGAATTGGGAAAACAGCTACTTCATTAAGTTTTACTTATTAGGCAATTATTAAGATCACTGGGTACTTCATGTTTTTAAAAAGAGTCCTGCAGTTGCATTAAGCCACACCCTTTGTAAGAGAACCTCAAAGACCTGAAGCAAACACTTGCCTTACATTATTACTAAGAACATCGCTGCTCCACAGAGCAAGAAAGTTAATGCTTTGTTTTCCAGAAAAGGCAACTCTGTCTAAAGAGACTGGTAACTTTTCAGAGCAACCAATCAGAATTACCACCTCTCTCTTCCACCAGAGCTTTCTCACGTAAACCAACTCCCATTTTGTTTTGACAGAAACCTGGCCTTTTTCAAGAGGACGACTTCATGCTATTAGACCTTACCTCTTGCTGTGCTCGGGCTCCGGGGGCTCGGCATCCGGCTTCGCTGTCGAGGACCTCCTCTCTCTCGGAACCTTGGGCGGTAACACACAAGACGACACTTTAGTTCTCACTTCGCGGAGTACAGACACAGCGTTTTATTTTCCAGCTTGGTTCATCCATTCACAGATCTACCTGCCCGGCCCGCCGAATGCCAGTGTCTGCCCTCAGGAGCTTACATTCTGCTCGCCAGGTTGAGAGGCAAAAACCAAACGATTCTTCAGTTGCCAAATGAACTCAGGGCATCCCAAATTTACCCGGTCACTGAGTTTGCGTTGATCTCTTAAACAAACGCCTCTGGCTCGGTTTTACGCATTTATCCACGTTACGGAATAAAGAAGCAACAGAGAACGCAACTGGGCTCCGGGTGCCGGCGCCGCCCCCTCCCACCACCCTTCCTTTTGGATCAAATGCAAAATCGAAACGATCGGCCCGCTAACAGGCCATGTCCAAGATCCAAACGCTGGCTTCAAGTGATAAGTTTCTTTAGATACTCTGGGATTCACACTGGTACCCAAGGGGCGAATCGAACTCAGTTTATGCTATGCCTTTTTGATTCTGCTCTTCTTTACAAAGGAGGTGAAAGCAGGCTAACACTACAGGTGCGCTGCAGCCGTCATTCCAAACCTGCGCTCCAAACCTGCTACATGTTTGAAAGTGCTTTTCAGTGTGAGCCTAGGAGTATAATTACTTTTAAACACAAATTAAATTGTTTCATGTGTTAACAACGTGCTTTAAACGTGTCAATGAAGTTACTATGTAAAAATGACAGAAGGTTATATCCAGAGACCTCAAACAAATCAGGTCATTTACAAAAGAAAATCTCCCTACACCTATCGTAAGAAGTATGACATCTTAAGCGTGAAGACTGTCACCCTTAACGGACAGAGGTGATGACTTATCTCCCCCTAAGATGTAAAATACTTTCAGGACCTTACATTGAAAGCTTACACATATACAAGCACTGCAATCAGTATTATTACATCAGTCTTCCTGGCACTAAACTTGTTAGTTTTCTCCCATTCTCGAAATTTCAGTTAAAAATCCGTAACCTCGTGGGGCGCCTGGGTGGGTCAGTCAGTTAAGCGTTTGACTCTTGGTGTCAGCTCAGGTCATGATCTCATGGTTTGTTAGATCAAGTCCCACATGGGGCTCTGTGCTGACAGTGTTCTTTCTCCCTCTCTCTCTACATCTCCCCCACTTGCGTGCGTGCACACTGTCTCTCTCAAAATAAATTTTAGAGAAATTTAAAAATATGTAATCTCAAACTTCATAATACTCAGGAACTTCTAATTTTTATACTCTTTCTCTCTCTACACCTCCCCCACTCGCGTGTGCGTGCACTCTCTGTCTCTCTCAAAATAAATTAAAAAAAAAATTTAAAAAATGTAATCTCAAACTTCGTAATTAATACTTAGGAACTTCTAATTTTTATACTGATCGAGACAATAAAACAGCCGTAAGGAGAACAGATATATCATAAGCTCCGCTTTAAAGGCACTCTTCGCGGGGTGCCTGGGTGGCTTAGTCGGTTAAGCGTCCGACTTTCGCTTAGGTCATGATCTCGCGGTTCGTGGTTCGAGCCCCTCGTCGGGCTCTGTGCTGACTGCCAGCTCAGAGCCTGGAGACTGTTTCAGTCTGTGATTCCCTCTCTCTCTGACCCTCCCCTGCTCACGCTGTCTCTCTCTCTCTCTCCTAGAAATAAATTTAAAAAAAAAACATTAAAAAATAAAATAAAATAAAGGCACTCTTCGGCTATAGGCAAAGGAATCTTCCAGCATCATGAGGTACAAGTTTCCCTTCATATTCAAAGGAAAACAAAACTTACCTCAGCCTCTCAAACACAACCTGCCGGGTATACAACCTCACATCGGAAAATCCTTAAATCTTTATTTAGGCGCCACCCTATTTGGGAACCATCACCCAACTATCTTCGCTTTTTGTCCCCTTCCACATTGCTTGTATTCGGGAAAGAGTACAGTGCCAGAGGGAACAGAAGGCAAGCAACCGGTGGATCTAGGTGGAAGTATCTGGGTGTTACTTGTCCGATTAAATGCAAGTTTTCTATGGGTCTGGAAGTTTTAAAAACGAAAAATGTGGCACAAGCAGACTGCGGTACACAGGCGTCTCCACATACCATCACTGGGCAGAGAAAAGGAAGCCAAAGTAAATACAGGAAGCAAAGCAAGTCCCAGAGGAGACGGCACACTGAAGGGGGTGACTCGGGCACAGCCCAGACCGGGCCTGAAGTCCTGGCTGCCACCCATCCTAGCTGTGCGACCTGAGAACTATATTTTTCCCATCTGCAAAACAGGGACGATACCGCATATTTTGCAGGCTTTCTGGAGGGGCCGGAAATAAGGCACGTGCCGTCTGGCAGGCCACAGGCAATCAGCAAGCGGAGGCCAGCGTTACTGGGACAGGGAGGAGGACACACGTCTCCAGACAGGAACACCACATAAAAGTCCCGGCGGAGAAGAAGTGATACTGAGTTAGGATCATTCGACAGAAAAAGGCAACAGACTACATCCTGATCTTAGAACAAGAAAGTCCGAGGCTAGAAAACAGCTTTTGTTCCTTCATGAATTCTACCATCGGATCAAAAGCTCTGTAATATCGTGTAGGGAGAAGGCCATCGCTCTGACTACCTCGGCAGGAAGGCGGGAGTGCAGACAACGAACCACTGTCCCTTCCTGGGCGCGCGAAGAAGCACCTTCGGTAAAATGTTCACTCTCGCGAAGACACATCTTACCATTTTCTGCTACGGGAGCTCCATCTTTCAGACCGAGCTAGGACAGCTGGCTACTTCATGTACTTTAAAAACAACCCTTTGATCCTATGATGGTACGTTTTCAGCTTTGAACCACAGTTAAGTCAAAGTACTCATTACACTAGTTATAGTCACTAAAGAAGCAACTTGCATTACACTCTACCAGCAAATTACTGTTTTATACGCTGTGGAGTCAAGTGCATCTTGGACTGTTGTTAGGTTTGTAAAAGAGGAGGCAAATCCACCTTGTAATAGTCATAGAGCAGGCCCAGCGCGGCCGCACTGTCTTCATCCCCGTTGATGCTCATCATGGCTTTGGTGGCCGCGGTGAGAGGGTTTTCCAGGAAGGATTTCCAGGCTTCATCCTCGCTCGTGTAGGAGCGCCGCTGCGGATAAAGCGCTTCGTTCTGAAGAACCAACACTGGCCGTTTGCTTCGGAGAAAATTAAAAACACACATATGTATATCACACTTTTTACCGCAAGGCACTCATTTTTTTTTTTAAGAACCAAATAACCGATTCCTTGATGTTCCAATAAAATAGCTTTGTTTTTTATTGTTTCATCAATGAACCGCCCTGGCAAAGAAAATCAAGACAAGACCAGGAGGCAAGCCATCGAAATGCACACCAATGGGTCACCCCGCAAGACGGAAGGCATTTGGGCAGCCAGGGGGCCTATAGTTTACCTATACATGTAAGGCAGGATACAGTATTTGGCAAAACAAAACAAAACAAAACAAAACAATACTCTAAGAAAATGCCGGGCTATTCAAGCACTTAAGTAAATGAACACAAGGACAGAGTAAGGCAAAACAGAACATTCATTCTCTTCAGACATCTCCAATCAGGGCTGTCCCCTCTTAGGGGGAGTATATACATGGTTCAATCATCGTGCTGCTACATGTTATTTCCCTCCTTGTGTTGACACCAGGCCTTAAAAACTTTCCTACCCACAGATGAGGGGGAGAGGAGGAGGGGGCGGAAAGAAAAAGGGATACTTGGTTTAATCCTCCGGGGTATATGAGAGAGTTAGAATATTCTACTGATTACCAGCAGATTGAGCCTGGAATGTGGCCAAAGGGGACTGTAAATCAATAAGGAGGCATAATTTTCTGGCATGGGAGTTAACTGTTTATCTTAGAGATAAACACTTAAGAATCTACAACAATAAATAAAACCACTGAACAAAAAGAGCTTTTTAAAGGAAAAAACAGGTGGGAAATCTCGTTTTTAAAAACGTTTCCTAGTTTTTCACACTGAGCAAAAATGGTTTCATTGGAACACTGCAGTTTGGTGGGACAAATCCAGAAAAATCAACGGAGATCTTGGTAAAGTCTTACAGGAGAGTTCATTTTAAAGATGAAAACAAACACTACTGATTCCAAAACCCTGAAATGTAAATAGTCTCCACACTGTTCAGTTGGTGCTATTTAATAAGTCAATAAAGAGAGAAAACGGAACAGTCACTCCAGCAAAATGAAGTTTAAGGGGGGAACAAAAAACCTGTTAATGCTCAAAACGACTCTGAATTATCACCATTCTAACAAGCAAATTTAAGGATCAGCTCTCATTGCAACACACAAATGAAATATGTAAATGGCCTAAAGGTGACCTACCTACTCTAAAAGTGAATGTAGAAAGACTGATTATCTTCTCAAGTAATCAGCAAAGGTTAGGGTTTGGCAGTCACCCAGGCCCTTTAAAAGCAGATATGGATTTTTAAAAAGGAGCACATCTTTGGAAAGGGGTGGGGGCATGGCCCAACAGCTTCACGTATCCTCACAATTAGGTCTTATGTCAAAGTCAGTGGTTTACAGTCACGGGCTCAGCATAAAATCCAAGGAGCTCACATTCCGTAGGGAAAGAAGTCTTGAGGTGGGGTACTATTTTAACACGAATCAAACTTGATGAGGCAGTCCACTTAGAAACGAAAGCGTGTATATATATCCCACATTCACAGTAAATAAATAAGGGCACTCCCTACACCCTTCGGAGCTGAGTGGAAGGGCTCCTGAATCAGGGCTCTCCTGAGGTGTTTAACCAGTGCCCTGTGAAGCTATTATTAATAGCATAATAGCTACTCACAGAAGATTATGACAGCGCTTGGCTCATTCAATTCCCGTAATGCTAGTTTTTCAGCTTCCCTTCTTCACCCGCCCCCCCATCCCAAATGTGTACAGGCAATAGAAAATATTTCTTTGCAAATGGTTTTCTCTGATCACCCTGAAGGTGCCTTACGTTTCCAAGGTGCGCCGGAGGCCAAAATTTTAGCTTTGGAAATTTGCCTTATCTAAACCCTAAGTCGAGAAATAAACAGTAACCAGTGGCCGCTTCCATCTACTTCCCCCTAGCACAGTGGGGCCAGGCGCTGGTCCCTAAAGGCCCATCTCTGCCTCGGGTGAGTCTTCAACCCCTCGCCAGTAATCTAGCCAAGGCTTCTGAAATCTTTTTCAAGTGATCGTTTCATGGACCCCAGGTTAATCCATTCAAGATGCCCCAGACATGATATCCAACCCTCTCAACCAGAAAAAGAAGGCACTGAAGGGAAAACCAGAAGGAAGATGTCTGATCTGGACTTACTGATCTGAAATATACTTACTCGTTTGGTGCGACTCACTTTTTTTCTTAACAATTTTTTTTTAAAAATTTCGGAACAATTTTATATGTACACAAAAGCTGCAAAGAAAATACAGAAATCTCCCTCACCCGGTGTCCCTCGGTGTTCACATCTTTACATTGCACCACCTTACATCGCTCAACGATAATTTCTTTCACCACAAACTCCAAAAGGCACATTAGTACAGCAGTTTCTGTGTATCCCCTTGATTTCGAAGATTTCGTCCGCCTGATTTCTTTTCTGAGGATTTTTAATTACAGCAATCTGTAATTACCATCAGTGATGCAAGTGGCAAAATAACTCCTACAATTTTCTCACTCACACAGCCGGCCAAGGGGAAGAAAAATGCCAGGACATCAGAGCACTTCCACTTTTCCCTAAATCTCTCCTTTCGGAAGTTCTGGCAGGCGGACTGCGGGACGCGGCTGGGCCGGGCCACAGGGGATCGATTACCCGGGACATCTACCGTTCAGCGGGGGAGCGAGTCCCAAAGAGCTCCGCTGGCTCCACGGGGCAAACGCGACCCTGGTGGGGGCCGGGGGGCGAGGTACCGGGGCGTCCACGCGCCGCGGCCACAGCCCGCGAGGCGCCGCACCCCGAATCTCCCTCCCCGCACCCGGGCCACCAGCCGAGCGCAGATGCGGGCGCGCCCGCCGGGTGGTGCGGCCGAGGCGGAGGGGGAGCCGCGGGCGGAGGTCGCGTCTCCGGAATCGAGTCCCCAAGGCAAGGGTCTCCCCGGGGGCTTCGGTGGAACAAAGGCGCGGGGGAGGGGGTGCTGAGGGCAGAGGCCGCGGCGGAGACGAAAGCGGACGGCGACACGCGCCCCCCGCCCGGCTTCGCGTCCCCGCCCGCGGGGCCTTGCCCCCCCACCCCCCCGGCCCGGCCGCTGTCCCGCCGGCCTCGCGTCGCCTCGCCGGGCCCCGCGGCAGGTGCGGCCGGCCGGCCGGGCGGCGGCGGCGGCGGCCTGGAGCCGCACGGCCGGACCGCGCGCCGGCGCCTCACTTACTTATCGTACTCCTGTGTCATCGCGCTTGCTCGCCGCTGCCGGGCCGCCGAACTGGACTTTCGGGTTGGGACAGTACACCCGATCCGGGGGGAGGAGGCGGCGGCGGCGGCGGCGGCGGCGGCGGCGGCGGGTCCGGAGCGGCGGCCCCGACGGGTTGGGTTCGCTTTTCTCGCTCTGAGCCGGCTCCGCGCGGGCTGCGCGCTCTGGGCGCCCGGGCTCGACCGCCCATTGGCTGGCGGCGCGCCCGCACGGGGCGGGGCCTCGGGGCCGGGAGGCCGGCGGCGCCGCCTGATTGGCCAGCGCGCGGGCCGCCGGGGCGAGGGGGCCGCCGCCCGCGTGGCCGCGTAGGTGCGGCGCGCCCCGCGCTCTCGGCCTGCCAGCGGCAGGGGACTGGCGTGGCCGCGCGGCCCCAGGCGCGCACCTCCCGACCCCCCGCGGCCCTCCGCGCGCCCACCGCCCGGCGCCTAGGTCGCCGCCCTCGGCGGCTCACCTGAGGGCGCGGCCGAGCCTCGGCAACGCCATCTCGGGCCTGGGGGTCTCCGCTTCCCCGCTGGGCCACCGAAGCCCCCCGCGGCTCCAGTGATGGAGGCTCCCCGCCGGCGGTCCGCCTCGCCTGCCGCGGCCCCTTCCCTCTCCGGGTCTGTGAAGCGCCCCGCCGTCGTGCCGCCTCTCAGTCCGCGGTCACTGGTTTCTGAGGCCTGTGGCTTTGGCCCGAGAAAGGTCCGAGGTCTCCGGCCTCGTCGTGCCCACGGCGGCCGCCTGGCTTTCGAACCTCCTGCGCATGCGTCTCGTGCAGCCGTCTTCTATTGTCCCTCTTCTAGGTGACCGTCGCTGGGCAGCTGCCAGTCTCCTAATGGTTTCCCCACACGAGGCCTGGGTGAGGACCTGCTGAGCGGTGGCATCGGCCTCATCGGAGCCGCCTGGCGCCAAGGGCCCGCCCCTCCCCCTCCCCTGCGCCCCCACCTCACTGCGGGCCCCTCTCACCTCCAGTCCCTGCGCACCCCTGAGCCCTCTCAGAACCCTCATCGGGGCTTCAGCCACTTCCCCCTTCATTCCCCTGCCCGCTGAGCGCCTTCGTGGGGCCCCGTCCCTAACCCACTGCATGACCGTTTCCGGCATGTCCGCCCCTGTCCCAGCCCAGTCGTCCTGAGCTGAAGCTCCCTTCTCCTCCAGGGTCCGCTCATATAGGGAGACCTGTATGCCAGGCATTGTTCTAGATGCAGCAGATAGTAGATTTCCCTGCCTTCCCTCGGCATCTAGGGGGTAACAGACAATAAACAGTACGAGCAAGGTGTGTTGGAAGCCCTGCTCGTGAGACTGGCAGGTTCTGTGGGAGAAAAAGCAGGCAGCTGGAGGGCATGGGGTGGAGCGAGGAGCAAAGGCCTTCCGGGAAGTGGAGGAGGAGCGGTCCAGACTCAGGCACAGCTTTGCAAAAGGTGCGGACCGTGAACATCGGGACCAGTACAGCCAGAGGGGCAAAGCAGGAGGCGCGGGAGGCTTGGGCTAGTGTGGACCGCGGCTCTCACTGAGTAAGACAGGGTCCTCGGAGCGGAGCAGTGACCTGCTCTCACTCATGTCTTTAATCTGGGTGGGAGAGCGGAGGGGCGGGAAAGTGCCTGGATCTCTTCGGAAGGTCGAACGAGCAGGATTCCCTGAAAACCGGATGTAAAGTATGAGAAAAAGAGAGTCGAAGACACTAGAAGGTTTTCAGGTAGAGGCTGGAAGGGATCCCTCGCGGAGAATGGGGAAGACTGTGCGCATAAAGCTGGGGTAGGTCAGGAGTCCTGTTTCAGACACAAATTCAAGACTTTTATTTATTTATTTATTTTCAATGTTTTATTTTATTTCTAGGAGAGAGAGAGAGAGACAGCGTGAGCAGGGGAGGGTCAGAGAGAGAGAGGGAGTCACAGACTGAAACAGGCTCCAGGCTCTGAGTTGGCAGTCAGCACAGAGCCCGACGCGGGGCTCGAACCCATGAACCGCGAGATCATGCCCTAAGTGAAAGTCGGACGCTTAACCGACTAAGCCACCCAGGCGCCCCTCAAGACTTTTATTAAAGACGCAGACAGACGTATGAGTAGGTTGGATGGGAGTGCGGGTTCGGGGAAGAAGGGGCTGAGTGGACATCTCGGAGTCATCAGCCAAGAGATGGGCTTGAAAGCCTGCTGATGAGACAAATCTCCACTGCAGTGAGTGAGGACAGAACAGGACTGACACGGGGTGGGGGGTGGAAGAGGGAGATCACTGAGGGGGAGGGAAACGGACGCATGGAGACTGGGTGCAGAAAGTGAGACAGGAGGAAGGTGTGGCCAACTGGGTCAAGTGCTGCCAGGAGGCCACAAACAATGAGGACTGAGAAACATGGAGGCTGCCCGGGTCTTAAGCATGAGCTGTCCGGCGTCTGTTCCCACCACTTTCCTTCTTCCTGTTCTCCAGACCCCACGGGCCCTAAATCAGCATCCACAGGGGCGCCTGGGTGGCTCAGTCGGTTAAGCTTCCTTCTTCAGCTCAGGTCATGATCTCACAGTTCGTGAGTTCGAGCCCCGCGTCAGGCTCTGTGCTGACAGCTCAGAGCCTGGAGACTGCTTCAGATTCTGTGTCTCCCTCTCTCTCTCTCTGTTCCTACCTTGCTCGTGCTCTCTCTCTCTCTCTCTCAAAAATAAATAAACATTAAAAATAAGTAAATCAGCATCCACAGACACCCCTCTCTGTCCCCTTTCTGCCATTTTCTGTTTCCATCCCCTAACCCTGGGTACAACACCAGATCTTGGAGCCTGTCCTTTCTACTTCCTCACTAGCCTCCTGTTTAAATAAACTGTATTTTTTTTTAAATGAGCCAATTTAAGAAAAATATTAAGGAAAAGCGGTATGGGTGGAAATCGTCAGAGTTGTACTGCTTGAAGGAACTCAAAGTGGGAATTGCCTCTGCCTCGACTTTTCTTCCTCTGCTGCGTTTCCAGAGGTGGCCAGAGTGAACCTTATCAAGCACACATTTGAGTGTGTCAAGTCACTTGAGTACACTCCAGATAAGTTCAAACTCCTTAGCAGGGAGTGTAGATGAATAGCTCAATCCGACCATTGGCTATTCTGCTTCTCACAATGTTGCTCAGTAAAGAGCCACCTCCTGCCCCCAATTCCCCGCCCCTCTGCTTCCTACTTGACCAACTTCACCGAACCTTCCAGACTCAGCCAGGACTCCACATTGCTCCAGGGGTGGGGAGGGGCTTCCCTGACCGAGGCTGGGCTAAGTGTCCTGTGCATACCCACAGTCCCTTCTGTATCTCCTCGTTACCACGTTTACCACATTCCGTCTGTAATACTCGATTTTCTGTTTGTGTCTGTCTCCCCCACCCCCCTTCCCATTTAGCTTAGGCTGAATCCCTAGAATTGGGCTTCTATGAAAAAGGCATTCGCACAGTTGGGATCTTTACGGACCTTCCCAAATTGTTTTCCAAAAGGTTGGCCCAGTTAGACTCCAACCAGTGGGTTATCAGGACAGCCTGAAGAGCCACACCCTCACCAACGACGATGGGCGGCATTATCAAACGTAGCTTTGCCAGTTCTGTTAGATGAAAAATAGCATCCCATTGTTTTGATTTGCATTTTTTAAAAGTACGAGTGAGGTTTAGCATCTTTTTATTTGTTTGGCAATCATTTTTTTTTTAGCTAACGGATGGGTTTTGTTTTTTTTTTTTTAAGAGAAGTCACTTTCTCAAGTCGTGGGCTTCCGAGTAGGTGTGGAGGTAAGGAGAGTTCTAGCCCAGGCTCTACTAAGCTCAGTGGAGTTCCTGCCTTCTGGGCCTCAGAACAAGGAAGAGGTTGGGCTGGTCATCTGGCCCCTTCCAGCGCCAGGGGCTCATGACCAGAAGAACGGTTGCTAAGAGTTCTGATCTTAGCTACCGACAGTTTACAGAACTGCAGTCCAAACCTCGTAGCCTGGCATTTCAATTCCTTATCCATCTGGCCCCGACATACATTCTAAATCTTGTCCCAGCTAAGAGCCCCCTGACCTGAACCCTGTCGCCGTGTTCCCTGAATATGTCCTGCAATTTCAGGCCCTTGGTTGCCCCTGCTAGGTCTTTCTTTCTCTCTACCTCACTTGCCCCACCCTACCTCTGTTTTCAAGGCCACCTCCAATGCCATCTCCTTCAAGCATCCTGCCCATCCTACTGCAACCACTCCTGCAGGGCCTCCGCTGTCCCTTTGTTACACGGCTCATCACAGCCACTCTGCGTTTCGGTTAATTCAGCTCTGCATGAGGTCGAGAGAATGGCTTCAAGCCAGTCAGATCTGGGTTCGAATCTCAGATCTGCTTCATAGTTTTACCTTCAGCAGCCTATCTCCCTGCCAGTCCCCAGTTTTCTCATCTGCAAAACGATGAAGACGATATCAAGCTCTGTGGAGTTAAGCAACATCATGTAGGTAAAGAATCTCACACAATGTCCGGAACAAAGACACCTGGCAGCGGGCCTCCGTCTTCCTTAGAGATGAGGTGGTCAGGAGCCTAGTCTAGTTCCTGCAGGTGCTTGTTGGGTGCCGCACCTCACCGTCTCCTGACGAGCCATTTGCAGGGTCTGTCACATGCAGGGACCTCGCTCTGATGAAACGGCCCATATTGAAGAGACATCTCAGGTAGTTGCAATGGAAGGGCCTTCGTGCCTGGCTTCCGGGCATTAGTCTCGCCCAGTGTCTCCGAGCCATTGTGTGTCTGCTGTGAGATGAACGTCTTCCACTCTGGAGGTGGGGGCATGGAAGGGAGAGAATGGAATCCCCACCCTTGCCTCCCAGCTCTGGGACTTTGGAAACTTACTTAACCCTGAGCCTCAGTTTCCACAACTGGGGAAAAGGAGATTCTAATTCCTATCACCTAGGGATTTGTTTGTTTTGTGAAAAGTGTCTCAAACAATGCCAGACCTTTTGGAATTCAATAAATACTAAAAGTTCCAACTTCCCATTTTCCCTCACTGTATCATATAAGCTGCTTAATGGACAAAACTATATCTCATATATTTTAACAACCTCATCATCTAGCAGAGCAATAAGCATATTATATAGTATCGATAATTGTTATTCAGGATGGCGATGACGTTAGCCTTCTTTGGGGAGTACTCATTGATCAGAGATCGCACACCTGAGCTCCTTTCACTCTTAAGAGAAGACTTTGAGGTAGACAGGGTTACGCCCACCTTGTCGATGAAGAAACAAGGTCCAGAGAGATCAAATGATGTTTTCAGAGTCTCCTAGTCAGGAAATTTGGGACTCGAACCCAGACCCTTGTTTCCAAATCCCGCACTTTCCCTTCCAGGTGGTGCCAGTGTGAGAGGACTTCCGGCGTGTAGTCTGGGTGCAGCCCGTGGCCCCACTATAGAGCAGTCTGGACACTTGAAAGGCGGCAGAGCCATGGCTGGGGCTTCTGGTGACAGCCTCTGGCTTTGAGGATGGGGTTTGATAATTCCCTAAATTGATTCTCAAACTTAAGACAACATGGTGACTCACGGAACTCTCTCTCCATTTTTCGGTATGCGACACTGATTTCAGAGGTCCTTAGTGACATCGTCCTGAACGTGCTTGTTCAAGGAGGCTTCACCCCTTCCCTTCCATGCCTGCCTGGTGTGCCAGGGTGACTGCAGTCTCAGGTGAGTCTTGGTAAATACCTGGGACTGGATCCAGACTCTCACCCCATTTCTGAATGGAGGCAGAAGAACTATGTCAAGTTGGGTGTCACCCTCTTGCTGGCATCTGGAACCCAGATATCTCACATTCTTTTCCTATGGCTTCATGGAGATCGATCATTCCAGTGAAGGCTTGACATTGCAACACAGCTGCCAGAAAGCCGTCGGCTTAGAAGCACTGGCCTTCCCTTTCGGTAAACCTCCCTTGCTGTGACTAATGCTGAGGGTTGGGGGGGCGGGGGCCATCATGCTTTGCGGCCTTCTCCAGAAAGCGCTCCAGGCTCGGGAGTGGAGGGCCCGGGCTCGGCTTGCCTGCTCACATATGCATACTTTACTCTCTGAAGAAAAGGTCATGAGTGGTAAAACGGCTTCCTCATAAACCGTCCTTTTAAAATGGTAGCATCTCACTACCTTCTGATGCAAGAGAGAGATCGTCCTCCCTTGATGGGACAGAAAGAAGGAATTAAGTTCCTTGCCCAAAGCTGACGTTTCATCAGCTCAGATTTTTCCAGGAATTCTTCCCCCGGAAATTCTTTCCCTTTCTTTGACTTGGAATTCGAGTGTTTTGTGGCTGACTTTTGAATATCTTTCCTAAACCCTGACCCCGCCAGTTCCAGGATCTGGAATGTTGAGTTGCTCTGGATGGTGAGAGTTAGAATAAAGGCAGAACTAGGGGATGAAGAAGGCAAAAGGAAGAAAATCTGGAGAATGGCGCAACAGGCGTCAGGAAGGAGAAAGGGCGTGGCAGTGGGGTCTGGAGCTGCCGGATGGCTTTTCGAGAAGCAACGGGGCTGCGTGTGCTGGGTCTGAACGCTGTGAGCACGGCGCTGGTCACGTCACTCTGGGATCGGGCGGCCGTGGCCGTTACCCCGCCGGCATCCCTTCCTCCATTTCCCCTCCTCTCGGGAAAGCTCCTCCGGGCATCACAAACCCCCCAAGTGGCCCTACTCTGGGGCCATCGTGGGGATCAGCGGATGGGGACGCTAACTCTGAGACGGGAAATCCGAGGGCTGGCTTTTAACACATACACGGAGCGAGCGAAGCACCAAAAGGGCTTCTTAAAAGGCACGCGATCCTTAATGAAGCAAAACAAAGGGACTGGCACCGCGCTGCAAACGCCGAAGAAAAGCGGTCCTACCAAGTCTCCGGGGGAGGCGAGTGGAGGTCACAGATCAGGAGCGCGAAGTCCCCTGAACGCGGCTCCTTTGGCGCGTAGATTTCAATCCTTGTGAACCCTACCCGTCCCACGAGAGCTGTGGTTTCTTACCGTCCATCTCCTGCCCCGCCCGCGGGTGCTTGTGCGCACGGCCCACTCGCGGTCGGGTGCCCAGGTCGCTCCATCTGGAGACCCCGGCAGGTCAGCACAGATGCTGTAAACGGCCCAACGGCGGTGTGTGCCGTCCGCTCTGGGGGATGGTGGGCTCTGCCTGGGAGAGAGCTGAGGTGGGGAAAGGCGAGGCTGTGGCCTTTGAGCAGGGTCCTAAAGGAAGAATAAGGGGTCTTCTGAGACAAGGGAGGGCATTTCTGATAGGGAACACAGCACGGGCAAAGGCCCTGAGGTGGGGGATGTCATGGCCGCTCGGGGACCCCTCGGGGACCCCTCTCCTGCAGTGGAGGGAGCCGCACTCTCCCGGCCGCCCCGGCCCAAGCTATTGGGCTGTTGGCAACAAGAAGCCATCGAAGGGCGCTGAGTCTCAGGGTGTCATTAGATCTGTTTGGGCAGAAATAACTGGCCGGGCCAGGCCAGATGCTTGGAAAGGAGAGTGGTTTTGCACTCACCAGGAGGAAGGTGACGATGAGGGCCTGGGCTGGGCAGTGACTATGTCGTCAGAGGATTGGAGACTGGCCAGGGACGTCCTTGGTGGTGAAACCACCAGGGCTGAGTGACAGAGATGTTGGGTGACAGACTGGGAGGGGTTGGCGATTTATAGCTTCCGTGATTAGGTGAGTGGTGCTGTCACTGAGCCGGGGAGCATGGGCGCCAAACAGGTTTGGGGCGGACGTTTGGAAGAGGGGGTGGTGAGGAAACACTAGTCATAAACTAATGTTTTCGTCTTCGTGGTAGCACTTGGGCTGCTCTGATTCCACACCGACATCACCAGGGCTTGGAGCTTGGCGAGGCAGGGCTGGAAGTTGGAGAAGCCCACCGATTCTGGAGCTAGAGTGCCTGGCATCAGAACTTCTCAATGACTTTGGGGCGCCTGAGTGGCTCGGTTGGTTAAGTGTCAGACTTCAGCTCAGGTCATGATCTCACGGTTCGTGGGTTCGAGCCCCGTGTTGGGCTCTGTGATGACAGCTCAGAGACTGGAGCCTGCTTTGAGTTCTGTGTCTTCCTCTCTCTCTCTGCCCCTCCCCCACTCATGCTGGGTCTCTCTCTCTCTCTCTCTCTCTCTCTCAAAAATGAATAAACATTAAAAAACAAAACAACTTCTCAATGTCCTTATTTGTCGAATAACACAGTCCTGCATCGTGGGATTGGTCGGGGGATTAGAAGAGGTGGTCCGTGTAAATTGCTGAGACCACAGGCGTATTCCAAGCACTCCTGAAAGAGGCGCTATCTGTGGTATTGCCACACCTATATCTTGTGCAAAAGAGATGCCCATTTTTCCCCTTTCTGTTTTCAAAATGCTTCAGGGGCGCCTGGGTGGCTAAGGGTCAGACTCTTGATTTCGGCTCAGGTTATGATCTCAGGGTTCATGGGGTTGAGCCCCGTGTTGGGCTCTGCTTGGGATTCTCTCCCTCTCTCTCTGCCCCTCCTGTGCTCTCTCTCTCTCTCTCAAAATAAATAACTAAACTTCTAAAAAAATAAAAAAGGAAGACCCTTCAGTTTGATTCCAAGCCGACATGTGCAAGGCAGACAACCGGGGGCAATCGTCAGGCAGCGATCCCTGCAGCGCAGAGCTGATAAGAAAGTAGGAAGGTTTTCGCAATCTCTTCCCTTCCCACCATCACCACTCGCATCAGTGAGCAGCTGTGGAATGTGGGGTTCCGCACGGAGCACGAGGAACGGCCCCCTGTCCCCGAGGCTTGCCGCCTGGCTAGGACAACGGGACACACGTAGGATGGGCTGTGGGTGCTGGGGAACAGCAGTGCCTCTCCCTGATGCTGTGGAAGGACCCGAGGGCCCTTTCGGATGGAGGGAGGAAGAAATCAGTCTGAGGGACAGAGCGAAGGGGGGGTGGCTGGGAGGCGGGGACCAGGTGGGAGAACAGACAGCAGAATTGCCGGCGCGTGGGAGCGGGCGGGGGGTGGGTGGGGAGGGGGTGTCAGGTGATGAAATGCAGGCTCTGGGGCCCCGCCATCTGCTCTGACCCTCAGGCTGTGGCGAGGAGGGGGGGCAGGCAGGGGAGTCAGGAGGGGTCCCCACAAGCACCACCATGATCAGGTGCAGATCCCCGGGCTGCCCTTGGACAAACTCGGTGGAAAGACAGCGCGGCGTGGAAAGGGGTTGATGCGTGCACACCATTGGCAGCATGCAAGCACGGAATCGGGGGAGAGAGGATCCAAGTAAGGTGACGAGGGACCCCAGGCGGAGGACGCCTTTCCAGGGAGACTTTGGTCCTGGTGCGAATCTCTAAGGAGAGAAAGGTAAAACTAAGTGAACATGTTTGTGATATTTTCTTCTCCTCCAACATGGTAAAGAACACATTCTTCCTACTTTCTAGCCGTTGAGTTCAATTCCAAGACCACCTTTTTCATTTTAGGTAATGTTTAACTTCGTCACTTAATCTGAACGAATGCAGACAACAATGGTGACAGAGGGTGATTACATTTAAGTGGAATTCTAACTTAAAAATTCTTTTTGGAAATATCTGTGAGTCACCCAGTTCAACGCAAATATCCATAAAACATGTACTAATTGTTCCAGAAGGAAATAATTGTAGCAGAAGGGCAAAAGGCCAAGTGAGCTGAAAAATACCAGGTTCTTAATTTATAAAGTCAATAAAAGTGCTCTTCGGTAAGTCCTTCTCAAGCCATAGCGTATTATCAGGGAAGTCTGGCACTAACATCACTTTATGCTGAAATACTTCACAAGGACACTGAACAAGGGAATGTACACTGAGAGCTTCTTGAAAACATTCTGCAAGAGACTTCACACTGTGTGAACTTTCTCAGCTTTCAAGAATACAGAGGCATTTTAGATGGAAAAAAAAAAAGTCACTGGCTATATGCCCAACATAAAAACACACACTTTCAACTCGCTGCCGTATATAATAATTCACAGAACGTTGGAAATTCTACTCAAAGTTGTCCTTAAGTCTTGGAAACAATGTGCCTTCTCCCCTAAGCAATAGAGCTTTCTGTGTAAATACAGGGTTGAATTAATAGTGCTTCTTTTTCCCCCCCTAGGCTTTGTGCCAGTGGAGGGAAGAAAAAAAAACAAAATCCAAAGAGCTAACAAAGAAGTACAGACACTCTCTGGGTACATGCGCCGCCCCTGCTGCCCTGGCCCTGGGCTCTCCCCCTTCCTTCCTCCGGGCTATAGGAGGCTCCATCCACGTCTGTGTGGCACTGACACACCTGTTGTGGCTCCCCCCCATCCGCCCCGCCCCCCCCCGAGAAATACTACCCTTTGGTGAGATGAAGCACATAGCAGCTCTTCACCCTGTTAAACAACATTACTTTCCCATGATGATGTCGATTTACCCAACGTAAGAGGGGCCAGAGCTGGCAGCTGGGAAGAGTCCCCTTCTCCTTTCAAGTCTAGCCCAGAACCTCAAATTGCCTGAAGAAATCCACATTTATTGAAAGGTTTAAAAAAAAACCGCACCCCAAAAAACCCCCTGGGGCACCTGGGTAGCTCAGTCGTTTAAGCCTCTGACTTCAGCTCAGGTCATGATCTCACGGTTCATGGGTTTGAGCCCCTCCGTCGAGCTCTGTGCTCACAGCTTGGAGCCTGGAGCCTGCTTCGGATTCTGTGTGTGTGTGTGTGTGTGTGTGTGTGTGTGTGTGTGTGTGTGTGTGTGTGTGTGTGTGTGTGTGTGTGTCTCTCTGTGCCTTGCCCTTGCTAGCACTCTCTCTCTCAAAATTAAATAAACATTAAAAAAAATTTTTTTTAAATAGCCAAACCAAAAATGTATATTCAAAATTTATGATATCCTTGTAGGTTAACAAAATAGTTAGGTCAATGTTCTATATTCTCAGGAGAAAACATTCTCATTGTACCTCCCTGATTTAATTTTTTAAATAAAAAAACTTGGAGGTTTTATGTTTATCTACTATGAGCAGACTCTTAATTGCCACAGATATGGATGGATAGGTTTATCTAGACATAGTAAATGAGAAAACAGGTTAAATGTTCAATAGGTAGGTAGGTAAGGAATAAATATATTTCACAGCTGTTTTCCATGATGTTCTGAGGACCCATATTTGATGCTAAGGCAACGAAGAACATGAAATTCTCTCCACTCCAGCACATATGTGCTATATTTGCATGGCTATGAGCTTAGACTGATCACTGACAGATGAAACAATTTAAAGACTTTTTTTTTTTCCTAGAAGAACCTATTGCATTCTGTTTTCACCCCCTGGAAGTATCTGATATCACACTATCGCCATAGTTACTGGAGCTGAGACCACGTGAAATATTACTTGGTTTTATTTCCCTTTAGGGTGGTCACCTGACTTGCAAAATTATAGTTCACTATAGTGGTAAGGTATTTAATTTTTTAAAAAACCATAAAATAAGTTTTGTTCATGGAAGAGCTTCCACCAAAATCAACAAATATCACAAGTCTGTCACCTGGCAAAATACTTTATTGCTTCCCCCCAAAGGAGACGGAAAATCTGACTCCTGCTCCGGGCAGGGGTCCTGGGAACTGGGTGCACCTCCCCGGGAGGCCAGCTCCTCCTCGCCACCCCTGCCCTGTGACTTCCCTCTCCCCCCTCTATGCCCCTCCTGGACTGTATTTGTACATCCATAATGTCACGTCCCCTACTTCTGCCTCATTTCATAACCGCGTACCGTTTTAGTTTAGAAGTAGCTCAGGCGAGTATTCAAACAGGGCGAGGCCTCGAGGAGTCCATTTGCAGGGCGTCCTGGGCCCTGGGGGGCTGACTGCAGCAGAGACGGAACGGCCACCCACTCCTAAGTGGCACACAGTGTCCTGAGGTGCGCCTGAGCAGGGAGGTGATCCCGAAGCACCTTCGTTCTCCTCGTCAAAACACGGGGGGCAGCTGGGGGCGCTGAGCGCTGTCAGTCACTCCTCGTGGACAACCCGGGTCCGGGGGAGCCGAGCGGAGCCATCAGCACCCACGGCCATCTGCATCAGGGAGCCTGGCAAGGACCTTGAGGACACGTGTAGGGCGGGGGCTCTTTCTCCATCTCACCCTTGAACCCAGAAGCCATTTGGGGAAGGAGACAGATTGGTAAAACAGCCCTAATAGGGAGTTGAACGTTCACTTTACTAAATATTGATCCCAAAGTGGCTGTTTTAACCCCGAAGAGACTAAGTTTCTTTAATTGGTAAGATTAAAGGTTCAAAGCAGTATCGTTGCTGCCCTTCACCCCTACCCAACAGGATGGAGACAAGGGGAAAGTTACAGATAATAAAATCAAGAGGCATAACTTTTGTATACTGGATGTGGCCAAGTACACTTGGACTCTGCTGGGGCGCCTGGCTGTCTCAGTCGGTGGGGCACGCAACTTTTCATCTCAGGGTGGTGACTTCGAGTTCCATGTTGGGCATAGAGATGACTTAATACTAAAAATCTTAAAAAAAAAAAATCAGACTCTGCTAATGCTGTAAGCTTTTGGGGGAAAAAAAGCTCAGGAGAGACAGTGTAGTTCAGCGATTTGCTCTTGGACTGGCTGTGTGGCTTTGGGCAGGTGTTCAACCCCTCCCCCCCCACCATGTCTTAGGTTCCCCATCTGTAAAATGGAATAATAGTACTTACATCATGCAGTTGTTGTGAGGGTAAATTAATAACTCATTTGTTAATTTAACCCCATTAATATAAATGATAAAAATACGGAGCACTTAGAACAATGTGTGGCACATGCTCGACATTATGCAAGCATTTACTACTACATCATTCCGTAAGACTAGAACAAAGCCGGATGCCAATAGTTATAAAGTATCTCACAGAATGTCCTGGTGGTGGATGATCAACAGATGTTAGGAATTAGTTTACTCATAATACCCTAGTGTCACAGTTTGCACATATAAGAAGTGAAGACTTTGAACTTGAGAGAAAATACCCCAATGAGATATTGCTCATTGCCTCTCAACAGACAATCTCCCCACCCCCCTTTCCCTGTGACTAGTACCCTAATTTTGCTCAAATATTAGAGAAAGCCCTTTAATCCTAGGGAAGGTAGGAATGCATCATGCTAATCTAAACCAGTCATGGTAATCCTGTTCCCCTTTGCTGGCTATGGTGTGGTCTGGATGTAAAGAACACTCTACCGGGGCGCCTGGGTGCCTTAGTCGGTTAAGCGCCCGACTTTCGCTCAGGTCATGATCTCGCAGTTTGTGGGTTCGAGCCCCGCGTTGGGCTCTGTGCTGACTGCCAGCTCAGAGCCTGGAGCCTATTTCAGAGTCTGTGTCTCCCTCTCTCTCTGACCCTCCCCTGCTCATGCTGTCTCTCTCTCTCTCCTAGAAATAAATAAAAATATTAAAAAAAGAAAAAAAGAACACTCTACCAGTGGGCTTCTAGAAAAGGTTTTCTCCCCAGAGAGACTCTTGAGAAAGTGATTAGTCATATTTGCTTTTTGTACCAAGATTCGTCTGTGTGGAATTGTAGTGTCCATCTTGTGACCCTGAAGTAGCAAGCTGAAGGACCAAAGGCCAACATGCTTGGAACCACAGGGTGAAAACAGTCTGGGTGGGTCCCTGATTGGATTGCTGGGCCCCTGAACCAAATCTCGAATGACTTACTTCCAGAGCTTTCGTGATGTGTAAATAAAATAAAGTAAAATAACCTCTGATTTAATAGTTACAGTTTTTGTTAATTGCAGCTTAAAAGCATTTGCTACCTCCCATTCCGTGTCATTTATTTCTGAGCTTGACTGATATGTGATACACCCGTGGCTCTCACATTAGTGTGCACAGAATCACCCGGAGGGCTTGCTGAGCCATGGACGGCCGAGCCTCACGCTGAGTGTCCAAATCGGCAGGTCAGGGATAGGGAATTCTGCATTTCTAGTAAGTTCCCAGGTGACGTCAATGTTGTTGGTCCAAGGATCCCACTTTGAGAACCATTGTGGTAGATAATCAAAGACATTTTTATTGAAATAAATTTACTGAAATCGCCGCAAATCTTCCTCCTAACAGTGGAGAAAAGAAAGCTACTGAACAGCATTTCTTATGAACACAGATGCAAAAACTCAGAATATTTTAGCAAAATAAGTTTAACAATAGTGTAAAACGGATGATAGATCATGACCAAGTGGGGTTTATCCTGGGAATGCAAGGTTGGTTTCACATTTGAAACTCAATTGAATTTCAAACATTAAACCACATTAACTGGCTAAGAAAGAGAACATGGAGGCACCTGGGGGGCTCAGCTGGTTAAGCGTCCAACTTTGGCTCAGGTCATGATCTCATGGTTGGTGGGTTCAAGCCCCATATCAGGCTCTGTGCTTGCAGTGCGGAGCCTGCTTGGGATTCTCTCTCTCTCTCTCTCTCTCTCTCTTTCCACCCTCCCCCAATAAATAAAACTAAAGAAAAAAATCAAATGAACTAAAAAAAAACAAGAATTAAAAAAAAAAGAGAAAACGTACCATTATCTCATAGATGCAGGAAAAGCATCTGAAAAAAACCGACCAACATTAATTCCTGATTTAAAAAAAAAACAAACCCACCACCTCTGCAATCTAGGAGTAGAAGGGAACTCGCTGGGCTGAAAACAGCATCCATGGAGGGCTTGTCTATCTATACAAGCCCTCTCGGAGATCCCACCTTGCCTCAATTTTTAAATATTACTTAGATTCTGATGTTTCCTACATTTACATGACCCCAGACCTCTGAACTACAGTCCATCCCCCAACCTCATACTCTGACATGCTTCCTGTGTCTAACAGGCATCTCAAACTCAACATGCTCCAGACAGAACGGATTTCCCAACCCGCGCTCTCCTGAGTTCCCCTGCGGTACGCGGCCTGAAACACCATGTGGTGTCAGGACATATACTGAAACTGGGGGGGCCCCAAGGGGCCTGACTGCGACTTCCCCACCCCACTCTGCTCCCGCGGATTGGGTCCCCTAACCACACACACCTTAATTTTTTTTTTAATGTTTT
Source organism: Proteles cristata cristata (assembly GCA_017311185.1). Classification (NCBI taxonomy): domain Eukaryota; kingdom Metazoa; phylum Chordata; class Mammalia; order Carnivora; family Hyaenidae; genus Proteles; species Proteles cristata. The sequence continues at coordinate 206,663 of JAESUZ010002765.1, read as the reverse complement.
ATTTATTTCTGAGAGAGAGAGAGAGAGAGAGAGAGAGACAGCATGAGCAGGAGGGCAGAGAGAGACACACACACAGAATCCGAAGCAGGCTCCAGGCTCTGAGCTGTCAGCACAGAGGCTGATGTGGGGCTCAAACTCACAAACTGTGAGATCATAACCTGAGCCGAAGTCGGATGCTTAACCAACTGGGGCGTCCAGGGCCCCCAAACACACCTTATTAAGAGGACCGAGGCACTGCTGCCTGCAGAGTACCGGGTCTGAGTTCCCCGCTGCCCATCGGATTATTCAGATAAGCCAATCACAGCCGCGTGCAGGGACCAGGGGTCACTCCTGCCCCCGATACTGCGGAGCCTGCCTCCCACGGTCCCTGGTTGTTCACTGTTCCTGGGTGTGACCCCCTAGGCCCTCTGGTGTGAGCCACATCGTGCTGTCAATCTCATCTACTCCACGTCCGGTACTGTGTGTCTGGCTAGGTCCACAACCCTGTAACCCAGCGGTTAACTTCCCCCACAAATAGGGTGAATAGCAGGAAATTAAAGGAGCCCCATCTTGATAAATGATACCTTAATTAGCTACTCAGGGAAAAAAATTGGGGTATTTTGTTGATTTCACACACCCACAACCAAGCTCTCATGATACGCTTATTATTTTATACTTAAACTGTACCTGGGACCTAATCCCTTCCCACCACTTCGACCACAATCTCTGCAGTCCCAACGGCCTCCCTGGCCCGGACCAGCACAGTAGCCCTAATGAGGCCTCTTCCCCTGCGCAGTCTGGTCACCCCAGGGCGAAGTGGGCTTTCTAGGACATAGGCTTGATCACATCATTCTTTTGCTCAAAATTTTCTAACAGCTTCCCGTGACACCCCTGGGATAAAAGCCAAAGCCCTTACCAGGGCCTTGAGTGCAAGCCCTTCCATTTCATGTACTAACCACCTCCCTTCCAACTGTAACACTCCAGCTGCCCTGAACAACTTGGTATTCCTTGAATCCATCAAGCATACCCCTGCCTCAGAGCCTTTGCACGTTTCTTCTGCCTGGAATAACCGTGCCCTGGAGAGCTACATGGCTTATGCCATTGATTGTACCTCATACCAGTTGATCTCTGCTCAAGGTCACCTCCCAGGGGCCTTCCTCAGTCTCCTTTTATAAAAAGGCCCAGCCTATCACCCTTACCTTGCTTTTTCTTCATCGTACCTTCTTAGCCCGACTAGAATATATCTGGTTACCTACTGCCCCCAGCCAATTAGAGTAGAAGATCCTTGAAGGCAGGGACCTTGTTCAAGGCTGCACCTCTGGTGCCTGGAACGTGCCTGGATCGCAGAAGGTGCTCAGTGCTCGTTGCACAAATAGCCTGCGGACAAGAATGCCTGGTTTTCCAATATCCTCACAAAAATTTGAAACCTTATACCTCTTTGGCAAGCTGACATGTGGGAAGTAGCACCTTTGTATTTCTTCACTAGGAGTGAGGTTGAGTATCCTATCATTGTTTGGCTTGGCCTTTGTGTTTCTTCTTTCCACAAAGCTATCTTTTCATATCCCGTGCTCAGTTTGTCTTTTTCCTGTTGCTTTGCAAGAGCTATTGATACATCAAAGAAATTAGTCCTGCGTCCATCATGTGCCGCAAATATATTTTCCTAGTGCGCCGTTTGCCTGTGACTTTGTAGTCTTTCCCTTTTGGCTTCTGGCTTTGAGGCATGCTCAGAAAGTGCCTGTACATCCCGAGATCATCAGGCCAACGATACTCGTTTTGCTCCAACACCGTAATAAATGTATATGTGAAAGATTATGATGTTTAGATCTTTGATCCATCTGGGATTTCCTCTGGAGCATAATGAATAAGGAAGTGATCTCGTTTGAAAAGCAAACTTAGCTTTAAAGTATAATGAATACAAATTTCTGGGTATTATATATAAAATTTATTTTAATTTTCTCAAGGGACTTCATAATTTAAAAAATATATTCAAACAAAGTTCACTTGTTTTCCAATACACATTTTTATAAGCGCATTTGCTACATGTGCGTCTATGTAAGCATGTGCATGTAATAAAATTCTATTTTCCATGATTCTCTGGGCTATTATAATTGGACATTATTATCACTATTAAAATGTTTTCCCAAGAGACTTTCTATTTCCTTTTTCTCAGTATTTTCTCCCTTTCCTGGATCTTGAAGATTTCTTTGTCGTTTTACTGTATTTTGTTTTAAAAAGTCTCTTTTCAATTAAGCTCACTTCTTCATGGAGAGAAGACGTCTTTATTCTTAGCAGGAAGGAGAAGAGGTTTATTATAAACTGATAACTCAGAGAAAAATTCGATTCTTCATAGGTCGTCACATGTTTACAATAGCTAGAAAGGGAAGAAAAAGGAAGAAGTTACCTTAAAATGGCCACTTGGAAATGTATGCATCTATCCCTGACCCCTCACCTCCACCCCCAATAACCAAGCAAAGACATACTGTTAGGCTTCAGACAGCACCCTGAGTTGGAAGGAAACCCAGACACTGGCAAAGCTCCTTAACGTTAGAGCACAGTATGTTGGCACCACCCCCAGCCACCACGCGGGTTGGGGGGGTACCCGCTGCCCCAGGGCTGGATCTCACAACTCGCACAGATGTCCTTCCGGCCCAGGGGGACTGCTCTTCTGGCCACACTCAAGGCAAACTACAGCCCACAGGAGGGGATTCTGGGCAGAGTTTTTTTAAAATAAAAGAAAATAAATAATCCCTAATCCCCACCCAAAATAAGACACCAGACTTGATAATACAGCCTGCAATCTTGTGCCTATTATAGAAACAAGAGTTTACAAAGCAATTTTGCTTATCTTAAAAGTGGCAGAACCTGAATCTGAGCAAATCTCCAGCTGCCACCAAATCTCTAATTACGGATCTCTAACTGCCTCTAACTCCATCTCTGACTCTACCAAGGTGGAGGCAACCCAGGTACAGACGAATTAGTATCACGGGCTATAATCAGCAAAATGCAGACTACGGGAAATTATACAGGACAAAAGACCGAGATTCTTCAACAAGTCATTTTTGCCCTGCAAGGGATTAAAAAAAAAAAAAAAGGACATAAAAGAATTTACGAACTATACCTTAGCCACTTGCAGTGTGTTATAGGCCTTATATATGGACTGAATTACATTAAAAATTTCATAGCAATTGGGAAAATCTAAACACTGACTGCATGTTTGATAGCGTTAATAGGAATTACTATTAGTTTTTAAATGTCTGATTAATGTTATTATGGTTTTGTTTTAAGAAGTATTATGACATTTGAGATATGCTTCCAGATAATCTGGGGGTGGGGGTGAGAGTGAGTCGGCGTGGGTGAAGCAAGTCCAGTCATGTTAACAACAGTTAAAGCTGAATGACAGGTACAGGGAGGGGCATTCATTATAATAATCTATTTTTTAATATACGTGAATATTTCCATAACAAAAAGCTTACAAAACAAGTAAACAACATGTACGAGGTATGAACTTTTATGATTTACGTAACATATATGGTCCTAGGTTCCTGAAAGTTAATGTTTGCACCACAATACTCTGCCCCCATCAGTTATGACAATGGATAACGCCACTTGGTTCTCTGACCTGTAAAATAGGAAAAACTAAGAGTGGACCAAAGTATTGAATGAGAACATACACTAAGCACTTAACCCTATAGCCGACATGTAGGAAGGGCTCAAAAATGTTCACTTCCACTATACTCCTTTAAAATTGATTTTTATTTTCACTTAAAACGTTAAGACTACTTTAGCGATGTACAACAGAGGCAAACCCCTACCATGTTCACTAATAGGCCATTTAGAAGCCTCAAGCATTCATTGATTGGTTTAACAGAAATCAAATATAAGCCAGCTACACGAATTCTCACAAAATGGTGGCCTCTTGCTTTGCTTTTAAATTTCAGCTATTGTGAGAGAGATTCTTTCAGACCAACAGTTACAACCAAACGGGTAAAAATATTGTTTCTCTTACCCAGGGAGGCTCTAACTCTACACCAGAAAGGAAAGGTACACAAATTATTTGCTCCCTTAAGGGCTTTTATTTTTAAGTTGAATCACTAGTAATACCTTATAAGGACTGTATTCTTTATCACAAACTCAGAAAGCTATCCTGGAGTTGTAAGCCATAAAACCGAGTATAACATAAACGGTTTGTTATTGGCAAGTATTCTGCTGTGAGTAGAACCTGGGCCAGCTGATGCCGAAAAAAATTGTGTGTGTGTGTGTGTGTGTGTGTGTGTGTGTGTGTACACGTGTGTGCGTGGACATCCAAAGCCCCTCCGCTTCCTGAGGGTGGCGACCTGAACTGCCACGGCTGTTCCTTCCCTGGTGGAAGCGGGAGGAACCACCTGCTCCGCTCCGGGAGGTCAAGAGCAGACACCTGCTCAGCCAGTGCCTGCCGCACGTCTTCAGGCCGCGCTGACGGTCAGCAACGGGCCTACTCCCCGACGGGCCCTCGCGGGAACGGGACCACGAAGGGCATTTCGGCTCCTTTGACTGTTGGTTCTGCCTCAGGTCAGAAGGATAAGCAGCCTCTCGCCGAGAAGCGCCCTCTCGCCCTCCTCCGCGCAGTCCTCGAGGCCTGAGGGTGGGCACGGGCAGCTTCCACGCAACACCTGCATCGGTCTCAGACACGCGGCCTCCGGTGCGACACAGCTCGCTATGCGGCTGCGGACCTGCTCTCTTCATCTTAACCATCTGGTGCGGACATCTTTTAAAACTGAAGGATACATCATTTGTTTTCTCGAACAGAGCAAGTGCAGCACGATGTGTTTTAGCCTGTACGATTATATTATTACCGGTTGTCCATTTTTACCGTGCAAATACTAGAAAACACAGCCAAGAAAAACACACCCAGCGAGAATGTGCGCAGCGTGTGGGTCATGCTCTGTGTTCAAACCGAGACCCCATCAGGCCTCTTTGGCCGCGGGCAGCGACTGGACTTGTGTCGTGAATGAACTCCGGCTGCTGTAACTTGAGTTCTGTCTGCTGCGGACTCTGATGCCGGCTCCTCTACCGTTTGTCAACTGGATGTCATTTCTGTTTGTTGTCAAGATGATTATCAGCAGAGCACCTCCCAGGCTCCCTCCTATTTTGTTTCTTTTGATGATGATGAGTTTGGAATCAGACAAGTCGGCCTGACGGCAACGCACCTGAAAGCAGAGCGAGCAGGCTGTGGGTGAGGGGCTGCGGGGCTTCCTGAGAAAAGAGCATCTGCTGCAGTGGACCCCGCGGCGTTTGTGCTGGTTCGCTGACGCCTTTTCTGCGTACTCTCTGGTTCTACGCTAGGTCCAAATAGGCAAGGTGGACAGAATTTTGGCGCATAGAGTCATGATATCACGGATGCTTCGTCTACAGGTTATCAGCTGTTTCAAGTCTGACGACACCAAGGTCTCTTTGTAACCGTCTTCTATCGCAGTGTGACATCTGTGAAGAACATCTAGAAATACACTGGCTGTGCCAAGGGAGAAGCGTGAAGGTATAAGGAGCGCCTCCGTCCCTCCCTCAGGACTGACTGCAGGCGGACGAGACAGAAGGGCGCCAGGTGACCACTTCCTAACTTACTGGTCTCACGCGGGTGCTGCTCACTGGCCAGGACTACGACCTTTTCTCTTCCTTTTGATGAAATCTGAAAAAGTCATTGCACTGACCACTGCAAAGGAATGTATCCCCTCAGACACGGAGCTGTGACCCCGGGGGCTGGATTCCAGCGTTTCCCTGTTGCTGTTTAGACAGTGCCACCCCTCAGTCATTCTAGACTCCGCTCGGCTTTTCTTAAGTAGTCAATTTTAATACAGATGACTTCACTTTGTTATTTCCTATTGTATTTTCTACAGCTTACTTACCTTTGATTGATACTCAACGTAGGAAGAGAAACTCTTGAACAGAAAATTAGTTTTATGGAAAACAATGACCATAGTTATTATTTATTGAGATTTACTAGGTGACGGACGCCAAACATTTCATTTAATCCTCATCTCTATTTTCCACTCATTCATTCAACAAATAATTGGTGAGCACCTACCACCTGCTAGGCCCCATTCTAGCCTCTGGGAGTTTCCAGTAATTCATTAAGACAGAGTCCCTGCACTCAAGGATCTTCTATTCTATTCTGGTGTGAGGAGGCAGACAAATATGCAAAATGAACATATAATAGTTTATTCAATAGTGACAAAAACTCTAAGAAATAAAAAATGGGCAAGGGGAACTGAGGGTGGTGAGGTGTGTGTGCGCGTGCGTGCGTGCGTGCGTGTGTGTATGGGGGGGAGAGTTGGTGCTAGTTTAGACAGGATGGCGAAGTGAAATTAGAGCAGAAACGTGACAGAAGTGAGCCCCTGTGGGTACGTGGAGGGAGAAGAATCCAGGCTGGAGGCACAACAGGTGCAAAGGCCTGTGTGAGGCGTGTGCTTGGCAAGCGCCACAAGCGGCGAGGAGGCTGGCGCGGCAGGGCAGTGAACGCGGGGAAAGGGAGGGAGGGGGGCCCAGAGGGCTCTGCAGGGTCTTCGGACTTTACTCTGAATGAGACAGGAGCCCTGGAGGTTTTGAGAAGACGAAAAAGATCAGTATTACACGCTGTCTGCGCCCTGGGGAAAACAAAGTTATGAGCCCGTCCCTAACCCATGCAAATGCTGCTTTGACCCCCGGGACACAGGGCCGCGGAGGGGCGCGCCGGCAGCCCGGCGGGGGACAGCCAGCCCGCGGCATGAGCACACCCAAGACTGAGATCAGCAGAAGATGAACTTGGTGTAAACATGTATAAAGTCACCATGAAAAAAGTCTTTATCTTCTAAAACTCTTCTCAGCTTTACTGAGATACGACCGACACGACTTCTGTTAAGTTTAAAGCGTGCAACGTGTGCATCGTGAAAGGATGATCGCAGTAAGGGGCGCAAACACCGCCGTCCCTAAAACTCTGAAACAAGACCCAACGCATTCAGGCCAATTTTCGTGATCGTAAGCCCAACATCTTCTAATTCCAACAGATAACCAATCTGGTCCTCACGACAGCTCTAATTTTATGTGACTTTTTTTTTTTTTAATTAGCAAAGAATACTACTTCACGCCAAACCAGAGATTGCATGATTTTTTTTTTAATGCTTTGATTTCTAAAAGCATCACCCACCTTCTACAGAATTTCTGTGTGCTCAGCCAGTAGAGTGAGTTCTTGGTGGTCAATGAAGGGCCTTTCTTCTTCAGGACCCCCTGGAGGCTGTGCCCATGGAAACAGGTTCTGGCAGCGTCTTCTTCAGCCCAGTTGAACTGAAAACTTGAAGGCCTTTTTCTCTCAACAGTTGGTTTTGAATCAACCAATGTGCTAAACTGTTTTTGTAGATCCACCACCATTTCTGGAAATGGAGGAAAAAAGAAAAGGAATAAAACAAAAACTAATGTTAAATCATAGGTGACGCCTGTAGTTTACTTGTTAGTAATGTACTAATGTCAGTTTCTGAGTTTTGATAAACACACCATGATATTGAAAGGGGAAAACAGTAAGAGAAACTGAGACTGGGTGAAGGACATTGGGGAACTACTTAAAAAAGATTAAAATGGTAAATTTTATGTTATGTATTTTTACCACAATTAGGAAAAAAAAAAAAAAGAGTGAACAGAACTTAAGTTCTGTTTTAAAAAATGGAATGTTCCTGAAATAGATTCCCATGGAGATTTCTTGCAGACGATGTTTCTTTAGACGTGCATCGAAACGCTTGTTGAAGAAGTAAAAAAAAATTCCTACGCGCTTACTTTTTTTTTTTTAAGTTTTTTAAAGTTTATTTATTTATGCAATCTCTACACCCAAAGTGGGGCTCAAACTCATGACCCTGAAATCAAGAGTAGCACACTCTTCCGACTGAGCCAGCCGGGCACCCCTAGGCACTCCCTTTCCGAGTGAAGATATTCAGCTTTTCTACAAGGGCGGTGCTACGGGGCAGTAAGAGAAGCTGCAACCCACCTCTTCTTTTATACACCACCGCTCTGTCGCTGGAGGAGTGGTAGAGTGGTTTCTCGCTTTTCCACAGGTACCTGTACAGCACAGAAGAACGCGTGGGGCACGACGGAGGAGAAACGGACCTAAACACGGTTCAGAGAAGTTTCTCTGAAGCACTGACTGAAATCCCTGCTGGTCAGCGTCATAGCTCTGCCTTGGAATGACCTAGTGACACGGGTCTGTGGAGCTTACGTCACCGACGTAAGCAAGTAGCACTGAAGGTGACAGCAAGCCAACAGAATGACGGTCTCATCCCCAAACTCTCCCGGGGGTCAGAAGGTTCTGAAGCAGCTGTTACACAAAACTGTAGAAACGGTTTTCTTCACCATAAAATTCTCTTGCCATCGGTTCTCACAGAGTGAAACCACCTGAGAAACGACGGCCCCTCCTGCCTTTGCCCCGCCACCCTTTTGCTGAGGATTAAATCGGAGGCACTCCGGACTCTGGCAATCACACAAAGTGAAGAGTCAGCACCAGGCTTCTGATGTAGGGATGCAATCGATGTTAATAAGTGACGCTTTTCCTGAAAATTATGCATGAACTCAATTTTAGTGAACCACACCACACTTAAAATAGATCAGAGTGCTTGTCATTGAACCTTACGGTAAATAAATCTGTGATTCTTTCAAGTATCTTTTTTATTGTTTATTTTCTTAAATAATAAATGTAACAATGTCCTCGGGGGAAAAATAATAAAGAAGTTCCCTAAATGTTTTAATCCCAATCAGTGGATAAACCGGCTATTAAAAATTCTTTGTGGGGATGCCTGGGTGGCTCAGCCAGTTAAGCGTCCAACTTCAGCTCAGGTCATGATCTCACAGCTCGTGAGGTCAAGCCCCACATCAGGCTCTGTGCTGATAGCTCAGAGCCTGGAGCCTGCTTTCTGCTTCAGATTCTGTGTCTCGCTCTCTCTCTCTACCCCTCTCCCACATGCGTGTTCTCTCTCTTTCAAAAATAAACATCAAAAAAATAAAAAGTTCCTTGTGAATACCTAATCTAGATAGATTTCCTTATGCATTTATAATAAACGTCTATACAGGCGGCAATTATGCTATCATCAAGAGGCATTACTTCCTTGGGGTCATGCACCTAGAAAATGGAAAACCTTCTAAAATAACATTTTAACTATCTAGACACTCCTTGAAATTTGTACTTTACTTTGCTTCCCTCTTCCCCAAGCTATAAAAGCTACAAAAAAACAGAGGCATGTCACGAAGTCCTAATGTTTTCTATGGGGATCTGTAGGCTTCCCTCCAATCTTCCCATCTTATTTCCCAACTATTAAAAACTAAGGTACAATTTAAAAACAACCCCCCACTGCTCCGCGTACAGTTCTGCTGGCTCAAACACACACAGTTGTGTAACGACCGCCATGTACACAGAGCAGGCCCGTCAATCCAAAGTTCCTCATGCCTCTTCACTGACAATCCCTCTCCATGCTCCCACGTCCCTGATCTCAGGCCACTGCTGATGCTTTTCCATCTCTCAAGTTTAGCCTTTCCCAGAATTCCCAGAATGCCCTGTAAAGGGACTCATACCACATGTAACCTCTTGAGACTCTCATTCAGCATAATGCATTTCAGTCATTCATATTGTGGATGCATCTGAAGTTTGTTCCTTTCACTTCTGAACAGTATCTCATTGTACAGACATATTCCACTTGGTTTATCCATTTGCCAGATGAAGGGCATCTGGGTTATTGCCACTTTTTGGCCATTGTGAATGGAGCTGGTACAAACATTCGAGTGGTGATTTTTACGTGAAGTCGTCATTTCACTTGGGTAAATATGTAAAAGTGAAAACTACTACACAGTGTAACTAATGCTTAAATGTATGTTTAACTTTATAAGAAACTGTCACACTTCCAAAATGGCTGTACCATTTTGAATTCCCACATTTGGTATGGTCAGTTTTTTGTTCATTTCACTTTGTTTTTGGCCATTCTAACTAGTGTAATGATATCTTGTTGTGGTTTTAATTTGCATTTCCCTATTAAGTAATGATACTGAGCATCATTTCATACATCTTTTTAAAAAATTTTAAAAGAAATTAAGTTGCTTCCTTTTTAAAAAATGTTTATTTTTGAGCACGTGTGCATGTGAGAGACCTCGTGTGCGCGCACAGGGGAAAGGGACAGAGAGAGAGGGAGACAGAGAATCCCTAGCAGGCTCTTTGCTCTCAGGGCAGAGCCCAACACAGAGCTCAAATTCACAAACCATGAGATCATGACCTGAGCGAAAAATCAAGAACTGGATGCTTAAGTGATTGAGCCACCCAGCAGCCCCATGCATATTCGTTAGTGAAGTATCTGGTGAAGTTCAAATCTTTTGTCCATTTAAAAAACTGTGGTTTTCTGTTTCTTCTTGTATGAGAATGCTTTATATATTCTAGATACAAATCTTTTATCAGATGCATGTCATGCACATATTTTCTCCCACTGTATGGGCCTCTTGTTCTCTTAACAGTGTCTTTTGAGGAGCAGTTATTCTTTCTTCTGATGAAGCCCAATTTATAATTTTTTCCTTTTATGGATCATCCTTCTGGTATCATATCTACGAAATTTTGCCTCACCCAAAAGGCTGCAAAGATTTTCTGCACATGCTTTTAAATCTTCATAACAACTGGAAGTCAAAACAGCCTTAACTTAAGCTGTTATTAGGTTTTCAACTACTGTTATCAGTGTTTTTCATAATGTCATATACAGTGACCTATACTCAGGTACAGAAGTTACTTTAATAACGTTCATCTGACAACATGGAAGATGATGTTCACAATAACGGGAGAAAAAATTATAAATCTGTGTCAACGACAGGGGTGGGGTGGGGTGAGACACACAGGTCACAGACTGCACACACGGGGCTGTGCGCCCAAGCACCCGTCAGTAGGGATTTACACGTGGTATCTCACTTGGCTCAAAGCACCCACTCGATGAAGCATTTTGGTAATGGATCCACTGGACAATCTCTTTCCTGGGCCCTGTTCTCCCTGGAAGATGCCATTCTGAAAATAGGCATTTTCTCTTTGGTCATTAAATTCTCCCCTAAAGTAGCTAAAAGCCAGTAAGTCTTTGATGTGCAATTGAACACGGAAGTATCAATTTGGGCTCTAACAGCTCCGTCCGAAGTGTAAGCTGGTGCCTGGTTTGAGCTAATAAATGCCTAGTTACCGCTGAGCCGCCTGCGTGGCACAGCCCCTGAACACCTAGCCTCTCAGGGTCAGTCAGGAAAACCCCTGCTGGCACCGTAAAAAGGAAGGCCCAACGTCTGGTTCTCCAAGATAACCTGAGACAACGGGGCCAACTTCTGTTCCTGCTGCTACTCTTGTGCCCACGGAGAGCCCCAGCGACTGGGGAGACCTTCCTTCTCCGACAAGGAAGAGGAAGGACCAGGCTCCTGGGTCCCCACAGGCTGTCAGAAGGAGTTCATGCCCCGCCTCTTCTCTTCCATCACTGTGTGTCAAACCTGAAGAGTGAGGCACGCCTCTGCCTCCCCCCTTTTTGGCGAGGATCCTCTTCCCCATGGTGCTTTATTCATCTCCGTGAGTGTGTTTCTCTATTTAAAAGCTCTCTTAAATACAGAGGAAAAATAATCCAATTCTACCTGCGAAAACTGAAATTCAGTTCTCGAAGCACACAGCAGGCATTATTATCTGTATTTCATTGATGAGGGACCTGGAGCTGAATGAATTCTCATGTCACCTAAACTGAGGAGCCTTGATTTTTCTCAAAGTATATAAAATTAGCTCATCAAATAGGGTTATTATAAATTTACATAAAATACAGACATTAATTTTTTTATTCAAAGTCTTGTAAAGACTGAAAGTTCGAAGAATCGATATAAAACTCTTCAAACTAGAGATCAATAGAAATGTACTCTATGTTATATAAAATATAATGTCTATGAAAATTTACAAGTGAACTAAATTTCAGTGCCCTGAGGCTAAAAACCTAAGTAACTTGCCCCTGGCCGCACAACTAGTCTGTATGCAATCAGGATTCAAACCCAGCACTGTCTGTCTCTACAGCTATGCTCTTTCCACATATCACAATGAACCGACATCAGAAAGAGAGTTCAAAGTCAAATGGCGAGTCTGACTGAATTAAGTATCTTCTCTTTGAGCTTTCTTCTGTTTGACTTTCATGGGGTCTTTACTTGGGGGGAACATTCTCACTGCTTGCGTCAGGCTGATATTTGTAGTCTTTGTAATATTGGAAAGGAGATGAAACATGTTCAACTTTGAGAAAGGGGAAGAAGGAGGAATATTAGGAATGGAGTTGAGACTCACACAAAGTATAAAAAATTAGTAATTAAGTACGCTGTGGTGCTCTGGATTGGGTCCCGGGTTAGAAAGAGGACATTAATGGAAACAATGGGGAAATTCAAATAAAATCTGGGGTTTAGTGAATAGTAACACAAAAAAACATAGTTGATTAGAATATAGGGGCTAGTATTTCTAGAAAAAAATGTCATAGTGCTGAGGAGTCTAACTGTTGAAACTTCAGCTTTCAAACATAAGGTAACAGATTTGGAAATCAAGTAGGTAAATCTAAAACTAGAAAAGATAACATACTTTGCCCTGGCTTCGTCCCATTTTTGTTTTTTCTCATCAATAGATTTCTTCATAACTTGGTACCATTTTCTGAACTCAAACCATGGCTTATCTGAAAAAAATGAAATCCATGATTAGTAACCAAATGAGTCACATTATAACCACACATCTTGTCCATTTGAGTCTTCATTCATTAACACAAATAAACATCATGGAGTCAACATTTTGGGAATTAAGGAGTCACTATCTCGGTACTCCAACGTGATTCCTGAGCAATCGACCCGTCGCTTAGTTCCTACCTATATTGTGGCCCTAACTAGATTACACTAAAACCATCTTTTTATATGTTTATTTCTCCTTGATTTGACTGTCACCTCCTTCAGATGGAGAGGACATGTTTTGGTTGTCACTACACAATCACACCCCTTCCTCCCGACCCAACACACAGCACAGTGTCTGGCATGTGAGGATGCTCCCATATGCCTGAGAATACTTTTGAATTAGGACAAATGATTGATAAACTGTATTAGTTGAATCCAGACTTCCCGTTTCATCAGTTCTTAATCCTATTCTTCCCAATCTGAATCCAAATCCAGAGAATCTAGAGATAAGTAAGAAAGGGGATTGTATTGGATAGCTGGGGTGGGTGTGTGCTCAAGATGTCAAGGTGAGAAAGACCACAGAATTGAATGTAGTCAAAGATGAAGATTCACTCCTCACTCTTTTACTCAATCCACATGGGGGGATGCAATGATTTCGGAGGGAAAAAAAAATAAAATCAAAGGTAAATCAGAAAAGAGGATTACAGAGTGAGGGAGTCAGAAGAAAGGAAGGCTGGCAAAAGGAAAATGGCCGAGTGAAAGATTGATTTTTTTAAAGTTAGCTTATTAGTTTATTTATTTATCTTAAGTAATCTCTATACCCAACATGGAGCTTGAACTCACGACTTTGAGATCAAGAGTTGGATGCTCTTCTGACTGAGCCATCCCAGGTGCCCCAAGGCTGAACTTTTTACATATTTTCTAATGAATACAGTCTCCTTCGATTGTACCTAAGAATCTTTTCAGATGGTCAATATCATCACTGAATTCACTATGGCCTCATAGACCATACAGGTGGACAGGAACTACCAAAATAGCTATAAGGACAGGGGAAAAACTATAGTGATTAATACAACACAAAGTTCTGTGAACTTAAGTAAGTCACAACTTCTTTAAACCTCAAGTTCCTCATCAATAACGTGGGGAGGCAGGGGACGGTGGACAGCGGGGGAGCAGAGAGAGTGGGGACCACGACACTCGCCCTGTTGACAACATGGATTCATCTTCAGCATCACAGGGGAGATGACCTGTCAAAGCACTCTGTTTACGCTAAATGTCTACATAGTTGATGATGGCCCTTCAGCACAACAGGGACATTAGAAGACATTCTGTTCAACCTTCCACTCTGGGTTGAAGCTGACATGAAGCAATGTACAGAAAGAAGTATTCTGCACATATTCTCGAAAGAACTCACAAACTGACTCCTACCATTAAATCCAAGCTCCTAAAACCAATGTATGTGCAATCTTGGGGAAAAAAAAAAAAAAGTCAAACTCTTAGAAACAGAGAGTAGAAGAGTAGTTTCCAGGGGCTGGGGTGGGATAGCAACAGGTTGGTAAAAGGGTACAAAGTTTTGGATCTAAGATAAATAAGGTCTGAAAATCTAATGTAAAACATGGTGACCGTGGTTGATAACACTGTATTATATCATGGAAATCTGCTAAGGGAATAGGACTTACATGTTCTTTCACACACACACACACACAAATGTGACATGATACATGTGTTAATTTAGCAGATGAGAGAATCCTTTCACAGTGCAAACATATATCAAATAACCACGATACACACTTTAAATATCTTACAATTTTATATGTTAATTATAACCCAATAAAGCTGAAATTTTTTAAAAAAACCAATAAACATAAATCCCAGTGAGGGAACTAAGAAACTAGAATTGAATTTAAGAATTCATATATTTTACAAACCTCACTGAATTGCTCCTAGGCCAGATACTATGTTAGGCACTAAAGAAACATTAAAAAAAGAAGAAAGGGAGGGAGGGAGGGAGGGAGGGAGAGAGAGAGAGAGAGAGAGAGAGAGAGAGAGAGAGAGGAAGAAAGAAAAAGAAAGAAAGAAAGAAAGAAAGAAAACATATGGTCCCTCCCTCTAGAAGCTCACAATCTACCTCTCTATCTTTCTATCACTTATGTTGTCCTTACTCTCTGCCAGCTGTTCCTAGCGCTTTCTAGATCCTGGCCCACCTACCAGGGCGAGACACACCTCGCCCACCAGCTCTAATTCCCTGTGCTGGGCATCCAACAGCAGTCTGGTCAGGTGCGGTTTGGCAGGAGTGGTAAGTTCTGATTTGGGGAGCGGTGAGGTCACAAGTGAATGTGAAGAGAAGGCAGAGTTTTGAAGAATAAAGATGGATTTGCCAGGGGTTGAGGGAGTTGGGGGTAAGAAGGAAAGCATTTCAGGTAGAAGGACCAGTGTGAGCAAAGGCTGAGGCATGAGAACAGATGACACAGTCCCAGAACTGCCGGTGCCGTCACGGTCCTGTGAGGAGAAGCCAGGACTAAAAAAGCAGGCTGGATTCCACACGGTGGGAAATCACTGAAGTTCAGTAGCCTAGATGTATAATTAGATAATTATATGAAGAAACAATTCTGGCATAAGGTACTATTTGCATCCGTGTGTGTGTATACGTGCTCTTGTATATTTTCCAAAGTTTCTTCTTTACATTTATTGCTTCTTTTAATCCATCAGTTACAATCATTTTGAATTTGAAAGTTAAAAAGTTAAGTACCTTCTTTGTTGTTTTCATTGTATTTCTCAGCAACATTAGACAAAGACCTGGAAATACCAATAAGCAAGTCAATTTATTTAGAAATCACTTCTTCAATGACAGTTACATTTCGACTTCTTCTTCTGAAAGAAAAGTGTAGAACGGGACTTGGAACCGATGCCAACTTTTAATGGAGAGGCAATCCTGATACATCCTGCCATTGTTTACTGGCATTCGGGGGTGGGGTGGGGTGACACTTTAAGATTCCTTTACTTTCCAAAATAATCTTTGAAGACACACAGTGCCAGGAGCCTAAAGGCATACAGATAAAGTGCTACAAGATTCTTTAGGCTCTGTCGAGGATGATTTAAACTCTGGAATCAGTGAAGCAATGAGAACATGTGTATCTACCTAAAAACGGCAATAAAACACAAGGCAAACAACTTACTAAGGTAGAATTAAATCTCTGACAACTAGCTGAGTCAAAATTCATGTAGAAGTAATTGTTGCTACTAGTCTGTGTTCTACAATGACTGAGAGGCTCTGTTTTCTGTGGAGACAATATATGGATTCCTTTACCTCGAATAATTAGGTAAAAACAGTATAATTTTTTCCTCATAAAATTGATAAACACTTACCATTCTAAATTGTCATCCAATAAAAAGAGCAGTTTCAGTACTACTACAATAACAGCTATAGCCTGTACATCATATTTAACAGTTTTGGCCATTTTAGCTATGGGATCAAATGTCAGAAAATCCACTTCTCCGATTCCAGTCATTTTTACCACTTGGCAGGTTAAATCATTCATTTCATCTGTTGAAGAACAAAATAGTGAAATGTGAAATAAATTCTTTCCCTAACGAGACCCTGCTAACAGGCACCTCTGTAGGGCAAGTTGTATTATCCTAATACATGGTACTAAGCTAGAACTCAGAGACACACATTTGGTGAATAAAATAAACCAAAACAACAAAAAAAAGATATCTGTATAGAAACAAAAAACGGTAGAATCCTGGCAAGGCACAACCTTTCCTATTTGGATTTCCTAAAACTCCACTATTGATAGGACACGTTGTGGTACCGAACTCACAGCCATACACTAGTTTTCTATCGTTTCGTACAAGCTTCTTGTCTGTGTTTCTATAGCAATTTGCCACTTACTTGAAACTAACTCCCGTGTAAGACCAAGAGTTTCTCTAAGAGTGTATGCTCACTCGCTGCTCACGCCCTGGCCGGCTCACTAGAAGGCTCGATGAGTACTGAACTTGACATGCTGCTTTCCCAAAGAAATGATATGTTCAGTTTAGCCTACATCTATTATTCGAGGCTGAATAAAGTGGCACTTGGAACCGGAAAGCCTACCTCCAACCTATAAATTTAGGCTTTCCAATCATTAGCTTTGTGACTCTGGATTAGTCACTTCTTTATTTGTAAAATGGGTTATGGGAGGGTAAACTGAGTGAAATAAGACAGTACCAGTGGCCGCACTTTGAAAACACTAAACAAATTTCTTTCCTCACTAAGTACATAAGGTATACAACATCCTACTTTAATTTTAAGTAGAATAGTTATTATTTATAAGAGCATAATGAGTTGTAGTGAATTAAATTGCAATTCGGTGCGTGCACTCAGGTGCCATGTCCTGTTGACTTTATTTCCCTGTCTATCCAACAGCAAAGCACGTGAACCAGATGCTCTGCCACGAGCCAGGCTCTGTCAGTCCCGTTTTGGTAACCCTTGCGTTGCATTTGTGCACATATATGTTACTACATAGTTATATTTATTTGTATTGTCAAAATTACACTACACAATTTCGAATATTGCTTTCTTAACATAAGCATTTTCCTTCCCTGTGAAAAAGTATGTTCAATCACATTTTTTCTATTCTTCAAGCAACAGGAGAGCCACACCATGTTTGTATTTTCTCTTAAGAATACGAGTCCTGAATTTCTCACATTTCTAGTCTAGCAAGAAATTCAGGAATGGGTCCCATTGGCAGGTTCCATCGGGCTGCCCGTGTCTCGGAACATTGGGAACAAGGTCTAGCGAGGCCGTCTTCACGCCTTGTGTCCCATTGCCTCCAAGGGTTCACTGGGCTCCGACCAGACTTTGATCGCCATTTGTTTTAGGGACTGGAAATAGCATTATGTTACCAAACAATGAAAACATCACCAGAGGTGAGCTTCTGGGATGTTTTTTATTAGAATTCATTGTGTAATAATCATGTTTCATGTCAATTGACAAGGCACGGCCTTTTTTTTTTTTTTTTGGAAGGAGGGTGCCTTGGTCATTAATAACACATAATGAAACATTGGTTACTTTAACTGCACTCAGCAAACTTACTGTAAAACCAAGCAAATCCCTCATATCAGGACAGAACTCTTTAATTTCTGAACAATGTCCTCTTAACCTTGTTAAATGGCCCGAAATATTTTAAGAAAGGATTAATTGTGAAATTAAGCTTCATGTTATCACAGACCCTGTCACGTGGCTCTACCAGTCAGTGATTTGAGAGGATTCTGTATTTTGTTCATTATAACTCTACAAATCTGTAACAACTTCCTCACCACACACACCACACACTTACCAGGGAGATTGACTTCCATCAGGTATTTCATACATAGGATGTTTGGATGAAGATAGCAGTCTTCAGTTATGTCTGGAAAACGTGGCAAATCTAAGAATTTGGCGATTTCAATCATCTTTTTATAGATATCCTCATAGGTAGGCCAAGACTGAAATAAAAGATAATCCAGGTAGCAACTTTTGCAACATAAGTTGTTTTTATAAAATACTTTCTGATTTTAAAAGCAATATGTAGGGGCACCTGGGTGGCTTAGTCGGTTAAGCGTCCGACTTTCGCTTAGGTCATGATCTCGCGGTTCGTGGGTTCGAGCCCCGCATCAGGCCCTGTGCTGACTGCCAGCTCAGAGCCTGCAGCCTGTTTCAGTCTGTGACTCCCTCTCTCTCTGACCCTCCCCTGCTCACGCTGTCTCTCTCTCTCTCCTAGAAATAAATAAAACATTAAAAAAAATTAAAAAAAAATAAATAAAAGCAATATGTATTCACTGAATAAAATTCGGAATGGTGAGAAAAGCATGAAGGGGAAAACACCCCTAAATCCCTACTATCCTAACTTAGCAGTTTAAAACAGTAATAACGCTAAATAAAAGAGCCACTAAAATTCCATTTGGCTCATAAAACTCTTACTGGCCTTCCCCACGACAGAGTGAAATCGTTACTTCTTGCCAGTCACTGAAGAGCCCGTGGGAAGGGACAACGCTGTGACCCCAGACTGGAGTTACAGAGCTGTCACAACCGCTCTATGGCGTGGCACGACCTCCCTCCCACACTTCCTTACCACACCCTCTCATTCACCTTCAAATTCACGGCTAACAAGGTTAGCTTATTGCTTCACCATGGTCACGTGCTTCTAAGTGGGCGATAACGTCAGGGCTTAAGTGTAATAGGTAAAAATGCACAATTCAACTTCATACTCTCCCATGTAACTACGTGTAAGACTCTCTTACAGAATTCAGGAACATCTATGAGCTAATATTAAGAAATGTATCCTGTTCACTTTAAGATCACCCCTGTAGTTTATCTGGTATGCGATTTTTATTTTTGCCATTTATAAATGTCCTTGAAATTAATACTACATATAATTTTCCCTCATTTACTCATCCATTCACGTAAAAAATGTTAAACCTAGAGTCTACTCTATGCAAGGTACTTTGGGAAATGTAAAGATGAATAACACAATGCCTTCAAGGAGTTTATAATCCAGAAACGGAGAGAAGGTGGGTGAGAATAACTACAGTATAAAATAGAAAGCTATCAAGTAACTCAAGTAAGATTTGTTTTTAAAAGGCTTATGGAATTTCACAGAAACTAACATTTCTGATATGGTTGGACCCTACTGAAACTGGGCCTAAAGACAAACATTTTGGCAACCTGTTTGGCAGTATTCAAGTTGAGCGTGTGCACGTTCTTCGGCAAAGCAATTCTCCTCCTAGCTACATATCCCCAACAGAAATGTCCGTGATGTCCACATAAAGACATGTGCCAGAACATTCTTAACAACACTATTTTCAAAAGCCCCAAGCTGGAAACTACCCAAAGGCCACTGACGAAAAGTAAATTTTGATATAGTCTCATAATGGAACACTTTGCAGCAAGGAAACAAACGCTCTGCCTGCAACATGGATTGCAGGATCCCTGGATGAATCTTCAAAACATCATGTTAAAAGAAAGAAGCCAGATGCACGAGAGGATGACCCACGCACATGAAGTAGAGCACTCAGCAACTCGGCGCCAAGCTTCTGCAGGGGTGAGGAGGCAGGACGGCGGTCACCCTGGAGCGGGGAGGTAATGACTAGAGTGAGCACGAGGGGGTTGTTTCGGAGGTGCTGGTGACGCTGTTTCTCCCTCTAGGCGGCTAGTTCAGGCTGGGAAGACTCATGAAGCTTATGTACATGTGTGATATCTTCTATATGCTTCCCTCAAAAAGTGGCAAGAAAGCAAAGATAATACCAGCTATATAAACGATCTGGTGTAACAGAACCACTTCATACATAACTTCCTAGGAGAAACAATCTAACTGGTACATTCAGACTTGGAAACACCCTTAGAAGTGTATGGTTCAACTTCACAAGACCCCCACCAGGCAGATATCTGGCCCCTCCTGCAAGTCTCCAGGGACGGGAACTCAATACCTTCCCCAAAGGTAGTCTATTCCATTTTTAATGGGTTTACCATGAGAAAGTTCTTCCCTGTTCAAAGCAAAACTTTCCCCAATCTGTCAATAAAAGAGTCAACTACCACTCCTCCCCCCTAACTTGCCCGAGAAAGTACTGCTGTTAAATCATGTCTTGCCCATCTGTGGGAATGTGTCTGGGAGCCAAGCAGAGAAATGAAGATTTCTCTGTTATATTTTACTTTGGTAAAGTCAGCTCATATGCAATTATAAAGCACAAGGAAATGCTTTATAATGGTACAGGGGTTTGCTTATAGAAAACAATCATACTGTTAATTTCTAGAATGTGTTAACGATGCTTGATTCTACTTTACCTAAAGCTACAATCTCCTCTGTACTACATTTATTTTCATACCACTATTTCAATATCTAAACTTTTGAATTTTATTGGGGAAAAAAGGCCTTTGGCATATCAACATATGAGTGACCTGTGGCGGAAGAGTACACATGGAATCTCAGTCAACCCAAAGTAGCAGTGTTGCCTTTGAAGTTTTTTCAAGCTAGAGCACTTCTACTTGTACACTGAAATACTATAAACTGTATTCTAATCTGTGAATTTAAGAGAGAAAAAAGGAAAACAAATTCTCATTGATGAACTGGCCTTCTTTTTTCTTTATAAAATTAATTCATTTAAAACAGT
This sequence comes from Proteles cristata cristata, assembly GCA_017311185.1. Taxonomy (NCBI): domain Eukaryota; kingdom Metazoa; phylum Chordata; class Mammalia; order Carnivora; family Hyaenidae; genus Proteles; species Proteles cristata. The sequence continues at coordinate 185,888 of JAESUZ010002765.1, read as the reverse complement.
TGCTTCATTTTGCTCAAGACTTGAAGTATCTTTTCAAGTTAAGACAATTTTAACATTACTGACAAGATTTATGGCAACTCTAATCCTTTTAAATAATGCAGGCAGGACGTATAATTAAGCATTTTTATCTGCAAACAAACACTAGAGCACTGAGTGTTCTCTTTAGAAAAAACAATCATCTCAAAAAGCCAATTTGATGTACGATAAATTCATGACTAGTAACTGTAAGGTCCTTAACGAAAAGGAATCTGGTGAGCTAAGAAGGTTTACTGTGTTTTCGAATGTCCACACTAAAAGCTGATACGTCAAACTAAATACCTGGTGACAAACAGGCTATCATTCTTTGACATATGAACTTTGGATAAAATCATTATGAATAATGCAAATCTACAGATTTATATTATAGTTTACAACTGAGTCTAGATTCTCCTCATCTCAATTCAGTATGGTGGACTTCACTTTCAAATTTTCATTTATTTTTAAACAACTTTTCCTTTTTGATTAACACTGAAAACCTTTTTTTAAAAGATGCCTCGACAGTTTTCAGTATCATTCCACTTACTGTTTACCAATCTTCTACAACTGTTATACACATAGGTCGTTTCCAATTTTTATATTACTATAGATAATGCCATGAATATATTCTAGTAACTTAAATTTGATTATAAAAATAATACATCCTCATTACAGAAAATTTATGAAAGACAATAAGAACATATAAAGACAATGAAAAATGCTCATAACTTAGAGAAAGCCACTTAGGATGTTGGAGGACTTTTCTCTCGGCCCTTTGGGGCATAGTCACATTTACAACACTGGGATTTCAATGCGACAGCCTCTTCGACACCTCCACTTGAATATCTTCCCACTCTGTCAAATGTGCATGTTCCAAACCAAGTTCTTATCTTCCAAAGCCCCATGTTTTATTCCCCCATCGGTATTCCTTACCCGGTCTCCAAAATCAAACGTTTGGATACCAGCCTTGATGGCTCCATTTCCTTACACAGCACACGCACCCAGGCTGTCTACCTCAAGGTTGGGTCTGGAAGGCCACGATGCCTCGTCACTTCCATAACCACTACCTACTCTGATCCTCCATCACCCCAGGCCTGGGCTCCCAACCAAACGGTATCTCCCTATCTGCTGTGGTCTCACTGAAACTAGCAGCAAGAGTGACATTTCAAAATGAAATCTGATACGGCACTCCACTACTAAAATCTAATAGTTTACTTTGCTCTTAGGCTAAGCTCCCATCTGTCTGAGAACCTTTGTACAAACTGAATTAGCTCTATATGCTCTGTCTCCTAAATCTTAGCCTAACATTATATTTTGTGTGTATTTTCTAATGTCATGAGAGAGCCTTTGAAAACATCATTTTAAGTGATTGGAAAATATTCCCCTCTATGAATTCAACATTTCCTTATCTTTAGACATCTATGTTAGATACACATTACATGCATACATATTAAGCAACTATCAAAAAGCGTTTTAATAGGCTGTTCCATGACTTAGGAAAATATTCACGGTGCAATACTGAGTTTAAAAAAGCAAGAAAGAAATTTGTATGTAGTCTTCAATCCTGATCTTGCGAATATGTTAATGCACATTAAATAAGACAACTAAAAGATCAAATGTTAATGACATCCATGAGAAATTGGATTGTGGGTGATTTTTATTTTCTTCTTTATACATTGCAGTGTTTTCTACATTTCTTTTTTTTTTAATTTTTTAATGTTTTATTTATTTCTGAGAGAGAGAGACAGAGAGACAGTGTGAGCAGGGGAGGGTCAGAGAGAGAGGGAGACACAGAATCTGAAGCAGCCTCCAGGCTCTGAGCTAAGTGTCAGCACAGAGCCCAATGTGGGGCTCGAACCCACAAACTGTGAGATCATGACCTGAGCCAAAGCCTGAAGCCCAACCAACTGAACCACCCAGGCGCCCCTGTTTTCTACATTTCTTTTAATCACTCTGAATATATTTCTTTCAGAATAAGAAAAAATATTCAAAAACATACTACACTGGTCTAAAAAAAATTACACATAGAATCACCATATGGTAACAGCAATCTTTCTTTGATTGCTGTTTCTGTGCAGATGCCCAAAGGAACTGAAAGCAGGAACTCTAACAGATATTTGTACACTAACAAGCAGCCTTAGTCACTACAGCCAAAGGTGAAAACAAGTCAAATGTCCAAGGATGAATGGATAAACAAATATAATATTATTTAGCCTTCAAAAGCAGGGCACCTGGGTGGCTCAGTCAAGGTTAAGCGTCCGACTTGAGCTCAGGTCATGATCTCGCCGTCCCTGAGTTCAAGCCCCGTGTCAGGCTCTTTGCTGACAGCTCAGAGCCTGAAGCCTGCTTCGGATTCTGTGTCTCCCTGTCTGTATGTCCCTCCCCTGCTCATGCTCTGTCTCTCTCAAAAGTGAATAAACGTTAAAAAAATTAAAAAGGAAATTTTTTTTCATTTCTGACACATGCTACAACTTGGATATACCTGAAAGACATTCTCTCATGTGAAGTAAGTCAGACAAAAAAGACAAGTACTGTATGACTTCACTTCCGTGCAGTACTAGAATAGTCCAATCCACAGAGACAGAAAGTAGAATGGTGGCTCTCTACCTACCCTACCAGGGGCTGGGGGGCAGGGCACAGGGGGGAACTGAAGCTTAATGGGGGCAGTTTCAGTTTGTAAAGTCGGAAAAAGTCTGGAGATGGTGGTGGTGGTGGTTGTACCGCAATGTGAATGTACTTAATTCTGAACTGCATACTTCAAGATGGTTTAAATGGTAAGCTGTATATGTTGCCACAACTGTATTTTTTTTCACAATTTTTAAGTGTTTTTATTTAAAAAAAATTTTTTTTAATGTTTTATTTATTTTTGAGAAAGACCCAGCATGGGCAGGGGAGGGTCAGAGAGAGGGAGACACAGAATCTGAAACAGGCTCCAGGCTCTAAGCTAGCTGTCAGCACAGAGCCTGACACGGGGCTCGAACCCATGAACCATGAGATCATGACCTGAGCCGAAGTCGGACGCTTAACCAACTGAGACACCCAGGCGCCCTGACAATTTTTGAAGTATTTTTAAAATGTTTATTTATTTTGAGAGCGAGAGAGCAAGCACAAGTGGGGGAGCAGCGGAGAGAGAGAGAGAGAGAAAGAGAAAGAGAAAGAGAATCTCAGGCTTCATGCTATTAGCACAGAGCCCAACACAGGGCTCAATCTTCCAAACTGTGAGTTCATGACTTGAGCCAAAGTCAGATGCTTAGACAACTTGGCCACCTAGGTGCCCCTACAATTTTTAAGAAGTCTAAGAAAGGAACCTAAATAACATCTGTCTAAAGGGAAAAAACCCACAACAGATTAGACAGGTCATAATTAGAAGTAATTCAATAGTTGAAGATTTTTTAAAAATCTACATATATAAAATCTACAAACGTTCAAAATCTAATACTACTTCCTATTTTTTAACCTTTATTTTATATAAAATACCTTAACCATAGAACCCTACGTGGGCGAGATGGAATTTATGAAACTAATTATTAGCTGTGGGTCTGCCTTTCCCTGAAGACAAAGCACACAGAGCAAAAAAAAAAAAACACTGTGTCTGCAGACTCTCGTTGTCCAGAAACACTCACTTAATGGTTCTAGAAGAACACGGAAAGGGACGGAAACGAGGGAGGAGTAGAACTGAACGTGGCCACGGCCCGCCATTCCTGTCCCGGAGGACACCATCAAAAGGATCACCCGCCACCCTTTGCCTCCGAGGGCGCGTGGCGCCCCGCAGGGCCTGGCCGGGGACCAGCCTCCCTACAGGGCCGTGGCTCCCCCGCACCCAGGCCGGCGCGCAGGGCCTGCCCGGCCCGCTCCCGCTCGGCCGGGAGCGCGCGCCACGGCGCCGTGGCGGAGAATGACCGCAGCGAAACCTTGCTGTTCCTGTCCCACTGTCCTCGGCCCACGGAAGACTTAATGGATCAACCTCTGACATCCAGTCAAAGAAGCTGTACTTTATTTTATTACTTTTGGTCAAGATTCTCTGGTTCAGTAACCAACACCCAACGTGGGCTTGGACCTACAACCCCGAGATCGAGAGTCGCAAGGCTCCACGGCCGGAGCCAGCCCGGCGCCCCGCAGCATCTGCGCTTTGAACCAGCTCTGCAGGGTATTCGCACGCACGCGCCCCCCAAAATAACGAATCCCACTGCGGCGGCTTCCCGGCCGCCTTCCCCCGGCAGCCTGGAAGAGCGCCTCGGGCGGCCCTCCCCAGGCCCGGAGGGAGCGCTGCGCCCACAAGTGCGGGGCAAAAGCAGGCCTCACTGGTCTCTGTCCGGGCCGCGCGGCAGCCGGGACTCTGGAGGGGGTGGGAGTGAGGGAAACTGAGAACACCTGCTCTTCCTACGCTCCCCGGGGCCGCTCGGGGAGCCTGAAAGCCGCTGGATTATTCCTCTACAAAGGCCGCGCGGACACTCCCCAGAGCTGCCTGGGGCGCACGGGGCGCACAGGGCCCGGGCAGCTGGGGGACCTGCACCCGGGCCGGGCGCTCCAGGAGTGCCTGACGGCTCGCGGCGGTCCTTCTCCTCCGCCCACCGGCAGGGACCTAGTTTCACAAAGGGTGTGAGACGGCTCCGAGGCAGGATGAATCATCTCGGCCAAGTGCCACTCAGTGGGTTTGGCTGAACCAGCCTTACATCTTCCTACTCATTCGGAGAGAAGGTCGGAAAGCTGGAGAAGTGCTTCAGAACGGAGTCCCAGCTTCCCCCTCATCCCTTCTTGCTGAGTCCAGCGAGGGATGACGAAACGCCTAATTCGTGAGAGGATTTAGAAACACCGTCAAGGAGCACAGCACAGTAACGTGTGTAAGACATAGTCTCTGGGTAGAGACCGGTCTGGGGGTTTAGCAGCTAGAAAAATAAAGAAAACCAGTACAGAAAAGCTAGAATACCCTAGCGTCTACAAGTCCTTGGCACAATAAACAGTATAATACAGACAAGCGTGTCTGTCTAGGCCCAGCTTCCGTTCGAGCGGCGACCTGGTTACTTGGGACTCTGCATACAGAGGGTGTCCCTGAACTAGCTTACATTTGTAGCCAGAAGTAAACGATGCTTTGAATCAGCACCATGCGCCAGAAACGTAAGTCAAACGCAAAGCAGCAGAAGAGGCAGAAGCAGACACAGGAGGAAGACGTTATCTCTAAATTAATTAAGGAAACAAGAGGAAGAGCCTATCTGCCTGGAGCCGAGAATCACGGCTCAGAAAAAGGAGATGGTGTGAAACACTAACACTTAACTTGCACAACCTTAACCTCGTCTAAGCTTTGCTCTTCAGGGAGGGTAATGGCAGGAAGACTCAAGTGCTCGGGGCCGCTTGGAGAAAGAAAACAAACCACATCAATACTCTCTGGATTCTGGATTCCATTCCCCCCAGTTTAAGTGAGTTCTGTCAGATTTGTCATTATTGGGACAGAGGGGCCCACTTAACTACCACCAGAAAAGCTTAATGGAAAAAAGAGGTCACTTAGGATAAAGGCTTAAGGGTCTCTAACGCTCTTTTTGGGAGGGGTGGTTTGTTTTCAAGGTGTGCTCAACTTTCTAGAATAACAAAAACAAAACAAAGCCAGACACAGGAGAAAAAACAGTCCCCAGCAGCCCACACACAAAACACTCCACTGGCATTATCTCCATCGCCATCTCCTAGAACAATCGCACCTTTTGTCATCGCTGGTGGAGGTGCAGCTGCTGAAGAAGCCAAGACTTACTGGAGAAAGCTAAGGCCTGGAAGGAGGGGAGAAAATGCTTCCTTTGTTAACAAAAAGCCATTTCCATTGAAAAGTTTCAACATACTATGGAACAGTGAATGCACTTTTGTGAGCAAAGGCAAAGCACACAATGAAGAAAAGCTGTCTGTCAATTAAATAAACAGTCATTTGAAGACATCCCCAACCTTCCCCCTTTTTCTTGAAAAAGGAGGGGTAGGGGAGAGGGAATGGGAAGTATTACCAGACGTGGCTGAAGATGCATCTGGAAGGTATATAGCAAATGTGATACACAGGGCTTCCAGAGCGATACAAATTCATTTAATTACGATAATAAGAAATCGCAAGGTTCATATGTTTTTTAAAAGGCCACAAAGCTATTAGAAATTCTTCTAGTGTGCATCAAAAACAAAGTGCTTGGGAAAGCATTTTATTGAATTTCACAAATATCCCAGTGAGTTTATTTTCCTTCATGAAGCGATGCCTCGAGACAGGTAAGGACAAGCTAGAGAGTCTGTTACGCAACAGCAGGCCCTGCTGATAAACCCGATTATGGCGCCTGCCAGAGCGGAACTTCCTGCTCAGCTATTTAGAAAAAAAAGAGTGCAGTGCCTCACCCTTACTTACTAGGGTTGTTTTGAAGCAAAGATTCAGCCAAGAAAAAGCTAATGCTACGTGCACCTGTTAAGCCAAACTTGAAGCAAGACTTTCTATTACAGAAGAAAATTAACAAGAAATAAATATATACATATATTTATAATATATAAAATGTAAGAGTAATGACAAACAGTAATTTTTCATAGTAGGAGAAAGGATAAAATGATTTCCACATGTACCATGATTCACAAAACAGTTCGCTTCGCATTTTTAGTCTGCTAGAATTCTCTTACTGGTTGTAAATCTGCCATGTAGTAACATAAAGCACTTTTTTATGTTCGAAGTCTAGTCTAGAGGTTTGCAGAACACATTACTTTATGTGAAATATAGTCTTGGTCTGGGGGATGAGACTATTTTAGAAATATGTTGTCAACTTGCGCAAAGACAAACCTTAACGAACAAATACAAATTTATGAACTGATAACCGATGGGGACATGCCAAGTAAATGGGAAACAGCAATTTGTTTTGGGCCTGGGATGAGAGCTGGGAAAAACTGGTTGGAGTCTTCTTTCTTAAGATGTGTCTGTTCTCCAAATATTCTCCTGATTGTTGCATAGCAGCTAGTGTTCAAATTTCACATATCTGTACTAAAGAAGTTTAAAAGCCAGTATCCTGAAAAGTAGAGGATCCCAAATTATTTTGGTTTGATTTTGGAAGGGTTATGAGATTATTTGTACAGCAGACTGACCTTATACCCAACGTGTAAAACCTGGGTCCCATTTCTCTTCTCCTGGCAAGTAGAGATGAGGGGCCACCTCGGCCACGCATGCTGGGTACTGAGGGTACTGGCCCAGGGTCAAACTAAATCACAGATAATTCACGTGAAATCACCAGTTTCAAATAGCAAATAGGAAGGATGATTTTCCAAAAAGAAGTGTCCTCAGTGAAGCCTCACACATGTATTTTCCGACCAAAGTAATTCATCACTGGCTTCAGTATACTGGTGAACAGAATAAATTAACTGATAAGATTATTTATCTCACACACTGGTTTTCATGAGTGATACTGACACACCCATAACTGGTATTTTCAATGTCCTTGCTTATACATCAATCATACACTTATTATTAAAACCTTAGTTTAAAAGATTTGTATGCTGAAAGTTATAGAAAGCTTATGAAGGAAATTGAAGAAGACACAAAGAAATGGAAAAACATTCCATGCTCGTGGATTGGAAAAATAAGTATTGCTAAAATGTTAATACTACCCAAAGCAATCTACACATTCAATGCAATCCCAGTCAAAATTGCACTGGCAATCTTCTCAAAGCTAGAACAGACTATCCTAAAATTTGTATGGAACCACAAAAGACCCTGAATAGCCAAAGTAATATTAAAGAAGAAAACCAAAGCAAGAGGCATCACAATACCAGACTTTAGCCTCTACCACAAAGCTGTAATCATCAAGAAGGTCTGGTACTGGCACAAAAACAGACACATAGACCAATGGAACAGAATAGAGAACCCAGAATTGGACCCACAAATGTATGGCCAACTCATCTTTGACAAAGCAGGAAAAGAGTACCCAGTGGTACTCTTTAGCAAATGGTGCCGGGTGAACTCGACAGCAACATGCAGAAGAATGAAACTGGACCACTTTCTCACACCATACACAAAAATAAACTCAAAATGGATGAAAGACCTAAATGTGAAACGGGAAACCATCAAAACCCCAGAGGACAAAGCAGGCAATAATAGCCTCTTCGGCCTCAGCCACAGCGATTTATTGCTCGACACATCTACAAAGTGAGGTGAGGGAACTAAAAGCAAAAATGAACTATTGGGACCTCATTAAGATTAAAAGCTTCTGCACTGCAAAGGAAACAATCAACAAAACTAAAAGGCAACCGACAGAATGGGAAAAGATAGACATATCAGATAAAGGGTTAGTATCCAAAATCTATAAAGAGCTTACTAGACTCAACACCTGAAAAATAAATAATCCAGTAAAGAAATGTGCAGAAAACATGAATAGACACTTTTCCAAAGACATCCAGATGGCCAACAGACACATGGAAAGATGCTCAACGTCACTCATCATCAGGGAAATACAGATCAGGAAACTACAGATGGTGGCGAGGATGTGAAGAAGCGGGCACCCTCCTACACTGTTGGTGGGAATGCAAACCAGTGCAGCTGCTCTGGAAAACAGTGGGGAGGTTCCTCAAAAAATTAAAACTAGAACTACCCTATGACCCAGCAATAGCACTGCTAAGAATTTACCCGAGGGACACAGGAGTGCTGATGCACAGGGGCACATGCACCCCAATGTTCACGGCAGCACTCTCAACAATAGCCAAATCATGGAAAGAGCCTCAATTAATATCCATCAACTGATGAATGGATAAAGAAGATGTGGTTTATCTATACAATGGGATACTACTTGGCAATGAGAAAGAATGAAATCTGGCCATTTGCAGCAATGTGGATGGAGCTGGAAGGTATTATGCTGAGGAAAATAAGTCAGTCGGAGGACAGTTAGCATATGTTTTCACTCATATGTGGATTTTAAGAAAATTAACAGAAGACCATGGGTGAAGGGAAGGGGGAAAAAGTAGTTACAAACAGAGAGGGAGGCAGGCAAACCACAAGAGACTCTTAAATAAGAGAACAAACTGAGGGTGGACGGGGGAGAGGGGGAGAGGGAAAATGCGTGATGGGCACTGAGGAGGGCACTTGTTGGGATGAGCCCTGGGTGTTGTATGTAAGCCAATCTGTCAATAAATTATATGAAAAAAATAAAAAAATAAAACAGTAGAATGCTTTTTTATTTTTTTCATCAAATGCCACTATTTAATGGCCTCCTCATATTTTATATAATAAATACATCTGAAAGTTTCTTACTTCAGTGGAAAAAAATTCCCCAACAGATTAATTTGAAATCTCCTGAAAATAAAGTATTTAAACTTATTCTGTTTTTAGCTATTTCAAGTCAGTTAATCAATAAACAAAGACTGGGTCCTTATCATGTATACAGAATTATATTTGGTCTTATGGATTTAAAAAAAATAGAAGCATTAAATATGGTTCAAAGAGTGGCCCGGGATGCAGAACACATACAAACACACCCATGCGTCACATAGTGCCTATTCTTCCTATGTCAGAAATTCTATTTGGACAATCCTCTAGCTGCCTTTAAAATTTGAAAAACATCGGGGCGCCTGGGTGGCTTAGTCGGTTAAGCGTCCGACTTTCGCTTGGGTCATGATCTCGCGGTTCGTGGGTTCGAGCCCCGCGTCGGACGCTGTGCTGACTGCCAGCTCAGAGCCTGGAGCCTGTTTCAGTCTGTCATTCCCTCTCTCTCTGACCCTCCCCTGCTCACGCTGTCTCTCTCTCTCTCCTAGAAATAAATAAAAATATTTTTTAAAAAATTTGAAAAACACTAAAGAATACATGTAACGCATTTCTAATCTTGAAGCCTGATAACAGAAAGAACACTCATGAATCCACTACTGACTTAAGAACTAGAACATCACCAATACCATCGTATCTACCAGCATATTCCTTCACTCTCCTTCCACTGCCTCCCCTCCCTCTGGAGGCCTAACTACTATTCTGAAGTCTGCTCATCACAAACTTACTTTTTTAAAAAAAATAATACAAACATACTTAAATATATTTATTATACCTTCTTTTTGAACTTAGTACAAATGGCGTCATATTATGTGTAGTTTTCTGAATCTTGCCTTTTATAATCAATAGAATGTTTTTTACATCCATCATGGTGCTTGTGGCTGTAGCTGTTTAATATACCAGCGTATGACTGTCACTTTTTATCCATGTTCCTGTTGACATTTAGACTGTTTCTAGTTTTGTTTGCTTTGTTTTCATTACTAGCTGCTTTCTTTAGCCTTTTATCACCAAATACAAAACTCCATCAACAAAGAACTTGCTAAGTACAGGGTGCCTGGGTGGCTTAGTTGACTAAGTGTCTCTTGATTTTGGCTTAGGTCATGATTGCACCTTCGTGGGATCGAGTCCCACATCAGGTTCTGTGCTGACAGCATGGAGCCTGCTTGGGATTCTCTCTCTCAACCTCTCTCTCTGACCCTCCCCTTCCTGTGCTTGCTCTCTCACTCAAAAAAAAAAAAATAATAATAATAATAATGAACATTAAAAAATTTTTTTTAAATAAAGAACTAGTGGGGCACCTGGGAGGCTCAGTCAGTTAAGCGTCTGACTTCGGCTGGGGTCATGATCTCAACTGCTTGTGAGTTTGAGCCTCACATCGGGCTCTGTGCAGACAGCTTGGAGCCTGGAGCCTGCTTCAGATTCTGTCTGTCTCTCTGCCCCTCGCCTGCTCCTGTTCTCTCTCTCTCTAATATAAATAAAGATTAAAAAAAATTAAAAATAGGGGCGCCTGGGTGGCTTAGTCGGTTAAGCATCCGACTTTCGCTTGGGTCATGATCTCGCGGTTCGTGGGTTCGAGCCCCGCGTTGGGCTCTGTGCTGACTGCCAGCTCAGAGCCTGGAGCCTGTTTCAGTCTGTGACTCCCTCTCTCTCTGACCCTCCCCTGCTCACGCTGTCTCTCTCTCTCTCCTAGAAATAAAACATTAAAAAAAAAAAAAAAATTAAAAATAAATAAAATATAAATATAAAGAACTAGTTAATTAAACTGTGGCATATTGTCTGGTACAACTCTTAGAAAAATGAAGAGTTAACTAAATTATAGTTACATAAGAGAATATATCTATTCTCAGAAAACATACACTAAAATATTTAGAGGTAATGGGCCATGATAGATGTAACTTAGCCTCAACGATTCAGACATAAAATTGCATAGATAGATAAACAGACAGGTAGACAGACAGACAGACAGTGAGAACCGCACAAATGATTTAAAAACTGGGATAAAATGTTAACAGCAGTTGAGTATATATGGGTGTTCTTTGTACTATTTTTATTTTTGCAACTTTTCTGTAAATCTAAAATTATTCCAAAATAAAAAGTTTATTTCAAAAAAATGTTCTCGATATAAGTGAAAAAGGCACTGGATAGTGCTACCGAGACATAATCTCATATTATTTATATGTTTACACTTTCTAACAAAATCTCTAAGAAATCACTCCCCTATCTTATCGCTGTCCCCTCATACAAGATTAACTTAAAAACAGTCAACAAAAGGGATTATCTCTAGGGCAAGTATTTTGTGTAAACAGAAGCCTATAACCGTGACCTTCTAAATAATATGGTCCAGCTGGGGGAATGTTTTTAAGCAAAGACCACGCTAGTCATAACATTCATGAATAGAAATTATATATATATATATTTTAAATCCAAGAATGCATGAGCGGTGAAATACTTGAGGCATTCAAGAAAGAATTTTTTTAGGTAACGCTCATCCAGAAAACATCTGACTATTGAGTCTACTTTTAAATGTCTACAAATGAGTATTTGGCAAACTTCCATTTCCACTCATCAAGGATTAAGTACAATGGGAATCGACTTTCCATTGTAAACACAGAAGTAGAAAAATCCATGAAATAACAGTTTTAGGCAATGGACACAGGAAGCACAGGATTATAATCCCTGAAAGAAGAGAAATAAAAGGCCCAGTTTACTGCCTGAAGGCGGTTTCCAAACTGCAGCGCAGGGCGTGGGGAGTGAAACCGAGCCCTGTGGTGGTCTTGCTGAGTTGAGGAGACAGAGACTAGAGCTCCTGAAAGCTGCGGTGGCTATAATTTGCAGGCAGAGCACCAGCATGGATAAAACCACACACAGAGAACTCTGGAGATCTGCAAAGGGGTCTTTTCAAATCTCCAGCAGAGCACTGATTTATGCACGTGTGAGGAAAAACCCAAGGCTGGGGGCAGGGAGTGGGGGCATCACTGGATTTTTCCAATGAATCCAAATAATTCCCAGAGCTCGTACAAGGCACCAGCTGCAGTAGACAGACTTCATAACACTGGGGCACCGGCTAGAACTTTCCGAGGAAATACAGACAGAGTAGCAGGGCTAAGTCAGTCCCAGAATAAAGGCCTTGAACCAGCAATGAGAAAGCTTAAAAACAAGCTTCTACAGGATCAAACTGATCTCCAAATTACCTAATTATACACCAGAACAAAAATCCAGTATTCAACAACATAAAATTCACAATGTCTGCATCCAATTAAAAGTTTACCAGGCAAGAAAAGAAGGAAAATGACATATAATCAAGAGACAAACCAATCAATAGAAACAGACCCAGGAATAACAGAGACAACAGAATAAGTAGATACGAACCTTAAAGTATCATAAATATTGTCAATATACTCGAGGATATAAAAGAAAACAAACATAACAAGGGAAATGGAAAAAATAAAACTAAAGTGAAACTTCTAGAAACAAAAATAAAAAGGCTCTGAAATCAGAGCCACACTCATTAGGTTTAACAGCAGATTAGACCTTCAAGAAGTAAAGATCAGGGAAATGAAGACACAACCATATCCAAGACAAACACGCTGGGAAAGAAGATATAAAAAACAAACAGACAACCCAGAAGCCTTAGTGAGCTGTGGACAGCATGTAATTGGTATCCAAGAAAAAAATCAAGGGGAGGACAGAACAAAATATGTGAAGAAATAATGAATGAAAAATTCCAAATTTGATGCAAACTATATACTCGCAGATTGAAGGTCAATAAACTGCAAGCATAAGAAACATAAAGAAAACCATGCCAAGGCACCTCGTAATCCAACTGATGAAAAAAAAGTGATAATAAGAAAATCTTAAAAAGCAGCTAGAGGAAAAAATACACAAGAATAGAAAGGAAAGCATAGAAAAAAGACAAGAATCAGAAATCAGGCAGGCCTATGTATGACAAGCCCACAGCTCACAGCATGCTCAATGATGAAAAGCTGAAAACGTTTCCTCTAAGATCAGGAACGAGACAAGGATGCCCACTCTCACCACTTTTATTTCACATTGTATTAGAAGTCCCAGCTAGAACAGTTAGGCAGGAAAAAGAAAGAAAATGCATCAAATCAGAAAGGAAGAAGTCAAGCTGTCTCTATTTGCAGATGACATGGTATTATATGTAGAAAACCCTTAAGACTCCACCAAAAAACTATTAGAATGAGTAAAGAAATTCAGTAAATTGCAGGATACAAAATCAATACACAAAAACAGTTGTGTTTCTATACACTAACAGAAAGCTATCAGAAAGAGAACTAAGTGCTGTACACTGAAAACTGTAAGACACTGATGAAAGAAACTGAAGACACAAGCACGTGAAAAGACATTCTGTGCAAATGGGGTAGAAGGATTATTACCGTCAAAATGTCCGTATTACCCAAAGCAATCTACAGATTTATTGCAATTCCTATCAAAACTCCAATGTCATTTTTCATGGACATAGAAAAAAAAAATCCTAAGATTTGTGTGGAACCACACAAGATCCCAAATAGGCAAACCATCTTTAGAAATAAGAACAAAGCTGAAGGCATCACGCTTTCTGACTTCAAACTATGTAACAAAACGATAGTAATCAAAACAGTATGGTATTGGCATAAAAGGAGACACATAGATCAAAAGAACAGAATAGACGGCCCAGAAATAAACGTGCATATACAGTCAATTCAGTTACGACAAAGGAGCCAAGAAGATACATGGGGAAAGGATAGTGTCTTCACTAAATGGTGCGGGGAAAACTGGACAGCCACATGCAAAGGAATGAAACTGGACCACTGCAAACACCAAACACAACCACCAACTCCAAATGGATGAAAGGCTTAAATTTAAGACCTGAAATCATGAAACTCCTAGAAGAAAACATAGGGGGTAAGCTCTTTGACTTCAGTCTTGGCAATGATTTTTGGGGTTTGAAACCCAAAAATTTTAAAAAGCAGAGACAAGCAAGCAGGACTACATCAAGCTAAGAAGCTTCTACACAGCCAAAGTAACCAGCAACAAAATGAAAAGGCAGCCTATGGGATGGGAAAAATATCTGCAAATCCTGTATCTGACAAGGGGTTAATATCCAAGAAATATAAAGTACTGACATCCCTTCATACCATAGGCAATCGAATGAAAACAGGAGCAGAGGAACTGAACGGACCTTTTCCCAACGACGACAGACCAATGAACACCAGGTACGTGAACAGGTGCTCACCATCACTCATCACCAAGCAAATACAAATCAAAACCACAACGCGAGGTCACCTCACACCTGCGAAATTGGTTACTATCAAAAAGACAAGAGAACAAGTGTTGGCGACATTGTGGAGGCAAAGGGAACACCTGTGCACTGTTGGTGGGAACGTAATTTGGTGCAGCCACTATGAAAGATAGTATGGGGGTTCCTACAAACTGAAGCTATAACTACCATATGATCCATCAATCCCATTTCTGGGTAAACACCCAAAGGAAATGAAAACATGGGGAACCTGGGGGTCTCAGCTGGTTAAGCATCCAATCCTTGGTTTTGGCTCAGGTCATGATCTTATGGTTCATGGGATCAAGCCCTGCATCGGGCTCTGTGCTGACAATGCAGAGGCTGCTTGGGGTTTTCTCTCTTCCTCCCTCTCTGTGCCTCCAACTCTCTCTCTCTCTCAAAATAAATAAAGAAACTTAAAAAAAAAACAAAAAACTATGCTGGACACCAGAGGCTGGGAGCAGGGAAATACTACACAGGTAGAGGTGCACTAGTACTTGGGGTGGCCTGTGAGAAGTCACAGATGAATATTAGGAGTTCTAGAGCGATCTCATACATACAAACCCCACAGAGGTATAGTTAATACATCGGTAGTATAGATAAAATAGAGTCATAAAACAAATCAATTCAACGAAGGCAGGAAAACAAGAAAAAACAATAAAAACTAGATGAGACAAATAACAGCAAGATGGTAGATTTAAATCTAATCATATTTATAATTACATTAATGTCAATGATCTAAACATGTAATTATCTTAAAAAATATACTTATAAGGCAGAGAATATCAGACTACATTAAAAAAAAATTAAGACCACTACATACTGTCTACCAGGAAGTCCCTTTATTTTTTTTAGAATGTGCACACGCATGTGTGCGTGAGAGCAATGAGAGCGAGTGAACAAGAGCACAAGCAGAGGCAGAGCAGTGGGAGAGGCAGCGGGAAGAGAATCCTAAGCAGGCTCCAAGCTCAGCGCAGAGCCAGGTGCAGGGGTCAATCCCACAACTATGCGATCATGACCTGAGCCTGAATCAAGAGCCGGATGCCCAGCCAGCTGAGCCATCCAGGCACCCCCCCCCCACCCGCCCCCAGGAAGCCACTTTAAATATAAAGATATAGGGAAGTTAAATTTTTTTTAATTTTTAAAAATTTATTAAATTTTAAATAATTATATTAAAAATTAAATTAATTTAAAAATTAATTTAATTTTTAAAAATATTAGGCAAATAATTTTTTTAAAAAGCTGAACTGGCTATATTAACATTGAACAAGGTAGGTATGAAAACAAGTATTATTGGGGATGGGAGGGGAGAAAAGGACATTACAGAGTGAAAAGAGTCAATTCATCAAGACGACAAAATATCCTAGTTGTTATGTACCCAGTACCTAAGCTCCAAAATACTTGAAGCAAAAACCAACAGAGCATGAAAGAAAAAGTCTTTAGAGTTGGAGATTTAAATACCTCTCTTGGTAACTGATAAAATGCATAAAAATTAATCTTAGAGTAAAATTAAACCTGTAAGTAAACATTAAATCATTTTGCTTCTTTTTAAAAAAATTTTTTAATGTTTATTTATTTTTGAGAGAGAGACAGAGTGCGAGTGGTGGAGGGGCAGGGAGAGAGGGTGACACAGAATCTGAAGCAGGCTCCAGGCTCTGAGCTGTCAGCACAGAGCACAACGCAGGGCTCGAACCCACAAACCGTGAGATCATGACCTGAGCCAAAGTCGGACACTTAACCGACTGAGCCACCCAGGCACCCCTATTCATCTTCTCCTTGGAGGAAAAGCTTTTCCATCCTGAGACCTACCAGGACTGTCCGTTTCAATGTCTATGATTCACCTGCGTTTTGAATATATTATCTGAAATAATCCTCATGAAAACCCTAATGAAGTAGATGTTTACTTATTCCCAAATCACATCTTCTCTTAGGCCAGTTTCCTTATTGAAAATAAGAAAAGTAGACTAAGTGATCTCTAAATTTCCCTCCAGCTTTAATATTTCATGATCCATATAAAAAATTCTAGTGTCTATTTCTAAGAAGCTTACAATATGGTTAGGGAGTTAAATACAAGTAAGTAATTTTAGGCACTAGCAAAAAGTACAAATAACCTTAACCAAGCAAAACTGTCACTATAACTTGAGTGGTGAATGGTTCTGAGAAATCAGGTTAAAGCCTGATTTAGTCAGTTAGAATGTAAGACACAGAACATACTGGAGATTCAGGGAACTGAGTAGAGAGAAAGGGAAAGAAAGGAAGGAAGGAAGGGAGAAGTGGGGGGAGGGAGGAAAGGGTCGAAAGAAGAGAGAGAAAGAGAGGAAAGAGAGAATTTTTTATTAGCCAAGACTACATTGGGGTGATTAATGCAAAAATGCTAACTGAGTTCCATTGATCCCTCTAGAAAAACCAAACACATGTAAAGATACAGACTGAGAATTATTAAGCTAAATGTCTTTTCCTTTCAGCGGATGACTTAAACAAGGCTCAGATAACTAACCATGAACAATTTTTTAGAAGCTAAATTTGAAATTACTAATCAATGAATTATACAGATTTTCAAATCAATTATTTTTTTTTAAATGTTTATTTATTTATTCTCGAGTGAGAGAGAGAGAACAAGCAGGGGAGGGGCAGAGAGACACAATCCAAAGCAGGCTCTGACACGGGGTTCGAACCCAAGAACTAGGAGATCATGACCTGAGGTCCATGGGTTCGAGTCCCATGCTGGGCTCTGTGCTGACAGCTTGGAGCCTACCTCGGATTCTGTCTCCCTCTCTTTCTCTGCCCCTCCCCTGCTTGTGCTTGCTCTCTCACTCTCTCAAAAATCAACATTAAAAACAAGTTTTTTTAAAGATGAAAAACTGATCAAGCTTGAGTGCAGGCCACTTCTGAAACTAAAAACTTGAGGCAAACAGGGCTCCTGAGGTGGAAGGCACGCCTTACGCTTTGTAAATGCCTCCCTGCCTCTACTCAAGCCCAGCTGCTCAGCGCTGGGGTCTGGGGGCTGACTGGAAGAGCAGGGCCTGTCCTCCGTGTCCCCGGGCCTCCAGGCGAACGACCGCCACGCTCCAGTCACGGAACGCGTAAGTCACAGCACGAGGGCGCACAGCACAGGCCTGGAGCCAGCGGCACGGTGACGGCGCGGCGCGCACGGCGAAAGGTAGACGCGCCCGATCACTACGCCCTACGCCTGAAACTCCGGTAACACTGGGTGTCAACTCTACTCACGTTAAATATTTTTTAGTTAAAAATAATAAGTGATCACAACCGGGCCCAGGCTGAGAAACAGACTGAGCGCCTTTCCATAAAGACCCAAGTCCCAGAAGGCTCCCCGGGCCGGCCGCCCGCGCTTCAGGCCAGGCCCACGGCCCTCACGGCCACTTCCGGCCCGGACGGGCC
This sequence comes from Proteles cristata cristata, assembly GCA_017311185.1. Taxonomy (NCBI): domain Eukaryota; kingdom Metazoa; phylum Chordata; class Mammalia; order Carnivora; family Hyaenidae; genus Proteles; species Proteles cristata. Next base: position 167,949 of record JAESUZ010002765.1, on the reverse strand, counting down.
TCCCGTCGGAGCCCCTGCGCCCTGCCTTCCGGTGCCGGGGCCACCTCTCCCCCAGGGCCACCTCCTGGGTTCGGTAACCAGCTCGGAGCTCCCCGGCGGCCTCGGCACCCTACTCCCACGTCCGGCCCCTGCTGCGCCCCGCCCCGCCCCCCCAACCTCGCTGCACCGTGTGCTCCCACTTTTTTTGGTCTGGCTCCAAGCTAAGGCGGCCTGGCCATGCTGGACTGCGTCAGAGCGAGTGCCAGGCAGCTGCCTCCTAGCTCCGTGCCTCCGTTTCTTCATCTGTAAAATAAGGGTAATAATAACATGTGCTTCCTAGGATTGGCATGACTGATAAAGGAGTTTATAAAATACATAAAGCAGGGCCCGGGGCGTAACAAGTACGACCACTACTAGCATTCCTTCTTTGTCTTTTCCAGGTCCAGTGGTAGGGGCAGCCATCCCCTCCTCCCTTGTGCTGCACAAGGGACCCGTCCCCTCTCTCCTGGAGGCGGAGTCAACAGCCACGACACAGAGGCAGCACGGGACCCACCTCCAACTGGCTTCCTCTCTTTAAATCTACAGGAACTGCTCCTGCACGACTTGTTCTGAAGGCGGGGCCATTTCCGGGTTAAAAATCTAATGTTCCCTACAACTCACTCGGACTGACCAATATTCTAAATTCAAGCGGATGTGAAATGCTGCGATGTCCCGCGAGCCCGTCTGTCTGCGCTTCCGGTCCTCCACGTACTTCTGGCTCAGTGCTTCAAAATCAGTACTTTATATGATCATGTTTTCATAGCACCTACTTAAGCGTTCTGAGGAACTAGCGTAAAAAGGAGGGCGCAGCGCCAGGCAAACAGAGGCAAGGATGCCACCCGAGGAAGGGGCTGCGGGTACGAGGGCTCCAAGCCTGACGCTGCCCACTGTATGCCTCCCGAGCGGTGGGCTCAGATGTAAACCTGGGATGGGAGTGAACCAGGCTTACGCAGGGGCTTAGCAAGGACCACAAATGTCTCTTGAATGATACCACAATGTAAGGCTGTGAAGGTTAGGAAGACTATGACGACAACCCCTTAAGTGACTAAACCGAAGATAATATTTAATATTTGTATTTAGTATACTGAAACCTTCTAATGAAGAACAAAGAGAAGATCATCTGAGCACTATAAATAGTGATAAAGACTCATAATTAAAGGGACAGAAGCCCTTCCACTGGAGACATCAACAGACAGATCTAGAAAAAGACTAATAAACAAAGGCCTCAAAATTGTACCTCTTGAAACAAGATAATAACCTTCTTCTTTTTCTCAGCAGCAACGTAGTATGCAAATAACAAAAACACTTTTTTTAAATCTGAAATTACCTAAAGGTCTCTACATAAAACTTCTTAATCTTAACAATATACCTATTGACAATGTGCACACCTCATAGTACAGCCGTCTTTTCAGGAGATTCTAAAGGATTAGAAGAAACCACATGATGAACATAAAAAATAGTTCCATTCTGCATTAAATTATAACTAATGTTCTATATATGGGCAGAACAAAAACTAGATGCCATTTTTTTTTAAACTCCCAACACCAAATAATAAGTCAGGAAAGAAGTACAAGTCACCATAGTGTTTTTGTGTCTTATTAGTGACCACAAAGTAAAAAAAGAAAATAACTTGCCTCTATAGCAAAGATTCCTTTGTCGCGCCCATATAATTTCATCTCTTCTGGAAAATGCTGAAAAGCATTTATGTAAGGAATATGTCCCTCTTCAACAAATCTGTATTTTTGGAAAGAAAGCTTCAATAAGTATGTGCTGATTTTGCAAAGTAGACAAAAGTAGACAAAATATCGGCTTTCAAAGACAAGGTAAGAATCAGTTGAGAATGTTGTTTCTGCCACATATTCTCAAAGATGATAAATCTGAAAATATCAACTCTTCTCCGTGCTCACGTGTGGAGAAAACATTTAGCCAATTATCTAATGGTATCTTAAGTTTCTAAAGAGATGAAATCTTTCTAAGAAGCATGTGTCCTACTTGTCAATTCCCCACCAGGCTTGCAGACACGGCGTCCTTCTACCCCTCGCCCCCCTCACATGATTAGCATCTGCTCTTCTTTTAAATCACTTCCCCAGGGAGACGTTCCTTGACCTGTGTTCCTTGTTAGAACACCTCCCTTTGTCTACCCTCCTGTCCGCAGCACCGATGACATCGCACAGCAGATGCTTGCCACTGGAAATAATTAAGGGAAGGGACCTTGCCCATTTGCTGACCACTCCATCCCAATGTCCGGTTCCTGGAAGCTGATCAAAGATTTTGAGTAAATTATGGAATTGAAGAAAACTGCATATATATATAAATAAATGCACATACATATCTACTTACAATTCATTCATTAATTCGACAAATTTATTGGGAACTAAAACCTAGCACTATTCGAGGCTGTGGGCACATAGCAATGAACAAAATGGGAAAATACGCTTGTTTCTAAGGAGTTTATGTTCCAGTGAAAAGAGATGACAAACAAAACAAACAGATGAAATCTATAGCATGTTAAGTAGGAAAAGATGGTAAGGAGAAAAATGAAGCAGGGAAGAACGCAGAGTGAGGAGGGGGCTTGCAACCTGGGCCGTATGTATGTTCGCATCTGTTAGACGTTTAAAACACGAAACGGTTAAGGAAAATAAGATAAAGACAGGAATAAGGGAATAAGTTGTACAAATGTTCTGCATCAAAGCTTTTGTTGTTGCTAGAGCTAACCTGACACCTAGTTTTTAGCTGTCTATGTGTTAAAGAATTATATTAATTCAACTTTAATTTCAGATTAAAAATGTGATTTAACTTTTTAGTTTACTAATAGTTGAGAATTAAGTATTATGTAAAATTAGTGCTTTGTTGGGGCACCTGGGTGGATCCGTAGGATGGGCGTCTGACTTCAGCGCAGGTCATGACCCCATGGTTTGTGGGTTCGAGTCCCGTGTCAGGCTCTGTGCTGACAGCTAAGAGCGTGGAGTCTGTTTCAGATTCTGCCTCCCTCTCGCTCTGCCCCTCCCCCACTCGTGCTCTGTCTCTCTCTCAAAAAATAAACATTAAAAAAAATTTTAATAAATCAATATTTGTGGAATGAATGCATGCTGGGTATTTTTATTTATTGGTGTTATCGATAGGTAGGCAGGGTTCCTTAAAGGCTGCTTTCAGATTTATGAATTTATTCTAAGGACTATGGATGTTGCTAAAGGATTAAACCAACACATAGGATGAGTCTAAGACACATGGGTACTGGGGCCAGGCAGGTATTGTATTTCCTTCAAATCAATGTTCTTTAAATACTTTTCTAAGCTTGGCAGTAGTTGTCAAACTTTAGCATCCCTAAGAATCCTCAGGATGACTTATGAAACCAGAGGTTACCAGGCCTTACCCCCAGAGTTTCTGACTCAGGAGGTTGGAATGGGTTAGAGTTTGGTGAGAGTCTGCAGCCCTAATAAGTTCTCAGGTGATACTGATGCTGCTGGTCAAGGGACCACACTTTGAGAACGTGTGACTGAGAGCTCCTTCTCTGAGAAAAAGAGGAAGAGGGTCAGTGGTAATAGTCCCCTTTCCTGTTGCACGAAGTAATTAGACTCGGGGTTTCCAAATCTGTATGTCTCACAGAGCAAAATAAAAGCCCTCCAGCTAACTAGATCCAATCTCCTTGAAGGCACTTCAGACTTCTCCTTTAAGGGAGGGGGAAAGGAGGGTGGGGGAGGGGGGGAGACAAGTGTGCAGGGTCTTGCCCCCATCATTCCAATCGTGTATAAGAGTCTCCCTGAGAAGAATTACCAGTGAGTACCATTCTCTCCATCTGGTTAGACCTCCAGGAGTCTTGTCCCCCCTTACAGATGGCCCTGGGTAGCTGGACAGCCCCTCTGCTCTAGCGACAGGATTTGATGGTTGTTTCCATGAGGCCGCTGGCGTATGGAAAGGAAAATGGGTGGGGGCGGCACCAGCCTGCAGACACGGGGCCCTGGGCGGTTGCTAAGTAATCGGGTGGGTTCCGGAGGGAATGGGGAGAAATACGGTCTCAAGCATGGCTGACAGGATGTAATGACTGACTGCAGACGTGACGAAAGGAAAGAGTCAAGGATTCTTAGGTTTCTGAATAGGGGGAAACAGAGTGCATGGTATTTACGAAAAAAGAAAACACGAGAAGGTGCTGAATGAAAGACGAAACCTCCTTCTGCCACGCTGATTCTGAGATACCGTAAAGACACCCCAGTAGTGCCCAACAGGCAGCCGTATGTATGAACAGACGGTCTGACCCTCACTAGACAAGTCCGGGCTGCAGATATAAATTTGGGCGGTGTCACCATCGTGTAGATGGTAATTAAAGCCTTGGGAGAAGATGAGATCACCCAGCGAAGGCAGAGGGAGCAAGGTGAGGTTTTAACCTAACAGTAAAATTCATTGAATCATGGACTATCTGCATGCAGAGCTAATCACCCCTGAGAAAAGCCTTGTTACTTGGTTGATGTGGCCAAACTCAAAGGCACTATCATCATTTACTGGAGGCATTTTATTTAATCAAAGGGCCTAGTACCGATGATGGTGATGAAGACAATGAAACAGCAGTAACCAGCACTGCGTTCTTACTACATGCCAGGCACTGCTGTGAGTACCCTCCGTGTACTACTCATGACTGGACGGAGTTACAGCTCTCTGAGGTAGATATTATTATTCGCTCCATTTCATCAGGGATAAAACAGAGGCAAAGAAAATTTAATAATTTACTCAAGGTCACAGGATTCAAACCCTGGAGTCTCGTTCTAAATCTATGCTCTTAGAATCACTCTACACACTGATTAAACCTAATGCCATTATTTAGAATACATAAAAAGCAAGGGAAATATTAACACACTAACGATTTTGGCACATCTTCTATTTAATGAGAAAGTCTTATAGACAATGCCCTAATTTACTCATTAACTATAAAACACTGTAAATTAGCTGCAATAATGTAAATACTGACCATCTACTAACAGGTTTTTCTAGTAGTTTTGTTTTCAATTTACCTTATAAACACAGACAACCCATACTGCAGCTCTTGACAACACCAGCGTATGCTTTTGAGTAACTACTAGTAACCATTTGCCAACGTAAGGGTCATCTGTTGATCTTCTCTCTTAGAAATGCAAAATACTTAATACCACTACTCAGGTACTGGAGTGTTACTTTTCATCTTCAGAGCATTTTATTCACATCAGATAATTAGTTTTCCAACCACCGTGTAAGGTAAACACCATTATTTCACGTATATAAATAAGGAAACCAAGGAGACGAACCGCCAGCCAGGGAAGGATTACATTTCTACTCAATCTTTCCATTCTCTTCCTCAAGTAAAGCTTCCTTGTCATAGTCAAGATCTCCAAAGGCTGTCCCCCAGTTCACACAGAGCACCAGCAAAGAGGTCATCCTATGAGAGACCCAGCTTACCTCAAGAGATCTGAGAGGGTAAGAGTCTCTCTCTGCCACAGCAGTGACAGGTAGCAGAAGGCAAGTGTCCTTGGTACCGTCATCTTTATGATCCCCTTCTCCTTCCGTAACGAATATTCCACTCCATCCAGAGAGCCAGAACAGATGGATGCCGTTTCTTAGGGAATAAATGGAGATTTTTTTTTAAGTGCAAATAACTATTTGGACAACATGAGAAGAAAAACAACAAAAAAAAATCCAAAGAGGTATTTTCAATATCTTAAAATCAAGCTATCACTGATACAATCTTTACAAAGAGCAATCTGGCAATAAAGAGCAATGATGGTTTAGAGGAAATTAGCTAGAAAGATAATGCAGGTTCTTTATGGGAGTGGGATGGGCTGAGATTCTAAAGAGGGACTTGACCTGCTTGAATGTTTTCATAGTAGACAGGAGCCATTTTCCAAATAAGTAAAACAATTACAAATACAAATAAGATAAACAATTACAAAGCAAAGCAAATAGTGTGGAGCTGCTTCGGTCCAGGCCCCAACCTACGTGTCCCTTTGTGTGAGGGGACAGACACACAGTATTTCAGAAACACCGGCTAGGACAGCGTCTCAGCCCACTCCCAGCCTCCAGGCGCCCTTCACCACAGGACATTACGTGTCCTCGCTCCTTCCTTCAACATTCACTTGCCGCATGCTCTGTGCCCCTGTTCTAGGTCAGGGGAAAGGACAGTGAACAGTGTTGCACCTCCCTTGGAACGTAACATTCTAGCAACGGGGAGATGGTCATGAAAGAGAAAAAAAAAACAATAACTGACAGACGGTGGTAAGTGTATGCAGGGGATACAAAGTGATGGGAAGAGAAGAGACAGGTGCTACCTGATACAGATGGTCAAAGAAGCTTCTTGGGGAAGGTGGCATCTGAGCAGAGACGTGAATACACTCAGACAGGAAGCCCTGAGGAGCTCAGGAAGAACACGGCATTCATCAGCAGGATGAACACGGAGGAGCACCACGGGGGAGGGGAGGTGGTAGGAAATGATAAGAAAAAAAGAAACGGGGGTGCCTGGCTGGCTCGGTTGGTTAAGTGCCGGACTCTTGATTTTGACTCAGGTCATGACGATTTCGTGGTTCGTAAGTTCGAGCCCCACATGGGGTTCCACACTGTCAGCAGTGAAGCCTCCCTGGGATTCTCTGTCTCCCTCTCTCTCTGTCCCTTCCCTATTTGCTCTCTATTACTTCTCTCAAAATAAACAAACATTTAAAAAATTAAAAAAAAAAGAAAGAGAGCCAGAAACCATATTTCACAAGGCTTTATAGGTAATGTTTTGTGTTTTGGATTTTATTCTGAGTATTATGGGGAGTTTCTGGAGAGGTTTTTTTTTTTTTTTTTTTTTAATTTCTAGGGGAGAGAGAGAGAGACAGCATGAGCAGGGGAGGGTCAGAGAGAGAGGGAGTCACAGACTGAAACAGGCTCCAGGCTCTGAGCTGGCAGTCAGCACAGAGCCTGAAGTGGGGCCCGAACCCATGAACTGTGAGATCATGACCTAAGTGAAAGTCGGACGCTTAACCGACTAAACCACCCAGGCGCCCCAGTTTCTGGAGAGTTTTAAACAGAAAAACCACCTGATACCATCTGTGTTTTTAAAAAGCTCTCTCCAGCTACTGTAAGAAGAATGGAGCCTTCGGAGGGCGAGAGTGCCCAGGACACGCCGTCCCAGACAGAGATGACAGGCACTTGGGCTGGGACAGCAGCACTGAAGGTGGGGAGAAGTGGTCGGAATCTGGACATATTTTGAAGGCAGAGTCAGAAGAATTTGCTGATGGGGGCACCTGGGTGGCTCAGTTGGTTAAGCATCAACATGGGCTCAGGTCATGATCTCCCGGTTCATGGGTTTGAGCCCCACATCAGGGTCTGTGCTGACAGCTCGGAGCCTGGAGCCTGCTTCGGATTCTCTGTCTCCCTCTCTCTCTGCCCCTTGCCTGCTCCCACTCTGTCTCTCTCTCTCTCAAGAATAAATAAACATCAAAAAATTAAAAAAGAAAAAAGAATTTGCTGATGGACTGAACATGAAGTATGAGAGAAAAACGGAAGGCAAGGAGGAGTGTGAGTCTGAGCCTGAGCTACAACCAGAATGAAAACGCCATCTATTGAGACAAGGAAGACGGCAAAAGGGCAGGTTTGATGAAAGAAAAGTAAGGTTTCAGAATTACACGTGTTAAGTGAAGACCCTACTAACTGCACAAATAGAAGTGCTGAGTAGACAGTTGTATATAAAAATATGTAGTTTGGAAGAAAACCTCGAGATAGAAATTTCTGAGCCATCACGATGCAGCTGCTGTTTAAAGCTAGAAGTAGGGTTAGTAGAAAGCAGGGCTAAGAACGACCCCCCCGCCCCCGGAACTCCACATTTTCTTGGACAAAACTTTCCAAACTATTCCTCAAAATCCTTCTTTTCCCAAATCCTATAAATCCTTTCCTCGTAGCATTTATCGATAACGGAACTTTTTAATGAATGTGTGCGTTTATTTTCCAACTCCTCCCACTACAATCTAAGCACCTGGAAGGCAGACGACCTCGCTCACCACCGGGTCCCCGGAGCCCCAAGCAGGCCCTAGCATGAAGGAGGAACCCAGTAACTATTTGGTGGCAAACAGGCTGGCAGTTCAAGACTCTCATCCCGGTGAAATGATCCTTAAAACACCCAAAGACGCAAGGTGGAGGCACGTTGCGGCAGTGCTGCCGAGGATGTGAAACAGATTAAAAACAACCTAAGTGACAGGAAGAGAAACTTAATTAAATAACTCCACGCGAAGGAACACTGTGTGCCATTCACTCGCTGCTTCTGTCAATGCTTCTCAAAGTGGAGTCCCTAGACCCGCTGTGTCAGAGCCGCCTGAGAACTTCCCAGAGATGGAAAGGACCGTACCTACCAATCTGCGGTCTAACAAGGCTTCCAGGTGATTCTGAGGGATGTTAAAGTTTGAGGATGACTGTTTTAAAAGAATTTAGAAGGACACAGATTTCTATAAAGTCTTCTACTAAAAAAATACATATATATAAAGCACATAGAGGTTTCCGGTGAAGACGGCAGAATGAAAACACACAACAGTCTTTGCTCTGTCCCACTGCTTACAATTACAGAGGAATTTTTTAAAAGACATAAACTAAAGAACAAATAACACGGGAAAGGAGGCAATAACAATAAAATTTTATTTTTTTAAAGTTTATTTATTTGGGGGCGCCTGGGTGGCTCAGTTGATTAAGTGTCCGACTCTTGATTTCAGCCCAGGTCATATCTCACGGTTTGTGAGTTCGAGCCCTGTCTCAGACTCTGCACTGACAGTATCTGCTTGGGATTCTCTCTCTCCCCACTCTCTCTCTCTGCCCTACCCCATTGCTCACTTGCTCTCTCAAAATAAGTAAACAAGATTTAAAAAATGTGTTTAAATAAAATAAAATTTATTTATTTTTGAGAGAGAGAGCTCATGAGCAGAGGAGAGGTAGAGAGAATCCCAAGCAGACTCTGCACTGTCAGCATGGAGCCTGACATGGGACTCCAATCCACGAACCGTGAGATCATGACCTGAGCTAAACTCAAGAGTTGGATGCTTAACTGACTGAGCCACCTGGGTGCCCCAGCAATAAAATTTTAAAAGTTATAAAGCATACAGACAGGTGATTACTGCCTCAGCAGTGTTAAGAAAGGTGGATTCAAAGCTAGCAGTAGAGAAAACCATAAACCAATGTAACTTTCCCCTGCGAACCTCTAAAGAAAGCACCAGAATTGGTTAAATCCTGGAAAGCGGGTGAAGGTAGGTCTAACACCAGAAAGATTACTTGAAAGTCTGATTGAGAAGCAGTTAGACACTCAGACTCGTACCCCAGCCCCATCCGGCAAATGCCTGCCCTTTCCCAATGTGGGTAGAAAACTGGAAGTTTCTTCTCTGGCGAGAGTAAAACGAAGGGTCTCTGGAATAGGGTATGTCAGTCATACACCCAGTTGAGAGTAGGGTGGATCATGGAAAACAGCAAGTGCAAGTGTAGTGTTGAGTACTGAGAGGTCCCCCACCCCCACATTCCCCTCAGGCCTCCTTCCCAGAACAGCCAGGATTACACCCTCCAAAGAGGACTCAGAGATTTCTCTTGAAAATCCTATCAGCTCAGGGGGAAGATTTAAAGATGATAATGCTAGAGGCCTGCTAAGAAAATAACCCAGCTAGATCATGCACAGTGTAACTAGCAAAACTCACTATGGACACAAGGCTTTCACTCAATTTTTGAGTCTCTTTTTAAAAAAATGTTTTTTAAATATTTTTATTTATTTTGAGAGAGAGAGAGAGAGAGAGAGAGAAAACACAAGCAGGGGAGAGGCAGAGAGAGAGGGAGACACAGAATCTGAAGCAGGCTCCAGGCTCTGAGCTGTCAGCACAGAGCCTGATGCAGGGCTTGAACTCATGAACTGTGAGATCATGACCTGAGACAAAGTCACTTAACTGACTGAGCCACCCAGGCGCTCTTTCAGTCTCCATTCTTAAGAAGACCAGCCATATTAGGCTCATAAATATTTGAAGAAAACCTCTAATACAAAAAGCAGAAAACAACATAATCAATTCAAGGGAAAATATTATCAACATCATATCAATATCCTCAGGAAAATAAGAAAAGATCCTCCACAAAAACAAGGGAGTAAACCAGGAAGGATGAAATAGGGTCAAGGAAACAAGGAATTTAACAAAAGAGGGGTAAGAGAATCTTCAGGATTGCAGTAAAGAGATACAAAGACAGTCACGTCACAGGTTTAGAGATACTTCATTGTGGATTAGAGTAGGTCAGAAGCTCCACAAAGACTTCTTCCAGAAGATGAAATTGGTAGAATATCTAAGAAATTGAGAGATTTTCAGGACTGGGAGGAAGTGTGGAGACACACTAGCAATAAATTATAGATTAGTAATAAATAAACTGAAAACTAAGAGAGTGAGAATACAATTCTCAACTCTGAGAAAAACCAAAGGATCTAAGGTAAGTGTAATCATAGCAAGTTATGTGGCTCACAGTGGGCTAGCAAAAAATTATAATCGTACTGGGAAGACAGAGAAAAAGAAATGCACAATCGTGTGCTGGTGACTGCATGGGGAAGGCGCAGTGAGTAAGGTATGAGGGAGCCAACGTTCATCTTCTATAGTCGGAACTTAACAGCTAATGTCCAAAAGCAGAAATCCAGATGTCGTACTATAAGCATATGCTATGGAGGTATGGCGGCTACAGGGGCGCCTGGGTGGCTCAGTCAGTTGAGCATCCGATTTCGGCTCAGGTCATGATCTCACAGTTCGTCAGTTGAAGCCCTGCGTCGGGCTCTGTGATGACAGCTCAGAGCCTGGAGCCTGCTTCAGATTCTGTGACTCCCTTTCTCTCTGACCCTCCCCTGCTCCCATGCTCTCTCTCTCTTTCTCTCAAAAATAAACAAACATTAAAAAAATTTTTTTTGGAGATATGGAGGTTGCAGAAGAGCTGAAAAAGAACATCTCTTGGGAACAACACATTTAGGGGAATAATAGACTATAATTTTTTCATATCAAACATCATAAATCTATCTGATTTACGTGCATATAAAATTTTGGTTAAAAAATTTAAAGAATGAAGTAGTTTACATTTTTGTAAAAATGAAATAATAAAACTCTTTCTCTTTCTCTCTCTATATACATGAATAAAAAACTTTCTGGAATGATCTACTACAGCGAAGTGGTTTGTTTCAGGATGGTACAATAACTGGTGATTTTCTTTGTGACTTATAGTTGTGAAGTAAGAGTTGTATCAGTACTCACTTTACACGTGAAAATGAAAATAAAGCTCTAAGGATCATCATTTACTAAAAGCAAACACCAAAACAAAAACTCTTCACATAGGGAAATAATCTGGGGCGCCTGGGTGGCTCAGTCGATTAAGCACCCGATTTCAGCTCAGGTCATGGTCTCTCAGTTCACCACTTAGAGCCCCGCGTTGGGCTCTGTGCTGACAGCTCGGAGCCTGCAACCTGCTTCAGATTCTGTGCCTCAAGACTCTTCCCCTCCCCTGCTCTCATACTGTCTCTCTCTCAAAAATAAATAATAAACATTAAAAAAAATTTGTTTAAAGACACAAAACATAGGGAAACAATCATGGTACTCTAAAAGGCTTGGAAGACTTGAGAGTCCTAGTCCAGGGGACAGCTGGAGTTCAGGCCTGCCTGACAGCATGGAAAGGAAACTCCGAAAATTCACTGGGCCCAGCTGTTCTAGGATTCTAACTTCTTTACCTCTTTGGACACAAAAAATAACTTGTCTGAGATCTGTGTCACTGTGCAGTCCAGCAAGCAATGCGGAGATGCTGATAAAAGGAATTTTCACTCTTTAGAGGGAAGAGACTTGCAAAGAAACAGTCCACACAAGAAATGTTCTGTTACAAATTTTATATAATCACACAACCCAGGTTTCCACGGTTCCTAACACTAGCAACCTCCCAAAGAACTCTGTCAGCACACATCAAGATTCTAGTAATCTATAATACGAGCCTGGTCTGTTCTCTGAGGTCTGTTTTCCACCATTTTTTTTTTAATGTAGTGTATAAACAACTAGAATCATGAATAAATGCATTGAGAAGGTCTATGCCTATTACCTTAAATATACTCTTTATCTATTTTAAATTATGGAATTAGGGGCGCCTGGGTGGCTTAGTCGGTTAAGCGTCCGACTTTCGCTTAGGTCATGATCTTGCGGTTCGTGGGTTCGAGCCCCGCGTCGGGCTCTGTGCTGACTGCCGGCTCAGAGCCTGGAGCCTATTTCAGAGTCTGTATCTCCCTCTCTCTCTGACCCTCCCCTGCTCACGCTGTCTCTCTCTCCTAGAAATAAATTTAAAAAAACATTAAAAAAAAAATTATGGAATTAAATCAGAAAGTAAAACTCACACACGATATGACAAATTTTGCTTCAGTCAATGATTAGAAATATCATCTTTGACTCTTACCTATCTTACCACGTGGCTAAGATCTCTCATTTCTCTGCTGGAACTTTTCTTTGAAAATTCTGAGCCATGATCTCATAGTTTTTTGAGATCGAGCCCTGCCTAAGCTCTGCACTGACACAGTGGAGCCTGCTTAAGATTTTCCTTCTCCCTCTGCCCCTCCCCGGCTCATGCTATCTCTCTCTCAAAATAAATAAATAAACCTAAAAAAATTTTTAATAAATAAAAATCACACAAAAGTACTTGTGGAAAAATGTACCTTTTTAAAAACTGCACTAAGATTTAATTTACCTTTCTCCTAGCCATATGATTTAGCAAATCATTCTTTCTTGCTAGGCCAAGTTCCTTCCCTTGAAATATGAAAAGACTGGACTAAATTATTATTTTTTTAAGTTTTATTTTTATTTATTTTGAGAGAGACTGAGAGAAAGAGTGGGGGAGTGACAGAGAGAGACTCCCAAACAGGGTCTGCACTGTCAGCACAGAGCTCGATTCAGGGCTTGAACTCCCGAACCGTGAGATCATGACTTGAGTTGGAGTCGGAAGCTTAACCAACTAAGCCCACCCAGGCACCCTTGAACTAAATTACTTTTAAGGTACATTATCAGCTTTAAAATTCTAGGTAGTCTGATTCTCATTTTTACCTGATTGTGATGCTTTGCTGATGGGGAAAGGCTTCTGAGTACGGCCATCAGGCTGAGAATCTGTTCCACTTTCAACAAAAGAAAGGCAGCTGAAGTCACTCAGCCCCTCGGGCTCACTATCCCAGTCTGAATGACTTGGGTTGTCTTCTAATACCTATTTGCAAAATAATATACACAAAATTATTACGCAGGAATTGAAATCACAGTTAATCCCCAGGAGCCTAACCAAGTCCTGCCCGTTGGAAGCACCATAAGGTAAAGTATCCTACAGAACTGTGACCGTCTGCCAAGTTCCTAAGACCAAAGACCTTACCCGCGACAGAGTGCTCCCCGGCAGCTCCTGGCAATGCTCCTGGAGAAGGGCTACAGGCCGGCTGCTTCCTTCTCCCCAGAGCCAACATCTCCCTTGTAGCTCTAGGAGCTACAGCAACGCACACATCGGCAAGGACGCCATGCGCACTGCCGGCTTGTCTTCACTTTGTATCTATGTTGATTCCATTTCTCCCGCCTGCACTACCCTTCCTTCTCTCGCTCTCCAATCCGTTGCTTACTCTATCATGCTGTCTCTCAATCAACTCTTCTTCCTATGAGTTCTTGATTCCCTGAATTCCTGGGGCACTTTACCATTTATAACACTTAACTGATAAGGATGTACTGTCTCATACCATTGTCTAATGTTTCACACACGTATTGCTGAAATGCGGCTGGTTACCTAAAGGCCTCGTTGGCTGACATTACCTTGAGGAAACTGATCACAGTCAAAAAGCCACACTGTTAGTTGTACAGACCAAGAGACTCAATCTTTTTTCTTTTTTCCCAAGAGACTCAATCTTATGGAGAGGAGGCAAGACTCATGTGAAGGAAACTCACAAGAGAATAAAGCAAATAAATAAATTTAAAAAAAATTTTTTTTAAATTCAGGGACGAGATGCTTGTGTCCTCTGTTACTCTGTTAAGCATGCCCCCTCTCTACAGGTAAGCATGAGACAAGGTACCCCATAAAACTGGCAGATGAGCATGGACTTACTGAGAAAACCGAAGCAATCAGAAGAAAATGTCCACAAGCTTATGCAGGCGATCATCTGCCAGGAACTTGATCGTGTACTCTACTCCCTGTCTGTTTCTTCTGGTGGACTATCCAAGCTCTCATCTAAAAGGCCAGCTTCTCCCTCTGTGCACCCAATTCTACCCCATCTACTCAAAGATTATCCCTCACTTCTACTGTCTCTATCTCTCCATTGAGAACTTCTTCTCTTCTATATCATTCCCATCACTACACAGATAAGCCATCATTTATCCCACTTAAAAAACCTTCCTGGATTCCGTCTACAACATAAATTCTTTATATTTTGCAGCAAAATGTCTTGGAAGAGTGATCCAGACTCGCTGTCTCCAATTTCTTCCCAGTCTACCTTATACCTCATTCTTGTTGTAAGATTTTATTTTTTTTTTTTTGAAGGGAGGAAGGACAGAGGGAAGAGGGAAAGAGAGAATCTTAAGTAGGCTTAAGATGGCCCATCAATATATGAAAAAATGCTCAATATCACTCATCATCAAGGAAATACAAATCAAAACCACAATGACATACCACATCACACCTGTCAGAATGGCTAAAATCAACAACTTAGGAAACAACAGATATTGGTGAGGTTGTGCTGAAAAGAGGACCTTCTTGCACTGCTGGTGGGAATGCAAACAGGTGCAGCTGCTCTGGAAAACAGTATGGAGTTTCCTCAAAAAATTAAAAATAGAACAATCCTACGACCCAGCAACTGCACTACTAGGAATTTATCCAAAGGATACAAAAATGCTGATTCAAAGGGCACATGCACTCCAATGTTATCGCAGTGCTAACAACAATAGCCAAGTTATGGGAAAAACCCCAATGTCCATCAACTGACAAATGAATTAAGAACATGTGGTGTATATGTATACAGTGGAATATTACTCGGTGATGAAGAAGAATGAAATCCTGCCATTTGCAACAATGTGGATCTAACTAGAGGGTATTATGCTACGCGAAATAAGTCAGTCAGAGAAAGATGTCACATGATTTCACCCATATGTGGAATTTGAAAACTTAACAGATGATCATAGGGGAAGAGAAGGAAAAATAAGATAAAAACAGAGAGGGAGGCAAACTGTAAGAGACACTTAAACACAGAGAACAAATTGAGGGTTGATGGGGGTGGGGAAAATGGGTGATGGGCATTAAGGAGGGCACTTGTTGGGATGAGCACTGGGTGTTGTATGTAAGTGATGAATCACTGGATTCTACTCCTGAAGCCAAGACCACACTGTATACTAACCAACGTGCAAATTAAAAAAAAATAATTTAAAAAAAGTATTGTCTGTCCCAGTACATTCAAGATATTTCTCTTGAGTTTATTTAAATTCACTGACCCAGATTCAAAAAGGATGTTTCCTGGGGCACCTGGGTGGCTCAGTCAGTTAAGCATCTGACTTCGGCTCAGGTCATGATCTTATGGTCTGTGAGTTCGAGCCCCACATCAGCTCTGTGCTGACAGCTCAGAGCCTGGAGTCTGCTTCCGATTCTGTGTCTCCCTCTCTCTCTGCCCCTCTCCCAGTTGTGCTCTGTCTCTGTCTCTCTCTCTCTCAAAAATAAACATTTAAAAATAAAATAAAAATAGAAAGGATGTTTCCGCCCTAATTGCTTAGGTGAGTCCCCCTTTCATCATTGTCTATTGCACAGCTTACCTCCTCTAACCTTCTCGTTCTCAGGGCCTATTCCCTTCCCTCAGACCCAGGCTCCTTAGTCCTGGGCCACACAGTTCTGCATGTGGAACCCAGGAGACCCCAAACCAACAAGAAAACGCTGAGCCAAGTTTCTAAGCTCTTAACAAAGGTGTGTCAAATAGATTCAGAATCTCTTCTTGGCCCTGGAGAGTAAGTACCTCACACCAAACATCGAAGTTTATCAGACTTGCCTTTCTCAGCAGTGGAATCCTCCCCGACCCCAAACAAAATGTCCCTTGGCATGTTCGTAAAACAGTTAAAAGCAAACTAAAATATATAAACATAAATGTTCTGGGGGATGGGGGAGGGGGTGGTGAGGCACCCAGACTTATTTTTCTTCACATAAAGACTGCTGAGTAGAGGGTTGCCTGAGTGGCTCAGTGGGTTAAGCGTCCAACTTTGGCTCAGGTCATGATCTCGCCATTCCCAAGTTTGAGCCCCGCGTCGGGCTCTGTGATGACAGCTCAGAGCCTGGGGCCTGCTTTGGATTCTGTGTCTCCCTCTCTCTCTGCCCCTCCCCTGCTCGTGCTCTGTCACTCAAAAATAAATAAACATTAATAATAATAATAATAATAATAAAAGACTGCTAAGTAGAGATAACTGAGCTGAATCTTGAAATACCAGGTTGGGTAAGTGGGTTTTCCAAGACCAAAGAATAACATGCCAAAAAACACATTTTAATACCAAAATTAATAGAAATTGCTTAAACTTCTATTGAGAACTTAACTGCAAATTTCTTTATTTCGACTGGTCAAATAAGAAATGAAAATTGATTCCCATGCCTGGATCAGCGACCCCGTCCTTCCGGACCATGACAGAAACCTCTTCACTGATGCTTCTCTGACAAGCATCATAGATCCAGATGAGGCTGAACCTGTTTTCAGCTCTGCCTCACTCTAGAAAGGTCTTTTCATCCTGCGTTTCAGACTTGTGACTTACCGTAGCCTTTCTTCTGCTGGTATAAATTGGGTTTTTACAATAGGCCTGCTTGCTCTTCTGAAGGTAGCGCTTCCAAAAATTATGTAAAACTTCATTCTAAAGTAGAAGGGAAGTGAGCGTCATTCGGGTGACGACACACACACTGGTGCATCTCTGCCACTCCATCCACACGTACTCTCACCTCCCTTCCTTACTCGCCTGAAAAATTATCATCACAGAATCAGGTGTATGGCAAACACTGAATAAATTCTTCATACGTCTCTGTTTTTAGAGAAAGCAGAGACTAATTCTGTAAAGGTCACCTAGTTGAATCCCTTCCTTTTGCAAGTTAAGTAAATTAAGAGAGAAAGCAATCAACTTCTACAGGACTACACTTCTGGTTGGAGGCAGAGCTGCTGCTGGGTCCAAGGGGAAGTAAAATAAAACAGAACAAACAGAACAACTGCTCTATTATTCATCAGCTACTTGGCACAGGGCACCCGTTAGCTCTAACACAGCGCTGCAGGGCGGCCGTTATCCCCATTCTACCACCTCGGAAACCGAGTGAATTGGCCACCCAGCCACTAAGTAGACAAACCAAGAATAGGATTTGGAGTCAGTTTTGGTTCCAGAGCCTGGGTTCTTAGAATCATGCTGTTCCTGTGCCATTTAAATGGTCAGGTCTAACGGATTATGTTCGTTGGATAATTTCAGACAAACCGTCTTCAGGATTAACCTCGATGAAGTGGGCAGAAGACTACACAGGAGTAAACCCTGCTGCAGCTATTTGGTACAACTACATGAAACTATAAATTAAAAGGCATTTATACATAGGATGACTGGGAAGAAACCAGATGCCCAAACCCCTAGACTACCAGCAATCTTCCCCAAGTTGATGACCACCATGGATGGCATCTGGTCTCTCATGTTTTTGAATTTTTAATTCCTATGATACTTTTCGGGGTAGGGCCAGCCTCCTTTTAGGCTATAAACTGATCTAGAGGGCACTCTTTTTGGCTTGACCCAAATGCTGAACAGCAAAGACTCCTCTACAAATCTTTCCTGGGTGACTTCAGTCCACATTGATCTCTCTCCCTTCTCTTTTTACCCTTAATGTCACTTATGGGCACATCATTCTATCATTTAATTTTTTTAAGAAAGTATCTTTTTTTAAAGTTTATTTTGAGAGAGAAAGAGAGAGCAACCAGGGGAAGGGCAGAGATCGGGGCGGGGGAAGAATCCCAAGCAGGCTCAGAGCCTGATGCGAGGCTTGATCTCACAAACCAAACCAGCAGATCATGACCCAAGATGAAATCAAGAGTTGGATGCTCAATCAACTAAGCCACCCAGGCGCCCCTCTAGCATTTCATGTTTACTCATTCCACATATGTGTAAAACGCTCTCTATAACTAGGCTGGGTCTCTTAGCACCTGGTTTCCAATAATGAGCATGAAGCAAGTGTATAATTACTACCTGTGGCTCAATAACTGGCTTTTTAAAGAATTCCTGAAATGGCTTCAATCAGATGAAAAAAACACGAAATTCACATAATAGCAGGGACTGCGGGACTCCAGAGGAACAGCGAAGTCCAAGTGTGGTCCCTGGGCCATCAGTGCCACCTGGGAACTTGTTAGAAATGCAAATTCTTGGGGCAACTCATGGGGTTCCGTGCTTGGGATTCTCTCTCTCTCCCTCTCCCTGCCCTTCCCCTGCTACACACACTCGTCCTCTCTCTCTCAAAAATAAACAAACATTAAAAAGAAAAAAAAAAAAGAAATGCAAATTTTAGGGCCTTTCTCCAGATCTACTGAATCGGAAATGCTAGAACGAGGCTCAGCAGTCTGTGTCTTAACCAGCCTTCCCGGTGATACTGGGACACATTTGAGACCCACTGGTGTCACGTACCGCTCCCCAAAGTGTGTTCTGAAGCTCAAGTCCTGGCGGTTGTCACACACACACGTGCGCTAAAGGATTTTCTCAAGTTGTGAAAACTGCCTACTACTTCTCCTTGGCAATTAAACAATCACATTAACACACAGAAGGCACCAAAAAGTCTGCAAAGTTATTTGTTTTACTTCATTTAACCCAATGTTTCCTAAATATTGAAACTAAATATACTTATATTAGTATTTAATATTTAATATTGAAGACTAAAACATTTTTTAAGTTAATTTGAGCAGAGAGAGTGTGAGTGGGGAAGGCGCAGAGAGAAAGGGAGAGAGAGAGAATCGCCTTGACCTCATGAAACCGCAGATCATGACCTGAGCTGAAACGGAGAGTCAGATGCCTAACTGACTGAGCCACCCAGGCGCCCCTGAAGCCTGAAACCTTTTTTCTTTTCATTTTGGATGTACTGCTTATTCCTATTCGGTAGAGCACACTTCAGAAGTTATTGGTCTAATAAAGGATTAAAAAGCAAAAACATAAGGAAAAATGATGTGTCCAGTAGCCCTAGGGTCGTTACTGATAATCCTACTTTTCTCCTTGGTTTCACTCCAAATCTTACTGTTCTTCGAACAAAACACAAAGCGAGCCTCTAGACGCAAATGGACTTACCTTTAGTTCGGGGCCTATTCCGAGGGTCTTTAAGGCTTCTGCTTGTTGACAAAGGATGTGCTGAAAACCTTCGCACACATACCAATCCCAGCCTTTCTCTAAAGAACAAATTAACACGCTTCAGACACGTGCTTTCTTATCTACTCTGTGCTGCCACATAGTTACGACTTGGTTTTACACATCACAGCCGCAATTCTGTTGTATTCCTGGGTAGGGTTTCCATTCTTACGTTCTCTGGTTTCCAATCTGGCAAATATGTACTAAATGCTAAAGCTAAACCCCATTTTTATAATTCATCAGATTTTAATATGTTAAATTATCTACAATTTTTTGAAGTACTAATGGAAAAGGCAGAGAAATGAAGAGTCGCCATGTTAAAAAATGAAATAACCTTTAAAAGTATGTACCAAACTCCAAAATGTACTGTACTGGACAATACCCGGCAGAATCTGAAAGGAAAGAATGTTCCACACTCAGCCTCAGCTTCTCTGGCCCTCTGTCCCAGTCACAAAGAAAGGGGACAATGAGTCTTTGGAGAATGAGTGAACAAAAGCCAAGACGTGAAGATTCAGGAGGGCAGGACCGGGCACTAAGCACATTCAGAGAAAATAAAGTGCTCGATGCCGTTCTGTTTTCTGGAGACAGTTCCAGACTACGGGGAGAAACGGGAGGCAAGGAAATAAATACTTACTGGGCCCTGCCTCAGCACCAGGTGTGTGCTAAGTATTTAAAATACATTATTTTTGGGGCACCTGGGTGGCTCAGTTGGTTAAACGTCCAACTTCGGCTCAGGTCATCACCTCATAGTTCGTGCGTTGGAGCCCCGCGTCGGGCCCTGTGCTGACAGCTCAGAGCCTGGAGCTGCTTCAGATTCTGGGTCTCCCTCTCTCTCTGCTCCGCCCCTCCCCCTCACTCTGTCTCTGTCTCTCTCTCAGAAATAAATTTTAAAAAACATAAAAAAATTAAAATACATTATTTTCTTTAATCCTCAAAACAACCCAAAGAGATTGGGAAGAAATCTGCCTCTACTGCAGACAGAGCAACATGTTTAAATAGAACTACCAGTTAGAGAAAATATTAAAATCTGTTAAGACCCCAACGTTTTGCTCCTTCCTGCTACATAATGTCACAACTCTCTGGGAAACGTGGTATTGGCACCTCAGACACGTGGCTTATGAAGTCTGTTACTAGGACTCCAAGCCCCCCTCCTCGCAGAATGTCACAGCACTCCTACTCCGCGTCCTGCTGACTAACCCAATTTCTGGAAACGGTCCTGGGTTGTATATGAGTAAGAAAGAAAGCCTCTAATTTTGATGCATTCTGAAGCTGAGGGAGTTTAAGCTCTTTAAGCTGAATACGTGTGCACTCTCCTTGCAGAATGCCATTCTTACAAAATGGTAAAGTCATATTTAAATTCTTTCTGAGTTCCTATTTTATATAACAAATAGTATTACCATTCTCACTGTATGGATGAAGAAACTATGTAGGGTCAAAAAAGTTGAATATAAGACACCTGACATCTAATTTGAAGCATCTAAATCTCCTTCAGCAACTTAAGTTTAAACTATACATACTTTTTTAAAGCAGGTTTCATGCCCAGCGTAGAGCTCACTGTGGGGCTTGAATTCACGCCCCTGAGATCAAGCCCTGACTGAGATCCAGAGTCGGACCCTTAACCTACTGAGCCACCCAGACACCCCTAAACTATACATTTTATCTACTTAAGTAAAATCCAAATTAATCAAGTTTTATTCTAATAAAATTTAATTAAAATTAATCAGCTTTTAGCCTAATAAAAAATCACCATTAAGGGTAAAACAGAAACACAAGTCAGCATTTAGGCATTCTCTCTGTTATCCATCTACGAATATCAATGTATTTCATATAGCTATTTCACTACGTTTGTATATCTATATTTCATGCGGCTATATCCTTAAAGCTACCTCATGTACAAGAATCCAGTTATAACTAGCCTGGTTTCAAACTGGAGGATGTGGCCATGGGTAGTCACAGAAATAAAAAGCATCAGACTTGGGGAACCCGGGTGGCTTAGTCGGTCAAGTGTCTTGACTGTTGATTTTGGCTCAGGTCATGATCTCACAGTTCATGGGATTTAGCTGCCTATCAGGCTCTGCTCTGACAGTGTGGAGCCTGCTTGGGATTCTCTCTCTCCCTCTCTCTGCACCTCCCCTGCTCGCAAGTGCACACACTCACACTCTCTCACTCTCTGTCTCAAAATAAATAAATAAATTTTGAAAAATAAAAACACATCAGATTTTACCTCAGATTCTTCTCAGTAATATACTCATTGGATTAATGAAATAGATTACCTTTTTTTTTTTTAATGTTTTATTTATTTCTGAGAGAGAGAGAGAGAGACAGTGTAAGCAGAGGAGGGTCAGAGAGAGAGGGAGACACAGAATCCGAAACAGGGCCCAGGCTCTAGACTGGCTGTCAGCACAGAGCCCGACACAGGGCTCGAACCTGCGAACCGTGAGATCAGGAACTGATCCAAAGTCGGACGTTTAACCGACTGAGCCACCCAGGCGCCCCGTAGATTACCTTTCAAAGCATGCCCATGCTGAGATTATTTTAAGGAAAATAATTTTCCTATTTTAAAAGGGTGTGTTCAAAATTCAGGGTGAGAAATGGATTTCCAAAAGATGAACATCATGTTTAACTCACCTATCCTGACAATTTCATAGTTGAGTCATTTCAGAAAATAAGCATTTTTCTTTAAAAGCACAGAATATTGGGGCGCCTGGGTGGCTTAGTCGGTTAAGCGTCCGACTTTTGCTTAGGTCATGATCTCGCAGTTCTTGGGTTCGAGCCCCGAGTCAGGCTCTGTGCTGACTGACAGCTCAGAGCCTGGAGCCTGTTTCAGTCTGTGACTCCCTTTCTCTCTGACCCTCCCCTGCTCACACTGTCTCTCTCTCTCTCTCCTAGAAATAAATAAAACATTTTAAAAAATTTTTAAAAAATAAAAATAAATAAAAGCACAGAATATCATATTCATATAGACATGAACATAAGAAGAAGAAATATACTCCATTATTACTTTTTGCATGATAGTTGCTCCACTGGAAAGACAACTCATGACAATAAGCAGGATAAAAACAGGATATGCTTTAAGACATTTACTTCCAATTTTACCATCAACAATTACCCACCTTTAATTCCACCTTGGAAGACCTATTTACAACTGTGGCAACTTGTCTAGAATCCATTTAAAATTCCACCCCACATCTCTAAGCACACATGAAGAAAAGGCTTACCAAGTTTTCTTTTTCTTTTAAGTCCCCGGCTGATGGCTTGTATTTTAGTATTAGGAATAGCCCCAGTGTTGATGACTTCCTTTGATTTCTGCAGGAAACAGACAGAACATGAAAAAAAAAGATGGTTTTAGATCTCCCTAAATGTATTTCCAAGCATCCCTGGGAAGCATAATGAATCAAACTGTGAGTGCCAGGACCAAGGACAGTAACATTTGGGGAAAATTATATCAACTGTAACATTCTGGTTAACCTTCATGTTGGTTTTTCATTCAAGATTTTTTACTACTTAAAACAGTACCTGAAACACAATAAACACTAAATAAAAGTCTGTCAAATTAATAACCTTTTATTTTAAATCACTTTCTAATTTTTTTCAAACAAAACCTAAAGTTAAAGTCAAACTTGTTCCCTTTTTTTCCATCCAAGCATACTCTGGAATTAAGAGAGCTGTATTTATTGTAACCAGCAAAGCCTAAACTACACACAGATTCGTTTCATCCTGCTTTTCTATGTATTTGAATAATACAGTTTTCACTTCTGAAACTATAAAAGTACTACTTTTTATTTTTAATCAAACATACAGAATTTTAGCATGACTAAATGCTGATTTTTTTTTTTAACGTTAAGTTTTATTTATTTCCAGGAGAGAGAGAGAGAGAGAGAGAGAGAGAGAAACAGCGTGAGCAGGGAGGGCCAGAGAGAGAGGGAGTCACAGACTGAAACAGGCTCCAGGCTCTGAGCTGGCAGTCAGCACAGAGCCCGACACGGGGCTCGAACCCACGAACTGCGAGATCATGACCTAAGCGAAAGTCGGACGCTTAACCGACTAAGCCACCCAGGCGCCCCAGACTAAATGCTGATTTTAACTCATCCCACAGTCTTCAACTCGAAGTGCTCTCACGGGCTGGTACCTAAGATTCTGCCTTTCTCATAATCAAAATATAAAAGAATTAAGTCTTTTTTTTCTTTCTATTTTTGAGAGAGAGGGACAGAGAGAGAGCAGGGGAAGGGCAGAGAGAGAAGGAGACACAGGATCTGAATGAAGCAGCCTCCAGGCTCTGAGCTGTCAGCACAGAGCCTGATGTGGAGCTCGAAACCAAGAACTGTGAGATCATGACATGAGATGAAGTTGGATGCTTAACGGACTGAGCCACCCAGGCGCCTCAAGAATTAAGTCTTAATGATGGAAGAAAGGTGAAGATTTTTAACCAACAGGCAACACTTATATATTTCTCTAAACTTAGAGATTGGAATGAAATTTATGGGCAGCCTTCACTAAGAGCAAAAGAAACACCCTTAACAATAGGATTTGGGAAATGCATTTCCTGTAGTCAGAGAAACCACATTCAAAGCAATTTTAGTGGACTGGGTTGGCCACACTAAAAACAACGATCCATCAGAATACATCCCAAAGCAGTTACCCTACAAACACAGGTACAACTTGTAAGGAGTAGGCAGGGAGGGGTGCCTGGGTCACTAAGTCAGTTAAAGGTAAGCGTCTGACTTCCGCTCAGGTCATGGTCTCATGGGTTGGTGTGTTTGAGCTGAGCCCCACGTCGGGCTCTGTGCTGACAGCTCAGAACCTGGAGCTCCTTCGGATTTGTGTTGACCTCTCTCTCTGCCCCTCCCCTCCTCTTAAAAATAAACAAACATTAAAAAAATTAAAACAACAAAAGGAGTAGGCGGAGGGGGAGAGGGAAGGCTTAAAATCTGGAGAAAAAGCTAAATATCTAAAACCAGATCTGTAATTATTTAGATTACTAAACGGTTATATTGTGGGATATTTTTGCAGGCAATAAACACATCCACAAAGTGTTTAGAATAACATGGGAAAACATTTAAGACAGAAGATTTAGAAGAGCTCACCCATATCCCCTTTCCCTTCCACACGTAGAAAAAAAGAATCTAAAAGGAAGTGATTAAAATGTTGTAGACTGAGATTACTGGTGATTTTAGCTTTCATCTTCATAATTTCTAAGTGTTCTACAATAAATCTGATGTTATAATCATAAAAATCTGTTAAGCTCACACGATTCTAGCCTACAGCTTTATTAAATACCCATGAAACACCTGCAAGAGTATCTGTGGCCTAAACTGGCCAGAGTTAAGACCTAAAATACACCAAGGTGACATTCTCACTCCTTTACCAATTCCAAAGGCTTTTTTCCCCCAGATTATAGAGAGTATCTAGAGCTCGAGAATTATAAGCAGGGTAAGCTGGAGGGCAATGAAGGTGGAGAAAAATAGGAAAAGTTGCACCATGACCTCTACTCTGCATTGGTGTGATGATGTCTCATCGGCCATTGTCCATCCCCTCGATATATCAACTAGATGTCAGCATTGCCGCTCTTCCATACCATGCTCCACACAGCACGGGTCCTGTCCCATTCTATGTGAAGAACATGTCTGCAGTGTCACAAAGCCAAGAATAAGCACTGACGCTGTGTGACACACGGCTCTGCCTATCATCTGGAAGGCACTGAGGTAGGCTCTCAGCCTATACGCAGATGTTGCCCATCTTCAAGAATGCGACATTCCTGGGGCGGCTGTGCTGACACCTCAGAGCCTGGAGCCTGGAGCCTGCTTTGGATTCTGTGTCTCCCTCCCTCTCTGCTCTTCCCCACTCATGCTCTCTCTCTCTCTCTCAAAATTAAACATTAAAAAAAACAATTTTTTTAAAAGAATGCTACATTCTTGACGAATTACTCTACACAGGTTGCCTTTCAAATGTGGAACCAGGCGGTGTGGTGGTATCGGGATCTTTCAGGTCAAAGTGATTACAGTAGGTTTTATCAGACAGAATCAAATAGGAATGTTATTAAAGGCAGAAATAAAAGAGGCAATTAGTTAATGTAGTTTAATTTCTACAAAAATAGTATGCTGACTTCATCTGCTAATGACAAACTGTCCAATTAGACGCAATCTTCCTTCGCCGAGTTGACATTTGCACGGTCACTGCAAAAACAAGTGAGTAAAACTGCCAGTGCCTTACACGCACCCAAGCCGAGTATCACACTGCATCTAAAGTGAATGAGCTGATGCATGTACATACGCGTATGCACATATGTGTAACTACACGTAGAGACACACATGCAAACACCTTCACGAAACCACCACCGTAACCAAGATAACAGCACACATCCACCCCTCCCAAGTTTCACCAAGCTGGCACTTTCTTTAATATTCTGTGTGACTCAAATGGGAAGCAGGCATCAGAACTTCAGCTGCACACTGAAAACAATGACTGCTTCCAGGAAAGCTCTTGGGTGAGCTACAAGGTAAATTAGCCACTTTCCTCAAGAGAAAAGAAAAAATGCTTGTAGTTGCTTTATATATTTTGCCCAAGTTTTTAGTTGTTTAATGTAGGAAGACAAATCCAGTCCCTGTTACTCCATCTTGGAAAAAGCAGAAGTCTACACAGTTACTTTTCTCTGTCTCAAATTTGCCTTCCTTAAGTCTATATGGTAAAGGGAATATTTGCTCCTTCCTGGCTCTGGGGACTTGGAGCAAATCCTTTTCCAGAGAGGAGTCCTGCCATGTTCAGCCTGTCCAGTAGCAGACCGCCCACACCGTCGATTCTTGTGTCACAACGCCCTGTAACTAGAACAGGACACAGCACTCACGGTGTGAAGAGGCCTCACCAACCAACGTTACACAGGACAGCATGACAATCTCTAGTGTAAGAGGCAGGTGCGATGGGTAAAAGGAACACAGGAGGCAGAACACTCAGGTTCACGTCCTGGCTCAACACCTTAGGCCTGTGTGACTTTGGCACATTCACTCAACTCATGAGCGCTCCTCACCCCATCAGTGGGCAGGCAGCATGGTATACCTCACAGGTGGACATTAGGAGAAAATGAAATAATGGATATGAAAAGCACTTTGTAAATCTGGAAGGTACTGTACAAAGACAAAATGATAATGAAGCATATTTTCAATATTCCCAATATTCTCACTCTGACATTCCATTGTCCAAACCTCTAAACTACAACACATTAAAAACTCTTACAGAGGTATTAACTCATAAGAAGAAATGCATCACCTTGTAAGTACAATGTTAATGCTATTCCCTTACACGACACAGTCTGAATCATGGCATCATTTGTAAATGCGGCCCAACATCGTTTCAAAAACCCATCCTAAATCTGATCTGCACGTTCCTTAACTCATGTGGAAGCGCGTGAAGTCTGCTTTCACTCTTGGAATCTACACGCTGCAGGAGGGACAAAGATAAATCAATTACTCAGGAACTACATCACGTAACAGGCTAAAGCTGCACTTTCAAAACACTGGCAAATGCAATAAAAGATGCTTGTTACTTACTTCTGTGACGCTGTGGCAAGAAGTGCAGTAATATTTGCCTTCATCCGTAAGACCCCAAGAGACAGCGGCACACTGAGTGCATCTTTCTTTGAACTCTTTCTATAGGAGCAGATAGAAAAGGGGTTACTATCAAATCACATTCACCACATTACATTTCTATAATAAAGTTCCCTGGGGCTCAGTCAGGGCACCTGGGTGGCTCAGTCGGTTAACATCCAACTTTGGCTCAGTTATGATTTTGGCTCAGGTCATGATCTCACCGTTTGTGGGTTTGAGCCCTGTGTCAGGCTCTGTGCTGACAGCTAAGCCTGGAGCCTGCTTTGGATTCTGTGTCTCCCTCTTTCTCTGGCCCTTCCCAACTCAGGCTCTGTCTCCCTCTCTCAAAAATAAAATAAACATTAAAAAAAAAAAAAAGATGGTTCCCTGGATTTTACCCTATATTTTTTAAATATCATAGAAAATAAACAATCTATCAGAGAGATTGTCTATAAAGAGCAGTTCAGTCTTTTGAATAGTTTGAAAATTACTAGAATTAATTTATTTCTAAAAGTTTCTAAAATTCTAAAAATTTCTTTTGATTAGCTTGAGAATTATTGGAATCACATTATTTTTAAAAGTTTCTAAAATGTGCAGTGGATGAGGGAGGAAAAAAGAAGAAAAGGTGATGGGGTAAAATGGAAAAAAAAAAAGAGCAAATAGAACTTGAAAGTGCTGTGAGGAAAAAAGATGACAAGATTTAAGAAAAGACTTTAAAAACGGAAACAGCAGACCATTTGCAATGTCCTTCGTGATACTAGAAACAGACAACAAGAGAACCAGATTTTTATTGTGGTGGTTTCACGTTTCGAAGTATTCATTCAGCAATATAAGGAGTATCACCCATGCACGTCCTAGGCATTATTAGGCGCTGGGGACTCGGAGCAACACAGGATTCCTACTCACAGCAAATACAGGTGAATGGTGAGTTATAATTCTTAATTCCATTAACCTGGCATTTACAGACGTTAACCATCCATCATCCCAGAACCATTAACTGAGCATATAACGAAGCCCCTCCATCACCGTGGTGCTTCCGTCCATGCATACGCTGGCACTACATTACCGATCCGCAACGTTTAGGTCTTTGACCTTGTCGTTGATCTAGTTACCGAATACTCCTTCAAAAGGGTCAAAGAATGCAGCATTTTATGTAGTGTGTTAGAAATGAACGCCGGGTTTATCTCCACAGGTTGGTAAAGTTTGCAATGACCCGGTACTGAGAAGCAGCGTTACCTCGGGGCGGCCCGACCCCGAATTTGGAATCCCCCAACCGAGACGGCGGCCAGGATTCCCAGAGAGCCAGGCGGGGGCTACAGGGGAGCCGGCGGGTCCCAACCCCGACCCTCCCACGCCCGCCCCGCCGTCAAAGGGAACCCGCGGGTGGCGCTGCCGACGCGGGATGCGCCACGTGGGTGGCCACCCTCATAAGCCCCCCCCAAGTTCAGCCTCCTCTGGAAACACCCCTGCGACTAACGCCCCCCCCCCCGTCACCCGCAACCTCCCGGGGCCAGACACGCCAGCCGCGCCCCCGGCCCGCCGGCCCCCTCCCTCTCCCCGCCCCGCAGCCGTGCGGCCGCCCTCCCCCGGCCAGCGGCCGCCCCCACGGCCGCTTGGCGTCCTCCAGCCGCTTCCCTCCGCCTCACTCCCCTCCCGCCCCGCCGTCGCGCCCCGAGGGCGCCGGGCTCCCTCACCGCCTCCTCCAGGTCCATCACCACGGCGCCGCCGGGCCCGTTACCCGGGCAGCGAGGGCAACTTCCGGGAGCGCCGGGCGGAGCCCGCCGGGCGGAAACCCAGACCGCGGCTTTGGATTCCGGGCGTCCGGGGCTGCGGGGACGTCTCCGTCGGCTCCGGGACGGAAGCCCCGCGAGCCCCGCAGCCACCTCCCGGGCTGCAGTCCTTTCTTCGTCGGCGGAACCGGAGCCGACCGGGCAGAAACTGGGCGGACTGAGTCCCGCCCCGCTCGTTGCAGAGCCGTCTTCCTGCTGCGCGCTGCGAGCGAGGCGGGGGGTGGCGGGCCCCTGTCCCCAGCGCGGACTGCGAGCCTCCCGGTTCTCCGCTCCGCCCTGGCTTTTTAACTGGCACCGGAGAGGCCAGGGGTTCTGGAGGGAAGACCTGGGTTTAATCACCGTTTTCTGTTTCCTGTGCTTCACTTTCCTCCTCTGTAAGCGTTCCTTCTAAGCGTTAGTATTTTTTTTTAAATGTTTTATTTATTTATTTATTTATTTATTTTTAATGTTTTATTTATTTCTAGGAGACAGAGAGAGAAACAGCATGAGCAGGGGAGGGTCAGAGAGAGAGGGAGTCACAGACTGAAACAGGCTCCAAGCTCTGAGCTGGCAGTCAGCACAGAGCCCGACGCGGGCCTCGAACCCACGAACCGCGAGATCATGACCCAAGCGAAAGTCGGACGCTTAACCAACTAAGCCACCCAGGTGCCCCTAATGTTTTATTTATTTTTGAGAGAGAGACAGAGCACGAGCACGGGAGGGGCAGAGAGAGGGAGACACAGAATCCGAAGCAGCTCCAGGCTCTGAGCTGTCAGCACAACGCCCGACGCGGGGCTCGAACCCACGAACCGCGAGATCATGACCTGAGCCGAAGTCGGTCGCTTAACCGACGGAGCCACCCAAGCACCCCTATTAAGTATTAGTATTAAGCAAGGATTTTATTTGGAAGCTCTTGGAGGAGGGAATCTAACTTCTGTTTGACAGATCAGTCTGACCCTTGTGGGGAGAAGACACTGATGGGGCAAAGGTAGAAGTTGAGAGGCAAGTCAGGAGAGGCTTAAAATAATCCAGACAAGAGTCAATGGTAGCGTGAACCGGGTAAAAGCAGTGGAGATAGTGAGAAGTACAAAAAATCCTGGAATTAACAGATTTTGAAGGCAGAGCTGTAAGGATAGCTTGAAGGTCAGGAAGTGGGTGGTAAGAGGAAGAAAAGAGTCAAGGATGACTGCGAGACGTCTGACCTGCCCTGAAAGGATGAGTTATCATCGCCTGAGTAGGGGCAGCCTGTGGGTGGAACAGTAGGAGTCCAGTAGAAGAGCAACCGGGAATTTGATTCTAGACCTATTTAGTTAGAGATGTTGGTAAGATATCCAGGTAGGACGAGAAGGCAATTTGCTATTGGGGGTCTAGCATTGACAGGCTAATCCTGGACTGGAGATACGCACTTGGCACTTCTGTCTGTCTAGATAGTATTTAAAGTCGTGAGGCCAGATTAGATAACCAAGCAAGTGGCTCTTTATTCACTCACTCCTTACTTGTCAGTTCGCTTATTTCACAAGGTTATTAAACACCCACTCGCTGCCGGGCACTGTGCCAGCAATTGGGAAATGAGAGATAAACAAGACAGACTCCCTGCCTTCAAGGGACGCCCAGTCCAGTGGAGCAGTCAGTCTCGTTATTTTCTCATGGCCCTAGACAAATGTTCCGTCCGGTTGTGTCACCCAGGTCATTTGCCGGGCTTGGCTCTGTGCGACTTCAGATACTTTCTGAAAAGTCTTACCTATCATTACAGCATTAAGGGCTGTCGTATGCATAGCTAGATCATAAACCTTTTATTTTCTAGATCAGCCCTGATTTCAAATGTTGAACTCGTAGAATAATGGGCAGTACTGAATGCTCAATTAAATAGTTAATGTATTGAACTAAAATATGAGATCAGGAATCTTTTTGTTTATTGCCATATATCCAGGGCCTAGCACAGTACTCAGCTCGTAGGATGTGATCAATAAATATTTGTTGAATGGATGAATGATTTTGTAAGATTTTCACGTATATGCAAAATAGTGTAAACAGATGACCTATCTTGATTTGAGTCTTTGGGCATGTGCTTGCACAGAAATGAGTCACAGATTTTTCCAGCCATTCCTTAACAGAAATTGAGTGTTTTGAGCAAAGTCAGCCCTTTGGAAGACGTTTTCTTAGACTGTAAGAGTTAAAGGAGTGTTTGAACAGAGAAGCTTTAGAGTGAAGCACTTAAAACTCGGGTTCAGGAGCCCTTTTTGCCTGCTAGATTGGCACAGATAATTTTTGTGTAATGGAAATGATCAAGTGGTAGAAGTGCTCAGTGAGATGGACGTCATGCTGTGGAGCAATAATGATGTAACCCCAAGAAGAGGAAACAGGGAAATGAGAATTGAGATAATAAACCTTTAAAGCAACTGAGAAGTATCTGGGCCAAGATTTGATTGAAAACCTTGATGGAGGGTATAAACACATCTAAAGAAAGAATGTGTACATCAGAAAGAAATACACTTAGCCCTTCTAGCCTGATAAAGGTGGATCTAAATCTTCACCAGGACCCCAGCTCTGCTATTATGCGGATGCCGCTACTGTACCCAGATTCCGCATGAGTGACAGCCACAGAACTCAACACTAGCCACTACTCGATTCTGCGAATAACTCTAAGCCAAGACATTTGAAATTTTGATGAGATGGACAAATTCCTAGAAAAATACAAGTCACCAAAGTATATATAAAAGAAATAGAAAATCTGAACAATTCCATATTTATTCAAGAAATAGATGCACTGTATAAATTAAAAACCTCACAAAGAAAATCCCAATCTCAAATGAGTTAAAGGTAGTAAATTCTACCAAATGTTTAAGAAGGAAATAGTAGGGGTGCCTGGGAGGCTCGATCTGTTAAGTATCTGACTCTTGATTTAAGCTCAGGTCATGATTGTGAGTTTGAGTCCCACACGGGGCTTCTCGTTGATGCTGCAGAGCATATTTGGGATCCTCTATCTCTCTCTCTCTCTCTGTCTCTCTCCTCCTCTCTCTGTCCCGTGCATGCACTCTCTCTCTCAAAATAAGTAAGGTTTAAAAAAAAAAGAAATAGGACTCATCTTACACAGACTCTTCCAAATAACAGGAAAAGCACATCTTATGAGGCTAGCATAACTTTGACAGCAAAACATGCCAAGAGTATTTGAAGAAAAGTAAAAATTAAACTCCATTCTCTCTCAGAAACGTAGATGTAAAAATTCCAAACAAAATACTAGCAAACTGAATGCAAATCCTTTGTTATTTTGAGCAATATATATAAATAGGTTAATCAATGAAAACCAAGTGGAGTTTTTCCTAGGAATGTAAAGTTGATTTAAATTAGAAAATACATAAGTCAAACAGTAGTGCAGGAATAGACCGAAAGATCAACGGAACAGAACAGAAAGCCCAGAAACTGACAAAAAGATAACATGTAAGATAACCTGATTTACAAGAAAGATGCTACTGAAATCCAGCGTGGAAAAGCATAGTTTTTCAGTAAAATCTATAATCAGTTGGACATTCATAAGAAAAATACTGACCCCCTTCATCACACCATATACAAAAATTAATTTGAAGTGGATCATAGCACCACGTGTAATGATTAAACCCATAGAGCTTCTTGGAAAAAATCGGAAAACATCTTTCTGACTTGAGATGGATTTGCTAAAGAGCACGATCTTAAAAGCACTATCCATTAAACAAAAGATTGTTAGGTTAGACTTCATTAAAATTAAAATTCAGTTCATCAAAAGACATTGTTAAGGCTCACCAAAGACTGAAAAAAGGTGTTCTCAGTGGATGAATTCAACAAAAGGCTTATATCTACAACAAATAAATGACTACAAATCAGTAAAAAAAATATATAACCCAATTAAAAAATAGGCAAAAGATTTTCACAACAATTTCACGATAGTTAAAAGATCAATAGGTATGTGAAACAGTGCTCAACATCATGATTCCTTAGAAAAATGCAAATTAGGATCACAGTGACCTAGTGTATCCACTGAGATGAGTACAGTTAGAAACAGTATCGAGGCTTCTCAAAAACCTGGATAAACTGGCTTCTTCTACATTGCTGATGGGAGTATAAATTGGCGGCAATATTTTGGGAAATTGGTTGGAAGTAATGCTAAATATATGCTAATTGCTGAGCAATTAGCAATTCCAGGGGCACCTGGGTGGCTAGGTCGTTAAGCTTCCAACCTGGGCTCAGGTCATGATCTCGCGGTTGGAGCCGTGGTCGGGCTCTGCTGACAGCTCAGAGCCTGGAGCTGCTTCGGATTCTGTGTCTCCCTTTCTCTCTCTGCTCCTACCCTGCTTTCACTCTGTCTCTTTCTCTCTCAAAAATAAACATTAAGAAAGTTAAAAAAAAAAAAAGGCTCAGCAATTCCACTCTTAGATATATACCAAGAGAAATTCATGCATATATTCATCAAAAGATATATACAAGTATTTTCATCAAGCATTCTTTATAATAGCCCCAAATCATAAGCAACTAAATGTCCACCAAGCGGAGAATCGATAACAAATTGTGATGTCATCGGACCGTGGAATACTATACAGCAATAAGAAAGAATGAATACTTGCTACCACAACAACGTGGATGAATCTCACAAAATAATGACGTGCAGAAGAAGACTGTGGTGGATTTCAGATGGACTTTAGTTCTTTGCCACTCTTCCCAATTAAAGATGAGGTCTAGCTCCCCACTCCTTGAATCGGCAGTGGTCTCCTGGCCACCTCTGAGCAATCGAGTACTGAGTCAACACGCTGTATAAATTCCAAGCCATGTCTGTGCAGCTTTTGCTTTACCTCAAATGCGCTTTCCTGAAAGCCAGCGGCTGTGGCAAAAAGTCCAGCTCACTTGAGACACCCACGCTGTGAGGAAGCCCAAGTGAGCCATGTGTAGTGGAGAATCTGCACAGAGGACCGAGGTGTCAGACATGTGAGTGAAGCCTTCTCGGATCTCCCAGGGTAGCCGGGGTCATTATCTATACACAGCGCTCCTCCGGCCCCACCCCATGCCAGGTGGAACAGAAAACCACCCAGCCAAGTCCTGCCCAAATTCCTGACTGATAGAACCCTGAATCAACAAAAATGGTTAATTTTTTAAACCAGTAAATTCTAAGGTAGTTTGTTACACAGTAATAGATCAGCTACAGAAATTGGTACTCGAAATAGAATGTTATGTAACAAAACCCTAAAACACATGTGCAAATCTAATCCTCTTCAAATGCCTCCTCCTCCAGACAGCAACCTATCAGCAAATAATTTTGAGGGGCACCTGGGTGGCTCAGTCGGTTAAACATCTGACTTGATTTTGGCTCAGGCCATGATCTCACGGTTCATGGGATTGAGCCCCACGTTGGGCTCTCTGCTGGCAGCACAGAGCCTGCTTGGGATTCTCTCTCCCTCCCTCTCCCTCTGCCCCTCCACCCTGCTTGAACTCTCTCTCAAAATAAATAAATCACCGGGGTGCCTGGGTTGCTTAGTCGGTTAAGCGTCCGACTTTCGCTTAGGTCATGATCTCGCGGTTCGTGGGTTCGAGCCCCGCGTAGGACTCTGTGCTGACTGCCAGCTCAGAGCCTGGAGCCTGTTTCAGTCTGTCATTCCCTCTCTCTCTGACCCTCCCCTGCTCACGCTGTCTCTCTCTCTCTCTCTCCTAGAAATAAAATAAATAAATAAATAAATCACCGTTAAAAAGAAAGAATTTTGAGCATTCAACCTCATTATACAGATACATATTTTTGTATAAATTAGACATATGCAGGACTGTTCTGGGGATGTACATTATAGGACACAAATAAAAATCAAAATAAGCTAAAATATGAATTATTTATTAATGTAAATAGCCTTCCTTTCAATGAAAATATTAGTAATATTGTAGTTAGAGTAACCTTGGCTGAACATTATGTGATACAGAGATTTGTAGTTCCTGTCCCAAACTCGGTTTATTTTAATACTTCTTTTTAATGGTGATCATAACAGAAAGATACCTCACAAAGATACAGAAACCAAGTATTTTTATACCAAAGGAAACATTTGCAAACATTTATTCTCAAAATGCAATCTCCATAGCACACGTCTTCGAAAAAATGGTGACTTTTTCATACTAGCATGTGCCAAACACTGTTTTAGGCACAGAGAATAAAGCAATGACCAAAAAGAATCTCTGCCTCATGAAGCTTATCTTCTAGGTGGCAAAGTCACGTCATAAATACATAAGTAAAATCATTATGTAAATGTAATAACATAAGTAAATATGTCAGGTGGCAAGAATCTTCCACGAGGAAAAAGAAAGCAGAATATGAAAATAGAGTAGACAGGCAGAAAAGGTTGAAGGCCAGGGTTGCTATTTTAGATGGTGGCAGAGAAGGCGTCTCAAATAAAAGTGACATTTGAGAGAAGGTTTAAAAGAAGTGGAGTGAGGAGGCAGGGGGAGCGCCCGGGTGGCTCAGTCTGTTAAGCATCCAACTCTTGGCTTCTGCTCAGGTCATGATCTCACGCTTCATGAGTTCGAGCCCCATATCACCTGTCAGTGCGGAGCCTGCTTAAGATTCTCTGTCTCCCTCTCTCTGCCCTTCCCCCACTCGCTCTCTCTGTCTCTCTCAAAAAAATAAGCTTTTTTTAAAAAGTTTAAAAGAAGTGGGGAGACTGAGCCATGCAGATATGTGGAAGATCAGTACTTCAGGGGAAAAGACCTTGACACAGTGAGGTGGCCTTGTGTAAGCAAGGGATGTGTAGCAGAGGCCGTGAAGTCAGAGAGGTGGCCAGGCCAGATCATGGATGAGATCTTGCGGATTATAGGAAGGACATCAGATTTTATTCTCAGTGAGATGGAAAGCAGAAGAGTGACAGTGGCTAATTCATAGTTTAGAAGGAGGTATGGACAATAGCTTGTAAGGGGGCGGGGGAGGGGCAGGGAGATCACTGAGGAGGCCACTAAAATAGCCCACATGTGGGCTAAGGGCAGGGCAAGGATGTAGACACTGAGAAGAAACAGTCAAGTTCTGAACAGATGTCAAGGGTACAGTCTTCCCGATGGATCAGAGGTGGGGAGTAAGAGAGAAAAGAGTGACTGCAAAGTTCGGGATCTGAACCCACCAAAGAAGGCAGTTGCCATGTTTGGAGGCTGGGGAGACACGTGTGGGCTTATGATGGAGTGTGGAGGAAAAAGCCAGGAGTTTGCTAGGATGTTTAAGTTAGTGTTGCCACTCAGTATCCGGGTCGGGGTGCTGGCTATACTGCAGAATAGGTGAGTCTGATGTTCCGGAGAAAGCTAAAAGCTGGACATAGGAATCCGGGAGTCAGAGGCCTGGATAAAGTCATCCAGGGTTTGTAGATAGAAAAGTCCAAGGACGGAGACCTGACCACCCCAACGTACTGAAGTGAGAAGCAAGAAGGAAGATCCAGAAAAGAGGACTGAGAATAAATTTCCTTCAAGTAGAAGAAAGTCAGAAGCATGAGGTGTCCCGGAAGCCAAGCGAAGAAAGTGGTTCCAAAAGGTGGGAGCCATCAGCTTCGTCAAAGGCTTCTGAGAACCCTAGCAAAACGAAGACCCAGATCGGAGCCTCAGATTTGGACACGGGGCCATCAGCGCCCTTGACAAGAGTGGTCTCAGTGTTGGGGCTGAGACCGGACGGGCCCAGGAAGAATGGCAGAAGAGTGCGGAGCACCCTCGCAGGGGATTCCGTGGTAGACAGGAGCAGAGGAGCCGTCACTGGTAGGCAATGTCAAGTCAGGGCAGAGTTTTGTTTGTCTGGTTTTGTTTCTTTGCCTGCTTCTTTGAGATGTTGGAAGAGAGGGAATCATCTCGGGGGCTCTCACTGAGCTGGGGGTGGGGATGGATCCATAGCTCAGGCAGAGGGATTGGCTTTAGCATAGACGGTTGGTTCCTCTGTGACAGGACCAGAAAGGAAAAGCCCATGGCAGGCACTGGTGGGGGGTGGGGGGTGGGGAAGGACTCTCCTGACTGTCTCTGGTGAAATGGGAAGGAGGTCATGCGCTGAGCGTGACATCAGGGAGGGTTGCCCGAGGTCCAAGGAGAGGTCAGAGGTACAATACCCCTGGGGGAGGGGAGCACAGGCACCTTTAGGGCCCCCCCTGGACGGCTGAGATTAAAATATGAAGATAAGGCCAGTCAACACACCATTCAACTGCTCACTTGGTGGAGACGGCCCCTTTACCCCGGAGGGACAAACTAAGTGTCTTCACAATTTCAAAAACCACCTGCCAGGCAGTATCCTCCCGACAGCCACAAGTCATTGCAGGAATATTTGCCTTTTTGTTTAACAAGAGCAAAGATAGCTAATCTGTAAATCTGGCCGGTCTTTTAAGTATTTTTGCCACGAGATATACAACAGCCTTCTGGGTGGAACAAAGGCCTTGCGTGGATATTCGGCTCCTTACAGGCTACGGTAAGGACCCCATGACATCTGAGAGGTCTCGTGTTTATAGAATCATCTACACCCATGGCTTCCCACAGGAACACTCGCCTGCCTGCCTGCACCTTCGCTGCTGGGGACGAGGTGGGCAGATCTCCCGCGGCCCTGGCTGCGGCCTCACCCCAGAGTTCTTCTGGCATTGTGGTCAAAGCAGCTGGTCCGTCAGGGGCCCCATGGACGCCATGGTATGGCCAAGTAGCTCTTGAAGAAAAGACATGATTCACTGTGGAGAATATCTGTTCTCTGATGCACCTCCCTGTGGATGTGGTCCTTTCCCCGTCCCGTGACTGAAGTGGAATCCAGGGACCGT
Source organism: Proteles cristata cristata (assembly GCA_017311185.1). Lineage (NCBI taxonomy): Eukaryota > Metazoa > Chordata > Mammalia > Carnivora > Hyaenidae > Proteles > Proteles cristata. The sequence goes on along the minus strand of JAESUZ010002765.1, from coordinate 130,480 downwards.
GTGAGCAAGGACTTATTAGAAATATCTAGATTTTGGGAGCCTGGGTGGCACAGTTGGTTGAGCATTCAACTTTGGCTCAGGTCATGATCTCGCAGTTCATGAGTTCGAGCCCCATGTCGGGCTCACTGGGTCATCCATTCCATCTGATCCTTTGGTCTCCCTCTTTCTGCCCCAACACCCCTACTTGTGTGTGCACTCTCTCTCTCTCTCTCAAGAAAACAACAACAACAACTAAATAAAACATTAACAAAATAATAATAATAAAAAGAAATAGCTATATTTTATCCACCTGCATAGGCAACCTTCAAATCCTAAGCCTGTGTCATTCTAACTCTTGTTTAAGTTTTCAGCCATTTCTCTGTCTTGCAACAGTATTTGTGATCTGCCATTTCAGCCATGTCTATCATGGCCCAGTGATAGAAAGCAGAGAAACACAAAATATAACTTTAGGGAGTGATACGTGCTTTAAAGCCATGTAAGTCGATAGGGTGACTGGGATGGGAGAAATGAGCAGAATTTTTATAGGGTCATCGGGAAGTCTTCTCTGAAGAGGGGCCGGTTGAATGCAGAGAGAGCCATGCAGGAATGTGGGGAAATATATCCCAGGGAGAGTGAAAAGGCCCTGAGGCTGGACTAATCTTGGTGTGTTTGAGAAACAAAAGGAAGCCAGTGTGGCCAGGATAATGGGTGAGAGGTAGAGCCTTAGGCCTCTGGGTGAGAGCACCTGGGCTCCTGGACACACAGGTTGATATCAGCTAGTACATCCACAGTCTGTCTGACACATTATACCAGATGTCTCCAGTAAGTCCCACCTCCTGGCTATCACCATTGGCTCCCATCAGGGAAGGGGGAAGGGAGAGGGGACACCTTCTGGATCTACTAGGGGCCTGTCAGCAGGCTGTGGTGTCTTGTCCTTCCCACTTAACCTGTGCCTGCCTGTAGGGATGATGGCCTTCATGGAGTTTTTGCTCAGAGAGAGCTGGAGATGGCCCGGGGGAGCAAAGTAGGGGTACCAGCTGGGCATTTGGGGCTCTGTTGGAATAGCAATACTCCTTCAGTGGGAAGCAGCTGGGGAGGAAGGAAGAGACTGAGAACCCCAAGGTGTAGCTCCCATTTGTCACCATTCTTACTGAATTTCACCCTCATTTGAGGGCATCCATTCGCTAAAACCCACCACACGCCTTCTAGTCAAGGGCATTCACAACATGGTTTCCTTAGTAAAGTGAGAACTAACGCAAATCTACCATTTTCTGAACCAGGCACCACTCTAAACATGTTAACTCACCATCAGCCCCATTTTACAGACCAGAGAACTAAAACAGAGAGGTTATCCTGGTCTGAGCCAGGAGTCAAAACCAAGTAGCCTAATGGAGCATGCAGGTTTGGCTGTCATGCTCTGAGCCTCTTGGGAAGGACTGGGCGCAACATCATTAAATGTGGCACTCTCCAAAAGATTTCCATGACTTGGCCAATAATGAGATGTTGAGTGTGTAAGAATCTCAGGTAACCCTGCAAGAATCCCAAAACATTTCAGTATAATTGTTCTTAGTTGAATAGCAGCTGAGAGACAATCCATTACCACAAACAATACTGTTATTAAGAGAAATTCTCTGGGGCACCGGGGTGGCTAAGTTGGTTAAGTGTCTGAATCTTGATGTAGACTCAGGTCATGATCTTATGGTCATGAGATTGAGCCCCGCGTAGGGTTCTCAGGTGAGCGTGGAGCCTGCTTGGGATTCTCTCTGCCTCTCACTCTCTCTCTCTCTCTCTCTCTCTCTCTCTCTCTCTCTCTCTCCCTCTCAAAATAAATAAATAAATATTAACAATTTTAACGAAAGAGAAATACAAGGGAGACTGAATAGGAAGTCAGACAGAGGAGTCTGGAACTCAGGGGAGGTGTTCTGGCTGGAGACGTGAACTTGGGGAGCCATGGTGTACACATGAGATTTAAAGCCCAGGACTAAATGCAGACACCTATGGAGGGAGTGTAGACAGCGGATGAGGGGAAGGGGCCGGGCTGAGACAAGGGCACAGCGGCAGGTAGAAGTCAGGCGGAACAGAAGAATCCAACCAAGACGGTGGAAGGAGCAGAGCAATGGAGAGTGGTGAGCAGAGCCACGTAGAGGGGGCTTCCAGAAAGAAGAACTGTCAAAGGCTCTTAAGAGTTGGGTGAGCCTAGCCAGGGACCTAGCAAGAGAGTCGTCATGGACAAGATGATTTCAGTGAAGCGGGAAAGGTGGAAGATTGGTTGGCATGGGTTCGAGGCAAGACAGAGAGGAAAGAGCACACAGTGAAGACAAAGCCCATGGGAGTGTTGCTGAGAGCAGAGCATCGGGCACCGAGCAGGGAGACGCAGGGCACTGACGTGCACGTTTGCAGCACGTCCGTCTGCTAATGGAGGTGAAATCTTGGCTGGTGGGAGAGAGAGGGGAGCTTACAGGCAAAGTCCAAGCGAAGTCCGTGAGTGGGTGAGGGGCACAGATCCAGGCCCCGATCAGCCTGAAGGGCCGCATAATTCTGTCCCGACCAGGCCGTGGGAATTCCGGGAATGTGACCCCCACTCCACCAGGCACGGGCCCTGCTCTGGGGCCCTGGGGGCCACATTAGAGCTATGCCTCCCCGCAACTTCCTGATGCTGCCAACGGCCCAGGGCGTGGAAGCCCACACGCCTCAGCTGAAATTCAGCTAAGGAAGTTCGACTAAGTGTGGAAATAGATAAATACTATTTCTTTTATTTTTAATTTTTTTAAATGTTTATTTAGTTTTGACAGAGCACAATAGGGGAGGGGCAGAGAGAGAGAGGGAGACCCAGAATCTGGGGTAGGCTCCAGGCTTTGAGCTGTCAGAGCCCTGACGCGGGGCTTGAACCCACGAACCATGAGATCATGACCTGAGCTGAAGTTGGATGCTTAACCAACTGAGTCACTCAGGCGCCCTGCTAAATACTATTTCAAGGAGGTGACAGAGCAGAGACTGCAATAAGGAGGGTCCATTTGAACCCTGGCCCTGATACTTATTGGGTCGTGTTGTGACCTGGGCAGGTCGCTTCTCTGGGGTTCAGTTTTCTCGTCTGCAGTATGGGGTTAATAACTTTAGCAAAATACTAAATAATACTGCGATTGTAAGGTACAGACGACATGATGGACATGCAAAGGCTTTGTCAAAGCTTTGGAAATTGGAAAGTGAGAACAAATGCCAGAAATGGTCATGAGGCTACATTTACTAGAACATTCCCTCCCATTCACCCCACTCAACAGTCACAGCTTGTAGAAGAGACATGCTAAGGACACATTCCTGTGTCACCCCTCTCTATGGGTTTAATTTTCATAACTCGACTTCTAAGGTTGTCGTTGTTGTTTTATTTTGTTTTTTAAGAGCAAATCGTGGCTCCTTATAGGAGCCTCCCAATTTCATTACAGACAAAGTGTATCACTTGAGGATCGTGGGTTGAAAGGGAAGGGAGGAGACATATTATTAACTTCAAAGCTTTCTTAGAATCTGTTAAATGTTAATCACAAGGCACAGGGATATTCCTGAAAGCAAGCACTTCTCAGATGCTGGAGCCTTCCTCCTCTCGGTCCCATCGACATGTCTGCTGAAAGGAAGAGAGAATCTAGTCCATCCCTAGACCTTCTGGATGCTCTAAGGTCTGTTTGTGGCCTGGTCTGTCTATAAGCGAAGCTGAAATCTTCCGCGGTTTGCCTGGTGCTGGGAAGAAGGCGGAAGGAGCGAGCACCTGCTGGTCACGTTGTATGTGGGACGCTGCACCAGGCCCACTATACGGGTCACCTCATCACTGAGCTGGGAGGCCGTCATTCTCTTCTCAGCAAACAGGAAGAGAAACTGAGGCTTGGGAGGTCAAATCGGGTCATGTGGCCAGCAGGAGGAAGAGCGGGAATCCTAACTCAGTTCTGCCTGTTCCGAGCCCACTCTTTCCGCTCACAGAGTGGGTGCTTTCTTTAGTGAATGAGTAGATGGATGAAGAAAGTCCTCTGGATGCAAAATTGCCTTGTCAAAAGGACATCAACAGCCAGAAGGCACAGCTCCAATTAAACAGAAGCAAAACAACCTTCTAAGATTGTGTGAGCTACTCAGAGTTTGCCTTAAATAACTCAGGAGTTTCCCAGACTCTTGAGTGATAAGACCTCAGGTAAGTTGCCGAACCTGTCGGGGGCTGGCTTGTCCATTTCTAGTCGTGGGGCCCTCCCCTCCACACCCCTCCCTCCCTTTCAGGAAACAGCCTCAACAGAGCCAAAGGACTTGTAGCTCTAGCTGTGCTCTGTAAAATCCTTGAAAGAGTCCTGGCTGGTGACCATCCTGTGGCCAAGGCTACCTACGTGATTCATGGGGCCCCGCACAGAATGAAAATGTGCCGCCCCTGGTTCCAAAATTAATAAGAATGTCAAGGCGGCAATAGCAGAGCATTAAACCAAGCTCAAGGTCCTTCAGAGTAGGGGGTCCTGTGTGACCGCACAGGCCGCACCCCCACGAAGCCAGACTTGCCTGGAGCCATTAATTCAAGACAAGGGGAGAAGAAATCTTTGAAGGGGATTGGTAGGATATCACGGGAGCCCCCAAAATAAGACAGGTAACATAACCATGGAGATCAGGTTCTGATTTCTTGAAACATACACTTCCGGAATAGAAAGTTTTCTGAAATTCATCTAATACTACTCTTCCATTTTATAGATGAGGATACTGAGATACAGACAGAAGCAGTGACTTGGGGAGTCATTACCACAGAGAAGGCAACCCCTTTCTGAATTCCAGTCTCCTTATCACTGAAACAGTACAGGGCAGGCTGAATGATGCATTATTTCCTTACTTTCCTTCCCACCTCCTACTAAAATAACAGCCCCATAAAAGGATTAAGTCCAGAGAAGCAAGGAAATGGAAAAGGAGGCAATGGTAATTAAAGAAGAATTTGAGAGTGGGCGGGGGGAGGAGGAAGAGGTACAGACTGAGAACAGGGAAATTGAGTGAAAATCTGAATACCGCCCTTAACCTCCTTTCCAGAATGTCAGGAGCCAGTTTTACATCTCCCTTGGCAGGAGATGAGAGTCTTCTCTCCGTGTACATTCCAGAGACTACCATTTGGTATTCTTCATAGTGAGCTGGTTTGAACTTTGTCCTATCAGGCAGAAGCCCTGAGGCCCAAGTCTGGCTTATGTCCAAAGAGCTTTCTAAGCTCCTAATTGAGAACTGATGACCAACCACCTCCACATGTGGAAGAAAGCTTCTAACGTGAAAGACAGAAAACAAAGAAGTGGAAAAAGGTATTGGGAGAAATCAGACAGCTTCAAACCTGACAGTCTCCCTGAAAAGTGTGAGGATGATATTGAATCCATGAAACCACCAGAGGGCTTTAAAAACATGTTGAAAATAAGGAAAACCTCTGTAAAGTTAAATAAATGAGTCAAAGTAAAAATTTAATTTTAAAAACAAATTCAGAGAACATTCCAGAAGATGAAACAAAAAGATAAAAAAAAAAAACCCAAACAAACAAAAAAAGAAAATAACAGAGAAAAGATAAAGCAAGAAGATACATCTGCAACATTCAAAACCAGTTGCTAAAAATGCCAGAGAGCCACGGTGATAAAATTTGCAGGGAAATGATACAAGGAAATTTCTCGGAACTGAAGCGTGAGTTTCCAACTGATAGGGGCTAGAACACGGAATGAAAAAGATCCAGAGTCAGGTACATCACTGCGAACTTTCTGAATATCAGGGATACAGAGAAGATGCTATAGGTTTCTAGAGAGAAAAAGAAAAGAATCAGAATCTATGGACCTCTCAACAACACACTGACATCTAATGGACGATGGACTCATGCCTTCAGTAATCTAATCTACACCCTACATTTCTCTATTCAACCAAACTGTCCATCAACTAAGGGTAAAATATTTCAGACATGCAGGAACTAGTATCATTTAATTCCCTCATACCTTTTCATCGTAGCTTTAGTAGACTACTAGAGGTAAGATCCCAAAAAACGAGAAGGGAACCCATAGAATAGGGATCTAAAGGAACCCATAGGAAGCAAGGGATCTAAAGCATAAGAGGCCATATGAATCCCCACAATGATGGTGAATAGAAATTTCCAGATGACATCTGTACAATGTCCAGCCTAAACTGAAGAATGTGGAAGGAGGGGCTTTGCTCAAGGAGTCAGATGCACGTGATGCACTGGAGATTCTGGAAAACATGATTGATAGAACGGAGGTAGACTTTACTGGAACATTAGGAAAAATCAGTGATATGTAGAAAATCAGGCACGTGGGAAGAAAGGGAGGAAATGAGTGACTGCGGCAAAAGTGAAGGACTGAATAAGAAATTTGACATGAATACAGTGTGAATTTAGTTCTCTAGTCAATGCCATTTGTGCAGTCATGATCAAGTACATACTGACTACTGATATAACTAAAACTGTTTTATAACTATGTTGTGTTGGGGGCATAGGGTAGGGGAAGAAGTAGGGAGGTATAGGAGATCTCAGACCTTAGTTATCATTTGGGAACTCAGTATAGTGTCTCAAAATTTAAGTAATAAATTAAGAAATATGGATAGCTCCAACCCTGTGGGTTTAAGTATCATCTATAAGACTTCCAAGTTTTTTTTTTTTAATGTTTTATTTATTTCTGAGAGACAGCATGAGCAGGGGAAGTTCAGAGAGAGAGGGAGACACAGAATCTGAAACAGGCTCCAGGCTCCGAGCTGTCAGCACAGAGCCATATGCAGGGCTCGAACCCACAAACTATGAGATCATGACCTGGGCTGAAGTCGAATGCTTAACCAACTGAGCCACCCAGGTGCCCCAAGACTTCCAAGTTTAAGATGGTGAGGTGAAGGGGCACCTTGGTGTCTCAGTCGATGGAGCATCTGACTCTTGATTTCAATTCAGGTCATATTCCAGGGTTGCTGGATGGAGCGCCGAGTTGGGCTTTGCACTGAGCATGGAGCCTGCTTGAGATTGTCTCTCTCCTGCCTCTCCCCCATCCTACCCCCTTCACATGTGCTCTCTCTCTCTCAAAAAAAAAAATGGCAAGGGAAAGATTTTTCTACATTTTTTTTCTCTCAAAATTACTTCAAAACAACAAGGAAAATAACAAACGGAAACACAAACTCTAGCCTTGACGTGAGAAGACACTGCAATTCTGAACCATTAAATGTGAAGCTATTAAGTTGGCTAGAAGAACGACAAATGAAAAAAGAAAAGTAAACAAAGATGAATCCAAATGCCAGTAGAGGTATAATTTATTTATAATAAAAGTCACCAATTTTAAGTATACATGGCTTTTGATATATTATATATACAACCACTATAAAAAATATGATTTAGAACATTGCAGTCATTTCCCATCTCCAAGTCCCAAACCTCTAGCAATCATTGATCTGCTCTTATCACCATAGACTTGCATTTTCTTGTACTTTTCTAGAACTCCATATAAATACATAGAGTGTGTAATCATCTGTTTCTGGCTTTTTTCACTAAGTAAGGCTTTTGTGATTCACCTATGGTGTTGCATGACTAAAAGTTCATACCTATTAATTGCTCAGCAGTATTCCATTTACATATAGATTTTTCTTTATTTCTCAATTGATGGACATTTGGATTGTTTCCGGTTTGGGGCTACTCTGAACGAAGCTGCCATGAGCCTTCATGTATAAATCTTTGTGGCAAACATATGTTTTCATTTCACTTGAAAAATACCCATGAAGGGGCGCCTGCGTGGCTCAGTAGGTTGGGCGTCCGACTTCGGCTCAGGTCATGATCTCACGGTTCGTGGGTTTGAGCCCCGCATCAGGCTCTGTGCTGACAGCTCAGAGCCTGGAGCCTGTTTCAGATTCTGTGTCCCTCTCTCGCTCTGCTCCTTCCCCGCTCATTCTCTGTCTCTCTCACTCTCTCAAGGATAAACATTAAAAAAAAAAAAAAGAAAAATACCCATGAGTAGAATTTCTGAGTCATATGGTAAGTGAATGCTTAACTTTGTAAGTAAATGCTAACCTGTTGCTTCATAATGCAGCCAACACTCAGCTCATTGTCAATCTTTTGAGCTTTATCCATTTCAGTGGCTACGTAGAGGAATCTACTTTTGGTTTAAATTGACATTTCCCTAATGATTAATGATGTTGAACATCTTTTCGTGTGCTTAGTTGGCATCTGTGTTTTTTTAATAAAATGTCTACTCAAATCTTTTGCCTACTTTTAATGATCCAGTCTCATTATTGAGTTGTGAGAATTCTTTACGTCTTATGAACACAAGTCCTTTATTTTATGTCTGTTTTGCAAACATAGTCTCCCAGTCTGGGGCTTGCTTTTTCATTTTCCTTCAAAGAACACACATTTTGAGGGCTCCGGGATGGGTCAGTCGGTAGAACATCTGACTCTTGATTTCAGCTCAGGTCATGATCTCAGGTTGTCAAATCAAGCCCTGAGTATGGAGCCTGCTTGGGATCCTCCTTCTCTCTCTCTCTCTCTCTCTCTCTCCTTCTGCCCCTCTCCCCTGCTCATGCATGCACTCTCTCTCTGAATATTTTTTTAAAAGCAATCATTTTTAATTTTGATGGTCCATGTTATGGATTTCTAAATGTGTCTTATTTAAAAATTTGTTGCCTAATTTAAGATGATTAAGACTTTCTGCTATTTTTTCAAAATAAAGTCTCTAGTTTTAATTCATTTTTGTACATATAGCCAACCAGTTATTCCAGCACCTTTCCTTGTAGAGATGATCTTTCTCCTAATTTAATTGTCTTGGTCCTTTTGCTAGAAAATCAGTTGACCATATTTTTGTGGGGACCTATTTCTGGACTTTCTATTCTGTTCCATTATTCTATATTATACATCAGCCTTTACTTCAATACCATACTATCATGATTACTGTAAGCTTTACAGCAGGCTCTGAAACTAGATAGTATAAGTCCTCTAACTTTGCTCTTTTTCAGTATTGTTTTGGCTATTCTATATGCTTCCCATTTTCACATACAATTAAAATTTTTTTAAGTTTATTTATTTATTTTGAGAGAGCGAGAGAAAGCACAAGTGGAGAAAGGACAAGTGGGGAAAGGTCAGAGAGAGAGAGAGCCAAGCAGCCTCTGCAGTGTCAGTGCAGAACCCCATTTGAGGCTCAGACTCACAAATCATGAGATCCTGACCTGAGCCAAAGTCAGACACTCAACCGACTGAGCCACCTATGTGCCCCTCTACATACATTTAAAATTTTTCTCACTGACTTTTAAAATAACCCTGCTAATATTTTGAATGTCACTGTGTTTAACCTAAAGACCAATTTGTGGGAGAATTGGCATTGGTGGGGAGAGGGGGAAAATTGGCATTTTAACAATACGGGATCTTCCAGTCCATGAATATGGTATATGTCATCATTTATATTCATTTTTAATTTCTCTCAGTAATGTTTTATAATTTTCAGAGTATGGTAGTTGCACATATTTGTTAAATTTATCTTTATTTCATATTTTTTTCTTTCTTTCTATGTGTATGTGTGTGCTTGAGAGAGAGAAAGAGAGAGAGAGAGAGGAGGAAGGGAGGGAGAATGGGAAGGAGTTTCCTCTATGTTTCCCAAAGTTGAGCAAAAGAAAATTGGTTAATTAAGGATTGTGGTTAGCTTAATTCCAGTTAAGTAAGATTTTACAGTATTTTGCAGTCACACTAATAGCTCTGATTGTGTCATACCCGTGTTCAAAAACCTTCATTGGGAAATAATTATGGGATGTGCTCAAAGAATGTAGTATCAATTTACAAAGGGAAAAATTGCAAACAACTGAGCAGGCTGATTTACTAGATGATGCAGTATTCTCACCATGCAACCATAAAAATGACATTATGCAACAGTGGTTTTCAGAATGGGGTCACGATGTCTTATAGGGTCAACTAGGAGTCAGAGCCTCCACTCATGTTCTGATCACAGTAGCCATATTTTTATCCCTTTTGTATTTTGAGGTTCCTGGTAGGATTTTTAAAATGTTTTTAATTATTGGGGCGCCTGGGTGGCTTAGTCGGTTAAGCGTCTGACTTTTGCTTAGGTCATGATCTCGCCGTTCGTGGGTTCGAGCCCCGCGTCGGGCTCTGTGCTGACTGCCAGCTCGGAGCCTGGAGCCTGTTTCAGTCTGTGACTCCCTCTCTCTCTGACCCTCCCCTGTTCACGCTGTCTCTCTCTCTCCTAGAAATAAAAATTAAAAAAAAAAGTTTTTAATTATTATTTTTCAATGTTTATTTATTTTTTAAAGGATTTAAAAAAAAAAAAAACAGATATCCCATACATAAGATGTTTAAAAACCATATTGAAAAAGAATTCAGGTTTGTTTATTTATTTTGAGAGAGAGAGAGCAAGTGTGACCAGGGAAGCAGAAGAGAAGAAGGGAGAGAGAGAGAGAGGGAGACAGAGAATCCCAAGTAGGCTCCACACTCAGCACAGAGCCCAACTTGGGGCTCAATCTCACAAACTGTGAGATCATGACCTGAGCTGAAATTGAGTCAGACACTAAATTGAGCCACCCAGGTGCCCCTGCAAAAGAATTTTTTTAACTTCGTTTTTTAATTTCTTTTTTAAGTTTATGTATTTTGAAAGAGAGAGTGTGTGTGTGTTCAGGCACAAGCCAAGGAGGGGCTGAGAGAGAGGGAGAGAGAGAGAATCCAAAGCAAGGTTACATGTGTATCAAACATTAACTAATAGCAATTCTATTTGTGCAAATTGTGAATTATTTCTCTAAAAATTTTTTTTAATTTTTTATTTTTGAGACAGAGAGAGACAGAGAGTGAGCAGGGGAGGAGCAGAGAGAGAGGGAGACACAGAATCAGAAGCAGGTTCCAGGCTCTGAGCTGTCAGCATGGAGCCCTATGAGGGGCTCAAACTCATGAGCCGTGAGATCACAACCTGAGCTGAAGTCGGACGCTTAACCGACTGAGCCACCCATGCGCCCAGTGTATTGTTTCTTAATGTTGTTGTTTGTATTTTTCTATATATGTACAATATATAGTATAATATTCTTTTTTTAATGTTTATTTATTTTTGAGAGTGAGAGAGACTGAACATGAGCTGGGGAGGAACAGAGAGAGAGGGAGACACAGAATCTGAACCAGGCTCCAGGCTCCGAGCTGTCAGCACAGAGCCCGACACGGGGCTCGAACTCACAAACCATGAGATTGTGACCCAAGCCAAAGTCAGACACTCAACCAAATGAGCCACCCAGGTGCCCCTATAGTATAATATTCTTTAAGGAGAATACAAATTCTTTAAGGTAACACTCAAGGCTCTCCACCAACTGACACTGAACGTCTCTCTAGGCTCCCTGCTACACTACAGCTTGACGTACAATCACCAGATTAGCCTCGAAGAATTACTTCCCGTTTCCTCAGTATGCCCTGCCTTCCCTGCCCCACATTTTTTCTTCAGGAAAGTTCTTAGCACAGAATTCCCTAGTCACAGTCACACACCCTCACTTCCTACTGGAGTTCAAAATGTATGTGATAACATATAAGATAAAGAGAAAAACAATTTAAAACTATATCGAGAGCATGATTTCAACTAAAGAAAAAATGGAAAGGAAAAATTGGAAGGAGCAATGTAAGTGATTTATAGCGACAGCACCTATGTCTTAGGATTATTGGTCTTTTGCTTATTAGATTGTTGAGGGTTTTTTTTTTTTTTTGCATTTTATTATACTTTCCAAATCTATAAGAATTTATTCAAATAGTAGAAAGGGGAAAAAATTTATACCCATTTTAAATGGGTATTTATTTTCGAGAGAGAAGGCATCAGCAGAGAGATCCGAAGCAGGCTCTGTGCTGATAGCAGAAAGCCCAATGCAGGACCCGAACTCACAAATCATGAGATCGGACGTTTAACTGACTGAGCCACCCAGGTGCCCCAATACCCATTTTAAAACCTGTATCAGGGGTGCCTGGGTGGCTCAGTCGGTTAAGCGTCCGACTTCAGCTCAGGTCATGATCATACAGTTCATGGGTTCGATCCCTGCATTGGACTCTGTGCTGACAGCTCATAGCCTGGAGCCTGCTTCGAATTCTGTGTCTCCTTCTCTCTCTGTCCCTCCCCTGCTCACACTCTATCTCAGTCTCTCTCAAAAATAAATAAAATATTTTTTAAAAAATTAAAAAAAGATAATAGCATATTTCTTAAACTCTCCAGCCTGTGTTTCCAAACAATTTAACTGTATCTGTGTTACATGCATGTTACAATCCAAAGAGCCCCGAATCTAGAAGTCGAAGACCCAGCAATGACATTGGCCTCTCCTTCCTGGCCTGTCCGTGGCGGATCACCTCACCTCTCTGATTCCTCCTACGGCTCTCATAAGGATTAACTGAGACCACGTGAATATGCTCTGTAAACTGTAAAGTGCTATTCAAGTGTATCCTGCATCTGATTCCTCTATGAGGCTGAGGCTCAGTCACCGCAAACTATCTACCAGAGGTGACACCAAAAGGCTATTGATTTCAATCTTCCACCTCTTCCAAAATTTGAACAAAAATTTCTTTGTATCCTGAAATGTTTCCAGTAGACTGGGATTGGATAAAGGTCTGTGCTCCGAAGAGTCTATGATTTTCATCCAGATTTGATTTTCCTTTGCTGTTCCCAGGACTTGCAGCCTTAATAAGCCATCTAGCACTGGGTTAGCAATCAGTGGGCCTTGTGGCAGAGCCCAAGGGGCTCTTCTGTGTTATTAAAAATAGGAAATTACAGGCCCGAGCAACACTCACCCGGAAGATGGCTCTGCACCTCTGGGCAGAGTCCATTCCTTGCCCACTTCTCTCAGTGAGATGACCTAGAACACCACCAGCCTGTGGGGTGGCCCAGCCATGGCCTTTATTAACTGGATGAGTCGTGGAAGAGACAGAGGGAAGCCACTTGAGTTGTCCAGTCCAGCTTCTCGTTCCTCAGAGGGTTCTGGAAGCCCTTAGAGAGGCATGGCTTGCCGGGGGCACATGCTAGTTAGCAACAGCTAATTAGCTCTGGAACTACAGTTTACATGAGTGTTATCTGGTTCAGCCGACATTGCTCTAAGGAAGCAGAAATTCCCACTCTACTCCATACCTCTCGGCACTAAGCAGAGCCCGGCCGTAGCTGGTCCTCCGTGCGTGTTTGGGAACACGCTGCGTGCCAGTCAGCACACCTCTTTCCTTGAGATCCAGCTACTGCCCTCAGAAGAGATTCTTTCCAGGCTAAGAAAGACCAAGCCATCCATGTAGGACCAGGGCTCTCTAAGCTCTGGAGCGATTTACGAACATTGGCCATCACGGTTCTATTACAGATGGAAGCCGCCGTAGAAATCATAATGAGAGCCAAGCAAAGCAGACCAAGGAACGAAGACCTGCTAAACAGAGAGAAGATGCCAACCTTACCAGAGCTTCCAGATTAAAAAACAACAACAACAAATCAGAAATTCTGACTCTTACAGAAGTCTCTGACTTGACAGTGCCGACTTAAAATGTTTTAAGACAATCTGAGGCCAAACAAAATAATTTTGCTCGCGGGTGGCCAGCATGTCCGCCACTTCCAGGATGGACGTTCGCCTGGCCAACGGGGAAGGAATCTGGGCTCTCGAGCCCTCCGTGGTTGGGGAGAAAGACCCTTGGAAGTCAAGCCTGAGTGACTAGTCCATCTGGCTAAGCCTCCAGGTCCTGATGATGGAAAGCATATGTGCCTCGTGGAGTTGTTGAGAGAATTAAATAAGATCATGCAGGAAAAAGTACTTTGCAAACAGGCAACATACCAAGAGTCAATATACAAATAATAGTAAAATGTAATATAATCTCTTTAAGCCACCGAGATCAGGCAGTTCTGAGTTGAAGACACATAACCGTAGGCATTAACTCCTTGAAGTGCATTAATGGATACATCTAGATCACAGTCTGCACCTTTGGGAATGTTCATTCCAGCGGCAAGAGGTGGGAGAAAATCCAGAACCACAAACCCGAATTCCACCCCAGTGTTGCCACCAGAGCCATGTGTCCCTGGGTAAGTTCCTTCTTCTCTCTGGGCCTCAGTTTCTCCATCAACAGTGTGAACATACTGGACCAGTCTCCTCCTAGCTCCAGAGTTCTTAGATTTTAACATCCCCATCAGTCCTATTTAAAAGTAAACAGGATTGGGATGCCTGAGTGTGCCCAGTCAGTTAAGAGTCCCACTCGATCTCAGCTCAGGTCTTGATCTCAAGGTCACAAGTTCAAGCCCTGTGTCGGAATCTGCACTGGGTGTGGAGCCTACTTAAAAGAAAAACAAAAACTGAACAGGGCTGAGACAATAGATGCCAATGAGCTCCTTTCGTGGCCCATTGCGGTATTTCTGGATTGCTGGGAGGGAAGGAAAGAGCAGTCCTGACCAGCTCAGCTTTCTGGGGTCCCAACCTGTACCCTGCTGTGGGGGCCCTGCCTATGCCGCCCCTGCCTCTGTGACCCGATGCTGTCATATGCGAGCCAGATGTCAAGCGAGCCCTTGAGACCCACAAGGCCTATGTTCTAGAAACTTCTAAAAGTCTCAAATCCACAAACGCCAACAGAGCATACAACTTCTCCTAACGACAGATGCCAAACACCAGAACTGAGAACATCCACAGGCCCCTGTTGGCCCTTAGTGAGCACAGCTTAGCTACGGTCATGACCAGGGTCATGACTGGTTTGGGCACCTGTCCCCAGCTCTGTGCTCAGCCACCCAAAGTGTGTCAGGAAAATGACCCAGTACCATGTGTGGTGGCTTCCAAGATAGCTCGTGGGAAACAGAGACTCTGAAGGCAGGACACCGGAGGGGAGCCTTTGGGTTCTGAAGCGTGACCGTCCACACTCCCCATAGCCAGGAAGCCTTTTCCAACATTTTCCACAGTATTTCCGTTACTTTCCGCGTCTTTGAACTCTTCCCTGGAAAACACTGCAGATGACAAAAAACATTTTTGGGGCGCCTCCCCAGCACCGCATGAACGGATCGGGGGATCAATATAAGTGAGCTCCTTTTCCTTGCACATGGAACTGAAAGAATGGAACACGGGAAAAGACGCAGGGCATGTGACAGCCTGCCTTTTATTGGTGTGGACGTCCTGGCCGAAGAAGGAGATGCTGGGAGATGAAACATGGAGGTCTGGCTCTCTCACAATCCTGTTCCTTTCAGTGTGACCAACACTTATCACCTGCCTCTGTCCGCACAACTGGGCGCAGAGGCCCTGGGGAGCCACGGCAGTGCGCCTCTAAGAGGAAAAGCAGCTGCAATTACTGAGTATGTGCTGGCTTCCCAGTGATATTAGACACTTTTCCTATCAATTACGTCATCATCACGCAACCTTAAGAGGCCGGTTCTGATGATTCCTGCTTTCCAGAAGAGAACATTAACACTGGACCAGAGGAAGTAGCTTGGGGGCGTCTGGGTGACTCAGTCGGTGATACGGCCAACATTGGCTCAGGTCACGGTCTCGGAGTTTGTGGATTCGAACCCCACATGAGGCTCTCTGCTATCAGCACAGAACCTGCTTCGGATCCTCTCTCTGCCCCTCCCTCACTCACAGTCTCTCCCTCTCTCAAAAATAAATAAACATTGGGACGCCTGGGTGGCTCAGTCAGTTAAGCATCCGGCTTCGGCTCAGGTCATGATCTCACGGTTCGTGGGCTTGAGCCCCACATCCCCTGAGAGCTCAGAGCCTGGAGCCTGCTTTGGATTATGTGTCTCCCTCTCTCTCTGCCCCTCCCCTGTTCATGTTCTGTCTCTGTCTCTGTCTCTCTCTCAAAAAGAAATAAACATTAAATGATTATAAATGAAAATCTAAAAAATTTCTAAATGTGTCGTTTTGTGTATAGATATTTAATTTACCTAAACGAGATCAGCAAAAAAAAAAAAAAATGTCGTTTTGCTGATTATATTTAAAAATACTCTGCATACAAAATTGTTTTATTACAGAAATGTTCAGACTTTTACAAGTAAAATAATATAGCCACATACATGTCCATCACCCAGCTTCAGCGACTGCCAGCACGTGACCAATCCTGTCTATCTGTACCTCTTTCCACTTCTTTTTTTTTTTTTTAATATTTTTATATATTTCTAGGAGAAAGAGAGAGAGACAACGCGAGCAGGGGAGGGTCAGAGAGAGAGGGAGTGACAGACTCTGAAATAGGCTCCAGGCTCTGAGCTGGCAGTCAGCACAGAGCCCGACGCGGGGCTCGAACCCACGAACCGCGAGATCATGACCTAAGCGAAAGTCGGACGCTTAACCGACTAAGCCACTCGGGTGCCCCTTCTTTCCACTTCTTAACCCTCTAGATTATTTTGAACCAAATCACAGACATACTATTTCAACCCAGACGTGATATTTCAGTGCGTGTCTTTAAAACATAACTACATTTTAGAAAAAATAAATAAACTCGATACTATTGTGACACAGAGACAAAATAAAAAGCAATCCCTTAATATTATTAAAAACCTAGTCAGTGTACACATTCCCTGATCGCCTTAAAAATAGTTTTCATTGTGAAATTGCTGTTAGAGTCCTACATTGTGATTATTTGCTATATTGTTTTAGTCTCGTCTAATCCGTTGGTTTCTCCTCTGTTTTATTTTCCTCGTAATGTTTTGTTGAAGAAACCAGATCTTGTCAATTTTCCACACCCTGGATTCTGCTAATTGCCTCCTGTGGTATTGGCTAACATGTCCCTCTGTCCCCTGGATTTCCTGTAAATTGCCAATTAGATCTAAAAGTTTTTGCAGACTCAGGGTTGTTTTGCTTTGTTTTGTTGTTTTTGTTAGTTTGGGGAAGACTATTTGGAGGTACACGTATCTGTTTCTCTTTGTGGTGTTATCAGCCATGATCATTGTTGCCCAGACCCGTTAGTTTATAAGAGTTTGCAAAATGCTGGGAGTATTAATTAGTCTTCTTGGCCTGCCATGAGAGAATACCACAAACTGGGTCGCTTACACAACCAAAATGTATTTGGCAATGGTTCTGGAGGCTGGAAGTCTAAGATCAAGGTCCTGGCAAGGCTGGTTTCTGGTGAGACTTCTCTCCTTGGCTTATAGATGGTGGCTTTCCCACTGCATCCTCAAGCGGCTTTCCCTCTCGGAGCATGATAGAAGAGAAACCTCTCTGGCGTCTCTTTCTCTCCTCGTTAGATTCGGGCCCCACCTTGACATTTTCATCTAACCTTAATCACCTCTGTAAGGGCCCTATCTCCACACAGGGGGATAGCGCTCCAACATGTGAATCTTGGGGTGCACAAAATTCAGGCCACAACAGGGGCGCCTGGGGGGCTCAGTCAGCTAAGTGTCCGACTGTGGCTCAGGTCATGATCTCACTGTCGGGGTTCAAGCCCCGCAACGGGCTCTGTGCTGACAGCTCAGAGCCTGGAGCCTGTTTCAGATTCTGTGTTTCCCTCTCTCTCTGCCCCTCCCCCATTCATGCTCTGTCTCTCTGTTTCAAAAATAAATAAACCAAAAAAAAAAAATTAAAAAATTAAAAAAATATTCAGGCCACAACAGTGGTATTCTAATTTCTATCACTCCTTGTTTGTTCATTCGTTGGAATACGTATGTGAAAAGAAACATTTCTTCATCGCCTATTTCATTTAACTCTGAGGTATGATTCATATAGAAAAGCAGGAATCATACTTAATTCCGCATATTTATCCACTTCCAAAATACGGAAGCAGTCTCCTAGCATTGTCTAAGGGGTAACAAATACTCGTGTTGCTTCTTTGTTCTTTCGGTATCAGTACAAACTCATGAACGTAAACACATTTGATTGTTTCCATTAGTCGCAGGTATTAAACTTATTAATGCTCAGATTGTCTTATCTTTGGTCCATAGAGTCTTCTTCAAGTTGGATGCGGTCCTTTAACATGACTGATTTCTTGAATTGCTTCCTTGTGAATCTGGTCTGACGTACTACCGAGGCCTGGAATCAATCATGACCTTCCCCGTGGATGGCACCACATATAAATCCACAAAGAACATCCTTGTCTACATGGAGGGGTGGAATCGCTGGGTCATATATCGGGTTGATCTCATTTAGAATTAGGTCAAGGAAGGGTGCCTGCGGGGCTCAGTCGGTTAAGCGTCCAACTTTAGCTCAGGTCATGATCTCACAGTTTGTGGGTTCGAGCCCTATTTCAGGCTCTGTGCTGACAGCTCGGTGCCTGGAGCCTGCTTCGGATTCCGTGTCTCCCTCTCTCTCTGCCCCTTCCCTGCTCACTCTCTCAAAAATAAATAAACATTAAAAAAAATTGTAGAATTAGGTAAAGGAATTCGATTAAAATTTTCCAGATCACTCCAGAGAACGGCTGCACAAATTCACACGCCCACCATGCAGAATAAGGGGCCTTTCCCCACTTCTCGCTCCTCCCCAGCACTTGGTTTATTCAGCCCTTTGATGTGAGAAACTAACATTTTGTTGTTCTGGTTTCCTTTTCTCCGATTACTGATGAATTTAACAGAGAATGCTTGCTTGCCTTTCAGGGCTCTTTCTTGTAAAATGCCAGGCTGTCTTTAGAAAAGATTATATGGCATTAGGTAAGGAACCGAGTTTTTCCCCTTCTGTATAAGGAACCAATTTTCCCAATCCATTTTCCTAGGTAGATAATCTTTCCCCAATTGCTAGTGATGCCAAATTCTTCTGTTAAGTTGCTAAATATTCAGGGGTCTGTCTGAGTGCTCCATTCTTTTGCTTTGGTCTGTTGGTCTGTTTTAGCACTGTTTTTATTAAAGTGGCTTTGTAGCGGGGCGCCTGGGTGGCTTAGTCGGTTAAGCGTCCGACTTTCGCTTAGGTCACGATCTCGCGGTTCGTGGGTTCGAGCCCACGTCGGGCTCTGTGCTGACTGCCAGCTCAGAGCCTGGAGCCTGTTTCAGTCTGTGACTCTCTCTCTCTGACCCTCCCTTGCTCACGCTGTCTCTCTCTCTCTCTCTCCTAGAAATAAATAAAATATTAAAAATAAAATAAAATAAAATAAAATTTCATTAAAAAAATAAATAAAATAAAATGGCTTTGTAGTATACCTTAATTTCTGGTAGGGCGAATCTTCGTTCCTTCCATTTTTAAAAGTTGACTTACCTATACAAGGGACTTTTATACTTCTATATAAAGTTTAAAGTAGATTTATAAGCTGCTGTAAAAAAAAGTCTTGTTCTTTTAACCTGGAAATGTTTCTCAGCCTTTCTTTGCGTTTCATGACACCAACATAGTGAAGGGTACAAACCTGTTATTTTGAGAATGTCTCTCAATTTGCATTTGTCGGACTGTTTCCTCAAGATCTGATTCAGATCACGTTCCTTTGGCAGGAATGCTACTGAACTGACGTTGTGTCCTTCTCTGTGCGGTAGACCAGGAGGCACGTGGCATCAGACTGTCTTGCTACATTCATGCTACTTCGAGTGTTGGTAAAGGTGGTGCCCTCCAGACTTTTCCATGGCAAAGAGAGTGTTTTTGTTCTCTCTGTAATTACTAAGCAATCTCTGGGGTGATACTTTGCGGCTGTAAATACCTCGTTATCCAACACTCTTTCACTCAACGGTTGTAGAATTCTTGTTTGAATCAGTAATTCAGTGATGGTTGTGAAGTGTTTGTTTTCGAGCTCTCCTGTTTCTACGTTTGTTATCTTTCTGCTGCAGAGTCAAAAGCTTTCCCATCTCCCCCCAAAAACATACTTGTATGTTTCATTTTTAGAAATGGCCTAGACTCGTGCATTCTTGTTGATTTGATGTGTCATAACCCGTTGCTGTTTTCATCCTTCTTGATGCTCAAATTGTCCCAGGTTTGGCCAGGGCCATCCTCTCCAAGGGGACTTGCTCACTGAGATTTTGACATATCCCCACCATCTGTACATCACTTCCTTTGTTCTCAGGCATAGCCGGTAGGTCCTGTCTCATTTTGTCCTTTTCCTTTCTCAGCCCTGAATTTACCTACTTCTCCAAGAAATCCTGGCCCCTTTTAGTGGAGAATGGTATTTAGGAACCAAAATCTGGACATTGTTGTGCTTGGTGCCATTGGGGTGACTTAGAAGCTGAGTGCGGAATGGATTTTTTTAAGTGTAAGCTCATTCCAATACCTCTCCTCCCCATGTAATGGCATGAAGTTTTTCATCACAGTTACGGGTTTAACTATTTCTCCCCAAAAGATGTGTGGGGTCCTGAACGCCAGTAGTGAATGTGACATTATTTAGAAAGAGCATCTTTCCAGATGATCAAGTTAGTATGAAGGCATTAGGGTGGGCCCTAATCCAGTATGGCTGATGCCCTTATAAAAGGCGGGGGTTTAGGCACAGACACAGAGAGAACACCACGTGAAGAGAGAAATGCTTCTACAACCCAGCGGATGCCACAGTTGCCAATATACCACCGGCAGCGGGGCTAGAGACCTGGAATAGATTCCTGCTCTCAGCCCTCGGAAGGAACCAACCCAAGCTTGATCTTGGACTTCCAGCCTCCAGAACCGTGAGAGAGTAGATGTCTGTTGTTTGAGCCCCTCCGTGGGTAGAAGATTCTAAGTCACTCAGCTTCTAAGTCACTTCATTCAAGCCTGGGAAACAACCCACTGACCTTTCTGACCTTATGTCTCTTTTCTCCCACAGTGAAAACTGGCTCCTAAAACCAACGACTATACCCATTTTCTCCATCTTAAGAGACACAGAAATTATTTCAGCGTGATTTACACTCATGTCTCTACCAGCCACAAAATTATTAAGCAAAGTTCAAGATTTTCTTTTTTCCAGTTCTTTTTGTGTTTAGACTAAAGCTATAAAGTACTGTGTTCAAAGTTATTTGAATTAGTTCTTTTTCGTACGTGGCTAAGTTATCCATTTGATACATAGACTAGTTTCATCGTTTTGGCTTTATTCAATTTTAGGGGTGACCTCTGCATTCATACTGATTGAGCTTTATTTACTGAATATGTTACACATGAACAAGGTTCCAAAGTTTGTCAAAACTGTGCAAAAAAGATGCAGTGAGAGAAATATCATTCTCTCTCCTTTCCCTTTCACTCCATCCTCACTGACTCCTTTAGGTTATTTGTTTTGTTAGTTTCTAGTTTACCTTTCCTGTGTTTCTTTTTTGCAAAAATAAGTAGATTTACGTATGTCTTCTTCTCTTTCTTACACAAAAGATAGCATGTTGTATATGCGCTTTATTTTTTCTACCTAATGTATTTTGGAAATCGTTTCATACCAATTTTTAGAGCTCTTTCTCAATTTTTTTTACAGCTGCTTAGCACTCCATTTCATGGGTGAACCACATTTAATTCATGGAGTCTCAGGCATTGGGGCAGTTTCCAATAATTTGCTATTACATATAATGTTGCAATGAAGACCCATGTACATATATATTTGCATTTTGCTGGAACCATATCTTCAGGATAAATTCCTAGTAAAGGGATTATCAGAGCAAGGGCTAAATACATGTCTAATTTAGTTTGGTACTATCAAATCCCCATAGGGCTTTATCATTTTGATTTCCACTCACAAGGTATGAGAATGTCAGTTTCTCCACGGCTTCTCCAATATGGTGTGTTGTCACGCTTTTGAATTTTTGCCAATCTGATGGGTGAAGATGGCATTTTAATGCAGTTACAGCGTGTCCTTCTCTCCCTGTGGGTGAAATTGAACATTTTTTTCATATGTTGAAGGACCATTTTATTTCACTTTTTGTGAATTATATGTTTGTGGTCTTTTTGCCCAGGTTACTATTGGAATTTTGGTCTTTCTTTCCAATCTTAAAGAGTTCTTCAAATGTCAATCATATTAGTCTCTTATCTTTGACATATCACAAATATTTTCCCTCGGCATGTCATTTTGACATTAAAAAGTTTCTTTTCTATCTTTTTTAACTTTTATGTTGCTGGATTTATCAGTTTTTAGTGTTATTTACTTATTTATTATTTTATTATTTTAAAGAGAGCGTGCATGAGCCAGGGAGAGAGAGGGAGAAAAGGAATCTTAAGCAGGCTCCATGCTCAGCCCTGAACTAATTCGGGGCTGGATCCCACAACCCTGGGATCATGACCTGAGCTAAAACCGAGAGTCGGATGCTCAAACCAACTGAGCCACCCAGGCGCCCTGGATTGAGCAGGTTTTAAAACTACATCTGGATTATGTTTGAAGTGTTAGCTGGCTAGGCATCAATAGCATCCCAGTTAAATCCTTCACAAATAGAACACTGGCTTCATGAGATTTTGTCAAATGCCAGTAATTCTGGGCTGAGCTAACCTGCTCCTCTTTCTGAAGCTACTACGGCAAATAACAGTAAGACTTCCTCTTGTAAAGGTAGATATATACATACATATGTATACATATCTTTTTATCTAAGACTGATCAGTCTTAAAGCTCGAGTGACACAGCTCTGAGCTGGCTGTGATGAAGATTTATCACAGAACCTTGAGTAACTGACTTCACCTCACTGAGCCACAAAACGGTCCCTTGCTCTGGATTCAAACTGTAACCACCTTCCAGTGTCAGTAAAGGGATCTGGGACAGGGCAGAGCTGAATGCTGATTCTAGACCAGCTGGTCACATGCTGTCCCTGTGAATTGAGCAGGAAATGGCTTTGAGAACTAGAGACTAGTCCTAGGGTTGAAGGAAGCTGATTTTACTGGTCATTACAATGGGCCTATTTCTCTGATATGATTTGAGGCGCTTCAGAAGGCTTCTACATCCCATACTGAGTCATCCCCAAACCTGGGCCTGCCATTCTGCCTGAAATTTCACTATGGGTCACTGCTTGGGCCTAGGACACTGACGCCAGGGGGTTCCTGTTAAAACTCGTACCATCACCAGATAGTGCTGCGTGCACACAACCTGCTAATGCGGTCGACAGACTGACTGGCGGGCTTGTCGGCTCTCTCCTGGCAGAGCTTTGAAAGAATGGGACATAGGGGGGCACACGTTGACAGGAAGACTGAGGCTGGGCTGAGGGCTGGTACAGGGCATTGGCCTGGGTGGATGTGGCCATCCAGGGGAGGCTATGGCGCTAGACGGTGAAGGCACTGGGCGGCAGAAGCAGCCGGAGGCTTCCGGAAAAAGAAGCGGTGGTACATACAGTTTCTACTAACGTCCTCTCTGCCCGGGGCCCCGGTTCAGGACACGGCCTCTCCACTAGTCGCCTGCCTTTTTATCTACCCTTCCCTCACACGTAGCCTCTCCGAGGCTCCCTGTGTCTTCTGAGTCCTGAACTAACTCCTCACCCTGGCTTTTAAGGCTTGACTCTCCAGAAACCTGTCCTTCCTGTTTTGCTCACAGACCTACCTGTAGTCTCTGAACAACAATATTGGGGCGCGCGAAATGACCAGAGCAAGGGATCGTGGCAACTGGGGAACCGTGATCTAAAACTAAAACCATCTCACAAATCCGGACTCAGCCCCAGCAGGGCTGGGGACTGTCTGCCTGACACATTTTCTCGCCTCCAGGTTCTCACGGGGCTCCCTCCGCTTTAAGAGCTCCTTCCCCATCCCAGGGTTCACTGAGCCCTGCGCGTTCCGAAAGGCTCCAGGGGACCCCAGGCTCCTGGCAGAATTCGGGTGGTCTCAATTGGCCCTGGGGGAGCGCGGGCGCCACCTGGTGGCCATATGCCTTCATTGCACCAAATGCAGACCCTTGCCCCACCAACAGGCTGATCCCAAGGCTTGGCGGTCAAGGGTCCAGGATCGTGGGTAGGAAGACCCCCTCTGCCAGCCCGCCTGTCCTGATGCCCCACCCCTGCCAGGACAGCCCATTGAGGGGTGGTGCTCAGGGCCTCCTTTCAGGCAAAGGTGGTTTTAGCCCTTGGAAGGGGGAAGTCCCTTTTGTCCTGTTCTTACACACTGTCATGTCTTTTCCCCTCC
Organism: Proteles cristata cristata; assembly: GCA_017311185.1. Classification (NCBI taxonomy): domain Eukaryota; kingdom Metazoa; phylum Chordata; class Mammalia; order Carnivora; family Hyaenidae; genus Proteles; species Proteles cristata. The sequence continues at coordinate 106,666 of JAESUZ010002765.1, read as the reverse complement.
TTCCCACAGGGTCTCACTAACTCTGAGGCCACCAAGGGGGCTGGCAGAATGCTGGCCTGCTGGGGGGAGTGTGGGGTGGGGGACGAAGGTGAGCCTGGGGGGCACGGAGGCCCGAGGTGACCAGCTCTGCCATCACGAGCACACCGCTTGACCTCTTGGGGCCTCAGGTTTTCATCTTTTTTAGAGAAGAAGTTAACTATTTATGCTCTAAGAACTGGAGATACGGGCATAAACTCTGAGCGCCTAATAGGTGCTAAAAATGGCAGCTGTTAACGTTATGAACTCGAATGGCAGCCTTGCAGCTTCTCCTGCCCCATCTGGGGCCTCTCCCCTCAGGGGGCCCTGGGCGCCCTCCTCACAGGGGTGGTGCCCCCGCTAACTTGGGGCCGCCCCTTCCAGCTCGGGAGGTAGTCAGCGACAGGTACGAGGCCGTCTTCGCAGCGCCAGGCGCCAGTCTCGGGTCAGAGGCACGGCTGCCATGGGAGCTGTCAGACCAGCACAGAATGGATGAGAAGTTGACCTGAAGGCCTCCTAAGCGATGGTCGGTGAGTGAGGAAGCAGATGCCCCACACTCCCCAAGTTTCCCAGGAGGACTTGCGTGTTGAGATGGCAGCCAAGAGACCAGGGCATGCACCACTGGTCCCAGCAGGGCACCCAGAGGTGTCCCCCCCACTGGAAGACAACTCAGGAAACACCCCCACATCCACGGAGTTCTCCAGCTAGAGGCCATGGAGATTGGCCAGAAGGGCTCATGGGTCTGTGTGAGCTCTGGGAAGAAGGGACTGGGAATTAGCTCCAGAATGATCTGGAAAAAAAAAAAGTCACCCACTCCTAGTCTCGTCTCCTCATCTCTCCGAAGAGCTGTCTACGTCCAGGTGGAAGAGGAGACAGTGCAGGGCGGGGGGCAGGGACCTGCTGCACCACAGACCCCTCCGGCCCCGAAGCCCCCAGCAGTTTTAGCGCAGGGCACCCTGGGACGGCTGGGCCGAGCCAGGCCTCGGGAGGAAGGGGTGCCCGGGCGTGTGAGGACCGGACCTTTGCCACGGCGCGCAGACATTCCCAGGGAGCCTCGACAGGCTGCTGGGCTGTGGCGTCAGACACTTCCTTAGGGCAGGGAGAGCAGTCTGTGCAGGGGGAGTCTTTCCTGCCAGGAGGACCACACATGGCGGCCTCCCCCTGGACGCCGCCCTCAGGCTAAGGGACTAGGGCGGCCACAGCGTGTGCCAGCTGCCTCGCCAAGCCCCAGGCCGCCCAGATACCCTTTTCTGCGGGACCATTCCCAGAACCTTCCACAGGGCAAGAGTGAGGCCTCGTCTGGCAGTGAGGGGGCACGGTCTGAGAGGCCTCTGGGCCTCCATCAGGGTGGGGCGGGGAAGGCCCTTGGGCCCCCAGCCCCTCTGCCTCCCGGCCCCTCTGCCCCCCAGTCCTTTGGCCCCCAAGCCCCTCGACCCCCCAGCTGCTCAGCCCCCCATTCCCTGGCACCGCTCCTGCTGATGCCCAGATTGTTCCCCCTCGGACCTCCCTGGAGCCATCCCTGCAGGAGGAATTCCCTTTCCCTTCCCTTCCACCTAGCTTCCTTCACCTCCACAAATATTTACCATCACCGACTCCAGCTGGGCCTGTACTGAGGTGGTGACAGAGAACACACACAAGCAAACAGAGACTATCCGCGAAGCCGCCCCCCTCAGCTTGGCCCGAACCCCGACAGAACACCTTCCCCGCCCACTCCTGTGCAGTTGGCTGGTTTGAGGGCAGGGAGGCAGCCAGCAGCTGGTGGCACCTGTAGGTGGACTGGACATCTGGCTGCCGCCTCAAGGGCAGGGCGGACGAGAAACTTCTCTGGGGTCTGGCCTGAAGCCCCCTCCGCTAGTTTCAGTCCTGGAGGCTGAGGCAAAAGGCCCCGTGCGTGTGCTCAGTCTCTCCTCTGAGCTCTTGGGCCACCAGCCCCTGTGGCTGCGCTACCAGGCACCTGAGGGTGAGGCCTGACCTGCCATCCGCCCCCAGGACAACGGGGAAGGGGACGTGGGCTTGCCACACTGAGGCCCGGCCCCCCTCCCCTCCCTGGTGGCCTGGATCTGGATGCTGCTGTTACAGTTACAAACACTAACAATGGGACAGGAACAGCAAATGTTAATAATGACACAGGCAGGGCACCTGCCCGCAGCAGGCCGGACGCACAAGACAGAAAACAGCTCGGAGTGGTGCCCGCAGTCACACAGCTGGTGGGGACAGATGTCTGGTTTCCTAATAGGTCTGCCCGCTCCCTCTTGCCAACTTGGGGGCTTCTCATACTATTTGAGGTCAGGGGTGGGTGTTAGTTTCCTGGAGCTCCTGGGGCGCAACTCAACCCGTAACGGGGAAGAAACTCAGCCGTGGTGAGATCGGGCTGTGAGATCCAGGTGTGGACTCTCTGGAGCCTCAGCTTCTATCTTAAAAATTATCATACATTTGGGGCGCCTGGGTGGCTCAGTCGGTTAAGCGTCCGACTTCCGCTGAGGTCATGATCTCACAGTTTGTGGGTTCGAGCCCCGCGTCGAACTCTGTGCTGACAGCTCAGAGCCTGGAGCTGCTTCAGATTCTGTGTCTCCCTCTCTCTGACCCTCCCCTGCTCACACTGTCTCTCCCTATTTCTCAGAAATAAATAAAACATTAAAAATCTTTTAAATTATTATACATTAACACTATTCTCTATTATAAAGTCATGTTTGTTTTAATATGAAATAATATGTCTTCAGAACTTTTGACACTTTGGAAGGGGGACACATCTATCCTATGGCTTCATGAGCCTTCAACACATTTCTGGACTTTCTCAAGTGAATTTGTAACCCATTTGGAAAAGTATAAACCAACCTAAAATCGCTTAGCTCCCATAAACACCCAGGGAGGCAGGTATATTTAACTGAAGAGGGGACTGTGGTTCATAGTGGTTAATGAGCTGCCAAAGTCACATCCTGATAGATCAGGGGCCAGGACCAGAATTCAATTCTTTGGCTGGGGTTTAGCTTTCCTACTATAACCACGTGACCAAGGGGAGACGAGGGAAGGAGAGAGAGTGCACCTCGGCCATTTGGGGAGAGGGATTTTGGCACCTATTGTGAAAATCAATGACATGATTTCTGAGACAGTTTTCTGCACAAACTGTGCACAAACCATAACGTTTTCATTAAGATAGAAAAAAACACCCACTCACACCACATTCAAATGTATTCCTAAATATTCATGTTGCAGAGGCCCTTCAAGCTTCATGGGGAAAGGAGACAGCGAACTGTTACTAGATCTGCTTGTCATTTGGAGGTTGCTTTAAAGGTCATTAAGTGAGGCTCTCGGGAGACCTGTTTCCGGTCACTACCATGAGCGTCCCTAAGTCAAGTTCTCATTAGAGCGGCGCCCCCCCACCTTAGCCCAGGCCCACGGGGTCACCCAGTCACCCACCCCTCCATCCACGCAGCAAGCCTCCTCTGGGCACCTGGCTCACCAGGAGGGGCGCCCCTGAACGACACCCAGCCCTGCCGGCGGGAAGCTCGGACACAGAGAAACAGAGAAACAGGTGTCCTCCAACCCCGAAAAGGAGCACCAGTGAACCCCGAGCCGCTCGGTCAACTGCAAAGTCAGCGTGCGGGGAAGGCCGAGCAGGCATGTGAGCGCATGCGCGTGGGAGTGGGCGTGCGCCCCACCCCCGCCCCAAGCCCAGGAGCCGCAGACCTGCCCCTCCGCTCAGTGTCACGGTCATGCCCGGCCACTCCCATAATCCACTTCCTTGGGGTGGGTGCGGCCAGGACACCTGCTGCCAACGTGAGCACCTGCTGGGTTGGCCTGTGCCTTTTCCAAGCCAGCCCCCGGGGGATCCAGGCTGGGACGTCTGGACACCGTGTCCCCTCGCCCAGGGTTGGGCAGCCTAGTCCCGTCTTCCTCAGCGTCGCCAAGCTGGGCCCAAGGAGCCTCTGCCCATTTTTCTTGGCTCCTAGAAGCCAGCGATCTTTGCCGGGGGGATGGCGGAGGGGGAGGGTTGTGTAAGCCCCTGGTTTTCACCCAAGGGTTCTCCTGGCGGGATTCACTAGAGGAAGGAGACAGTGAAGGCGATACCCATTCTGGGTGGATCAGGGTGAGTCTGTGGCCTGCGTGGGCGGTTTTGTTTCTTAGTTACCTGTGTGGTTGGGTAAGGAAACATCACCTACTATTTCTGAGTGTCCTTGCGCAAGGCGCCTGCTCACCCACTGCAGACCGCATTGCTAATCCACGGAGCAAGAATTGCAAGGCAGGAATTACCTGTTTTATTTTGCAGAGAGGCTGAGTAACTTGCTCAGTGTCTGTCAGCTAGGAAGTGGTGGGGCAGGGCTCCCTGCCACAGCCTGTGGCCTCTCGGTGACGCCAGCTCCGTGGTCCTGTCCTGGGAGAGGACCTCGGGATGCAGAGCAGAGGGTCTCCTGGAGCGGCCGCGTCACGTGTCAACGAGAGGACCCGCAAGGAGACCGCAGGGGCCCCCAGAGTTCTCCCAGCTGCCTGGTCGGCATTCCTGAGGCGTCTCCGCTTTCCCTCAGTGTGGACTCTGCAGGCTGGTGTCCTAGGAAGGCCCGCCCGCCGGGCCACCAGCCTGGTACGAAAACTGGCACAGCTGTCCGGACCTGTCCTGCGTAGAAACAGCTTCCCTGGCCCAGGATCTCTGAGACCTCATCACTATTGTGACTCTAAGGTTCCCAGGAAGGAAACTGAGGCCCAGAGGGGATCCCGAGTTGCCCCAGGTCACCCCACAAGTAAAGAGTTCACGTTTGAGTTGGACATGGGACGATGACAGGGACACTGGTGAGTGTCCGAAATTGAGACGCTGCCTGCATACCAGCCCCACGGCTGGTTGTCTGGGGGTCACATCCCGTAAGATGCCACCTGCAGGAGGGATAATACAGCAGGAATAAGAATCCCAGCCACTCTCGCGGCCCCTCAGTGCGTAGTTCATGCTGAGCACTTAGCCCCCCCCGCCCCTTGGATTATCTCTGATCTGCAAGACACCCCTGCAGGCAGGTGTTCTCATTTCCCTGCTGAGGCTGAGGACGTGACAGAGGCAGAGAGGTTATTGACCTGACTGAGACCCCACAGTGTGTGTGTTGGGGGGGACGGGAGACTGATCCTAAATTCAAAAAAAATTTTTAATGTTTTTTTATTTTTGAGAGAGACTGAGAGAGACAGAGCATGAGCAGGGGAGGGGCAGAGAGAGGGAGACAGAATCTGAAGCAGGCTCCAGGCTCTGAGCTGTCAGCACAGAGCCCAACACGGGGCTTGAACCCACGAACTGCAAGATCATGGCTTGAGCCTAAGTTGGACGGTTAACTGACAGCCACCCAGGTGCCCCGCTGGTCCCAAACTGAAGTCTTCCTGCCCGACCCCAAAGCTTTTCAGTAGCATCCCCTGACTTTCTAGAAGTTAGTCACGTGATTAGGAATGTGCTTTTAAATTTTTTTAAATGTTTTATTTATTTTTGAGAGAGAGACAGCATGAGCAGGGGAGGGTCAGAGAGAGAGGGAGTCACAAAATCCAGAGACCCTTTCCGTGGCCTCCTGTGGATGGGAGGGGATGCGGCCCACCTGCCTGGTGGGGGATACTCACTGGGGGTCCAACCCCCCGAATACAGACTTTCCACCACTCCCCTCTTTTCAATACCAGGCTTCTGTGGTTCCGTCCCCTCCAAGTGCTTCCGAGAGCCGTGGGCTGCTCTGCAGGGCACCCTTGACCTTGTGGCTGCCGTCTTCCTCTGCAGGCCCTTGTGTGACACTTCGGTGTTGCTAAATCTGTCATCTTGCCTCCATTCGCTTCCAAACAGTCCGTGAACTCTCGCTTGCTCTTCTCTCTTTCTCACTGTGGCCCGTCATCCTCCAGGGGCAGGGAAGCCATGGGGGACACAGACACCCAATCTGTCGTTGCCCAGGGAGCCAGTGCTCCCGTCGGCCTGCCTGGGACCGACGCCCACCCCGGGGTCAGAGGCAGGACTGACCTTGAGCTTGGGAGCCAAGGCTCTGAACGAAGCAAGAGACGGGGCCTGAGTGAGAAGTCAGGGTGCAGGGCGGAGCTCCAGGGGACTGCCCGGCCAGGCTGAGAGGTAGGTATGACAGGCCGCCCAGGACACAGCACACACACGCTGGGGCTTTGACGAAGGCAGGGTAAGCGGGTGGGGCTCCCCCCAGAGGCCAGGCCATCCGGTCAGGACGCATCCTCCGTGAGCTGGCCTGAGGAAGCGGGAGGGAGATGGTGAGTAGTGAAGCTCGCAGCCCTGCAGGGGCAGAGGAAGGGGGAGAAGACGGGAGAGATGGAGGGGTGGGAGGGACTCAGTGGGCATGGCAGGCAGCGTCCTGGCGCTGAGGCAGCAGAAGCAGTACCTCCCGTGCTCGGGGCTGAGGGTGAGCTCTGCTTTGGAGCAGAAGCTGTTTGTCCACAGCCCTCCATGATGGCTCCTGGTCAAGGCGGGCTGTTGGCCCTACAACCCAAGGGGAGGCTAAGCAAAGGTCCTGGGTTGGGGAGGAGAGGCCAGTGGGCCCAGGGTCACATAGCAGGAAGAAAAGGAGACAGTTCAAGGGCTCGAGGGCGTGTCACTCTGGAAGGAGCCACCCATTGACAAAGAGTTAAAAAACATGGCGGACTTTCCTTAGGGGAGCCTAGAGACCAGGGGTCTCTGTCCCTTGGAGGGGACTCCTGGAGGAGAGCCGATTTATTCGAAGTTCCACTAAGGGTCCTCTCTGACTGCACCCTAGCAGGGAGAAGCAGCCTGTGTGGCACACGCCCTGACCCTCTACAAGACTCATCTTTAAACCCGTCCTGTGGTGTGAAGGGACCTTCAGCTAAGAGCCCATGTGGGCAGGCCGGGGAGGGGCAGTGCCCAGCCGGAAGAGACCGGTGTGTTCCCTCCCGGAAAGGCTGCTGCAGCGGCCAGGATGCCCGTCTCGCAGGCTCAGAACCAGATTTGTCAACCTGCCAGCATGGACCCGTCCTCCAGAGAAGGAGTCATACTGACCCAGTTCACATGACTGGTGTGTAAAATGTCAACACCAGTATACATACTGGTGTATAAAATGTCAACATATCCTTTCCTAATGAGAAACGAATGTTGTAAGGACGAACTTTCTGCATAGGCATGATTACTGCATTTTTGTTTCTAGGAAACAGAAGTTCACTTGGCGAAAATGGCATCAGGGTGTAGTAGTTGGACCACTTAGGCATCTAATGACATGAGACTGTTAGGGCCCGTATGGTCACCTCCTTGACGGGACGGCGTGGCCGGCCAGCCAGATAGCCTCGAGTTGCATTAACTAAGCTCCTTGAACTGCATTTGAGGGATGGTACCAGCGTTGGCCCGTATTTCTCTTTTTCCTCTTTCCATGCTCGAACAAGCTCTTAGCCCTACTGATTAGCATTTTTTAAAAACATAGCATTAAAAAAATTGCGTCGAAAGAGAAAAATCATTCCTTTTCTCATATGAGAGGGTTTTTGATTGCAAGAGGTGAAGCTTAGGTTACCTTCAGCAAACGTTAATTTATTGGAAGGAAATGTGAGAGACTGTATTTGGGTTTTCCAGAAACGCAGAGACTGAGGCTGAGAGAGATTTATTTGGAGCAATTGCCTCAGTGACTGTGGGGGGTTGGCAAGTTCAACATTTGCAGGGCAGGCTGGCAGCCCAGAAGCTCCAGCAGGGTTCCGGTGTGGCCGTCTTGGGGAGGGTTCCTCCAATATATCTGGTTCTTCTTGCATTTTCAGTTCTGGAGGCCAGAAGTTCAAGGTCAAGGTGTCAGCAGGGCTGGTTCCTTCAGAGGGCTGGGAGGGTGAGTATGTTCCAGGTGTCTCTCCTTGGCTAATAGATGCTGTCTTCATGGTCACGTGGTGTCCTCCCTATATGTGGGCCCGTGTCGCATCCCAGGACCCCATTTCCAAATAAGGTCGCACTCTGAGGTACTGGGAGTTAGGACTTAAATACGTGAATTTGGAGGAACACGGTTCAGCCTATGACGAGACTAAGTTTAGCGGAGAGGAGAGAGCCAGGCTTGGGCGCAACCAACAGCCAAGGTGGTCCTAGAGGCTCTGGAGCAGGAATCGCAGGATCTGACCTGGCGCCTGCGCAGTTGGGGCCAGCAGGTGCCTCTCAGCTTCCCCAGAGGACTGGCCCCTATGTCCACTTGCTCTGTCTGTCCCTCATTCAACATTCAATTTCTAGGGAGGAGCAGCTGGCTGGCCCGCTTGAGTCACGAGCCTGTCTGTCCCTTAGCCAGGCGGGGGGGGGAGGAGCCCAGCTGTGGCCCCACCAGGTCGCGCGGTGGGAGGAGAAGTCCCGCCCACCTTGCAGCTGGGGAGCTGCTGGGAAGAAGAAATAAATGGAGGCAGATGGCAAGTATGTCCGGCCCGATCTCTTTTATTTTATTTTATTTTATTTTTTTAAATGTTTTTTATTTTTGTTTCTAGGAGAGAGAGAGACAGCGTGAGCAGGGGAGGGTCAGAGAGAGAGGGAGTCACAGACTGAAACAGGCTCCAGGCTCTGAGCTGGCAGTCAGCACAGAGCCCGACGGGGCTCGAACCCACGAACCGCGAGATCATGACCAAGCGAAAGTCGGACGCTTAACCGACTAAGCCACCCAGGCGCCCCCCGGCCCGATCTCTTTTAAAGGGTGGTCACCCCTCTGCTGAGGTCTGTACTGATTTCATGGCCCGATTCTCAGAGAGGCTCCACAGCCGTGGTCTCTGAGCCTCGGAGGCATTCGAGATGCCTGTGGTTTGAGCTGACCAGAGGCCTGGCCGGGGGCCAGGAGGCCCAGGTGTGCCGGACATCCTCCGGTCAGGCCCTGGGTCTGGGCCAGCCCTCTCTTCCAGGAAACGCTTGGGCCAGGTGAGCTCTAAATACCTTCTGGCCTGAATATCTACGCTTGTAGGGTGTGTGTGGAGAAGGCTCTGGGCTTGACCTTCTGAGCAGTTGTTCTAGCTCCTGAGTCCCCCTTCCCTCATCTCCTCCTAAAAGGCTGGCGTCGGGGAGGGAGCCGAGGCCGTATTTTGGGGTGGCCTGGCACAGTGAATGCACCTGGCTGTCAGCACTTCTCTGCCAGGACCCGGGAGGAACCCGCTGGCATCCCTTCCGGGTACACAGGCCTTCCTCCTGCGAGGCCAGCACCCTGTGTGCCCAGACTCCCGTCCGGTCTTTGACGGGGAAATGCAGAGCGTTTCTGCACCCGGCCCACCACCACGCACACTTCACCAGAGACAGAGAGGACTGTGCGGCTGAGAGGTAAGGCAGAGACCTCCCCCCGCCCCCGCCCCTGCAGCCCAGCCTCTGCTCAGAGAGGACTGTGCCCGTGGGCAGCTTGCCATGTAGCAGCTCTGGGCTCAGCCACAGCCTGAAGCCCAGTGTCTGATGGGCCACAGGGCCTGGGACTGTCGGAGGAATCGCAGAAGCAAAGGCGTCTGAGCTCGAGGCGACTTCGACCTGGAGACGAGGCTCAGAGAAAGGTCAGCACTTGGACAGACGCCAGGCTGGTTCCCGGGCCCTGACTTCTGCTCTCTGAACGTTTCTCAGGCGGGGTCCCCCTGGGTCCGTTTGGGTGTCCCAAAGTTCTTTACAAAGAATCTTAATTAGAGCATTCGTAATCCAAGAAACATCTAAGAAATTACCATGTGTGTATTCTCGAACATCCCGACGGGGCTCTTATAACTGGGGACTGCGTGGACTGTCGGGGTCCACCTGCTTCCAGGACACCAACCACCGCAGGCTGATGAAGAACTGAGAGACCCGATGACATCATGGCCCAAGGGAGGCCAGCGGGGAGGGGGAGAGAGGGGCGGGGCCCTGCTGGAGGGGGGCAGGGCTGAGGCTCCGGAGGCTCCCAGGTCTGTGGGTCCCGGACAGCCTCTGGGGGTTCCTGCGCATGTAGCTTCTCTGACACAACCCTATGACTCACGTCCCATCCTGGCTCAGCTATTCCAGCCCCAAGCCAGAGGCAGAATTTTCTAGGCTGTGTGGCAACAGGATCAGCTATCCTGAGAGAATTGGCCTGCTGAGGTTGGGGCGGGGGGTGCAGCGGATATGGGGAGGCTCTGAGTCCTTGCAGGGCAGGAGGGGAGCCGGGGGCTGGGACTGGAAGAGTCACAAAGAAGAAACTGGCCCCCGACACACACACACACAGCACCCTCCATCCCGGGCTCTTAAAATGTCCATGCCTCCGAGTGGCTCTGTGGTTAACTACCCACTTCCTACTCACGGAGAGGCGCTAACACGGGGTTCTTCATTCGCTGCCCTGGGACAGCCTCATGGGGAGGGACTGCCCCTAGCAGATACCAGGAAGTGCATGACAGCCCTTTGTGCCCCGTGCAGACTCCCTCAGGGACACAGGTGCCCTCCCATGGTGCACTGGGTCTCTGTGATGTCAGTCATGGATTCTGTTTGGGCCCCTGAGAAGCCATGCTTTGCCCTGCCCTGGGGGTGTTGACAGAGTGGCCTGGAAATCTGGGTCAGCAATGGGCAAGTCCCTGCAGGTGGCCCCCAGTGCCTGGAGAGATGGGCTTGGCTCTAGGACAGCTGTGAGCTCAGCTGGGGACCGAGAACCCACTGGTATGACACATCTCACTTCCGTGCCCGCCCAGAAACCCTTTCTGAGGAGGCAGCGTGGCGTAAGGAGAGGACGGGAGCTTGGAAGTCACCCAGGTTCTGGACCCGGCTTGGAAGTCTGACTGGGTGTCGTCACTTAGTCCTCTGTTCCCTGGGGTTTGGCCTGGAACATCCTAGGGTCCGTCCCCTCTGGCTGACCCTCTGGCCCCTGATTTCCTCTGAAGCTGGCTGGCTGGTCCTGCGGCCGAACAGCGATGAAAGAGTAAACCCTCCCAGTTACCAAGACCCTTATCCCCAGCCACCCCAGGACAGCCTAGACCACGGCCAGGGGTCCCCTGGGGTCACTGCTTCTAAAGGGGCACAGGCCCTCAGTTGGCTCCATTTGAAGCCAGTCTCCAAGAACCTTAGGAAAGGGTTAGGGTTCTGCAAGCAGTGGGTATGAAAATCCCTTTGCTGCGGATGCTCTGATGATTCATGAACTGTTCTCTCCTTTGTACGTTTCTCCATCCATTCACTGTGTTCGTGAGCGGAGCAGACTCAGCTGATGCCCTGCAGTGGCCGCAGCAGCCCTGCACTGAGCGTCCCAAATCCCCAGGGGGAGAAATGCACAAAAGCTGGGTTTTATGATTATTTGCCCATTTTACAGGTGAGAAAAGTAAGACTGAGAGAGAAAGGTGTGTGGCCTAAAGTCACGCAAAGTCCAGGTTGACCCAGGAACCTGGAGAGAGTGGAGAGGGGAGGAGGGGGGGGAGGGAGGGAAGGAAGAGACAGGGAGGTCTCTGGAGCTCAGGCTGGAGTGGGCAGGGGAAGCGCAGAGACGCTCCCGCCCCAGACTGGCTCCGCCTGGCCTTCCTCTGTCCCTTTGCGTGAGGCCTGGACCCTGGGCTCCCAGGCACCCCTCCCGCCCCACCTTGTCCCTGGGGCACAGCCGGAGCTGCAGCTGCTGGGCACTCCTGCCCTCTGGTGGCAAGATCTGGAAACATCACCACTGCACCCCTGGCCTGTCCTGGAATCCTGACGCAGGTCAGCTCAGCGCTGCCGGGAGCCGCACCGGCCTCTCTGGATGGCAGTCACAGCAAGGAAATGGTAGCGTCTGCACAGCTCCAGCCATGAGAAATGGAAACTGGTATCTCCTGTTACTACTGGCTCATGTTGGATATAAGCCCGCTGGTATTGACCAGGCCTCCCAATATTCCATATCAGACCCAAATTCTGAACACAGATACCTCATAAGGAAAAACATATTCCTGCCTTTACAAAAGAGACTTTAGATGAAAGCTCTATGGCCAATTGTCAAAAGGCTCTTCCTATGGGCCTTGCAGACCCAAGGCTTAGATAATAAAGGGGGTTAAGAACACAAGAGTTACAACTGAACCTGGCCCTGAGACAAAGAGCCTATTTTAGGGTTAAGGGCAGAACACAGCTACTACATATATCTTTGCTAATTGGTAAAGCATAGCAGTCCCTTCCTCAAGGCCTGCATTCCACAAACACCCTCCCTGACACTGGCAACTGGGATGAGGATAGATACAGTAGCTAAAGCATAAACCCAGGTCAAAGACTGACACATTTAGGGCCCCCATGGTAGTTTCCACAAATAAACCAATTTAGAAACATTTATCCTCTTGAGAGCCAGACAGAATAACTCCTAGCTTATCTATATACAATTTAACTTGTATGTTACGCTGTTTTTCACTAAGAACATTCTGTTATTTCCTTGGTCGAAATAATTCTGTAACTGATATCACAAAAGACCTCCCATTGTAAGAAATTCCTTTCTATGACTTCATCTTGTTGCTGAACCTTTAAATAAAGATACAAAAACCGACAGGACAGAGATGTCTGCCTGGTGATCAGAAAGAATCTCGGGGCTCTCACTCTGTCTTTTACCGACACCATCCATCCTTCAGGGACCCCTGGACCTGCCGGAGCTGGCTCGGCCTCCGGCACAGCACCTTCTGTGCACTGAGCTGGAGGCCGGAGAAAACGGAAAGTGACCTTGTTTCTACAAGCACATGGTTTAGGGGAGAGACAAGAGGAGAAACAGACCCTGACCGTGGCTGGGAGGGGCGTGGCTGGGAGGGGCTTGGGGTGTAACAGGGCTTTTTTTTTTTTTTTAAGTGTTTTATTTATTTCTAGGAGAGAGAGAGACAGCGTGAGCAGGGAGGGTCAGAGAGAGAGGGAGTCACAGACTCTGAAACAGGCTGCAGGCTCTGAGCTGGCAGTCAGCACAGAGCCTGACGTGGGCGTGAACCCACCAACCACGAGATCATGACCTGAGCGAAAGTCAGATGCTTAACCGACTAAGCCACCCAGGCACCCCGGGCTTTTTTTTTTTTTTTTTAATGTTTTATTTATTTCTGAGAGAGAGAGAGACAGCGTGAGCAGGGGAGGGTCAGAGAGAGAGGGAGACACAGAATCTGAAACAGACTCCAGGCTCTGAGCTGTCAGCACAGAGCCCAACATGGGGCTCGAACCCACCCAACGTGGGGTGAGTTCGAACTGTGAGCCCATGACCTGAGCCAAAGTTGGACTCTTAACCGACTGAGCCACCCAGGCGCCCCATAACAGGACTCATAACATGAGGATAAAAGACGTGGGCACAGGAGAGGCAGGCGGCACTACATTTGGCACGTACATGTACCGTGCATGTACTCCGGCCCTTCTTTCTTTTGCAAGCGTTTCCTCTGTCACTGTCACGGCAGATGGTGCCTGTGAGGGCAGAGGCCCAGGGAGAGAAGGTGTCTCACCTGAGGACAGTGTGGGAGCCATGGCCGCGTGGAGCCTGGAGCCACGGCGTGGGGCACAGTCCTTCCGTGAGGGTCCCTCAGGAGCTCCCCTCAGTGAGGACTTTGCTCAGCGTCCCACAGGACCCCCAGGGCAGCTGCCATCTGGCTTCGAACCTTCATTGCCCACAGTTTACACCGGCTTTGGGCGCCACGTCTACCAACTTGTGTTTCTAGGAGCGGACGAGCTCTCAAGCCTCACCTCTCAGTGTGGCTCTTGAACCAGCGGCATTGAGATCGCCTGGGAGCGGGTTGGAAATGCGGAATTTCGGGCCCTGCCCCAGACCCACGGGATCAGAATCCGCCCTGGAGCAAGAGCCTGGGTGACTCGTGTGCGCGTTACAGACGCGGGAGTGAGCGTGTCTGAGCAACTGCACTAAGGTGGATAATGAGCTGCAGGGTGATGCACGTGCTCGCCCCCCGTGCCCCTCACCCCCGGGGCAGCACCTGCACTGGCTCTGGGACCTCTCCGGGGTGTTGGCTCCTCCGGTCACCCAGGCCTGCGCGTGGTCACAGCCACACTGGCGAGTGAGTGCTGATGGAAGAAGGCTCCAAACCCCCTGTGAGCCTAAATCAGTCAGGAATCTGAGCAGATACTTAAGGGGAAAACTGGAGTTGGCCAGGCAGACCTGGGAGCAGGGTGTGGGGGGAGAGAGTGTTCCAGCAAAGGGGACGGCCTGTACCAGTTCCCGAGCTGGGGCTTCCAGAGGACAGGGTTTTGCAGACTTTACCCAAACACTGTCCCGGCCCAGGGCAATTGGAGGCCCACAGGCTCTATGTCTGCACATTCAAAAGTTATAAATCAAACTCACAAACTATTAAATAAACTATGTTCTAGCCTCTTGCCTTGATAAATAAGCTTCACCGGGACCTAGAAGTTCAGGTTCAAATTTAGAATTTTTGGCCTCCTTGGAGTCATGTTCCAAAACACGATGGTGTGGGGGCTCCTGGGGGTCTCAGTCCCTTGAGCGGCCAACTTCGGCTCAGGTCATGATCTCATGATTTGTGAGTTTGAGTCCCGTGTCGGGCTCACTGCTCTCAGTATGGGGTCTTCTTAGGATCTTCTGTCCCCCACTCGTTGCCCCTCCTCCACTCATGCTCTCTCTCTCAAAAATAAATTAAAAACATTAAAAAAAAAAAACCCACAATGGTGTGGGGTCAGATAGACCCCACCACACCGCAACCCCCCCGGAGGACACACACATGCAGGTACACACGGCCGGGGCCCAGCCTGCCCCTCCACACCACGTCGCCCTCAGCTCTCCTTCGCAAGTGCACAGGGGATGGGTGGGCCCCAGGATGACAGACCCATGGAGTCCTGGAAATGGGGGGTGGGGTGGTCTGGGAAGACTCATCACAGCCCTGTGCGGAGGGCCCCAGTTGGAGAGGCCCTGTGACAATTGAACTGTGACACACGCTCAATGAGAAGACAACTGATTTCAGGGACGTTAAATGTGGAAAAAATATGCATTGTAGATGCCACACCCAGCTGCCTTCTGCCCACGAGAATGTCTTTAAACCAAATGTCGCCTTGAGTCTGTAGGTCAATTTGCGCGGTATTAACAATAGTAACAATTTTTTTTTAATTTTTACTGTTTTATGTATTTTTGAGAGAGAGAGACAGCGTGAGCAGGGGAGGGTCAGAGAGAGAGAGGGAGACACAGAATATGAAACAGGCTCCAGGCTCTGAGCTGGCAGTCAGCACAGAGCCCAAAGCGGGGCTCGAACCCACAAACTGTGAGATAATGACCTGAGCTTAAGTCAGACGCTTAACCGACTGAGTCACCCAGGCGCCCCAATAGTAATAATTTTCAATCGTAACAGTATTTAGTCTTCCAATCCATGGACATGGGATGTCTTTTCATTTATTTAGGTCTTTAATGTCATTAAATGATGTTTTGTAGATTTCCACATAAAAGCCTCAGACTTCTTCACACGGTGTTTTTATATTGATTTCCTCTAGGAAGCCTTGCAAGGCCTCTGTGAAGTAGGCTTGGTGGTCATGATTAACTCCATTTTGTAGATGAAAGAAGCCTCATCCAGTTAGTGGCAGAGCTGAGATCTGAACCTGTGTCCCCCGTCCCCCCAGCAGCCCTGGACCTGGACTTGCTCTGGTCATGGCCACTTGGCCCAGTGCCTCCCTGCACAGGGATGACACGTCTCTCTCCATCCCTCTGCAGGGGAAGCTGCCCGGCGGGTGGCAGTCTCCTCTCCTCCCCGAGGACTTGGAGGGTGAGATGGAGGCAGGGCTGGACCCAGATGCTCAGGGTCAGGGAAGGAATGGCCAGGGGAAGGCTCTCCACTCAGGCCACCGGCAGGGAGGGAGCCTGTTTGGTTTTAACAGCGTCCTCTGTCCTTGGCTGCAATGAAAATCACTTGAGTGCTTTAAACATTCCCAGTGTCCAGGCTCCACGTCAGACCATTTAAAGCTGAACTCCAGGGAGCAGGGCCCGGAATCTGTGATTTTAAAGTGCCCGGGTGAGGCCGCAGCCCAGGCTGGGAACAGCTGGGTGAGATGCTGGAGTTAGCTGTCAGTCCTGACCCGTTGCTCTGACAAAGTGGTGGGGCGGAGGAGTCCAGACTTTAGACCCACACAGAACAGGCCACCACCCCAGGTGTGAACCTTGGTTCCGTCTCACAAATTCTACATCCCTGGACACTTCACCTCTCTGAGCCTCGATCTATTAATCCATAAGTTGGAGACAATTACATCGACCTTGAGAGGGGTGGCCTGTCTCTCTTCCCTTGAGTCGGGACAGGCCTGTGATGGTTTTAACCAAGAGGGCACAACAGAAGGGGCATTGTGCCAGCTCTGGGGCCAGACTCCTGTCTCCTCGGCCTCTTACCTGATTTTTCCAGTAAGGAGAACCAGACTGAGAGACAACTTTCCCCGGTAGATGGGGGAACCGTGTTCAACCCTCACTGTTTTCCTGGCTCTGAAGGAAGAAAAAGCAACATCTGGAGGCTTGGCCAAGCTTTCCAAGTTTGAGTCCCTGCTCTGCCATTCCCTGCTGTGTCACCTTGGGCTGGTTGATTAACCTCTCTGTGTGTATGCCTCTTTTGTTAAGTGAGGATAATAACGGCCCCCCACCTCAGGGCTGTTGCAGGGTGTAACTGAGAGTGGCCCCTCGCACCGTGAACCCTGTATGCGTCAGCTGTTTGGCTCACTGACTCCCAATGACTCCTAGAGACACCAGGGGGCAGGGAGGCCTTCCCTGTGCGGGGGCCCCTGGCTCTGTCCTGATGAAGTGGCTGCAGGTTATTTTTAACTGCGAGGCCTGGCAGCCCTTGTGGTGAGGTTATTTGGGGTCTGGTGGCTTGTTTTTGACGAGGAAGCCCGGAAGGGCCTGGGAAAACCCCGTTTCCCACTAGCCCCCTCTTTTCCCCTGTGGAAACAACAGAGCCCTCCAGGGGGTCTCAGGGTGCGGCAGGATTTCCCCTCTCGGGGAGCGCCCTCACTTCCTCCGCCTGTGCCTCAGAAATCAGGTTACAGTGTCCGGCGGGGCCGGCGGGGCGGGCGGGGCAGCGACGTGCATCCTCCTTGCCGGGCGAAGGCACCGGGACCCCACCTTCGGCCGAGCTGTGATCCAGATGCCAGGTGGGCCTCCTGGTCCCTGGAAGCACGCGGCGCATCCCCTGGGCTCTCCCAGCAAATGGTCCTGCCCAAGGTGACCCAGTACCAGGGCCCTCGGGGCTCCTCCGCCCTCATAGTGGGTCTCAGCCCTGCTCCGTGCTTCTCCCTGGCGAGAAGGCTTCCTGAGCAGCCGAGACAGCTTGTGTGTGGAGCCCTTCCTCTCACCACCCAGGCTTTCTACTTTCCTGACTTCTGTGTCTCCTCTGTTCACCCCTCCTCCACCTCAGGGGGCTCCCTCTCTCTCCCCTCCCCCACCTCAGGGGGCTCCCTCTCTCCCTCCCCCACCTCAGGGGGCCCTCTCCCTCCCCCACCTCAGGGGGCTCCCCCTCTCCCCTCCCCCACCTCCAGGGGCTCCTCTCTCCCTCCCCTCCCCCATCTCAGGGGGCTCCCTCTCCTCCCCACCTCTCCCCACTCTCCCCTCCCCCCCACCTCAGGGGCTCCCTCTCTCCCCTCCCCCACCTCAGTGGGCTCCCACTTTCCCTCCCCCACATCAGGGGGCTCCCCTCTCTCCCTCCCCCCTCAGGGCTCCTCTCTCCCCACCTCAGTGGGCTCCCTCTCCCTCCCCCACCTCAGGGGCTCCCCACTCCCTCCCCACTCAGGGGCTCCCTCTCTCCCCTCCCCCACCTCAGTGGGCTCCCTCCCTCCCCCACCTCAGGGGCTCTCTCCCCTCCCTCACCCTCCCTCTCCCCTCCCCACCTCAGGGGCTCCCTCTCTCCCCTCCCCCATCTCAAGGGACTCCCTCTCCTATTTTAGAATCTAAAATCTCAGATCTCCTCTTTGTCCTATTCAGAACAGCCTCCACCCCCCTGGAGGCCCTGGGGCCTGACGGTCACAGAGAGGAGGCCCTCTGTCCTCAGCAAAGGCAGCCCTCCCCCCACCCCGAGACATTATGATACCAGTTGCTAAAATGATGTTAAAACTCCTTGTCACCACATTTATGTAAGTAATCGAATTCAACCTGTGCATGTATTTGCTCCTTTGGCTTCCATCCTGTTGGGAGATGGTGTTCGGAGGCGACAGAAATACTCTAGTTTTTGGCAAAAACGTCCCCCTTCGCCTCTCTCCCCACGGAGTTTCCATGCGGGCTGAGGTCCCCACCAGGGGCCCGGGACTCTGGGGGGCCTCCCGCCTTCCCACAGAGCACCGCGCGGCCCCCAAGCGCTCAGCGGAGTGCGAGGCCTCCGGGAGGACTGCAGAGGGAGCACGGCGGAGCGGACGGCGCAGGGGGCACGGCGACGGGGACCCAGCGGGGCGGACGGGGCAGGGGCACGGCGACGGGGACCCAGGGCGGACGAGCAGGGGCACGGCGGCAGGGGACCCAGCGGCGGAGGCACCCAGCGGGGCGGCAGCGCAGGGCACGGCGACGGGGACCCAGCGGGGCGGACGGGGCAGGGGGCACGGCGACGGGGACCCAGCGGGGCGGACGGGGCAGGGGGCACGGCGACGGGGACCCAGCGGGGCGGACGGGGCAGGGGGCACGGCGACGGGGACCCAGCGGGGCGGACGGGGCAGGGGGCACGGCGACGGGGACCCAGCGGGGCGGACGGGGCAGGGGGCACGGCGACGGGGACCCAGCGGGGCGGACGGGGCAGGGGGCACGGCGACGGGGACCCAGCGGGGCGGACGGGGCAGGGGGCACGGCGACGGGGACCCAGCGGGGCGGACGGGGCAGGGGGCACGGCGACGGGGACCCAGCGGGGCGGACGGGGCAGGGGGCACGGCGACGGGGACCCAGCGGGGCGGACGGCGCAGGGGGCACGGCGACAGGGACTCAGATGAGCTGACCCAGCAACTGATCAGATCTTTCACTGTGGGAAACTCTAAATGGGATTTGCCATTTTAACCAAGTTTAAGTGGACTCTTCAGTGGTGACTGGTTTTCACGTTCAAATGAAGCCTGAGCTGAAACCGCTAAGGCACTGCTGCAAAACAGTGCATGAGTCATGGGACTCAAACTCATGAACCGTAAGATCATGATCTGAGTTGAAGTCGGATGCTCAACCAACTGAGCCACCCAGGCACCCTACTTTTTTTATTTTTTAAAATTTGAGAGAGAGAGAGAGAGAGAGAGCTCATTAGTGAGGGAGAGTGGCAGATGGAGAGAGACAGAGACAGAAACAGAGACAGAATCCTAAGCAGACTCCAGCCCCAAAGGGGGCTTGATCTCATGACCTTGGGATCATGACCTGAGCCAAAATCAAGAATCTGACCCTTAACCAACTGATTCACCCAGGCACCCCCACCCCATTTCTCTCTTATTAAGAGTAATTTTGATCGGTATTTTTAGTTGTTTATTTTTTATTTTTTAAAATTTGAGAGAGAGAGAGAGAGAACCCTAAGCCTAAAAGGGGGCTCAATCCCATGACCTGAGCCAAAATCAAGAGTTGGATGCTCAATTGACTAAGCCACCCAGGAGCTCCAATATTTTTAGTTTAATTGCTGCTATTTAATTGATGCCACACTTGCTCTTATTGAAGTCCAATAGAATTGTATTTCCTAGGATGGCATTCTTCAAACAGATGATTTTAATGTAATTATTATGAATATGGTATCTCTACTTCATTGGACTTTTTAGAATTAGACGGGATAAAGGTTGTATTTTGATTGAAACAAAAGGTCTTTCAGACAGCCTCTCCTTTGCTGTCCTGCTCACTGCTGCCTTGTGGTGTATCCAATAACCTTCTCTCGAAAGAAAGAAAGAAAGAAAGAAAGAAAGAAAGAAAGAAAGAAAGAAAGAAAGAAAGAAAGAGAAAGAAAGAAAGAAGAGAAAGAAAGAAGAGAGAAAGGGAGAAAGGGAGGAAGGGAGGAAGGGAGGAAGGGAGGAAGGGAGGAAGGAAGGAAGGGAGAAAGGAAGGAAGGGAGGAAAAGAGAGAGAGAGAGAGAGAGAAAGAAAGAAAGAGAAAGAAAGAAAGAAAGAAAAACAAAGAAAGAAGGAAACAAAGAAAAAAAGAAACAAAGAAATGAAGAAAGAAAAGGTCCACCATTACTTAAACCATAATGGAATTTGCACGTGCCCAGATGGAGATGTGTGAGATAATAAACACCATATGATATGCTATGTTAGAAGAATTACATAGAAGTAAATAGCTACTTTAGTAGATTCTGATTAGTTTTTTGTCTGTTTTTAAGTGGGCTTCTCGCCCAGCATAGAGCCCAGTGCGGGGCCCAAACTCACGACCCCGAGATCAAGGTCCAAGCTGAGATCGAGAGTTGAACATTTAACCAACTGAGCCACCCAGGCGCCCCGACGCTAATTAGTGTCAAAAGCAATGCAACTCCCCCTCTAAAACCCAATGACACCCCCAGTCAAACCAGTCAATAGTGTTAATGGTTTAGCTGTAAATTCATGGACTAACTTAAGGGAGTTAACATTGTACCAGCATTAGTGTCTTGCTTTTGATTTCCTCTTAACTTTCATCCTTCTACGTAGGGTATTCTTGGCTGCTTCGGGGCTTCTAGATTTTACACAGTGAAAATAAAAGCGCTTCCCCTTGGCGAGGGAAAATGGATGAGAGTCACCATCATACACACAGTGTCTTTTGAGGAGCTTTTCGACAGATCCATCCAACCCCTTATGCTGCACCTGGGGAAACAGAGGGATGGTGACTTCCCACTCCCACAGTGCAGAGAGGAGATTCCAGACATTTCCTGTCTGGATTTGAGCTGCGTGATGGAGAAGAAGGCTTCTCGGCTCCCACTGGTGAGTCTAAGAAAATGTAATCAGCTTCCTGGTTCTTTCCAAGGTGAGTAAGAAGAGCCAGCTTCTTCTACCTGTTTGCAGCCTGGCCTGATGCTTCCTTGGCAACGGAGGCTAAGAGGAATATTGTCTCCCCTGGGCGCGACATGTCCTTCACCGCCAGAACTGTGGCCCCGAGTGAAGGGCAAAGCGGTGTGGGCCTCCCAGCCCCAGCGTGCGGGCTCTCTTCCGCTAAGATCTGCTTATTTATAACCCAAAGGAAATATGCCCAAGAAACAGGATTTCCGTGCTCGCCTGACTAATTTTCTTTTTATACTCTATAAGGACTTAGTGGGGAGAATTTCGCCATTGGAAGAAATGGCTTATTTTTAACAGCAGTATTAGACTGAGAGCCTTAAAATGGGATGTTCACAGATCCAGGAGGAAAACCCCAGTCCACTTCATTACACGGATGAGGAAATTAAAGCTCAACAGGAGAGCCGATTTGCCCGAAGTCTGCATAATTCACGGGCGGCGTAGGACTTGAGCTGGCTGCCTTTTAGGGGACTGGCATTTCCGCAGATCTGGCTGCTGATGGTAGCGCCTCGCGGGCACCGTCATCCCGGCGGATGGGCACAGGCCTGTTCATGGACTTCATTAGTCATGGAGATGCGTCCCGGGGCTGCCTGAGACACCTCCTCCATTCTCCCGGCACCCCCGTCCGCCAGCCGGCCACTAGATGCGGCAAACCTGGAGTCTGCTGGGAACCGAGTAAACTAGGCTGGGTGGGGCTGGCATCCCGCACCTACCCGTCCCTGAGTGAGGTCTGAGCCTGGAGCCCATGAGGTCTGTCCTATTCCAGCTCAGTCAGGGCCTGAGGTCTGTCCTGCTCCTGACCCCCTCCCCCCCGCCCCGCCTTCCTGGACTTTCGCAGGTGCCTCAGACAGCCCCTGGGGTGGGCTATGCTCTCGTGGTGGCGGGAGTGGGGAGAGCAAGATTGTGCCTCTCCCCTCTTAGGTCTTCAGCGAGGTCTGAAAATTAAATTGGTCTAGACGAAGGGGGCTCCTGGGTGGCTCCATTGGTTGGTTGAGCATCTGACTTCAGCTCAGGTCATGATCTCACGGTTTGGGAGTTCAAGTCCCACACTGGACTCTCTGCTGTCAGCGCAGAGCCTGCTTTGGATCCTCTGTCTCCCTCTCTCTCTGTCTCTTCCCTGCTCATTCTCTCTCTCTCTCTCTCTCTCTCTCTGTCTCTCTCTCTCTGTCTCTCTCTTTCTCAAAAATAAAATAGATTCACCTAGAAGGATTAACAGAAGGAAAAGCATGCAGACCTTTATAGGTATTTGGGAGCTCCACAGGAAAATGAAGCCCCAAAGAACTTTTCCTGGACCCTTGAGTGCTTATATGTTGAACAAAGCGGGGCGTCTGTGGGAGAGGAGCTAAGTATATGAGGAGGCTAAAGGCAGCCAGCTGCCCTCCCAAGCTCTGCTGCACAGAGTTCTCTGGGCCTCAACTCCCCGTCTCCTGCTCCTGGAACAGGGCGGTGAGCTGGGCATCCCCACCCCTTGCCACCCCACTCTGACCTATGGGCAGTAGGGACCCCTCTGGGGGTCGCGGGCAAGCAACAGGCCCATGAAGGTACGCACTCCTGGGGGATGTGTTGACATCAGCAGGGAAGTAGATCTCCCGGCCGAAGACCCCATTGTGTGCCAAGCGTGGGAGCTGCGGCTGGTCACCCGTCTGCCTTCTGGGCTCCTCGTTTTCACACAACACTCGCTGGTCACTGAACCACCTTCCCCTGACCTAGAGCAGTGTGTCTGCCTGGCTAGCTCCTTCGCGCCTTTATTTTTTTAATTTTTTTTTTTAATGTTTTTTTTTTTTTCTAGGAGAGAGACAGAGAGCGTGAGCAGGGGAGGGTAAGAGAGAGAGGGAGTCACAGACTGAAACTGGCTCCAGGCTCTGAGCTGGCAGTCAGCACAGAGCCCGACACAGGGCCTGAACCCACGAACCACGAGATCATGACCTAAGCGAAAGTCGGACGCCTAACCGACTAAGCCACCCAGAAGCCCCTCCTTCGCGCCTTTAAAGATGCAGTTCAAGGGCGCCTCGGTGGCTCAGTCAGTAGGGCATCTGACGTCAGCTCAGGTCATGATCTTGCGGTCTGTGAGTTTGAGCCCCACGTTGGGCTCTGTGCTGATGGCTCACTGCCTGGATCCTGCTTCAGATTCTGTGTCTCCCTCTCTCTGCCCCTCCCCTGCTCACGCTCTGTGTGTCTCTCTCTTAAAAATGAATAAACATTAAAAAAAAAAAAAGATGCAGTTCAGACAGCGTGTCCCCTGCTGGTGGCCTTGCTTCGAGTTAAGAGAGGAGCTTTCCAGAGGCAGAAGTTGGCAAGTCTAAAGCCCACATTTCAGATCCCATCAAGCCGCCTCCTTCGGGTGATTCAGGGGCCTCACGCCTGCCACTTCGGGTGATTCAGGGGCCTCACTCCTGCCACTTTACAAGGGCTGTTCTGTCAGAGCACCTTTCCCCTGCTTTTTCTGGAAAAATTCTACCCATTCTTTCAGAACTGGTCGCTGAAGAGCTATTTCTCCAAAAGACATTCCACCAAATTGAGTTAGGGTCCAGCAGGAGACAGATGTCCTCTCTGGGGCTGTTTGTCATCTCTCCTTGTGCAGAGTGGCGGTCGCCAGCCTCCCACCGTGGGCACAGAAGTCCCCGTCCCCTGCCTGGGGCTGCCAGGCCCTGACTCTGCCATCAGGGGTGGTGGTAGACATGCGGGGGCCCGGAGGAGGAGGCCAGGATGTGACAGCAGCGGATCTGGCCAGGCTGCCGCTGCTCCGGGCCGATCTCACCAGGGCTCCCTTGGTTTCTGCCTTTGTCTGTCAGCTTCCCGTCTATTCTGCAAGCCCTCCCCAGCCTGAAGTAGCCGCCGCAGACCCCTGTTTGCTGCAGACCGCCGGGATTGGTCTCTGGTTTTGCTGCCAAGAGCCCCGAAGGATGGCCCTGCCTGCACCCTGGAGAGTCTGTGCTCAGCGGTGATACAGACGCTGCTGTGCTTCTACCAGAGATCATGGCCTTGGCTCCTCAAGCCCCTGCTGAGAACTGGGAACTTGGCAGACGTTCTCACATCAGTCCTCCGAGGGTCTCAGGTCTAGGGTGAGTCCACAGGCTCTGAAGGAGCAAGTAGAAATGCACCGGAATTACTGGAGAACTTTCCAACACAACGGCATGTCACGAAGGGCGCCTAGCCCGTAGACCCTCCCACCCTGCCTCCCAGGGCAGACGTACTCTGGCCCCAGCTGCTGGGACATCAGGTCCCATTTCAGAGGCAGCCTGAGTCTGCGGTGCATTAGTGATGGCCATACATTCTCTGACATTCTGTCCATTGAGGAGTGAGGTCTGTGTCCCCTTGTCTTGAGTCTGGGCACGCTCCAGGACTTTGCTAATGGAACACGGCAGAAGGAAAGCTGGTCTGGTGTCCGGCTGGGCTGGAGAGGCCAGGACCTCCTATTTCTTCCCTCCTGGCCACTCCCGCTGGGGGCTCTGAACCAGCCCATAAGAAGACCAACCTTCTCAGGACTCGGGACTGCCGTGGACATAGTCTGTAGCAAACAATAAGTATGTATCAGGCTGTGTGCTCGGTTTCTGTTTATGATCCCCAGAGTGCATCTGGGGAAGTTGGGGGCCACGGGACAGCATCTGGAGGCATAGGGGGCCATAGGACAGGGCGGGCTGGAGGCCAGGAGGGCCTTGGCAGCCACGCTCCGGCTTGTGGGCTTTTTCTCTTGACAGGAACGAGCTGTCCCAGTTTCCGAGCAGGAGGGGCGATCTCTGTGGCTGGGTCCACAGACGGTAGACAGCATGGACTGGAAGGTGCCTGTGGCTGATGGGGGGACGCCAAGCTGGGCTACTGCGGACTTCCAGGCATCAGAACACTGGCTGGAATTCAGAGACATCGGTCGCAGGAGGCAGGGGCAGATGCGGCTCTTCCCTGAGCTGGGATGCGCTCAGCCATTGTCTTACCCTGAGCTCCTCTGTCCAAGTGATTGCTGGAATCTCTGATTCAGTAATTCCAAGGATTCACGACTCGACGATTCTGTGATGTGAAATGCCCGTGTGTCTAGAGCTCTGTGATCTAGAGGAACCTCCCAGTCAGCACTTCCAACATTCTCTGATTCATGCGGTGCTGATTCAGCCCCCTGGGCTCCTGCCAGCCCCTCGTCTGTGACTTCTCTTAGGAATCAAAGGAAGGCTTGGTTTGTGGTTTTTGTCTTTTTCTACTCAGTCAGGCAGGTGTCATGGGAGGGGGCCCCCGCACTCCCTGCGGGGTGGCTGAGATGGGGATAATGCATGCTGGGAAGGTCCGGGAGTAGGGTGGAATGACGCAGAGCCCCACCTACAGGCAGGGCCGAGAAGTGCTGCCTGAGCCCAGGCGCAGTGTCCATTCCATCCACGCCCACCGCCTGCAAGGCACTCCTGGGGCTGATTCCCAGTAGGAGCCCTTTACAGAACAGCACTTGGGGTGGGTGGGGTCCTGTCTCTTCTTAAGCCACAAGCAGGGGTTACCCTTTGACATCCATTATCACCGCAGTTGACCATGGGCCTTAGGACGTGGGAGACAAGCAGAGTGGCCTGTGATTTAGGTAAGAGGGACTGTAAGGAGATGGGTGAGGGGATGTTAGGGGGCAAGGTCAAGGGTGGGGTACAGCTAAAGAAATGTTGGACAGAGCTGGGTCTCCTGCAGGCACACTGGGCTGGGACTCAGGTGGCGATCAGCAGGGTATGATGTGGAAAGATGCCGTGCCCACAGTCACCCCATTGCCATCCCTGACTCCCTGTGTGACCTCAGGCCAGCCCTCTCCCTCTCGACACCTCCATGTCTCCGTGTAGGAACAAGAAGGCAGGACAGGGGACCCTGAAAGGTCCTGCTGGCCCTGCTGGCCCAGGGTCCCATGAGTTGGTCTTTGCTTCTCTTCCCCCAGCTCCCCTCTCAGCATCAAATTCTGGGGATGAGGCCCCCTCACCAGGTTGTTGTGAGGCCCAGCCATGGAACCAGGAAAAGCCCTTGGCATAGTGCCTGGCCTGCTTGCTATCTGCTGCCAGTGGCTCTCTCCAGAGCTGCATATGGCCCTCTCTGCCCCTCCACACCACCCCCTCCGGCTCTCCCTGTGTACGGGAGTCTCCCTGCAGGTGGGGCCACTCTGAGATGGTAGTGGGAAAAGGAGCCAGCATGGAAGGAGAGCCAGGCCGGCCTCTGCCCCTCCTGAGCCGGTCTTGGGGGTTCAAGAGCACCACTAAGAAGATTAAATGGGCTACAACTATGATCACCATTAGTTATGAAATGTGGGGGAGACATGATCTAGCACCCATCTATTCATCCATTCATCCATCTATCATCTGTCCATCCATCCACTCATCCATCCATTCATCCACTTATCCATCCACCCATCATCCATCTGTCCATCCATCCATCCATCATCCATCTGTCCATCCATGCACTTATCCATCCACCCATCATCCATCTGTCCATCCATCCATCCATCCACTTATCCATCCACCCATCATCCATCCATCCATCCATCCATCCATCCATCCATCCATCCATCCATCCATCCAGCAATTATTAAGGGCCCGCTATGTCTAAAAGAGTGCACACTACCCCCATGGACAACTTTCTATGCTCCTACCCTACCCTGTTATTTTTATTTATGCCTTTGTTCATCTGTTCACAGTCTCCCCCACTAGAATGTTAATTCCATGAAGACTTTGTCTTATTCACCACTGCATCCTAAATGTCTAAAATCAAGCCTTAATAGGTACTTAAGAGCATTTCAATATATAAATTTAACCGCACCCCCAACAACCACAAGAATAAGTATTGTCATCCTGAATTTATAGATAAGGAAACAGGCCCAGAAAGGCCAAGCGACTTGCCCACAATTTCACTGTTAGTAAGAGATGGCCTGAGAGGTGAAGTCAGATTTCCGCAGCCGGGTCTCACTCTTCCCGCAGCTCCATGCTTCATGCAGGGAGAGGAAAGCACAACTACTTCCAGCTGGGCAGTCAGGGCAGGCTTCCCGGAGCAGGGGGCCCTGGGCAGGCTGAAGGGTGAGTAGGACCTCCCCAGGCAGGGGAGTAGGTAAGGAGAACCAGCTGAGGGGACATCTTTGGCCAAGCCTGGGGGGCAAGCTGGATGTGGCTGGCCTCTACGGTAAAGAGAAATCCACCTTTTGGGTACAAGATCTACCCAAAACCCTGCCAGACTCTTGGGGAGAGAGAAGCACCCCTCACCCCTGCTTGCGTGTCTCACTAGCAACTCGGTGCTGCGTCTGGCCTGTCCTTGTCAAAGCAACCGTCAGCAAGGCATGTCTGCAAACGTGCCGAAAGTGACTTTCTCCCAAGGTGTGAGCTCAAGGGCATCTCTGCTGTGCCAGGCAGGCTCCCCTGGCCCACAGGAAGGGTCACTCAGCCAGGCCTGGGCAGGCGGCTGGTCTGGGAGCCCCTGCTCGTGCGGCCCCATCTGCTGGGCAAGCACCTTCCCCTCTCTGGACCTCACAGTCCTCATTTGCAAACAAGATGGCTTTTGCAGCCCTTTGGACACCACACTTCTGTGCCTTTCACGGGGGCCGGGGGGCATGTCAACTCGACACAATCAGACACGGCCGATTACTCCAGTAGCTCCGGGAAAGAGGCTGGGCAGGACCAGTTCCCTCCGTTTTCTCAGATGAGGGAACCAAGGTGTGAGAGAGAAGGTGGCCGCCCAAAGTCGCGAGGTTTGGAACCCGAGCTCTCCCTCTGCACCCCCGGGGGCTGCGACTACAGTCAGGGTCTGACCGAATTTGCCCGGGTCGCTGGCCAGGGGGTGTCCATCTCTAAGCTCTCCTGTCATGCCAGCCTGACCCCAGGGAAAAGGCAAAGGAACACCCCCTAAATACATTGAAAACGACTTCCCTCGGGGCGCCTGGGTGGCTTAGTCGGTTAAGCGTCCGACTTTCGCTTAGGTCATGATCTCGCGATTCGTGGGTTCGAGCCCCGCGTCGGGCTCTGTGCTGACTGCCAGCTCAGAGCCTGGAGCCTGTTTCAGTCTGTGACTCCCTCTCTCTCTGACCCTCCCTGCTCACGCTGTCTCTCTCTCTCTCTCTCTCCTAGAAATAAATAAAAAATATTTAAAAAAAAAAAAAAAGAAAAGAAAACGACTTCCCTCTTCCTCTTATCTAATCCCCGCTTTTACATGGGGACCAATGCACGATGTCTCTAAGTGGAATTGCCCTGTTGGGGTCGGCCGTGGGCTCCCACACTGCATCTGTCCCAGGGAGGGAAACCCAGGCTAACTTACAACCTGACCTCATTTTCAGGGGAGATTTCTTTTAACCCAGAGAAGTTAAACATAGCATAGAGTTATCCTTGGTTGGGGAAGCATGTTTGCAGGGCCAGGCTGATTGCCTTGGCGGTGGTTTCTCTGGGTAGATAGGGTCCACCTCACCATGCCCCCTGGCAAATGACCACTAAGCCCTCCCAGAGGCCAAAGCATTTGTTCCAGAACCTTGAGCGCATGCCTCACTTTGCAAGGCTTCTTTATCTATAAAGTGGGGTAATAACCCCTCCTGAGGGCTGTGCAGATCCGATTGGACAGAGGCGGCCGGGAGAGGGTGGGAAGGGTGTGGAGTTCAGGTGGGGACACAGACCTCAATTTCTGCCCTGGTTCTGCCACTTATGAGCTCAGTGGCCTCATACAAATGACTTACTAATACTGTTCACTCCCAGGATTATTTGGGGATGGGGTGGAGGTTAATTTGATAGAAATCGCTTTAAGACAGCAGGGCTCCCAAGGGTTTGCTGTGTTAGGGGCTATTGTTACCAGCAGACCCTGAGCAGCCTAACACGCGGACAAGTGGAAGATCGAATGCCCTGCACAGCCTGACGGGTTCAGGGCCAAAGGTTTAGGGCGTGACGAGCTTCTGCAAGGGCGATGCAGGGGCTGAGGTGGGCAGGGCGAATGCGGGTGCCGTCTGGCTTGGGGGCGACACATTGAACTGTGGGTGCCATCTGGGTAAGCTCCAGGGAGGGGACCAGGACCGGAAAGGTCTGTTGATCATACAGGGAAAGCGTGTGCGGCAGCAGCCGAGAGCCTCTGTGAGGGTGTGTGTCCGGCTTCTCCGCGGGCTGCGTTCTGAGACCTCCCCTGCGCTGGCTTCCCCGGGAGAAGACACGGGTCCTTCCCGAGCTGAGGTTTTGTAAGGCGGCAGAGGGGGCCGCAGAGGGGGAGGGCGGAGGGGAGCCCCCGGCTGGGGGAGGTCTAGGGAGCCGCCCCGGCGGACGGAGGACAGCGCTGCCCTTTCTCTCTTGTGCCTCTTGGCCACTTGCGTCTCTGCCTTCCGTCTGAGGCCTGTCCTTGAGGGGACAAATGTTCTAGTGGGTTGTGGGCAGACTGCGTGTCAGGTCTGGACAGAGATAAGACCGCGGACATGGACGGGAGGCCTCTCCCTGTAGACCCGGGAGGAGGGTGTCGTGACCCCCGTGCGCCCGCGGGGAAGGGGAGGCTGGGGGACGTTGGGGACAGGGAGCATTCATCAGTACCTCTCTCCACTGCGCCCAGGGCCCCTGCCCAGCAGTCCTGAGGCCTGGGTCCTCTCAACAGCCATTCTGGGACAGGCGAGGAGTGGCCAAAGCCAGGGAGGGGCCAGGGGGGGCTCGAAGTGAGGGCCACTTGCCATTTCTCTAGTCAGAGGCTTGGGGCTCAGGGGGCTGTCGGGGGGGGATGCTGCTGCCACCACACCTCTCAAAGGCCCTCGCCCCAGCCCCTGCTCCCACATGCTACTTTATTTTATTTTTTTTTAATAATTTTTTTAATGTTTTATTTATTACTAGGAGAGAGAGAGAGAGACAGCGTGAGCAGGGGAGGGTCAGAGAGAGAGGGAGTCACAGACTGAAACGGGCTCCAAGCTCTGAGCTGGCAGTCAGCACAGAGCCCGAAGCGGGCTCGAACCCACGAACTGCGAGATCATGACCTAAGCGAAAGTCGGACGCTTAACCGACTAAGCCACCCAGGCGCCCCTCCCACATGCTACTTTAAAAAGAAATCTGGAATCAAAAAGAGGAAAGCTTCTATTTTTGATGAGGCACCAGTGAAATGGAGACTTTTAAATTATTAAAAATCCAGAAATAAATTATTTATTCAGGTCAGATATAAAGCCTCCTTTTACTTCATGAACATCAATGCCACCGGCACGTTGGCACTAATTTGCCGTGTGGCCCGGCAAGTCTGGGCCTCGGTGTTCTCATCTGTAGAGTGGGTGGGGGCCGGGCAGGGGACTGGACCCGATCGCCTCCATGGCTCCCAGGTGCCCTCGGTGTCTGTTCTCTCCACGCCACCCTCCGGTGTCTTCATCCCACACGCTTTGCTATCAGGGTCAGACTCTCCCTCCTGCTCATACCTTCCCTGAGCAGCCCAGGGGGCGGGAAGGAGACCAGTGATTATTACTAGTAATATCGCTACATGCCAGGCCCCGCGCAGTGGTTTGCACATTCCAAGGTCACCCCGTGGCACAGCTGGACTTCAAGTGCCGGCAGCCTCGTTCCCGAGCTGACTCTGCACCAGAGGGGCCTCAGACCCATCTACGCCTTGACACGGCCATGACGCCCTGGGGCTGATGTGCCTGTTCTCTCTGCCTCTGCCCTTGCCGTTTCCTCTGCTTGGAGTGCTATCCCTGACCCAGACCAGCAAAAAGGTCACCTCCTCTAGGAAGCCTTCCCACTCTCCGTCTGTGCTTCCACTTCCCTGTGAAAGTTTACTCTGTGAATCCACATCATTTACACCCTGTCATTCCAGCAGGCTGTGACCTCCTTGATGATCCTCCACATCCTCGGGACTGAGCATGGTGCCTGGTATAGCCCAGTAAGTGGTTGTTGAGGGAAGAAGTAAGTGAATGAATGTTTGAAGGGATGCAGGGGGGTGGCTACTGGCTGCCCCCCAGCCTGTGACCAGGAAGTCCCCTAAATTTACCCATTCCTGGCATCTCTGAGATTATTCTCCCACCAAGGGACTTAGCTTGGTAAAGAAGACATTCGGTTGCCATAGCAACTGATTTTTTTCCAGCAGAGCAAACATTTCCCCGGAAATCCCAATAGATGTCTGCTTATGCGATGCCCTCTCCTCCCACACCACGCCCGCCTCCCCAGTGCCACTGAGCCCAGAGCCAGCCCTTCCCTCCCCCACCATGGCCTTTCGCTGGGTTCCTCAAATCCACCCTATTCAAAGCTGTGCCAAACTGTGTCAGCCTCACCTGACACCCTCCCTGGGCAAGGAAGGGGCGCCCCAGCCCCCAGCCGTCAGCACTGAGGAGTCAAGCCCGGCCATTCTCAGAAAGGGGAAACTGTGGGGCTCCCACCCCCTGCCCAGGCTGCTTTCCCTCTGCCACCTGCCAGTCCCACCTTGTCTCAGACAGAGGCTGGGGCTTCCCCACCCAGCTTCCCTCCCCAGGACCCCGGGGCCAGGGGGCCTCCCAGGCCCCACTTAACAGAAGCTAGGGAGGGGCATCTGGAAAAAGGCCAGGTCTCAGGCCAGGGAGGAACAAGGGGGAAAAAAAGACATCTGCTAGCAGAAGCTCAGAGAGGTCCAGTGACTTTCCCAAGGACACACAGCTAAGGAGTGGCAGGGACCGGATCTAAACCCTGGTCTCTCTCTACCCAATATCTTGCCAGGTTGACCTCTGCCTTCCCCTGCACAGAAGCAGAGGAGAGACGGCCCCTTCAGGAAGCACAGACAGAGTGTCTGCTTGTGCATACAGGGCACTGATGGGCCATGGGTATGCCCCGTGGTGCCCTGCACTTCCCGCATGTGGACTGAAGAGCTTGTCAACCCTCTGGACTATCAGACCATCAAAGAGGTGAGGTGACCTCGCCCAAGCTCCCAAGTAGTGGCCCAGGAAGCAGGTATCAGGTCTGCCACCTACCATCTGCCCACACTTCTGGACGCTGGGCACTGGCTTTCCTGGTGGAGGGATCGAGGAGGAGGGGATGGGGCGGGTGGAGGAGGGTGGCTGGCTGGGGTAAGAGCCTAGCCTGGCCCAGCCCAGGGGCAAGCTGCCGGGAGAGCCCCTCATGCAGGCAGAAGGGCCCAGGTTGCTGGGCAGGCTCTCTCCTGAGGGAAATCGGGGACATTGGGACTGTGAGGACAGGAGAAACAGTTGAGTGGGGATGTAGGGCCTGCCAGAGGGAAGTTGAATCCCAGTTCAACTTTGAACTTGGGATGGCAGTGTACTTGGAACAGCTGTGTGTTCTCTCTGAACCTCAGTTTTCTCACCTGTAAAATGGGGATAATGCTAACAACCTCCTGGCTTGTTATAAGGACGCATTCAAGGACTGTTCAGAAGACAGCCGTTGTTTTCCTCCGTTTTGCGTCCTGTGAAGCACCCGAGTTTCTCTGCTGCCTGTTGGTGTCCCCTGCACACAGCACGTGGTGGGTGCTCGTGTGAGCTGCTTACCTGGGCTGAGATCGGAGTTCATCAAGCTGTCGTGTACTCTGTTACTCGGGCGCTGTTTTCTTGCCTGCCCCCTGGTGAGCTGGATGAGAGCAGAGCACTGACTCCCCGTTCTTCCCTGACTCCACGGAGCTCCACACCGTGCTGGCGTGTGGGACATTTGATACACGTCTGTCCAGTTGAATTTATTGGGGACCGACCACAGGCTCTGCTGAGTCACTTGACTGTCCCTGCCACTCGGGAGGTAGGGGAGGTCAGCGTTCTTCATCCCATCTTACAGATGTGAAGACGAAGGTTCAGAAAGGTTGGGCAGGTTGCTCACTCTCAGAGTCGGTTGGCAAGCGCCGTATCCTGATTTATGATCTGACCCCTGACCCCGTGTGACTTCCATTCCACTGGCCTGCAGGAGAGAAGGTGACAGGGGGAGGGGAGCCAGCCTGACCCTCACGGCACTGCAGTGTCAGTTACTACCTTTCGCTTCCCAGCGCCTGCTCTGCCCTCGCTGGGGGCTTCGCCTTGGTGGTGACGCAGCACAATTGCCTTGTGGGAATAGCACCAGGGGTAGGGTGGCGCTGATGGCAACACAGGGGCCCCTCGGCTGGCTCTGTGCAGCCAGCCGAAGACCAGCCAACAAGCTCGTCGCCTCATGCCCGATCTGCAACACGGGCAGCTGGCCCTGCCATCCCGGAGCCCCTCAGCACCTCCCCCCGACCCCAGGAGCCCACCTGCCAGCCCAGCACCTCCCGGCATGCCCTCCCTCCCCATGATCCGTGGGTCTGTGGCGTCTGCCGCCCACGCGGAGTCTGGCTCCCGAGCTGCATCTCTGGCTCTCATCTCCATGGCAACACTCGCCACCCCCGCGTGGGCCGCTGCACTCAGCTAACCCGAGGCCTGTGTGCTCCTCTCTGGCTGCCCGTTTGGGTTGAAGGGCCCCCCACGCACCTACTCAGGTCAAGACCCAGTGCTCATTCGTGGACCCGCTCCCTCCCCCACAGGCCAGGGTGATGTGCGTGTGTGTGTGTGTGTGTGTGCACATCTGGGCGGGGCTGTGCACAAGTGTGTGTGTGTGCGTGCACCAGCCAACTCTGGCCCGTGGAGCCCGAGGGTCCCCCAGCAATGCCTGCTTACATGGCGCGTGTGGGTCCCCTGTGTGAGTTTGTGTCTGTCCAGGTTTGCGTGTTGTCTGTGTGTCTGTGCTTGCGTCTCTGGCAGAGGCTGAAGAGGGGCAGGTCCATCTGCCTGTGTGGACCATGCCTCTCAGTGCACTTCCCTAACTCCGGCCCCCGGCTCCGGTGCCTTCTCTCAGGATGTTCAGGGCCCAGTGGTGGCTGGCAGGGGGCCCCAGGGCCAACAGTTGATCCATGGACTCATGCTGGTCTTTGGCTCTTGGAGTCCACATCCTTTTCCCCTGAGGCACCACCCGATTCCATTTTCCTGTGCCAAGAACAGAGGCCGTGGAAAGGGCCATGGTCGTGCATCAGCAGAGAAAGCTGGCTGTGCAACCTTGCACAGGACACAGGGTCTCTGAGCCTCAGTTTCCCTGTCCATTAATGATTTCTTATGGACTTTCTAGTTCTGACTACCCAGAATTCCATCAAATGACAATTGTCGAAATACTCAGTTCTCTTGACAGTATTTCCTCTATTCATGACAGCCCTTGGGGCTCATACATGATCTCCAGCGGAGAAGGAGGAAATGGCAGCGCAAAGGAGGGAAGTCACCCGGACGCAGGGGTCAGCGCCACCAGCATTTTCTGCCACCCGCTCGCTGCAGGGCTGGGACCACAGGCCGCAGGGCCAGAACGGTCGCCCCCTCAGCAGATGCTGGGGCAGCAGTGACAAAGGGCACCAGCCAGCTCTGCTGGGAGGCCCCTCCTCACCTGCACACAGAGCCATAAATCAAAGGGGGAAATGTCAGAAGGAAAAGACGAAAGGCAGAGCAGTCGAGCCCCACCCCATGCCGGTGAGCAATAACCCGTGGAGTCTCGAGATCACGGACTTCATGTTGTGGAGGGGGCGGGGGACAAGGCTCTGACTCACGGCAGTGTGGGAACCAGAGGCCTCAGAGCTGGATCAGGGGGTGCGGAGGGGTGGGGGTGCCCGCTGCCGACGGGTAGCAGATCGGGTCAGGGGAACAAGGCGCCTGGGCTCCGAACGGGGTGGTAGAGCGAGCTTTCCCTGCACGCACCGCTCACGGGGACGCTCCCTGAAGTGCACATCCTGGTCTAGCAGGTCCGAGGCAGGGGCCCAGCTTCTGCGTTTCTAACAAGCTCCCAGACACCACCGCTGGTCGGGGACTGCGCTTCGAGTCCCATCAGTGTGGGCTGAGATGTCCCACACTCCGGGCTTGAACTTGGGTCTGCCCCTAGTTAGCTGTGCGTGGGCAAGTGAGTCCCAGCTCACCCTGCCTTAGTTTCCTCACCTGTAAAATGGGGATGGTGATAGAACCCAGTGCAGGGAGGTGGGCGTGGGGGTTAAAGAGTGAATCTGTGTGAACGCGTGTTAGTCTGAAGTGCTGGGCTGAACTTGTGCTTTTCGCTGTGGGTGACCGGCTGCTGTTGAGTTTTAAGTGGGGAGTGACCCACAAAAGTCTTGTTTAAAAGACTTTCTCTGGGTGGTGTTGGGAAATGAGTGGGAGGCGGAGGGCCAGCCCAGGGCAGGGCTGAGTCAGGCTTTTTACGGGAGGGGTAGGGGCGGGGACGCCAGAGGAAGCCGGGAGCCTGGAACCGTGCCGGATGGAAGGGCCCAGATGATATTTCTGAGGAGATCTAGGGCCCAGGAAGGCCTGGAGTCAGCCTGAGGCTGTCCCGCAGCTATGTGCCGGAAGCTTCTGGGCCGGGCTGGGGTGCCCACACTGCCAGGCTGCCGCTGGGCTGTCCTGACGTGCCCCAGCCCAGGGCAGCCCAGATCGCCGCATGCCCGCCTCAGCCTCGCCCGCCCACAGGCTCTCAGGCCCCCAGCTCAGCTCCCCCGCCGAAGGGCTCAACTCCGCTTCCTCCGAGGGCCATTGGCAAGGGGGCATGTGCGCCCGTGAGTGTGGGCACAGAACTCACAGGGGCTCATGAGTGTGGGGGCCTGGGGGCCTGTGGTCGGCGAGAGGAGAGAAGAAACAAAGGCCATTGAGTTCCTCAGGCAGAGACTAGAAGGAAAGAATTAGGAACCTCAGTTCTGTCCGTGAGGGGATTTAATGAATGACCTTATTCCTTAAAAATGTCCCAAGTGCCTACTATGCGCTTCATTCACACGCAAAGCTTTGGCCCTGCCCTCCCAGATCCCAGGGTAGAGTGAGGAGAGTACACACACACACACACACACACACACACACACACACACACACCAAAGTACCACAGAACATTGACCCTCAGACCTCCCTGTAGGATCTCCTGGGATCCTGTTAAAATGCAGATTCTGGTTCAGTAGGTCTGGGTGGCTCCTGAGAGTCTGCATTTCTTTCTTTTTTTAAGTTTATTTATTATTTTGAGAGAGACCGCACACACGGGGGAGGGGCAGAGAGAGAGGGAGGGAGAGAATCCAAAGCAGGCTCTTTGAAATCAGCACAGAGCCCGACGTGGGACTCGATCCCACAGGCAGTGAGATCATGACCTGAGCCAAAATCAAGAGTTGGACACTTAACGGACTGAGCCACCCGGGTGCCCCAGAGACTCTGCTTTTCTAATGGGATCCTGGAAGATGCCCATGCTATTGAGTGTTCACAGAAAAAAAAATTTTTTTTGAAAGAGAGACACAGGGAGACAGCGTGAGCAGGGGAGGGGCAGAGAGAGAGGGAGACACAGAATCAGAAACGGGCTCCAGGCTCTGAGCTGTCAGCATAGAGCCTGATGCGGGGCTTGGACTCATGAACCGTGAGATCATGACCTGAGCCGAAGTCGGATGCTTAACCGACTGAACTACCCAAGTCCCCCAAGGAAGACTTAATTTCTAGAAAATTCTTTCCCCTTCTGCCTGTGTGGACTTTGAGCTGAGGGCCCAGTTCACAAAGCAAGCTCATTATATGGAAAATGGCACAACAGTCTTCCTTGGAGGGGTGCACATACCCACCCTGAGAGGACCTGCTATCCGTATGCCTCCCTCCCTCAGATCCCCATCAAGGTGGGGACAGTCACAGAGACCTGGGCTCACTGCTCCCAGCTGTTGGAGAGGAAAGCCACTGTGCAAGTGGGAACAGTCCCTTACATCAGAAAATGCCTCATT
This sequence comes from Proteles cristata cristata, assembly GCA_017311185.1. Classification (NCBI taxonomy): domain Eukaryota; kingdom Metazoa; phylum Chordata; class Mammalia; order Carnivora; family Hyaenidae; genus Proteles; species Proteles cristata. Next base: position 70,311 of record JAESUZ010002765.1, on the reverse strand, counting down.
TGTGGGGCGCCTGGGTGGCTCAGTCAGTTCAATGTCCGTCTCTTGATTTCAGCTCAGGTCATGATCTCACAGTTCATGAGTTTGAGCCCCACATCCGGCTCAGAGCTGACAGCTCAGAGCCTGCTTGGGATTTTCTCTCTCCCTCTCTCCCTGCCCCGCCCCGCTTGCTCTATCTCTGTCTCAAAACAAATAAATAAACTTAATTTAAAAAAAGAAAGAAAATGCTTCCGTTGGTGCTTTGGTTGTGGTGAGGGCCTCCACTCCCCAGCGCCTCCCCAGTCCCTGGAATGACTTTCTAAATGATGGACCATTTGCAGCGGAAGAGCCGAAGACGAACATCGTATTCCAGGGATTTCTTAACCATCTGTCTGCAGGTCACTTCTCAGACTAGAGAACGTGGAGAAGACACCGACTCTCTCACCAGCCCTGGAATCGTGGTGCTCGAGGGACACGCCCACCTACCTCTGTTCAGACTGCCCCCCACTCCACATTTCCCTCCTTGCTGGCATTTCTCCGCTAAGTAAACAATTTGATAATTATTAATCATACTGCAGAGCCCTGCTCAGCGGGGTAGTATACAGTCATGCTTACAAATGACAGGTGCAGAAATTCGGTGGCATTATGGAGAACACTTAGCATATGTCAAGCGAAAAAAGTGATATGCAAAATGAAATCGTTGTGTAAACGTGCGTATGGAGGGGGAAAGAGGAAAGATATTAGAAAGGGCAGCATTGACTCTTTGGGTGGTGCAGCAGGCAGAATCCTGGAAGAGGGCTGCCTGGTGGTTTCACCTGCTCTGGACACCATGACCTTGACTCCAGCTATCAGGAAGAGCCAGCCTGTGAAGAGATCTACCAGTAGCAACATCTGCAGCGGGTCCATACGGAATGACTGAATCCAAACTCCAGACAGAGCTGTGGGTAGGGTTTACGCGCCAGTTACCTTGGCCATGAATATCCACAATGCATCAAGAATATATAATGCAGCGAATTTTGTTATTAATTCCTGCTTTTCCCTTCGGAACAATTAAAGACAACGTAGCCAGTGTGGTGAAGCAGGTGGAGCCTCAGATCCCTCATCTGTAAAATAGGGATGATGATAACAGTAAATTCTTCAAAGGGTTGTTGTGGGGACTAAATGAACTAATACGTGCAAAGCTCTCGAAACAGCTCCCAGAGTGGCCGAATGCTACGGACACCTTAGCTCTCGCTACTGTTAACCAGACTAAGAAGAGAAGCTTGGCCAAATGCCTTGTTCAAATCCAGATTCTTCCTCTCTTCAGCCCGTCCCTGGTTTCTTCGTTGTGAAGCAGTTCCTATGTCTCTTGGGTTCCTTTCATAGACTTTCTGGTGTCCCTCTCACAACTGCTGGCACAGTGTCCCTCACTCTGTGGCTCTGGCCGGTAGCCCTGTCTGCCCGCCCCCGTCGGAGGGCGCCTGGCGAGCAGGAACCAGGCTGTCCATCCCCGGCCCAGTGTGATGGGTTTCTCTCCGGTGCGTTGTTCTCCCGAGTGATAACTGTAGAAACCGACTCTTCTGTCTTTGGCAAAAACAACCCAGTTCGCAGGACTCCAGATGGAAAATTCGCAGAGATTCCAGTTGCCTCTGAGCTGGGAGGCGGGCAAACAAGACGCCAGCTGGTGCCCTGCGTGCCAGGACTGAGCCTGGAGGCCGCTGACCTTAATTACAGCTGGCGGGTCCCACGTCCGGGAGCCCCCGCGAGTGCTATCCGGGGCTCCCCCCAAAGGAGCTAAGATGTGCTCCGTTCCATCGTGCAAACAAAATGAAGGCTGTTACCAAAGGTCTTTCTGGCCAAGATAAAGTTGGATTTCTGTTAGTCACCAAGGGCCCCCTGCCTGGACGCAGAGGGCTGGACGGTTTTAGTGTAACGTCTGACTGGAGGCTTGGGGCGCAGACGGCCCATGGCGGTGTATGTAATAAGCATTAGGGCTTTCTCCGGAGGCTCTGAGGCTAAGCGCATTATCCAAGGAACAAATGGAATATGAAGGCTGCCTCAGGGCCGCCAGAGCCCATTAAGAGATGCGCAATGTTGTGCAATGAAACAACGTGAGTGTAAGGCACAGTTGTGCAGAGCAGAAACCCAGAAGCAGAGATGACAGAGGGGACCGCCTGCTAGATGGCCTGCTCTGTGATTTTCTGCGAGCCCACGCTCCCGCCATCCGCCTTTGCCATCGCCTGGTGCCCAGCCCAAAAACACAGTGTCTCGCCGACAGAATTTCCAAAGGGCCCCCCCCGGACCCCCATCGCACAGAATCGTTCTCACTGAGAAGCAAGAGGTTCCGGTGCCTTCCAACTCCTGATCGGAATAATCTTCCAGTTGCTTCCTGTGTGCCTCACCTTTGCTCCTGAAACCAGCAAGCACCAGCTGACATCTTTCTTTCCTAATTCACGTTCCTCACATTTGATCAGTGTTACCTTACGACCTCCTTATCGATGCTGACTTTCCCGAACGTTCTCTTCCCTCCTGTGTTCTCACTCCCAAAGCCAGACCCCTGGAGTCAGAACCTCCTCGCTCCCCTCCACTGGTTCTCCATCCTGGATGCACACGAGGGTCCCCCTCCCTCAGGGCCTTTTGAGAATAACCACCGCCCCCCTCCCCCCGCCTCCTGCACCACCCTAACCAGCTCAGAAGAACTGAGAGTCAGGCCTGGGCCTCGGACCCCCTTAGAGGGACTCTCTGCTCCTGCTCACTCACCCACGTGCCAGATCAGGTAGATCTCACCTCTCAGGCTTTTCTCAGCTCTGCGCCCCTCCCTCCCACCCGGCCACCTCCTTGAGACCACCTGCACTTGTCACCCAGTGACCACACTCTAATTGGTGCCCCCCACCCCCCGCCGTCCCCCCAGACATAACCTCTGGTTTTCCTGAATTAACACCAGGATGATTTTTCTCAAATGGCTCACAGATCTTGTCACTGTCTCTCCTGCCCTCCCCTTCCTTCCTGTCCCCACTTCCTAAGCATCCACTGTGACCAGGCGCTGTCCTAGGTGTAGAGAACTGTAGGTCTAGAAAATCAGTCTCTGATCTCCTGGAGATTACAGTCATATTTGCCCGGGAGAAATGTTAACTATCAAACTATGCCAGTAATTGTTTAATAACAGCTGTGACTCGTACCTGGAAGTAAAAGGTAATATGAGAATGTCTCCCCTGCTTAAATTTTCTGGTGGTTCTTGGAGTCCCAGGACTCCCGGCTGAGGGTTAAAGTTCAACTGTCCCCGCTGTCAGTATGTGCCTTAAGGGCCATCTCAGCAAACCAGTCCTTTGAGTATATAGAGTTCTCCTGTCTACAGCCTCACTCTGCCGCCTGGACTTCTTTCTTTTCCTTCACCTACCTCTCTCCTCCTCTAACTCAGATGTCACCGCCTCCAGGAAGCCGACCCTGATATACCCAGCATGGATTAGGTGTCTCTATTCCGTGCTCCCAGGCCTCCTTCTGCCTTCCATTGTCATTGCACTGTTGCTATCACAGCACGGGTGTCTGTTATGCATCGGGCCTATGCCATGGCCCCTGACCCCCAAACGGACTGGGAATGCCCCAGAACAGGAGAGAGTCTTTTCACCATACGTGAATGAATGCAAAATACAGCTAACAGAATCTGGTTGGCAGGAGAACACTGAGAAAATTTAGGGAAAGGAAAAGACTTATTTATTCGTTTACTTATTTATCTTCGAGACTTCACTAAAATTCTAGACATTGAGAGAATGAGCCTCCCGGCTCCCGCCTCTAACAGGAATGCTATCTAGAGTCGACTCCTGACAGGCTCTTACCAGGATATGGAGAAGTGAACACAGCAGAAGAGAGCAGAATTTATAATCTAATATTTGGGACTGATCTCATCTTCCCACAAGTTGTATTTATGAGAGGTAAATACGATTATTAAAAGTCACATCCAATTCAAATACTTTGGAAGCCTTGCTCCCTGGTTTCAGGGCCCTGTTGATGGAAAGAAAGCCCTAGAACAAGAGTCAGTCAGTCCTTCCTGGCTCACAACCTTCCCATGGAGGTAATGGCTATCGTGTTAAACAAATGCTAAACGTCATTCATGAAATTCCATCCGAAGCAAATAAACACATTTAAAAAAAAATTTTTTATTGAAGAGTGAGAGCATGAGGGCGGGGGTGGGAGAGAGAATCGAGAACAGGCTCCGCACACAAACCGTGAGATCACGGCCTGAGCCGAAGTCAGACGCTTAGCCTACTGAGCCACCCAGGCGCCCCAGTGACACACTCTATTTGCAAACTACCCAGGTTTAACCGTAGGAGATGCTTACAGCTAGGGACACCTGTTGCCTTGAGCACCTGGCCGGGAAATCACCCAGCCCCTGGCTTTGACACCTGACACCTGAGACGCTGGCGGCAAAATCAGCCTTTTCTAAGAACAGCGGGTGGAGGTCTGTCCCGCAAGGAGCGCAGGGCAGCTGGGGGCTCAACGGCGCACCCTGCATCTCAGTGACCAGGGTGGGTGCAGGCGGGATGTTAGGCTGACCAGGGACTTAGCGGCGGCTCACGCCTCCGCTCCCATGTGAATCCCAGGCCTCCCGGAACCCTCGGGATCACGCAGCTCCACCCTAGACTCAATGCAGACCGTGTCAAAACACGGTTTCTTTACATCGATGAGACAGTGGATCACGTGTATTGTAAACCTGGGTGGTTTTTATGGTACCTGTAGCCGTCAAGTCGGCTTCTGGTACTCACTCTGCTTTACGCTGCCGGGAGCAGGGGAGAGAAAGCCAGACAGAAGGCACGGGCCTGGGTTCAAGTCCCCGCCGCTCCTGTACCAGCCTGGGCTCCTGTCCAAATCCCGTCCCTCCCCGTGCAACCCCTCTCTGCCGTCCAGTGGGCCTGACACCATCCCTGACCCCAAAGAATTCTGATGAGCCCCCAAAGATACAATGTTCGTGGGAGGTAAATTAAGGATTATTGAACTAAACTGGCATCTACAGGTCAAAAGGGATATGAGCGAGGTCACAGAGGCTTCTGGAAAGACACAGATATCCAAAAGCCATACCCAAGGCTTTAAGCCTTGGCCTGTGTCCAGCTGAAGAAAGTTAACTGGGGGTCACGATGGAAAAGACACGTTAAATGGGGGACCAGGCAATGTGGGCATGAGCCCTGGCTCTGTCTCTCCGCAGGGGAGGGCGAACGGCTGCGCCTCAGTTTCCTCATCTGTGATATGGGGAGAATAATATTCCCTACTTCCTGGGGCCACTTCCAAGTGAAATGAGGGAGCGTCTATGGAATGCTGCCCTCTGGGGGCGGCGTGCAAACGGCCCATCTTTCCCCCTCTGTCCCAGGGACACCACGCGGGGCTACCGGAAGTGCAGCCCCAGGCCGAGGTGGGGGGCTTGATCACACCCCCCGCCCCCCACAGCACAGACTTCACGGTCATGGCCTCCTGCGAGATTCAGCCGCGCGTCCCCGCCCCAGGAGGCTCATCTGACTGACTCAGGAGAGGCTGAGAATTGGTCGCCATGGTGTCTTTATTTTCTCCTGACAAGAGAACAAATTAACCACGTTTAGGAACCGTCCTTTCCTAACGTCCCGGCCGTGCGAAACAACAAGGCAGCGGCAGCCTTTGGAAAGCAGGGGAGGCTCACGGGGCTGGGGTTCAGTCCAAGTCCTACGGGGGGGAGCCCACCCGGCCCCTGCCCGACCCAGGGTCGCCCCGGCCGCGACCCCCTCCCACGGATCCCCCACCCCCTCCCATGCCGGCAGTGCCAGACACGACTTAGCGCCCTTGTGCCAACGTCAGACGAACCCCGGCCCTCGCAGCGGCCGCTCCGCGGAGGAGACAGACCACAGCACGTTAGGGACGCGCTACGCGCGGGGCGTCGGGGAGGCTGGGAGGCGGTAAACGGGACGGGACGCGCAGACAGGAAGTGGGGCGGCTGAGTCCGGAAGTGGGGCTGCTGAGTCCGGAAGTGGGGCGGCTGAGTCCGGAAGTGGGGCGGCTGAGTCCGGAAGCGCCTCCTGAGACAGGACTTATGCTCCGTCGCCTGTAGAGGACCACGTGCCGGGAAATGGCTTCTGGAAGGGCTGTTTCCTTCCCGCTTCCTGCTGGCTGCTTGGCGCTCGTTATCTCACTAAACCTGACACGTTGTGAAAATCTGCTTTACAGATGGAAAAACTGAAGCCCGAACAGAGAAGAGACTTGCTCAAGGTCCCCTAACTAGTACGGAGTGGAGCCGGGGTTTGTCCAAGTCGGCCTGACTGAAGACTCACACGCTTGGGGCGCCCGGGTGGCTCAGTCCATTGAGTGTCCGACTTCGGCTCAGGTCATGATCTCTCAGTTTGTGAGGTTTCCGAGTTCAAGCCCCGCGTCGGGTCGGGCTCGCTGCTGCCAAGGGCAGAGCCTGCTTTGGGTGCTCTGCCCCTCACCTGCTCGTTCTCACAATAAATAAATAAATGAATAAATGAATGAATAAATAAATAACTAAATAAACAAACTTAATTATAACAATAATAAAAAAAAAAGACTTACACCCTTAATCCACATTTTCCCCCAGAGCCTGAACCAAAACGTGCCTCCGGACACTCCATGTACAGATGCTACACGTGGCAAAAAATCCTCTTCTGGTTGAGGTTATCAAAGAGAGATTCCTGGACGAAGAGGTATGTGAACAGTCCTTGAAGGCTATATAGGATTTCAGCAGCTAGACATATATCAGATCTGAGGGAGGAGTGGACAAATGTGTGCAATTGCAAGAAGCACATAGAGGAGGCAGTGAATGCACCCATTTGACAGGAACTACACATAGGGGCGCCTGGGTGACTCAGTTTGGTTAAGTGTCTGACTCTGGCTCGGGTCATGATCTCATGATTCGTGGCTTTGAGCCCTGCATTGGGCTCCACACATCCAGCATGGAGCCTGCTTGGGGTTCTCTCTCTCCCTCTCTCTGCCCCTCCCCTGCTCTTTCTCTTTCTCTCTCTCTCTCAATAAATAAATAAACTTAAAAAACAAGAATAGGGAATTAAGAAGGAACAGTGGGACTGGGCTGGGGAGGGGTGGACAAGCCTGTGAGGCTCTGAACAAGGGCTGGTTCCTCAGTACTTTCGGCCTGATGGGCTGAGTCCAGACGCTCTGAGCACAGGCTAGGGTCCCGTTGCTACGGAACCCTCAAGACAGAGTCAGTGCCCACTGCACTGAGCTTGGGGAGGGCATGGCCTCTGGCGGCAGGTGCCCCCCACCCACGGGAGGCCCTCGGACCCTTGAGGCAATCAATTCACAAATCCTACCAGCGCCCAGGTGACCTCCTCCCTCATTTTCGGATCTTGTCCCAGCTCCCACTGGTCCTTTCCTTTCTTTCCTGCTCCCTGCTTGCCTGCGCGCTGGTGCGATTAGAGTGAACCGCTTTCACGGGGCACAGCCACCGGGGCCTCTGAGAGGTTCCTGGGCCTGTGGAGGCAGCAGCTTCACAGAAAATCCAGGACCCCAGGATTTCCTGGGCTGGAAGCTCCTCCCTGGAGCGAGGACATCTGTCAGTGCAGGTGTTGATGATGCAGACGTGTCATTAGCTGTTGGGCCTGTGAAGCCCACAGGCAGGGCGGGCAGGGTGGGTTTGACCTTGACCATGACCAAGGGCTCAGAGAGGAGCAGCGGGTCCCAGCCTGGAGGAAACACAGAGCTGAATATGGACTGCTCCCCACTTTCTCCCCATACAGGGATTCCTGGAGGGAGCCTATACTTTGAGGGACCCTGGGAACAATGGGTACATGGATGTGAGCACCACTGGGAAAGGACGAGCCCCCTCCCTGCTAGGCAGATGGGGGGTTCAAAGTGTGGAGACTGCCTGAGCCCCTCACTGGCAAGCCCTTCTCCAGAAAACCTGGTGGGGGCGAGCCTGGGCCGAGCAGGGCTGGTGTGGGAAATACTTCCAGGCCCCCCGACGGGACACTGGGGGCCCACAAAGCCGGAGAGAGGCGTTCGCAGATGGGAAGGTGGACACGGCAGAGCAGGCTGCCCTCTGGGTCCTGGCTCTCCATCAGCCGAGGTGCTCCAGCGCACACCTGGGTGCCCACTCAGCAGGGAGGCCGTGAACCTCCAGCCCCGGGCGGGCACCAAGGAGCTGGGAGAGGGGTCCCCAGACCAGCAGCATAGGCATCGGCATTGCTGATGAGCTCCAGACTCCGTGCTTCGGGGGGGGGTGGGGAGTACCGTTCTGCGCTAGGTCTAACCCCCTGCAAGCAGGGCCAGGAGCAGAAGCAGATGGGGGGCTGGGGAGCAGGGAAGCAGGCACCTCAGAGACATCTGGATCAGGCTCCTTGACCTTCAACATCTAATCTCCCAGAAGTCAGAAAGGTTAAATACTGTGTCCAAAGCCACCTTGCCAGGAAGTGTAAGAACCCAAATATGAGACGGCATCTCGGGGACCCTGAAGCCACCCTCTACGCTATGCCACCCACACCTTCTTGTTTTCCACCCGATTCATTCAAGAAGAGCCATTGCACAGAAACGAAGCCTTTGTCCTGAAATCCCACCAGCTTCCCTGTGCACAGGTAGGGGTGGGGGTGGAGGGGAGTCCCAGAAGGGAGTGGGAGGCTCCTTCTCCCAAAGCAGCGCCACCCCGTGTGTTTCCTGGCCTGGCCCCTGCTCTAAACCGGAGTCGCTGCCCTGCCTCGGCTGCGTTTCTAAAATTTTTTTTTTTTTAATGTTTTATTTATTTCTAGAGAGAGAGAGAGAGACAGCGTGAGCAGGGGAGGGTCAGAGAGAGAGGGAGTCACAGACTCTGAAACAGGCTCCAGGCTCTGAGCTGGCAGTCAGCACAGAGCCCGACGCGGGGCTCGAACCCACAAACCGCGAGATCATGACCTAAGCGAAAGTCGGACGCTTAACCGACTAAGCCACCCAGGCGCCCCTCGGCTGCGTTTCTAAACTGTGCTCAAGGCCTTCCTCTGCGGCCTTTTCAGGCTCTTATTGCAGCATCCATCATGAACTTTCCTTTTTCCCTCCTGCACTCGCTCCTTCTGGAAGGAGCCCCCCACCCCCACCCCTGCCCCTCATCCTCAGGGAGGCCCCAGCCCCAGTGCTGCTTCCTGGTTGCTCCCTTGGCCCGGACGGTGTCTCTGATGGGTTCTTCCCAGCGAAAGCATCTCTTCCGGCCCCGAAACCTGCTTCTTCCCCAACAGGACCCTGTCCTGGTCGCCCGTCCCGTGGCTGTCTTTCTCTGAGCAGACCGCACCTCTGAGCGTGGCCAGGCACCTCCCGCGCTCCTGGCCCCCCGGCGCTGGCCACGCTTCCTTCTTTCCCAGCTGCTTCTTCCATCCTGAGCCCCCATGACTTCCTCTCTCCCTGCACCTTCTTCCTTCAGCCTCCACGCGTGGCTGGCATCTAGCAGAGGAAAGGGATTCGTATTCGTGGTACTTACATCTCAGGTAGGCCTGTGCCCTGGAGTGTATGTATCTCAGGTGAGCCTCACAACAGCCCTTGCAGGTTCATGGGCCTAAAGAGCAACATGCTTTCTGTGCATGCGTGTGCATGCGTGTGCACATGCGAGGGGTAGAGTGGATGTTTAGTGAGCACCTACTCCGTGTGTGTGTGTGTGTGTGTGTGTGTGTGTGTGTACGTGTGTGTACACAAGCTGTAATGAGTGTTGATGTTTAGTGAGCACCTACTATGTGTCAGGTGCCCTGTGAGGCCCTTTGCCCCATGTGTGCAGGGGCGGGGAGGCAGGCTCTAGCTTCAGCCAAAGGGTACACCCGCTATGCTCCAAAAACCCTTCAGGGACTAGAGTGTGGGCTCCAATAAGCCCCTGTTTCATATGAGGATTGAGGAACTCCCCGGGGCCTGAGGGAAACCCCATCCAGGTGGGCAGGCTGGGCCTGGAACAGAACCTGGTCTTTGGGAAGAACTGAGTGATCCTGAGCCAGAGTCTGGGAGCCCCGCTCAGCGTCTTCTCCACCTGTGTGTGCTCAGACCTGAGCCCCAAGGAAACCGTGACTGTGCGGTGGACCCCAATGTGCGTGGGCGATAACAGCCGTTTAGGGCCAAGCCCATAGTGCTCTGGGACCTAACAGACGCCAGAAGGGGGGACAGGGACACTGGCCACAGCACACCTCCCGCCGGCAGTAGACAGTGTGTGTATGGGGAGGGGGGGAAATGGAGCCGAGCAGGGGAGGGGCCAAGTATGAGCCTCAGACACGGGGAGCAGCCCCCACACCAGAGAGGCAGAGGGAGGCCTCCTGGCAGCAGGTATCACTTTGGGTAACCAAGTGGGGAAACGGAGACCCAGGAAGACGAGGGTAGGGGCCTCTTATGCTACTCAGGCAAGTGTAGGTTAGTTAAGAGGGGGTCGGGCCACTGGCCCAACTGCCCATTGGTTCATTTCCACAGCGGACCCAGGACATAGGCCGAGAGAGGTCAGGTCCCCTGTGTCAGGTCACTGGTCTGAGAGGTGGTCCTGGCTGGGATTTGAATCACGTGGGGGCCGTAAAGAGGGTAGGAAGGAGAGAGGCCTGCCTCAGAGGGTCTAATGTTAGCCAGGATAACTTTGAAAACACAATGTCCAGGTGCCTGGGTGGCTCAGTCAGCTGAGCTTCCATCTCTTGGTTTTGGCTCCGTTCATGATCTCATGGTTCATGAGTTCAAGGCCTTGTGAGTTAGAGCCCCGCATCGGGCTTTTCCCTGATGGCACTGAGATTCTCTCTCTCTCTGTGCTTCCCCTGCTCATGCTCTCTCTCTCTCTCTCTCTCTCTCAAAATAAATAAATAAGCTTTAAAAAAAAACAATCTCGCACTCCTTCCTGACACGTGGCCTCTCTCTACTCCGTTCACTCCCCAAAGGACAAGTTTATTAGTTTTATTTATTTTGAGAGAGAAAGGGACAGGGAAAGAGAGAGACCCCCCAAGTAGGCTCTGTGCTGACGCCACAGAGCCTGATGCAGGGCTAGAACTCACGACCTGTGAGATCACGGCCTGAACTGAAATCAAGAGTCAGACACTTAGGAGCACCTGTTAAGGTCAGTTACGTATCCAACTTCAGCTCAGGTCATGATCTCACAGTTCATGAGTTCAAGCCCCACATCAGGCTCTGTGGAGCCTGGAGCCTGCTTCAAATTCTGTGTCTCCCCCTCTCCCTGCCCCTTCCCAGCTCACACTCTATTTCTCTCAAATATAAACAAACAGTAAAAAAAATTTTTTTTAATAAGTCAATAATAAATAAAAGAGTCAAATGCTTAACCAACTGAACCACCCAGGTGCCCCTATTCACAGAAGGACAAGTGAGTGAACAGATATAGTAAGAAACCCATTTTGGGTTCATATGTGCAGGAAATGTGTCAAGTAACCAGCATTTACTAAACGACTATGCACTAGATGCTACATCTTTTCTTGATTTTGTTTTTTTCCCCACTGTAATGTCTACTCTTCACTGCCTCCAAAAAGCTTTTTTTACACAGCTTTATGGAGGTATAACCTCCATACAGGAAATTGCACGTAGTTAGAGTGGACAATCTGAGCAGTTTGACATGCGTAGTGTATGTCCATGAACCCACCACCACCCAAATTTCCTGGTGCCTCTCGGCCCCCATGGCCCCCATCCGTGGTCCCCGCAGACCCCTCCACCTCCAGGCAGCCACTGATCTTTCTGTCATATAGAAGAGTTTGCATTTTCTAGAATTTTCTATAAATGGAATCATGCAGTATGTCTTCTTCTTTTGTCTGGTGATGTTTAGGTGATGTTTAACTTTTTAAGAAACCACCAGATTCATACCATAAGACACTCTTAAACACAGAGAACAAACTGAGGGTTGCTGGGGTGGGGAGGGGATGGGTTACACGGGTGATGGGCACTAAGGAGGCCACTTGTTGGGATGAGCAGTGGGTGTTATATGTAAGTGATTAATCACCAAATTCTACACCTGAAACCATTAGAAAGAAAGAAAGAAGAAAAAAGAAGGAAGGAAGGAAGAAGAAAAAAAGAAAAAAGAAACAAGAAAGAAAAGAAAGAAGGAAAGAAGGAAAGAAAGAAGAAAGAAGGAAAGAAAGAAGGAAGGAAGGAAGGAAGAAAGAAAAGAAAGAAGAAAGAAGGAAAGAAAAGAAAGGAAAGAAGGAAAAGGAAGGAAGGAAGGAAAGAAGGAAGGAAGGAAAGAAGGAAAGAAAGAAAGAAAGAAAGAAAGAAAAGAAAGAAAAGAAAGAAAAGAAAGAAGAAAGGAAAGAAGGAAGGAAGGAAGGAAAGAAGGAAAGAAAGAAGGAAAGAAAGAAAGAAAGAAAGAAAAGAAAGAAGAAAGGAAAGAAGGAAGGAAGGAAAGAAGGAAGAAAAGAAAGAAAGAAAGAAAGAAAGAGAAAGAAAGAAAGAAAGAAAGAAAAGGAAGGAAGGAAAGAAAGAAAAAACGAAAGAAGAAGGAAAGAAGGAAAGGAAGAAGGATGGAAAGAAGGAAAGAAGGAAGGAAGGAAAGAAAGAAAGAAAAGAAAGAAAGAAAGAAAGAAAGAAAGAAAGAAAGAAAGAAAGAAAGAAAGAACCACCAAACTGTTTTCCAAAACAGCAGCCGCAGTTTCCTTTCCTGCCAGCAAAGTGTGAGGTTTCCAGTAGCTCCACATCCCCGTTAGCGCTTGATGAGGTCAGCCGGTCCCATCTCAGCCGCCCGGTGGGTGCGCGGAGGCCGCTCGCGGGCATCAGCTGCATTTCCCTGGTGACGCAGGAGTGCGAGCGGAAGCTTGGCTCGGGTCACCTGCCCTGGTTCCCGCAGCTTCCCCGGGAGGGGGTGGGTTGGCCCCATATCACAAGGGGGAAGCCTGGATCCGCGCCCTTGCGCGACCCGCCTGAGGTCACCCAGCTGGTGAGCGCGAGAACCAGAGTTGTCCCTATTGCTCAAGTTCTTGTGTCCCGAGCTGCCAAATCCTCTGTGGCCCCATTAACCCCGAGCTGCTCTGGGCCTCAGTTGGGGTGAGAGCGCACGAGCTGCCGGAAGGGGATGTGTCTGAGGTGGAGAAGAGTCGCCAGGGCCTCCCTCGGCTCCCTCCCAGGCTCCAGGTCAATACACAGCCAGCACGTGGCCCGGCCCTGGCAGGTGGCCTCTCGTTGGGTCACACCCGCCTCCCGCCCCTCCCTGCGAGAGCTGCCTCCCCCCACCCACCCTGGGGTCTCCCTCATCTCTGCAGGGGAAGTGCTCCCCAGGGCTCCCAGCTGCCTCGGAACCGCCCTCCCTGCCCCTGAGGCGGGTTCCCCGGAGCCCGGGGGGCGGCTGCCCCTCGCTGTGGGCAGACAGGCGGGCGGCCCGGGCTTCCCGGGTGCGGAAAGGTCTCCTGAGCCGCTGCGTCCACCGCAGCCACGGCCTCAGATTCCACTGGTGGACGAAGCTCCTCTGAGTCAGGGGAGGCCATCTTGGGCAACGGCTTCCTCCCCGGCATAAGTGTGTGGGCGCGTGCACACACACACACACACACACACACACACACACACACACACGAGACTAGTCTTCTCAGAGCACAGGGGTGCTTACCTCTCTGGGGTAAGCCGCCCCTCCAGAATCACAGGGCTCAAAATCTAATGCTAGGGGCTTCCTGTTCTTCACCACGGGGAGGGTCCCACGGTGGCCTTCCAGGAAGCTGCCTCCTCTTCCTCCCCCACCCATCCTTTCCCCTCCCCTCCCCGCCACACCCCACCCCGGCCGGGGCTGCGGCTACCTGTGCACAGGTCACCTCCCCTCAGGGCCTGGAACAGTGTGGGGGGGCAGGGGGGGCTCAGTACCTGCGGAGGAAGGCGGGCCCCTGGAGTTGGTGCATTAGGCTTACCTCAGTTTCCTTCTGGGCTAAAAGCTTCATAAAAGTACAATGGTCTGTTTTGCTGGTTTGGCTGATTGAAGGTGGAGGGGTGTGTCCAGGGGCTCTGGGCCTGCGTTCTGGGTTTGAACCCTCTTCCGCTGGGCAGTCCTGGCCGGTGACCTCAGGCTGTGACTCAGTTTTTCTGGCTAACAGGCTCCACAAAGCCTGCCTGAAAATCTGGCTCGAGGAATAAATTAACAGAGCAATAGTGTATTAAGGGCCCGTCCTGAGCCCCCAGGAAGAAGTTATGTGCCGGTGCTGTCCCCGACTCACGTCCCCGTCCCCGTGCCCTATCCCTGCCTCGGACACGCAGTCGGTCCCAGCAGAGGCGGTGTCCTGGGCTCGTAAGGAGGCTGAGGGCAGTGGTCTTGGAAGCGATGCCTGGGGTGAGCCTCAAATAGTGGGGCGGCCTTGAATGCCGTGCCAAGAGTCCACACTTGAGGCTGCCGAAGTCAGAATAAATGGGCAGAGAAGAGCCCCACGGGTTCTGGGTCCTGTCCCTCCTTTACTCTCATTAGAAGGGGAGGTGGGGAGAGGTAGTCAGCGGCTGCACAACAACCACAGATCAGAGGAGGGACCAGGCAAGTTTCCAGACCTTGAAACAGCTGACCTGCCCCAGGAATTCTGTAGCGGCTCTGACCAAAAGCAGGGCCACACCCCAGTCCCCACCACGCCCCAGGGCAGGGCGGGGAGCTCGGGCCCAATGGCAACACCAGGAACCAGTACCGCCCTCAACCACACAGCCCTCCGCTGCCCTGCTCTTGAATGGGGGGGGGGAGGGGAGGGGTGCGACGTGGGCAGAGCCCTGAGTCCTAGGAAGACAGCCGCGAAAGTGGGGGGCGAGACCACACCATGCAGAGGGGGCCCCGAGGGACCCAGAGCAAAGACCTGCACGTGCTGGGACAGAGAGGTACAGCCAGTGCAGCCTGTGACAGGTGGACAGACAGACAGACAGACAGAGAAGACAGCAGATGGGGCGGTCAGCTAAACAGAGCTCTATGCCCCCCGCAGCACAGCCTCAGAGCATCCACCAGGCTGGTGGTGTCACAGCAGGGGGGTCAGCTGACTCAAATGCCCCGCTCCCGCCCAGTAAGTTTGAGTAAGATGCAGACAGAGTTGAGTAAAGACTAGAGAAACCTACCCACCCCCCCCACCTCCTCCCCCCTGGAGGCCTCACACCTGCTCCAGAGCCCCAGGCCAGAGGCAAGTAGCCCCTATTTTACTGTATTTTAAAAAATTTTTTTCATGTTTGTTTATTTTTGAGAGAGAGAGACAGAGTGTGAGCAGGGGCGGGGCAGAGAGAGAGGGAGACACAGAATCGGAAACAGCTCCAGGCTCTCAGCTGTCAGCACAGAGCCTGACGCGGGGCTCAAACCCATGAACCACCACGAGATCATGACCTGAGCTGAAGTCGGACGCTCAACCGACTGAGCCACCCAGGTGCAGGTGCCCCCAAGAAGTCCCTATTTTATTGTATTTTATTTTTTAATGTTTTATTTATTTCTGAGAGAGAGAGAGAGATGGTACGAGCAGGGGAGGGTCAGAGAGAGGGAGACACAGAATCCAAAACAGGCTCCAAGCTCTGAGCTGTCAGCACAGAGCCCGACGCGGGGCTCGAACCCACGACCCATGAGATCATGACCTGAGCCAAAGTCGGACGCTTAACCAACTGAGCCACCCAGGCGCCCCAAGAAGTCCCTATTTTAAATCAAATTTGAGACTTGACATTTTAAAGTTCCGGATGGGGGGCTGCGTGGGGGGCTCAGGCGGTTAAGCACCCCACTCTTGGTTTTAGCTCAGGTCATGATCTCATTTTTATGAGTTTGAGCCCCGCATTGGGCCCTGCGCTGATAGCGCGGAGCCTGCTGGGGACTCTCTCTCTCTCTCTGCCCCTCCCCTGCTCGCACTGTCTCCATCTCTCTCAAAATAAATAAAAACTTTTGAAAAAATTAAAAAAACAACAACGGAACACCAAAGTCCCGGATGGGGAGAATTTGTATTAACGAAGGGCCACCAGAAAGGTTACAGGGCTGCCTGAGACTTCAGCAGGGCCAGGGGGCGCCTCCACTGACCGAATCAAGAAAGACAAGGGAGAAACTTCTTTTTTTTTTTTTTTTAATGTTTTATTTATTTCTAGGAGAGAGAGAGACAGAGTGAGCAGGGGAGGGTCAGAGAGAGAGGGAGTCACAGACTGAAACAGGCTCCAGGCTCTGAGCTGGCAGTCAGCACAGAGCCCGACGCGGGGCTCGAACCCACGAACCGCGAGATCATGACCCAAGCGAAAGTCGGACGCTTAACCGACTAAGCCACCCAGGCGCCCCTGGAGAAACTTCTTTATGATTCCATCCCACAGTCCTGCCCTATGGCACGTTGGTCCCCTTGGGTCTGAAGGCGCAAGACCAAGGCTAAGAGAGCTCCGGACGGGTGGGCCTGCGTCTCCTGCCTGTGAGGCTAAGCCCTGCTGGTAAGCAGTAAGCAGACCCGTCCAACTCCGCGTTCCTGCACGTGCTGCCTCAGAGAGAAGCTTCTGGTCCAGGAAGAGGAGGCAGTCGCGTAATGCTACTATGGGAAAAATAAAGCAGAATCCAGTAAGTGCCACAGTAACCCCGAAAGAGGGATGCTGACCGAGAACAGAGGAGGAAGCCACATCTGAGGGGTGGGGGTGGGGGTGGAAACCAGGGAGGTTCCCCGGAGGAGGTGACATTTACACTGGGCCTTGAAGGCAGAACTTCAGTAAGCAGAGAAAGAAAATAGCTTTTCATGAGGAGTTTTTAATGCTCTCCTTCCAGTAACTCCCTCTCTCCCCTCCCCCAACATTTACATGGACTCTGTCAGGAAGTAACCGTCCACTTTCTTACCTAGATTTTTCCATTTCACATACAAAAAACAAATAAACAAAAAACCAAACCTAAAACGAAGCAAAGCACCTCTAATTTTCTTTCTTGGAATTCTTCCTTCTGAAACACTTATCCAGGGGCGCCTGGGTGGCTCAGTTGGTTAAGTGTCCGACTCTTGATTTCGGCTGCGGTCATGATCTCATGGTTGGTGAGTTCGAGCCCGGCTTTGGGCTCCGTGCTGACAGTGCAGAGCCTGCTTGGGATTCTGTCTCTCCCTTTCTCTCTGGCCCTCCCGCCTCCCTCCTCTCTCTCTCTCTCTCTCAAAAAATTAAATAAACTAAAACACTCCTCCACTCAACACCTATTTATGAAGCGCCAGCTACCTACCAGGCATTAGTGGCGTCGTCTAACTCTCTTAACCTCAACAGCCTTTGACGCGCACACCAGTATTTCCCCCCGATTTACAGATGAGGAAACTGGAGGACAGAGAGGTTAAGCAAGTTGCCCAAGGTCTTCCAGCGAGTAACTAGCAAAACTGCGACTTGGGTCCAAGTCGTTGGGCTCCGGAGTCTAGAAGCTGCCCCTTTACCTTCCGTTGCTGTTTCTCTGATAGACAGTTCAGTGTGATGGGCCGTTTGGAAGGCGGAAGACAGTGTGCCCGCTGCTGTTTCACGATCTCGCACAAGCGGACGCGATACTTCCCAGGGTCCGAGGGAGGCCGTTCTGTGCAGCCACAAGCGGGCTACGGCTCCCGCCGCTTCTGGGGCTCAGTCGGAGGAGGAGAAAAAGCCACCAAGGAGGCAGGGGCAGGGCATCACAGGGACCAGAGAGACCTCCACCGTGGGGACCCTGGCCTCCACGGAGGGACCCGTGGGGCTTGAGGCTTGAGTGAACCGAGACCCCCCGTGGCCACCCTCGCTGCCACGGGCTGGTCATCCCAGCCTCCTGTGACTTCTCCCTCAGCCACGTGCTTCACTGGGTCCTCCCATCCCCCGCCCCGCGTGCAACCAGATCTGCACCTCGCACGCCGACCTTCGGTCCCCACCCCACCCCGTGACTGCAGGACCCCAGCATTTCCCATCTGAGCAGAGGCGGTCACTTCCTAACCAGGTTTCCTGTCCCCATAAATCATCTGCCAGTTCCCAAGTCATTTCTTAAAGTGAAACTCTTATTATAGCACTTCCCCTCCTCAAGAAGCGTTTGTGGCTCCCTAGTAACTTACTGGAATAAATGGAAACTGTGCAGCCCGGTGGCGGGGCTTTCACCCTTCCCTCCCAGGCCACTAGCCTTCTCTCACTGGTCCCCTTCGCCTCCCTGACCCGTCTCCCCCCACCTCCTCGACGCCCCCACCCCCGTGCTCAGCCCCACATCGTCCCTCCTGCCTCCCCAAGTATGGATCTGTCCCGACCCAGCTCAGGACTCCTCGGACCACCCGAGATGAAAGCAGTTGCTGTTTTGAATTTCTGAGGCTCCTTTTGTTGGGGACAGCAATTGGTCCCCAATTGCTCTACGCTGTCTTGTCTGATTCCCAGACACCAGTGAGTCACACCCAAGTTCACCCCGGTGGTGAAAACACCCAACGTCACCCGGCACAGAGGCAGTGAGAACAATATTGCTTTCGGGTCAAGTCTTAGCTCTGTCATCTGCAAACAGGGTAACCCGGAGTAAGTCCCTACGGGCCCTGAACCTCAGTTTCCTCATCTGTTAAATGGGGATAAAAACCACTTCCCAGACTTGCCAGGAGGATTAAACAGGGAGTTGCATGTAAATGCTCGACAAATGTCCCCTCCTTCCCTCAGGACCTCAGGACGTTGAGCCAAAGCAGGCCTCGGACAAAGCAGGTGGAGGCGACCACAGGAGATAAGTCCTCCGTCTGTGCTTTTATTTTGACATAAAATGCTTCACAGGGTTTTTTCCACAGTAAAATGAGACCCTGACACATATTCAGGGAACTGCCTCTACCTATTTCTCCAAGAACAGAGAGTTAAGGGGAGGACCCACCTCTACTCCACTGAGCCCACGAAGGACACCAAGCCCCTCAAGGGGCCGAGACACCAGCCCGGCCCAGCACCGTAAAAGAGCAGAACAATAAATCCATTTACCAGAGTAAGGGGCTGAGAGCGCAGGCCCGTTCCCGTGCACGTTGATGGCGGGGATGTAAGGTCCGCATCTGCCACGGAGATGTGACACGGAACGGGGGTGGGGGCGTTCAAGCCCCGCATCGGGCTCTGTGCTGACCATTCGGAGTCTGGAACCTGCTTCAGATTCTGTGTCTCCCTCTCTCTCTGCCCCTCCCCCACTCACACTCTGTCTTTGTCTCAAAAATAAATATTTTAATTAAAAAAAAAATTCCAAGGAATCTATTGGAAAAGAACTCAAAGGAAGAGAGAATTTAAATTAGGTAGGAAATTAGATTGTCCTTAAGCCCGATGCTGAGATTTATGTCTGAAATGGGGGTTTTTGTCTGAGTTATAGAGTGAGAGGCTATATTTAACACTAAATAAGAATGAACAAGTAGCTTCATAAGAGTTTGAGACCCTACGACGTGAAGTGGCCTGGCCGTGTGGCCGTGCAGCAGTGAGCGCAGGGGGTGAGAGGAGGAGGTGTCCCTGTAGACACTCTGACCCCCAGGAGCATCTTCACAAGGGACAGAGGCATCAGCAGCCTGGGCTGACGGCGGGCCTCCCGGGACATCACGAGACAAACACTCAGACCCTAGCACAGAGACACAAACCCACTGTAACATGCTATGACCATGATCGGGCTGCCCGGCGTGTCCTGCACACCGGGGACAGTCACACTGGGCCCCACGCTTCCAAGAGTGAGACCATAGTCTTGCTCTTGCGTCATTCCTACTGTGGCCACCTGGAAATTCTAACGAGAATTCTTTTTTTTAATTTTTTTTTTTTTTTTATTTATTTCTAGGAGTGAGAGAGACAGCGTGAGCAGGGGAGGGTCAGAGTGAGAGGGAGTCACAGACCGAAACAGGCTCCAGGCTCTGAGCTGGCAGTCAGCACAGAGCCCGACGCGGGGCTCGAACCCACGAACTGCGAGATCATGACCTAAGCGAAAGTCGATCCTTAACCGACTAAGCCACCCAGGCGCCCCATCTAACGAGAATTCTTAAAAACAAGAATTTGCTGGGTCCTCAAATTACTTAGCCTGGTCCTGATGGCATGATGGGAGGGTTGCCCCATGGGCCCCACAGTGAACGCTCTGCCTTCTGGAATCCCATCCCAGGGGCAGGGGGTGGGGGGATAAATACAAGGATGGGTCCTTTGGATAATTGGCTACACTCCCCAGCCTATGAGTCCACAAAGGCACCGAGGGGCAGCTGCTGGGATTTATTTGGCACAGCCCAGGGGGAAGTCTCGTCAGTCCAGGAGCAGATGGCTCCCCCACAACCTCAGATAGACAAATGCTCCCCCTGCCACAGGCTGTGAGAAATGTCACTTAAGAAGGCCCAGCCCCTGGGGCGTCTGAGTGGCTCAGTGGGTTAACCATCCAACTCTTGACTTCAGCGCTCAGGTCAGGATCTCATGGTTCGTGGGCTCAAGCCCTGTGTAGGACTTTGCAGTGAAAGCGCAGAGCCTGCTTAGGATTCTCTCTCTCCCTCGCTCTCTGCCCCTCCCCCACTGGCCCTCCCTCTCGCTCTGTCTCAAATAAATAAATACCCTTAAACAAAGAAAAAGAATGCCCAGTCCCTCAGCTTGGATTCTATTACTTATAGTCAACGTGCAGTTATACAAAGTGTACATGTATACCTTGCACCCCTCAGTGAGGCCAACGCCAGGAAGACAGCAGACTATGGTCTCAAAGACCGTCTCCCAAATACCAAAACCCCTTTCAGGTTTATATTGGGAAAACATGGGGCAAAGGTGGGTGGGAGCATTTGGGGAGGCCGTAGAGGTTAAATCCATCACTCTCTTGGAGTCCATCACAGTTGGGGGCTTGCTGGCTCAGGGCAGTCCCTGTTGCTTGAGGCGGTCGTTTTTGTTCCCTTCAGGGAATGTTCTACCCTCAGAGTCTTCTGCCTGAGCCAAGAGCCAAGCTGGAAAGAAGAACTCAATTATCAAGTTTGAGGTCTAAATGGAGGCAGCCTTCATGCTCAGCAGCCATAGGCACCAGACTCCAAGATGGCACCCAATGACTTATTTTAAAAATTTTTTTTAATGTTTTATTTATTTCTAAGAGAGAGAGAGAGAGAGAGACAGCGTGAGCAGGGGAGGGTCAGAGAGAGAGGGAGTCACAGACTGAAACAGGCTCCAGGCTCTGAGCTGGCAGTCAGCACAGATCCCGATGCGGGGCTCGAACCCACGAACTGCGAGATCATGACCTGAGCGAAAGTCGGACGCTTAACCGACCAAGCCACCCAGGCGCCCCCAATGACTTTGCTCCTAATGTGACTCTGCTCTCCTTAAGAGTGGACTGGATTCAGTGAATACAGCAGAAGGGGGGACCCGCCACTTCTGAGGTTAGCTTTAACATCACCAAAGACACTGCAACTTCCATTTGCATAGCCCTCGGTCTCCCTTGTCTATTTGTCTGTCTCTGCCTCTCGGATTACTCTTTCTGAGGGAGCCTGTGGGCCTGGAGAGACCAGGTGGAGCCCCAGGTGGCCCACAGGGTGCCCTGGAGACCCTCAGTCAACAGCCAGTGAGGAATGGAGGACTCCAGCCGACAGCCCTGCGAGTGAGCCCTCACGCAGTGACTCCTCCTCCAGCCCTTTCCGGTTGGGAAGATGCCCGTCTGGCCAACGGCTTGCCTGTCACCTCACAAGACACCCTGGGCAGGGCCATCCAGCTATGCCTCTCCTGGACTCCAGACCCTCAGAAACTGTGACAAGTCAGAGAGATGATTCGTTCTCAGAAATACCAGATAAAAGCCGTGCTGACTAGTTAGCAGTAGGTTTACACTCTATTGGAAATATGAACGAACCCCACCCCCGACAATGGAGGCTCAAGCCTTTACACACTGCACTTGCTGGCTCTTCCCACCTCTGCGTTGCTGATTTTGCAATGAGCATGCGCCAAAGAACAAAAGGAGGAGGGACTTAACGTCTCTGCTCAGCTCAGAGAATGTACATTTGTTCCAATGAGACCACTTTTTTGGCCTTTCGCCGGCATAGGCGACATCTGGGTGAGGCTGTGACCTCTGTAGCCCTCAGCCAATGAGGAACCAGGGGAGGGACTTGCGGGCTAGGAGATAAATTGTCTGCTGTGACCTCCCCGCATGTGCCTGTCCGTCAGACACCCGCTCTTGCAAAGAATATTGATTAAAGCCTCCCTTCAGCGTGCTCTGCATCTCCACGAGCCTCCTGTGATCGGGTCGATGGGCTTCTTTCTAACAGAAACTGTGGGAGAGAAAACACGTTTGTTGTTTGAAGTTCCTATGCTTGAGGGTACGTGGTACAGATCAACAGAGAATGCGCCCACTTCTGATTCCTCACTACCCCACCCCCGGGAGCCCGGAGCACCCAGGAGAGCCCAGGCACCACCCATGTCTGCGCCCCGGTACATCCAGGCACACGCAGACATCTGTAAGGACTTTGGGAAAGTCCTTGAGGATGGCTGTCCTCGAAGGATGCTGGGACCTCCAGGCAAATACGATTTGCTGCAGTCACGGTAACGGTGATCGCTTTCTTCTGTGCTCTGGCAGCGAAAATGTGAACTCACATCTGCTGAGTGCACTTCTTAGTGTACGTTCTCCCAAAGGTCAATATTATAAACTTTGAACATGATCCAGGCTTATCTAATATTTACGAAGCACTTACTAAGTACCATGTACCTAATCCTGATAAAAGCCCGGTGAGCTGGAATTATCAATCTCATTTTCAGATGAAACAAGGTGAGAAGTAAAGGAATTTGCCCGAAGTCTCAAAGCAGGTGACAGGCAGGAAAGGAAGTGAAACCCAGGGTCTGGTGATTCTAATATCTCCTGTCTTTCTACCGCACCATCAGCTTCCCCCAGGGTAGGAGGGCACAGAAAGAAGGTGGAGAGGCTGGAGGGGGTGGTTTTTCTGGATTCGGGAGGTTATCTGTTGGCTCCATCTGGGGTCCTTTCTTCTCTTGCTTCAAAGTAGAGACAGAAAATTCCTAGGTGAGTAGAAGTTCGGGTAGACGCCAGCCAATGGTTTTACTTTGTAGGTGCAATCCCAGAGATCACAGCAGCTTGGAGGGCGGGACCCTCAGGAGGCAGAGTCAGTGACCTCGGGCTTTCTAACAGCCAGAGCTACAGCCTGGGGCTGCTTTGGAGGAGAGGATGCCCAGCCCGCGTGGCCTCCTGCCAGGGCATCACAAAGGGCATCACCTCCGGTAAGACAGGCTCCCACATCTTGAGTAACCTCTTTCACAACCTTGGTAACACTGTTTTACGACAAAAGCCCTGCCTGATGGTAGTTGTGCCTTCAAGATCCCTCAACTGACACCCTGGGCCAGGATGAAAAGTCATTATAAATTTAGTAATGCCTTTAAAAGGATATATTTTATTAAACACATTATTGGCTGAGCTTTATTAAGCTCATACAGATGTGTTTAAAATAATCCTAAGTACAGAGCAAGGCTCGGAAACATGCGAGCCCCTCAGTGAGGCTGAGAGCATGGTAGCAAGCACGTCACCCGCCACCAGGCGCCACCAGACGGGATGTCTAGCATCTCCGTGCTGAAGTCCCGCAGGGGCGCTGAGCCTGCCCAGACTCGTGAGGGAGCTTTTTTCATCGAACATTTAAGGCTCCCATCTAACCCAGGCCCCTGTGGATACCCCTACTCAGCCCGCCCAGCTGGAAAGGAAGCCCAGAGCCAGCCGGACTGGCCACCCACGGACATGGCCCTGATCCCTGCGTCACCTGGGCAAGTGGCCCTGAGGCCTCTATAGATGCTCACTGGTGACTTCCCAGAAGTCCCCACCAGGGCCAGGACCACCAACCTCTCCTGAGGTCTGGAGCTCAGAAGCAGGCGAAAAAGCCCACAGGTACAGGGGTGAGCTGACTGACCCTGCAGAGATTTAAGAAACGCTGGAAAAGGGTTTCTTTTCCAGTCTGTGGCTGGGTGGCTCAGTCCATTAAGCGTCCAGCTTCAGCTCAGGTCGTGATCTCATGGTTCGTGGGTTCGAGCCCCGCGTCGGGCTCTGTGCTGACAGCTCAGAGCCTGGAGCCTGTCCTTGGATTCTGTGTCTCCTTTTCTCTCTGACCCTCCCCTGTTCACGCTGTCTCTCTCTCACTCTCAAAAATAAATAAAACATTTTTTTTTAAAAAAAGAAAGAAATGCTGGAAAGGCAGGGTCCCTTCTTAAAAATAACATCCCCAGCTTCACTTTGGCATGATGCCAGGGAGACCACCATTAAACTGCTCACACCTGTCTATTCATTTTGCAGAGACCCGAGCTCAAACCCAGATAAATGCTCATGGGGGAGTTAGAACCTAAAACGGTCATTGGTTTGGGGGTGTCTTGGGGCGGCTGGTGACATGTGAATTGTCACTGTGTTCCTGTGCCCGCCCCACAGCAGGGCTCTGTCTGCTTTAATGGACGGATGAAGGAATGGATGGATGGACGAGCCCGAGTGAAAAATACACAAGTAGAGGGAAGCGGGAAGTCAAGGTCTGTGTCCTTGCCTGTTTCCATGAAGGAGGCACTCTGCCCTTGACCTGCCACCATGTGTGTGCCCGAGCAATGGGTCCCCAGGACTTGTCAACAGTGCCTGACCCCACAGCTGCTCCCCATGGCTGTACGCCACGCCTCGGGAGTGGTCCCGGATGGCATCCACGTGGCCTACCGATGGCAGGGGTCATGGCTCTGAGCACAGGGAAGGGAGAGGGAGTAAGAAGCCAGACTTAGGGCCCCAAGTCACCCCCTCCCTGACCCAGGTGGGAGAGCAGGCCACCGCTCTCAGAAGGAAGGGACATCCGGGCCAATAAGGGGGCTGAGCCGTTTCGGGGGCTCAGAAGGTCAAAGGCACTGGCATTCCTAAGGACAGTAGAAACAGAAGCCGGGGGAGCCCGGGTCGTGGGTCCCACCTTTATGCAGAGACATTCTGGATGGGGGCCCGGGACCCCAGTGCAGAGCTACCTCTGATCAACAGAAACGAGAGAGAACCGGGGCGCCTGGGTGGCTCAGTCGGTTAAGTGTCTGACTTCAGCTCAGGTCACGATTTCATGGTTCATGGATTCAGGCTCCACGTCGGGCTCTGTGTTGACAGCTCAGAGCGTGGAGCTGCTTCGGATTCTGTGTCTCCCTCTCTCTCTGGCCCTCCCCTGCTCGCACTCTCTCTCTCTCAGAAATAAATAAAAAACATTTAAAAAATTAAAAATTAAAAAGAAAAAAGAAACAAGAGAGAGCCCTGCCCGGAGGCGCTGCCTTCCAGACAGCAGGACCAAAGGCAGAGAGCTGGCTGTCCCCTGCCCCTCTCCTCCCCCTCCCCTGCTCTGCCCCACCCCCCACCCCTGCCCCATGCCACCACTGCTCTTCCGGGGGCCTTCCCTTGCCTTGCAGGGACAGGAGCCACTGTGTGAGACTTTCTCCAGCCAGTAAACCGTTGTCAGAGAAGCAGTCACCCAGAAGGGACTGTGAGACCACCTGATAGGACCATGAATCTTTCCAGTGCAATCGGCCTATGATGGGAAAAGAGAGGCTTTAATTCCCAGGCTTGTCTGAGGATGTGCTGGGATGCAGACCCATCAGCCACCAGCGGCTGCCCTTGGCCAAGCAACTGGGCTCTCTGGGAGTCTTAGTTCTCTCATTTATGGAATGATCATAACCTCTGTCCTGCAAGGTTATAAGGCGAGAACTAGAAATCGTGGGGGTGCGGCAGGACCATGCCCTTTCCTGCTGCCCCTCCCTGCCAACAACCAGAAGCCAGTTTTATCAGGTTCCCAGGCAGACCTACGCTTTCTGAGAAGCAGCCCCCCTCTCCAGGCCCCGGCGGGGGGGAGCGAAGGGGGGTGGATCTTGATTGATCTAAGCCAGTTGAATGGGTGACCTCTTTCTTCTTAGGTTATGAACAAGTGTGTAACTTCATTCTGGCTAAGGGGGCACAAGAAGAAGTCTCTGGGGAGATTTGGGGAAAGTTTCCTTCATCTCAAAAAGAACCATAAGGAAGGGACTTTTTCTTTTACTGGCCTTTGAGTGCTGTTGGGTGATGATGTGATACTTGGAGCTGCTGCAGCTATGTTGTAACCCAAGGGAAAATAACTGAACACCAAAGACAAGGGGGTAAGGACATATGAGCGTAAAGATGAAAAGAACCCTAATCCTTGGCAACAAAGTTGAGCTATTGAAGCTATTACCCTTGGCATGTCCCTACCTTGGGACACCTTAAGTGAGAGAATCCTAATCACTGGTTAAGTGAGTATTTATAGCCAAAGTCAAGAGCAAAGTCTCTGGAGCTAGACTGGCAAATCCAGGCTCTGCCACTTAGGCCTTTTGGCACATTCACTATATCTCTCTTTGTCTCCTCACCTGTAAAATCGGCACGGAGAGAACACCTGTATCCATTTTATTGAGATGGTTGCCAGGATGAAAAGGGTGATGTGCGGAAAGTGTTTCAAACAGCATTTGGAATATTGTAAGCACCATTTATTTATGTTTTTAATGTTTATTTATTTTAAGAGAGACAGAAAGAGCCTGTGCACGAGAGTCAAGGAGGGGCAGAGAGAGAGAGAGAGAGAGAGAGAGAGAGAATCCCAAGCAGGCTCCACACTGTCAGCGCAGAGCCCAATGCGGAGCTCAATCCCATGAACCGTGAGATCATGACCTGAGCCGAAATCAAGAGTCCATCGCTTAACCGACTGAGCCACCCGGGCGCCCCTCTAAGGGCTATTTAAGTGGTAGCTGTTATTAAGCTATTCTAAGCCCTTTCTGTTTTTTATTTTTTAGCTGAAAGCATCCTAATATGGCAGGTGCTGTGCGGGCAGTGGGTGTTCAATCAGCAGTAGCCGCGTCCACTATTTACCAGACTAAGGGAGTGTGTACACATGTGATTTGGGGGGTGGGGGATAGAAAAGGCATCAAGTATCAAATGAGCTCATCAAGTGGAGAGTGACCGGGCATGAGCTCCGTACCTCCACTGGGATTCCGTGGGGAGGCAGAGGTCTCTTCAGGAGGGGCAGCTCCAAGTGATCCCTTCCCTCGGCTTCCGGAACCAGCAAGCAGAGCCCAGTGAGGCCCCTCAAGGCCTTCTACGTGGCCAGTCAGTCTGATGCCGACTTGCCCCTTCAACTTCAAGGCCAAGTCTTCAGTCCCCTTTGATCCCCACGGCCGTCTCGTGAGGTCTAAGCATCCCGCCTGCATCTGTACGAATACCAGATTCGGGAGGAGAAGAGGGGTGCTCTCCCCAACCCCAGGCTGGAGACCCCGAGTCGTGTCCCTTTCCCCCAGAGCTCCTGGACAGTGTCACACTCACTGGCCGCCCGCAGGAGGCTCCTGGTGCCCTTGCTGAAAACAGGCTCTGCCACTTCTCAGCCAACAAGCTTGGGCAAGTCATTTACCGCTAAGCCTCCATCTCCTGCCTGTAAAGAGAAGTAGCACTGCCGCCTTCGACGGGATGTGTGTTTGCTTCCGTCAAGCATCGAATTCACGCGACCTGAGAGGCCTGAAAAGCCTAGAGCAAAAAGTTGACTAAAAGGGGCAGAATTCTGGCCCTAAACCCAACTGAGTTCTGGGACTTATAACTAGAAATTTTCAACAGACTTGTTCTTTTTACCCTCGACCCAGAGTCCAGGCATAGACAGGCAGGAATCCTTTTGTTTGTTTGTTTTAATGTTTATTTATTTTGAGAAGAGAGAGAGAGACACACAGTGGGCATGGGGGAGGGGCAGAGAGAGATAGAGATAGAATCTGAAACAGGCTCCAGGCTCCAAGCTGTCGGCACAAAGCCCAATGTGGGGCTTAAACTCGGGAACCGTGAGATCATGACCTGAACTGAAATTGGATGCTTAACTAACTGAGCCACCCAGGCGCCCCTAGACAGGCAGAATCCTAAACGTCTCCCTTGGTGGTGGGGGGAGGGGTCATCTGGCTTTACCCTGGGATGGGCCTCTCCTTTGACCTTGCACCTTGAATAGGTCTTGGGTTTTGTCACCAGTACCCACCGATAGGCCCAGTTAAAGCCACCACTCTAGGCCGGCAGTGGGGGGCGGGGGGGGGGAAGGTCCCAGGCAAACCCAGCCTCAGTACCACTTTCTGGATTTGTGTTTTCTTGGCTTTTCAGCCTCCAGCAATTTTTCTATTTTTCTGCCAGGTTAGCCCTGCATTTTCTCCAGCAATTTTATCCAGCATTTGTAGGTGTTCTATGCATTCAGACTCTGTTTACCGTTAGAAATATGTGTTTTTTATAGTGGGTTGGGAGGGTCTGAGGTCAGAGACACTGCTCCGAAGACCTACAGGCAAGAAAATATGAACAGGGGCTAAGGGGTAATCACGAGAGCATCTTCTGAACACGTCTCCAGGAGGCTGTTCTGCAACGATCCGCATGCCCCTCCCCAGCCAGGGCCCCGGGGACCTCTGAACAGCAGGAGGGAGACTTCTCCCTGGAGCTTTAGGGACACCCACGTAAGGAAGACACACAGACCCAAGTACCAAGTACCCAACAGAGGGCTGTGTCCAAACAAGAGAGGGGTCAGAACATTGCTGGTCCAGGCAGAGCAGAAGCCGATCCTGGAACCCAGGGCCCTAAGCTGTGCATTGAAGAGGCCGGGGGTTGAGCTGAGGACCTGCTGGGAGTGACGTGCCTGGAGTGGCAGAGGAGGGTCCTGTCCACGCCGCCGGGACAGACGCTGTTGGCTAAGACTGATTCCCTGTGCTCGAGGCGGCACCGAAGGGCCAGCCTTGTTTGTTACTTTTTTTTCCTTCAAATTTTTATTTACATTCTGGCTAGTTGACATAGAGTGTAATATTGTTTTCAGGATTAGAATATTTTGAAATTACTTTTTAAGTTTATTTATTTATTTTGAGAGAGAGAGAGGAAGAACAAGTGGGGGACGGGCAGAGAGAAGGAGAGAGAGAATCCCAAGCAGGCTCCCCACCGTCAGCACACAGCCCCATATGGGGCTCGAACTCGCGAACCGAACCGTGAGATCACAACCTGAGCCGAGATCGAGAGCCAGACGCTTAGCCGACCACGCCACCTGGGCGCCCCTCCAGGAGTCGAACTTAGTTATTTCATCACTTACACAACACCCAGTGCTCAACGCGACAGGCGCCCTCCCTGATCCTCACCACCCATTCAGCCCCACCCCCACCCAGCAGCCTTGTTTACAGGGGCAAGGTCACACAGGAGCAAAGACTGTCATGCAAGCTGCTTCCAGAAGCAGATCCAGGCACTACTGACCCAGGTCGGTCAGGGAG
Source organism: Proteles cristata cristata (assembly GCA_017311185.1). Classification (NCBI taxonomy): domain Eukaryota; kingdom Metazoa; phylum Chordata; class Mammalia; order Carnivora; family Hyaenidae; genus Proteles; species Proteles cristata. The sequence goes on along the minus strand of JAESUZ010002765.1, from coordinate 41,358 downwards.
GGGGTGACTAGCCAGTGCTGAGCCAGAACCAAAATAGGCAGTTGGGGCCCAAACAAAAAAGCCTTGGATTTCTGGGACCCCAGAGTCCTCTAGAGAGATACCGTCATTGAAGTTCAAGAGTGGGTGCAGCAGGAACCAGAAGGGGTGTTGGGAGCCGAGGAGAAAACTCTGGAGCCAGAATCCGAGGAAACCGACCAGCGAGAAACTCTCTGAGCAACAGGACCCCTGCCGTCGAGTCACCAAAAGCCATGAACCTGGTGGTGGGAGCTGCTGCCTTGTCCCGGACTTGGAGGAGCCTCTAGGGCCTGGGGGGGTGGGGGGGAGACGGAATGCTAGAAACTTCTGCAGCAGTCCTGGCCGTTCCTCAGCAGGTTCGAATGATTGTGCCAGCCATGCACTCGCTAGCGTCCAGGGTTGGTTTCTGGCACACTCTGAGGCCACCACCGAGTCCCAAAGGTTCATTTCTTTTCAAGGCAAAGGAAGAAGAGCGTGACCCCATCCCTGCTCTGCACCCTGATTTCTCCCCCGTAGAGCGGTTGGTTTGGAACGGCTGATAATAGTAAAGCTCTGACTCACCCTGAAAGAAGAACGTAGGATTTCCCTAAATCCTTCTTTATTTCCCCTGGAAAGACGCAAACCACATGCAGGGGGCTGAGGAAAGATCCTGGCTTTGTTAGGAAGACCACCTGACGGGAGGGAATGCCCAGCAATGCCTCTTGTGGTCTGGGAATCACCCAGCGATGCCCACAACCTTTGAGAAATGATGGAATTGTAGGACCACGTGTTTCCCTGGCCATCTGGTGCGAAGCCTTCGCCCGCCATTCGGGAAAAGGGAGGCCCAGAGAAGGAAGTCGAGCCCAGGTTACTGGGAGGCATGTGGCCCCACCCTCTCATCTCGAAGTCAAGGAAACTGAGGCCCAGCAAACTTAAACAACTGGCCTCGAGCCACTCAGCAGCCAGCTCGCATGTGGCCCAGGCTCCAGACCTGATTCCCTTTCTTCTCCTTTATGTCCCATCCCCAAATGACCAACCTCACCGTACCCTTGAGAAATCAGCCCACAAATGCCAGTGTCACCTTCACCATCATGTCCAGATGGTACCCCAGACTGTCAGAACCCAGACAGACAACCCCCTCGGTTCCTGGAGTGAACTTTTCCATGTTTTCAAAACTCTGCCTTGATGCAATGGTTTCGCAACATCAGAATTACATGTTTTCAAGAGCGGCTCTTGTAAAACATGCAATTTTGCAAAGAACACTGCTCGTGAGCTTTAACGGTTATTCCCTATCCAATTAGGAAAGCAGAGTTTGGCTCCAGAGCAAGTCAATATTTCTAAACCTTCATGACAAATCTGCATAAACGCTCTCGGTTAAAATGAAAAGGAGAGGCGCCTGGGTGGCTCTGTAGGTTGAGTGTCCGACTCTTGATTTCGGCTCAGGTCATGATCCCGGGGTCGTGGTACCGAGCCGAGTGTGGAACCTATTGGAGATTCTCTGTCTCCCTCCCTCTGTCCCTCACTCCCACCTGTACTCTCTCTCTCTCTCTCAAAATAAAAAGGAAATAAATGCATTTAAAAAAAATAAAATGAGGGGCACCTGGGTGGCTTAGTCGGTTAAGCGTCTGACTTTCGCTTAGGTCATGGTCTCGTGGTTCGTGGGTTCGAGCCCTGCGTTGGGCTCTGTGCTGACTGCCAGCTCAGAGCCTGGAGCCTATTTCAGAGTCTGTGACTCCCTCTCTCTTTGACCCTCCCCTGCTCACGCTGTCTCTCTCTCTCTCTCTCCTAGAAATAAATTAATAAAATAAAATTTAATTTAATTTAATTTAAAAAAATGAAAAAATAAAATGAAAAAGAAATCCCAGGCTTCACATGACAGGCTTCACTTTAACACAAGCCTCACTGAGTTTCAGCTTGAATTTAACTGTTTACCTTTGGAAACACAGATTTCTAAGATCCTGCCGGCTATACCAGCTTCTTGCAGAGATTAGGAGGCAGATTCTTCGAGCCAAAGCTGGCTCTTGACCAGCCGCAAATCTCAGATTCGGTGGGCACCTGGAGCCTGCCGGGTCAGCGCCTTCCGGGCCCGGACGAACGAGGCCCACAGAGGACTCGCCTACAGCTGCCCGGGGTAAGAGACAGCACACGGTGACCAACAACATAATGGCTAATGGTTCAAGCTTATCCAGGAATGAGCTGAACCGAGTTGTAAAAAGGAGACAGAGCACGCTCTTTGTATTTATGCAGAGCTGCGCTCAAAGTATTGGCCTATGACCCCGGACATGTCACTTACCCTCCCCAAGACCTCAGTGAGCTCTTCTGTTCAATGGGAACAATGTATACTACAGGCATGTTGCAATAAAGAGATTATAGAGCCCTTGCTACGGAGGGGAGAGGACGCATGAGGGAAAGAGACTGGGGTGGCTACACTTCTCAAAGACTGGAAATCAGTGAACTCTGCTCTGGTGACCCCAGAATTCTAAACTTGCTCATTATTTGGCCTGAATTCCACTCCAGATGTGTCTGAGCATGATGTATTCCCTGCCAGGCTTAGCATCACTTTGATGTGGATTAGATATAAGGCTCCATTCGAAGGGTCTGGGGGATGGAGGTGGGGTGTAGCCCTATACTGGGTTAGAAAGGGCACTGAATGGATCCAAAGAGCCGGCGTGAGATCCAGTCTGGTCTTAATACCTGTGTCATGACGGCCCAGACATTTCCAGGCCCTGGGGCTCGCTCCCATCTCTGGGGCGGACGCAGCGGTTCTCAACCATGGATGCATTTCAGAGTCACTTAGGGAGGTTTAAAAGAATATCGGTGCCCAGGCCCTCCCCCCAGAAATTCTGATTTCTCTGTCTGGGATGGAGCCCACCCGTGGGTAACCCTTGGTGAATCTCAAGGGGGGTCAAGATAGAGAACCCCAAGACTGAATGTGCTCCAAGGGCTATGCCTTCCAGGAGTAGACAAGCCGGCCCACCTGGGAGTCAGCAGGCTTCAGTTCCATTATCTTGCTGTGTGGCCTTGGGAAAACCACCCTCCCTCTCTGGGCATCTGCTTGTACCATCTGCAAAGTGGAAAAGGGGGAAGACTGGGTGCCAATTTCAAATTATATGAGTCTGTGAGATGCGGTCACCCTCTCCCAAGCAGGTCCGCCTAGAGAACTGAACTCCTGAAGTCCCAGCTCAGTTTTCCCGGAAACCTAGGCCTGAGAGGTTTGGTAGACCACATTCTCTGTGGCTTCCAGAACAGGCTTGAGTAAGTATTCCAGCTGTTCTTCCCCGTGAGTCCAAGAGCACTCAGTCTGGGTCTCCCACACCGGTGTCCTGCACAAAAAGTAATTTAAGCAGATTTCCCTGTCTTTGCTGCATTTCGTGAAGAGGAAACCTGGCACTAAGGGCTTCCATACCCACAGGAGACCAGTAACAGAAGGCAAACCTTGCTGAGGACTCACTGTGGGCCCTTAGAGAGCTCACCTGGCTGCCCCGTACCTCAGTTTCCGCCAAGGTACCACAAAGATCTCTAGCTACCTCGAGGGCAATGAAAGCCTGGAGGAGGAAATAGGAGGTAATAGAACATAGTAAGTACTCGATTAATCTTAGCCCTTGTGATTTGGGGAAGACTTTGACTGCCATCTTTCTTGTAGCGGGTACTGTCCATACACACGTCCAGGCATGAACTCCGCGAATCCTCATAAACTCCCATGAGGAGAATGATGTCATGATCCCTATGTTATAGATAAGGAAACAAGCACAGAGAGGGTTAGCAGCTTCCCCAAGATCACACAGCAGGTAAGAGATGGAGCTGGGATTCAAGCTCCAGAGCCGGGTTCAGAGCCTGGCTCTCAGCTTATCTGTATGCCTTCCTGGGCGGATGAGAAAGAGCCCTCAGCTCTGGAGGGAGCCAAGAGGAAAGGCCAGGAGGCAGGGCTGGGTCCTTCTGACAGGGTCTGGGCCCTCCGTGGGAATGAGGCGCTGGAGTGACTCGCAGGTGAATTATGAATGCCGCTGCTGCTGCTGCAAACATTCTTGGAGCGCCTTTCGGTGCACGGACGAATGCACGAACACGCCCTGTTGAGCTCGCACCCAGGAGGGCGAGGCTGGGCCCTAGGCTCTGCGTACACTCAGCTGGAGAGGTCGCCAGGCTCCCTGAGAAGGCAGCGTGGGAGTCAACGAGGGGAGAGAGCAGCCCTGACTCCTCCTGCGGAAGATTGGGAGAGGCCGGTGCACGACAGAGGCTGGCGAGACTCCCTCTGTGCCCAGGAGCAGGAGGTTCGCGGGCACCTCGGAGGGAAGGGAAGGGAAGGGAAGGTAGGGGGCGCGGGTGGAGGGGCCAAGGAGACCCCTGGGGAGGAAATTGCACGGATTAGATCAGCAGTGAGGCTCTGGAAGGTTAGGCTGAGGGACCTCATAGACACCCAAGTGTGGCCGTTAAACACCGTGGAAAGGAGCCTGGAGTCCAGGGAAGGGGCTGCCGGGCTCTCAAGTGCAGATCCAAGAAATGACAGCACGTGTCCATGCTGCTGGGAATAACCCATTAGAGGGAACGTTGATGCGGGAGAGAGGGGAGGGACATGCCCACCTCTGTGCCTCAGGAGCACGGACAGTTCATGGAATAAGGCTGGCGGGGAAGCGGCCAGGATCTTGGAGGATGGAGAAGGTCCCAGCTGGTCACTGAGGAGGGTGGAGGAGTGAGGGCGCCTCAGGGCTTAGTGCCTGGGATTTGATCACGGTCACGATCACCCAGACTCGCTGTCACGGGAGAGGACTGCGTCGGGTTCTCTGATTTATTTAACCAGATGCCTGCGCACGGGCGCTGAAGCCGGACCGCCTGCTGATGAGCGGTGCTGCGGTGACCCCGCCACGGCGACACCCTTACAGGCACGCCTTGGCAGGGGTGGGGGTGGGGGAGACAGAGCTGCAGGGCAGGGGTGGCGGGTCACAGAGGCTGCGAGCTCTGGGCGTGATGGGTGCGGGCCGCTGCTCCCCGGGGTGGGACCAGGTCCTACTCTCACCAGAGATGCTAGTTCCTTACCCATTTGGAAGACGAGACACGGAGTCCCCTGCAGGGCTGTTTTCCAAGTCTCCTACCATCAGTGAGCCGGCGTCTTCTCAGATGTTTCGGAGCCACTTGTTAATTGCCCTTCGTTAATTTCCTATTGGTTATTAGTCTTTTTTTTTTTCTAACAATTGGCAGGCACTGTTTATTTACCTTAGCATTTATTCATCATGCTACTCTTTTAGTTAATTTTTAAGCCCCCCCCTTTTTTTTGGCTGTAAATAATAAAAACTGTGTTTAATTTTAAAAGTTCTGCCCAGGTGGCTAAGTTGGTTGAGCTTCTGACTTTTGAGTTTGGCTCAGGTCATGATCTCACGTTTGGAGGGTTCGAGACCCGCCTCTGGCTCTTCACTGTCTGCTTGGAATTCTCCCTCTCCCCCCACCCCCGTCTCTGTCCCTCTCCCTTCCTCTCTCTCTATCAAAATAAATAAACAAACTTAAAAAATAAAAACTAGAAGTTCTGCCTGATGCACTCACCCGTGTGAGAAGGACAGGAGGAAGTCACATTTATCCGCCCAGGGACGCCAGCACCTCACTGGCATCTGGGTCACAAATGCTCTTCTTTCCTCGGCCAACACCCGCCCTTTCCTTTTTGTTCTTCAGACACTTCTGACACCTCTGCACCCAGTGCCCTACATTAAGCTCTCTCTGAAGTACCTGCAAGGGTTTCCGTTTCCCTGGACACTGTCTCAGCTCCACTGCTGGAGCAAAATAACTGCAGACAGGGGTCTGACGTCAGGGCGCCAGCCTGGCCGGGCGCTGGCGAGGCCTCCCCCGGGCTCGCACACGGCCACCCCCTCACCCTGTCCTCCCCCGGCGGGCGGAGAGCCAACAAACTCGGGGGTCTCTCCCTGCGCACCCAGGTGCTCATCCAGCCTGAGGGCTTCACCCCCGTGCCCTCACCTACCCCGGTACCCCGACGTCTACAAACACCGTGCGGTTCCTCCTGCCTACATGCCTTTGCCCCCGGTCTTGGCGGGGCACCTGATCGTAGACCGTCAGCCATCGGCTTAAACGTTACCTCCTTTGAGACAGGCCTGCCTCACCGTAATGTCCAGGCAGGTTTGTCCCCCTCACGCGTAATTCTCCGGCTTTACAGCCTGGGGGTTCTCTTCACTACACTGGTCATGATTTGTAATTATTACCATTTTTTTTAAGAGAAAGACAGTGTGGGGCGCCTGGGCGGCTTAGTCGGTTAAGCGTCCGACTTTCGCTCAGGTCATGATCTCGCGGTTCGTGGATTCGAGCCCCGCGTCGGGCTCTGTGCTGACTGCCAGCTCAGAGCCTGGAGCCTGTTTCAGTCTGTGACTCCCTCTCTCTCTCTGACCCTCCCCTGCTCACGCTGTCTATCTCTCTCTCTCCTAGAAATAAATAAACATTTAAAAAAAAAAAAAGAGAAAGACAGTGTGAGCACGGCAGGGCGGGAGAGAATCTGGAGCAGGTTCCGTGCTCAGCGCAGAGACTGACACACGGCTCAGTCCGGTGACCCTGGGATCGTGACCTGAGCCTAAATCACGAGTTGGACGCTCAACCGACTGAGCCGCCCGGGTGCCCCGTCATTATTTTATTTCTCTGGCAACCTGCAACCTGGACTGAACTAGAAGCTCCTTGAAGACAGTGTCCGGCTACTTCATCGTCGGCATCCCAGAGCCTGGAACAGTTCCTGACACGGAGCGGGTGTGAAGTAAATGAACGGCCAGAGGAGACGCTGAGATGGTGGTTGTGGAGTCCTGTACGGCCACCATACATACTTCTTCTTCTTTTTTTTTTTATTGAGAGAGAGAGAGGGAGAGAGAAAGTGTGAGCAGGGGAGGGTCAGAGAGAGAGGGAGACACAGACTCTGAAACAGGCTCCAGGCTCTGAGCTGTCAGCACAGAGCCCTACACAGGGCCCGAACACACAAACTATGAGATCGTGACCTGAGCCGAAGTCGGACGCTTAACCGACTGAGCCACCCAGGCGCCCCCACCATAGATACTTCTGATGTTGCTTTTTTGTGGCTATGGTTGGCCTTGTGTTATTTCTTTCAACTCCTGTCATGGTGTCCTGGGCCCCCAATGACTGCTCTAAATATTGTTGAAATTGGTCCTTTCCCCCCCCCCGCCCCCCGGAACTTCATTTGTCAGCACTGAGCTGGAGGAGGGGGTGGCTGCCACAGAGGTTGCCATGGCAATGGCTTGATGGCGATGTGGGTGCCATGTAGCCCCCAACAGGGACTGGGGGGGCTCCAACCTCATGTCTGTGGCAATGGAAAGGGCAGCTTTGGGGTCACAGGGGGCCTTGCTCATGGACTCTGGGGTGGGCAGGCACAGGGGCCTTCAAGTTCCCCAGTGGAGGGAGACCCAGGCCTGTGGTCTCCACAGCCGTGTGAAGGTTTCTGACAAACAAGAACAAAACACAGGTGCTTGGCAATTAGTGAGTGATGAGCAAATACAGGGAAGCTGGAGACTTAGGGGACCCAGCTACCACCAGAAAGGCAGGAGTCAGCAACCCCCTCCCCGGCCAAATCCCACGCCATCCTGTGTTTGTAAATAAAGTTTTATTAGAACACGGCCATAACCACTTACTAAGTATTGCCTCCGGTTGCTTTTGAGCCACCGCGGCAAAGCTGGGTAGTTGGGATAGAAACTGTGTACGGGCCACCAAGCCTAAAATATTGACTCGTCTGGACCTTTAAGAAAAAGTTTGCCAGCCCCTGGGTACAAAGGGGCTGGAGGTCAGGGAGCAGACGGCCAGAGAACTTTTGTACAGCCTTCTACGGAAGCTTGCGTTTTTGTTTTTAACGAGCGTTGAATGCTATCCTGTGGCAGATGCTCTAATGCGTTATCACCGCCACACTTTAAAATGGCTCCATTTTCCCTTTTCCCTTCTTTCATTAGAGGAATCGTCACAGCTGCCAGGTGTCTTACTCTGCTCTGGCTGCTAGAACAAGATGCCAGAGACCAGCTGGTTTATAAACAACATTTGTTTCTCATAGTTCTGGAGGCTGGAGGTCTCAGATCGGGAAGCCAGCAGATCTGATATGTGCAGAGAACCCACGTCTTGGCCCGCAGATTGTTACTCTGCACTGTGGCCTCACAGGGCGGAAGGCCAGGGAGCACCGGGTCTCTTGAGTAAGAGGCTCTGCCTTCGCCATCTGTCCCAAAGGCCCCGCCTCCCAGTACCATCACCTCGAGGGGAAAGATTTCAGCCTATGAATCTGGGGGGAGACCCAAGCCCTCAATCTGTAGCACCAGAGTTAGCAGACATTGCACGTTGCTTACACAGGACATACTGGTACTAAAACACTATTTGTCGTTTATCTGAAACTCAAATTTCACTAGACACCCTATGTTTACTATTAATAATAAAATGCTCCAGCTCTTACAACCAGTAGGTACAAAAGCCATCTTTTCACCCAGGGCTTAAAGCCCTTGCTTGAAAATCTCATCACGGGCACAAGCAGGCTGTGGAAAAGCCACTGGCTTAGAACTGGAGCTCTGGTCTATCACGAGCGAGCTGCGACCAGGGGCAGGTCACCTACCTCTCGAGCCTCCAGGTGTTAGACCCACAGAATACAAGAAGCCCATCTTCCATATTGTTGATTTTAAAAATTGGGGCACCTGGGTGGCTCCGTCGGTTAAGTGTTTCATTCTTGGCTTCGGCTCAGAGCTATCAGCACAGAGCCCAACCCAGGGCTCGTGAGATCATGACCTGAGCTGAAGTCGGACGCTTAACCGACTGAGCCACCCAGGCGCCCCATTATTTCTTTTTGAATCATAAATTTACTGGTCGCACACTTTACGTTCCCAGGCCTTTCACCTAATTTGCAGCACTCTAATAAAATATAAAATAAAATCTGTGTTTGAAGGAAGTCCTAATGACTTAAAAAAGCTTTTCATATATATTCTTTCTTTCCTTTTTTTTTTTTCTAATGCGTATTTATTTTTGAGAGAGAGAAAAATGACACACAAGTGGGGAAGGGACAGAGAGAGACACACACACACACACAGAGGATCCGAAGCAGACTCTGTACTGACAGCAGAGCCCAATGCGGGACTCAAACTTACGAACTGTGAGCTCGTGACCTGAGACCAAGAATCAGGCATTTAACTGACTGAGCCACCCAGGTGCCCCATACATATTCTTTCTTGACACAACATGTTAGTGAGGTAACCTAGAAGGAAACTATCCCCATTTTATGTGAGTACCAAGGCTCCGGGGAGACAAAGTATTGTAGAAGGGTCACAAAGGGGTGGAAACCACACACAGACCCAGATATTCTGACTCCCACGTCCAGACTGTCCTCCACAAGCCCACGACAGCTCATGGCTTGTGTGCAGAGCAGGAAGTCAGAAACTCTGCCTTTAAACTTTTTTTTTTTACATTTATTTATTTTTGAGAGACAGAGAGAGACAGAGCACAAGTGGGGGAGGGGCAGAGAGAGAGGGAGACACAGAATCGGAAGCAGGCTCCAGGCTCTGAGCTGCCTGTCAGCACAGAGCCCGATGTGGGGCTTGAACTCACAAACTGAGATCATGACCTGAGCCGAAGTCAGACGCTTAACTGACTGAGCCACCCAGGCGCCCCAGAAACTCTGCCTTTAGAACCCGGGTGAGGTAGTCCTTCAGCTCTGGGGTCTCGGTTTTACCAGCTGTATTATCACTGCAGCATTAGCTAAAATAAAAGACCCACCTTGGAATAAGGGACTGATGACATGTCTCACTGCGTCAGGCTCGGTGTGGTCATGGCAGATGCTGTCATCACCAAGGTGGGAGATTGCCTGTTCTTGAGCTGGTGGCCACGTCCCCGGAACTCTGCTTCCCGGAGGCCCTCCATCAATACCCCCATGGCCCCTCTCTACAGGGACCATACTTGCCTCTGTCACAATGTCCCTGGATGCCTTCCTGTCATTTTCTGCATGAGTATATGGGTCAACTGCTGCGCTTTCAATAGCGGTGGACCTATTGAAAGTGGCTGAGTCTTTCATCCATCAAAACATTATTGAATCTTCCCCTGTGCCGAGTATTTCGTGGGCTGCTGGGGCCGGAAAGCAGGAAAACGGTGAGATCCCTGCTCTCTGGAAGCCTGGAGAAAGATCCCTGGGAGCAGATCCCAGGACAGCTCCTAAGGGAAACATAGAGGAGGCAGCCTCAGGGGAGGCTCAGCCTCACAGAGGGGACATTGGCCCCAGGCAGGTGGAGGGAAAGGCCAGAGGGAGCCTCACAGTCATGGCGGCAGGTTTGGGGGTGATGGCTAAAAGTCCCTCAGGCTGCGTGAGAAAGTGGGGAGCCCGTGTCCTGAAGAGCCTTGAGCGCCAAGCTGGGAAGCTGCTGTTAGCTTGCCCTCCTGGTCACTCGAGCAGTGCTGGCAGGTCAGATGTGGCTGAGCCCTAACTCTGGATGCACCCAGCACAGCGGGGAAGAAGAGCTGAGCCCCCAGAATCCTCACATGGGTCTGGCTTCCGCGAAGAATCTTCCCCTCTTCCCACAGGGCTTGGGAGTGCCGTGGAGGTGGGGATTCCCATTTCCCTGGGCCTTCAAGGTCATGGGCAGAAGAGGCTCACAGTACCAGCTGGAGGGCTTCCCCTGTGGGTTGGAAAAACGTGTCCTCTGCTTTGGAGCTGAATTTGTCCTGCGATCGTGTCATCTTATTGCTGCACAAGTCACATCGGGCACTTTTCTGCCCTCGTTCAGGCTCTCGCCTCGCTCTCAGACCGCAGCAGACAGTGCTCCGCATTCACGCCCGTCTTGCTCTGCCCGTGCTGAAATGACTTCAATAACAACAACAGTAACAGTAATAATAACAGGTGTCGTGTGCCAAGGACGTCCGATGACAAGGCCCATTCACTTCGGCTCTTGACTACTAAGCTCCCTGCTCCTCTATTCCCTTCCCATTCCCTCCCTCCATGCGGGCATGCCTTTCACATGATGTGGCTTATGAGGACTTTAAAATCCAGAGTTTTGCCACCAAAGCTGAGATTCAAACCTGAACTGGCCGGGAGGTTGGCTTCACTTATGCACGCATAACAGCGTCCGAAGTAAGGGCGATTTAAGTAAGAAGCAAGAGTTTCTAGGGGCGCCTGGGTGTTTCAGTCGGTTAAGCATCCGACTTCGGCTCAGGTCATGATCTCAGTTTGTGAGTTCGAGCCCCACGTCGGGCTCTGTGCTGACAGCTCAGAGCCTGGAGCTGCTTCGGATTCTGTGTCTCCCTCTCTCTCTGCCCCTCCCCTGCTCATGCTCTGTCTGTCTCTCTCTCTCTCAAAAAATTTTTTAAAAAATTAAAAAAAAAAAAAAAGAAGCAAGTCTTTCCCTCCATGTGGAAGTACCCACAGGGGTGCTGCTCTGCTCTGCTCGGCAAAGCCAATCAGGGGTCCAGGCTCTTTCCATCACCTGCTTCACAGGGTCCACGACAGACATCTCTTTAATAAGGACACAAAGCAGACATCCCTTGGACCAGCGCATGCAGATCCTAGCGGCCAGCTCCTAGCATGAGGCTCCAAGGGAGGCTGGGAAATGCAGCGCATTCTGGAAGCCAGCTTGTTAGTGTGGAAGGATAGGATGGATATCGGGGTTCAGCCTTCGCCATGTTTTAGCTGAGTGTTTTCATCCTGACCCTCCAGAAAGCAGACACTGTGCACCACTGGCCATGCTAGAGATTTCTCGGGGCGATGCCGAGGGGGGATGGAGCGGGGTTAGCGGAGGCTGGGAGGGCGGTCAGACCCCAAGGCAGGTCTGAGTGGAGGGGGGGGGAGACACAGAGGGGAAGGAGGGAGGTCCTGGCGGGAGAGTAGAAACATCTCCGATGCACTGGGGTCCTGACAGAGTCCAGCACTGTGTCAGGGATTCTGAGCCAAAGCGCGCAGCAGAGAAAACCTGCATCTCCTGCTCCATCCCTGCGTCCTCAGCTGGCGGGTGGGGGGCGCCCATGGAAAGCATGGCCTCGGGGACAAGGACGGGATGTGGGGGTCAGGGCGGCGGCTGGCTCAAAGCTCCCTACTTCAGAGATCTGAGAGGTGCGCGTGGGTGGCCCCTGCGGTATGTGACTTTGGGCGAAGCTGCCTAATCCTCAACTCCCCATTTCCCCAACTCTAAAACGGGCATAAGAACTCTCAGGGTGGGCGTGAGGACGAGGGATCGTATCTGGAAGGGGCTCAGCCCCGTGCCTAGCACGCAGGAGGATTCCCGAGGCTGACCACTTCCGCTGTGGCCCGTGACGATGGAGCTGTAATTATGAAAGACTTCCAGGCAGTAGACAGACGTGAATGGAGCCGTGCATTAGAAAGGTTCAGGGGCGGGGCGCCTGGGTGGCTTAGTCGGTTAAGCATCCGACTTGACTTTCGCTTAGGTCATGATCTCGCGGTTCGTGGGTTCGAGCCCCGCATCGGGCTCTGTGCTGACTGCCAGCTCAGAGCCTGGAGCCTGTTTCAGTCTGTGACTCCCTCTCTCTCTGACTCTCCCTGCTCACGCTGTCTCTCTCTCTCTCTCCTAGAAATAAATAAAACATAAAAAAAAAAAAAAAGAAAGGTTCAGGGGCGCCTGGGATGCTCAGTAGGTTGAGCATCCAACTTCAGCTCAGGTCATGATCTCACGGCTCATGAGTTCGAGCCCTACATCGGGCTCTGTGCTGACAGCTCAGAGCCTGGAGCCTGCTTCAGAGTCTGTGTCTCCCTCTCTCTCTGACCCTCCCTTTTTCACACTCTGTCTCTCTCTCCTTCAAAAATAAACATTTAAAAAAATTTTTTAAAATAAAGAACGGTTCCAACAACATTGAACGCTGCTGTACAAACCCTCCACCCCCCCACCGCCCACCGCCCGTGACCTCTGGGAATGTCGGTAAGCACTTTCAAAACCAATCTCTCACCTTCCTTCTGAAATGATCGAGTCGCCTGGCCACGAAGGGCCCACGTGGCAAGATGCACAAAACAGGCCTGGAAACGGAAGCCGAGAGACCGGGAAGGGGCAGCAGAGAAGGCTGGGCAGGTTCCTCTGGCTCAGCGGGCAGCTCTGGGCAGCCTTGTGGCCACATCCCTGTGACTACAACTCCATGTGCCCCGTGGCTCCATGTGCTCTGTGACTCCATGGCCCTGTGGTCACGTGGCCCCGTGGCCCCGTGGCTCCATGGCTCTGAGGTCCTGGGCAGCAGCCTGGCCTCCTAAGCGCTGCCTCCTGCCTCAGGCCAAGTAGGAGGGTCACATGTTTCTGCCAGATTGTTTCTCTTTCCCAAACTGCTAATAAGGGACATTTAAAATAAGAAGCCTGTCTCTTAAGTATTCAATTCAACTATGTTTGTTAGACCCCTGCACTTGACCCTGGACTTTGTCCCAGGGAATTGGGCTGAGCAAAGTATAGCCCTGCCCTGGAGGGGCCTCCGGGCCAGACAAGCGTCAGTAATGAACACCTTGTGATGGGTCCAAGGGGCAGGACACGCAAGGGAAGAGGAGCCAGGGCTGGGTGCTCGGAGCGGGGCAGGCAGGACAGACAAAGGGGACAGGTGTGCAGCAAGGCCCTGCGGGAGGGGGCGGGGTCAAGAGGACCCGAGGAAGGGTGTGGTCTAAGTGGCCGGGGAGTCAGAGCACTGAGGGCCTGAGCTCGGCAAGGGCTTCGCCGTGAGGCACTAGGGAGCCACGCAGAATACAAGCAGGGTGGCGGGGTCAGATTGCACTTCAGGACTACTGTACCATTGAGCAGGGTTGTGGGGCAGGAGGAACTTTCCACATCTTACTCCCCTACTAGACCTCAAGCCCCCCAAAGGTAAGACGATGCCTTTCCTGCCTCCCCGCCCCCACGTCGTGCCTGACCATGGAGCCGGTGATGGATAATTTCCCGGACACCTACATACGTAGATGTATGACATTCACATTTAGATCAGCATTTTCAAAAATATATTCGCAAACCGAAAGATTAGTAGCGGGTACATTTCTCAAAGGAGGGACAAACCTTCCAGTTACTGACTCACCGCTAATCTGGGCCAGGTCCTCACATACATGATCTTGTCCGTTCACCACTTACCACAACCCTCCCATCGTCACGGGATTGATGAGGCTCTGAGAGTTTATTTACTGCCTGGTCAGACATGAAATGTCACGGCAGAGACAAGGCCTGAAATCAGATATTCTTATATTAAGTCCAATGTTCTTTCTCCCAGAGGGCATGCACCTGCAGGGAAATAAGCAGATAGTCGGTCTTTCGAGAAAAGCATATTCTGCATCATATGTGAGTGTGTGTGTGTGTGTGTGTGTGTGTGTGCACCATCCTCTGTGATTTTCCGTTGAACTGTTGAATAAGTGGAGGCAGTTTGCTCAGGGGCAGCCCCAATAGATGCTTGGGAAACTCCGCGTGAGGCGTCAACAGAGATTTCTGGAGACCCCGGGCCAGTTTGGTTAGCTAAGACAGAGGCCGATTGGCCAAGAGGAGAACGGATGCTCCAACTGGCGTTTACAAGTGCTTTTCAGCTCAAATGTTTATATATGAAATGATCTGCCCTCTAAACATGTGTATCTCCAGCTGATCTCCTTTCCCAGCAGAGTGAGTCATCTCCAGGGGACGGGAAATCACATCCACAACCGAGGCACGGGGTTGCCCTGGCCCCTCTCGGCCACTCTGAGGGGCTGTCATGTCAGGGAGGCTAGAGGCTCAGGGCCTGATGGCGCCCCTGGCTGGGGTCAGTGCCACGGTGACAGGGTCATGGCCAGAGGGGCCCTCTGTGACCCGAAACAAGCCTCTGTGTCCTAGGGAAACAGCTCCTGGGCAGTTTGAGGAGGGGTTTGAGGCCCAGGTTCTCAGAGCACTTTCATAACAGCCCCCTTGTCCTCGGGGCCCAAGTGAGGAAACGGAGGTGAGCTGTAACCCAGCGCCGGCCCGCCTCTCGATGTTATCGCCCATCCTCGCCGCAGCCCTGAAACGGCCGCTTTGCGCAGCAACCTGGAACAGCGAGATTGGATCACTTGCCTGACGTCATGTGAGCAGGAAGTGACAAGCCAAGATTTGAACCAAGGTTTATCTGGATCCAAAGCCATGGCTTCCGGAAGCTGACTCAGAGGGCTGTGAGATCCAGGGCTGAGCTCACCTGCAAGATAATTGTGTTTTGTGGACGTGTGTGTGTGTGTGTGTGTGTGGTGTGTGTTGAGGTGCATGTGTGTTATATGTGATGCACAGTGCGTTCTGTGTGTGGCACACGGTATGTAGGACCGTGCACAGTGTGGTATGTGTGTGCGGTACATGCAATGTGTGTGGTGGGAAGAGTGTGGTATGGTGTGTGCATGTAGTGCACGTATCTCATGTGGAGTCTTTATAATTTCATACCATCTAAATGCAAAAGCTGGAGGGGCTGCTGAGACGTACTTGGCTTTGGACTTGGGCAGAGGCCAGCACTCAAGCCCGGCCGTGTAGCCTGTGACCAGCCCCTCACTGCTGTGAGTCTGGGTCTCATCTGTCAAGCAGGGATCAGCAGGCTTATAAAGGACTGTCTGCAAGCATCTAGCACGTCGCCAGCTGGTCACCCTTGCGTTCAGCAGCACACCCCGTGGGCCGCACCTTCCACGTGTATCTAGAATTCACGCCTGCCTCCCCACCGCCCTCCACTCCTTGCCCGGGGCATTTCCAAAGGACGAGCCCGAGTGAACCTGTAACACAGATATCAGGTCACGTCACCCACCATCTCAGCCCCTGCAATGGGGACTCCAAGAGTGTGGTGTCACCAGGCTCTGCCACGTCTCCACCGATGTTACTCGCCGGCCTCCGCCTGGCCCTTTGGCTGGAACACTCAGTTGCCTCCTGCCTTTGGTCTTTGAGCAAATAAATGCCCTTTTCTCACTGAGGACTTCTCTAACATGCGTATTTAGATTAAACCCATGCCCCCCACACACACTCCCACCCCCATCTTCTCCCTCCAATTTACCTTTTTCCCGTTGCACGGATCACTGCCTGACCTACACGTACCTTATTCACCCTTCGGTTCTCTTCCGCCGGAGTATTAGCCCCACGAGAGCCACTATCTGTCCCTCTTTTTCTCTCTGCTGGATCTCAGGGACGTGCAAGCGTTCTTGGCGCCAAGCAGGTGCTCAGTACATATTTATTGAATGAGGAGCTCGGTAAATAGCTATCATTTTTATCGCTGTTCTTGTCATTAGGTGAAGAGTGTGGGAAGAGTCGAGGCGGAGCGCACTCGTTTCTCCAAAATCCTGGGAGAATAGGCTGGCAGGGAAGGGGAGTGGGGGGCACAGGCCTGGGCCTCCCGTTATTGCATCATCGCTGGGACTCTGATTCACAACCTTCTGAGTAATGAGGGGTAATTCCCCGCAGAGGGGACCGGAGAGCCACCTTCCGCAGCCCTGCACACGCTTCCTGTCCTGCTCCTGTGAGCAAGCCCCTGGGCTCCCACCACCCCAAACCCCACCAGCTTCTGGAGACAGCTCCTCATCTCCCCCCCACCCCCTTGTTATCTCTCTCATATACCTGAAGGAAGCCCCCGCTTCAGAGTCCCTGCCTCCCTGCACAGGTACCTCCAAGGCCCAGGCACCTGCAAGCAGTGTGTTCACAAGGTCAAGTGTGCTTGTAAGATCTGCGGAAGTAAGCTGGTTTAACTCAGGGGGGCTAAGGCCACTGTCTCGTTCAACTCCGGCTTACTCTGTGTACTGGGTTGAATGGTATCTGTGTTCATCAAGATACAGATAGGATACATACAGATATTCTAGAAGAGAAGATTTATTATAGGAATTAGCTCATGCAGTTTTGGAGGCTGAGAAGTTCTCACAATTTGCCATCTGCAAGCTGGAGACCCCGGAAAGCTGGTGGAGGAATTCAATTCGTGGCCAAAGGCCAGAGAATGGGAATTGATAGTCTGAGTCCTGATTTGCGTCTGAAAGCCAGAGAGAACTGGCCACACCAGCGTATGGGCAGAAGAGGGACTTCCCAGTGCCAGTAAAAAGAGAGTGAATTCACCCTTCCTCTGCCTTTGCTTCTATTTAAACCCTCAGTGGATTGGGTGCTGTCCACCGGCAATGGAGAGAGTGCTGTCTTTGCTCAGTCTGTTGACTCAAATGCTAATCTTTCCCAGAAACACCCTCATAGACACACCCAGAAATAATGCTTTACTAACCGGCTGGGCATCCCTCTGCCCCCGTCAGGTTGACACATAAAATTAAGCATCACAGTGCCGCCCCCCAACCTCCCCCAAATTCATGTTCTTCCTAGAGCTTCAGAATATGACCTTATTTGGAAAGAAGGTCTTTGTAGATATAACTAGCTAAGTTAAGATGAGGTCACGCTGGATTAGGCGGGCCCTTAACCCAGTATCACAGGATTATCCAAATTTCTTTCTTTTTCTTTTTTTCTTTTTTAATGCTTATTTATTTCTTAAAAGAGAGAGAGAGACAGAGCACGAGCCAGGGAGGAGCAGAGAGAGTGGGAGACATAGAATCTGAAGCAGCTCCAGGCTCCGAGCTGTCAGCACAGAGCCCAATGCAGGGCTCGAACCCACAGACTGCGAGATCGTGACCTGAGTCAAAGTCAGACGCTTAACCGACTGAGCCACCCAGGCGCCCCAAATTTATCCAAATTTCTGCCTTTGTGGGGCACAAATCTGTAGTGGTCCTAGAAATAGTGTAACTATTGTGTGAAGTCACATGCGTAATGCAAACCAGTTACTGGTCATCATCTCTGCCGAAAATACAAGAGCATTGTCATGTAAAGAGGCATTCAAAGAGCATGTGACATAACAATGTTGGGGGGAAAGTATTGTGGAAGTGCATCAGGCAAGTAATTAATAAAAATATGTTATTTTTCTGGATTTTGTATTTGTCATATTTGTCTGCTGTTACAATTTTGTAACTCTAAATAAATATTACTTTCATGCCCTATTTTGTATTCATATTTTGTTCTTTTCCTCATTAAGGGCCTCTAAATTGTATACACTTCAAGCCCCACAAGCCTGGACTCACAAGTCTGCACCCCTGTCAGAAATGCAATCTCTGAACCCAGCACGAACACTGAGTGACCTGTGACCTTGGGTGCTGAGTCCATCATGATCTGAGCAGCTGAGAAATCACAAAATGGCCATGAACTAAGAATCAAAAGACCCCTCTTAGTGTCACAGCCCTACCTCTGTGTGACCTTGGGCAAGTCAGTTAACTCGCTGAGACTCAGTCTCTGCCTCTTTTTTTGTTTTGAGTTTATTTTTTGTGAGAGAGAGAGAGCTCACGGGAGGGGCAGAGAGAGAGAGGGAGAGAGAACCCCAAGCAAGCTCTGCGCTGTCAGCACAGAGCCCGATGCAGGGCTGGAACTCACAAATCATGAGATCGTGACCTGAGCTGAACCCAAGAGTCAGATGCTTCACTGACTGAGCCCCTCAGGCACCCCTCAGTCTCCACCTCTTAAAATGGGACCATGGGTGCTCTGTCTGCTCTGTGAAAACAAGGCAGAGGCAGGAAATGAACGGTATGTACGTCACAGTGGGGAGAGCGCGTTTGGAAAACTTGGAAAATTGGGAAAAGTAGGAGAAATGTTTGAAACTTCTTGTTTAGTCTGGGAAAATGAAGGAAAGGCAAGGAAAACACCCACCCAAAATTTCAACACCGAATTGAAACCACTGTTGACATATTCCCTTTCAGTGTTTTCTATGTGGCCTTTCTTTAGATGGGCACGTTCTGGCTCCACAATCTCACATCCCATTTTTACCTTTAAATGTGGCATCACAGTCGCCTCTCCAGTCCGTTGGGAAATGCTTCGGAACCCACAAGTGTCTCTGCTTAACTTCCTGGTGCCTTCGTTCCTCCATCTGCAAAATGGATGCGGCACGCAGCTACCCCAAACGAGTGCGGTACCTGGCCTGTCTTCAGTCCTTGGGTGAAAGGCCTATGGGGGTTCAGGGCAACCGGGGCACTGGTGAAGCCCTTGAGGGCTCGGTTCCACGGACACTAGCACGGGGCCCCCGGGTCCTGCTCTGGGTGTTTCCTGTGGGAGAAAGGCAAAGAGGCCCCGCCCATTTATCCCAGCTCCTTGAAGAAAGAGACGGGACCTGTTCCTCTCTGTAGACCCACGGCAGGGCCCCATGATGGAAGGACCAACAGAGAGATGGATGGCCAATCCCTTGAAGGACTTGCGTGGCGGACTTGATGGGAATTGGCCGGGCGAGGCCACCCGGGCAAGGGTGTCCCATGGGCCAAAGTTGAAGCCTCGATCTCCCACGGAAGCCCTGCAAAGTGGGGCTGGCTCTGGGCAAAGAGGCGCTTCCCCCCATGACACCTCTGGCCCTGGACGGAGCTCAAGACAAGGGGCTGGAGAGAAAGGGAGACCCTCAGGAGAAAAACAGACTCACCCCAAGGCTGAGGGAAGACTCAGGGACCTGCCAGCCTGAGGAAGGGGCGGGTGGTCCATGGCGGGCGCTGAAGCTGGGCAGGGGTGCTGCTGTGTTCCTACAGCGCTCCTCCTCTGCCCTCGCTAAAGGGGACGTGTCCCAGCAGGATGCAATGTCCCCTGCAGGACAGCCAGGGCCAAGGCCTCCTCGGAAGGTTCTGGAAACAGCACAGCCAGCCCCAGGTGGTGTGCTCTCCCAGGTGTGTCCCGAGCGGTGTGAGGCTCACTGTCCTGATCACCCGCCACGACAGGGGGTGGTGGGGGGGTCACTCCAGGATGCCCAATCTTCGAGAAAAGTTTGCATCTGCTCAGGCAGGAAACAAGGAAAGGGGAGAGACACTACCATTCGGTGAGCACCAAGGGAGCACAGAGAGTATGTGAGGACCCTTGGTCCTCAGGGAGGAGTTTTATTACCCATTTCACAGATAAGGGGGCCACGGGACAGGAAGTTTAGGGAACTGACTGGTGAGAGCCGAGCCCAGGTCTCAGATGGTGACGGCAGAGGTGTCCTGCAGGTGTGGGACCGTGGGTGCTCCCAGGCCTGGCCCCTTCGGCGGCCCTGGCCTTGACTGTGGTCGCCCTAGGAAGGAAGTCCAGCACCCACCACACCACATGGGGTGGGCTTGGGGGCACTTGGCTTCCCAGCTCTGGCGTCAGCTGCTATTTCTACTTCCCACCTGGCCTTCCCGCTCCAGGCAGGTCTATTTCCCAGTGGGAAATCGGCGCCCGTCCAAACCGGGGCAACGGGGGTTGGGGGGCAGGGGGCTCGGGGACCTTGACATGTGAGTGTTAACCATCACCCCTCCAAATCTGCCCTGGAATGAGCTGCCCAGAACTCCGTGCCCAGAGACCTGGGTGGGCGGCACTCAGCGCCCCCCGCCCCCAGCCGCACCCCTACTCGGGATATAAAAGCTAGTGTGCATGTGGCACAAAGGGCCGACCAAAACGTCTGAGCCGGGCGTGGTGGGTGTTGGCGGCCCAGGGGTGGGGGCGGCGGTGACGGGAGGCCTCGTTTCCCTGGCAACAGAGTGGAGCCTGTTCCACAAATACCAGCCGGTGGGTGCCAGGGCAGGACGGCGGGAGCAGTGAGGCCGGAGGGCCGAGGCTGCCCAGTTCCTGCCCCAAGCCCGCCTCCTCCGAGCACCTGGGGCCCCGGCCACCTCCTTCGGGGAGGCTCTCGGCCGGCTGGGTTCTGCACGATGTACCCTTGCAGCCGGCAAATCCCTTATGTCCTTGCGCACATGCTGCCACATGTTTGCACTCCCTCTGCTGGGAGTGCTCCTTCCCTGGCCAGCGAGCTCCTCCCCCAACCCTGATGTCCACTTGGAAGAGCCCCTCGCATGGTCTGGTGACCGCCCTGAGGTATGCTTAGAGCAGTCAGCGGAAAAGATAAGCTTTATCCAAAAGGCTCCAGAGAGCTCTAGACAAGCAGACTGGGACAGAGGGAATGGGTCGGTCAAGGACGGGACTTCCAGGGCCAGGTAGCCACTACTCTCCATCAACGGTCTTCAGAGGCATCGCGGAAGGAGCACTGTCTTTCGCTATTGGCCTGGGACAAGCCCCCTTACTTCTTGGGGCCCCAGAATCCCCTCCCCTAAAATGGAGACCTTGAAGGAGATGTTTCTCTTTTATTTATTTAAAAAAAATTTTTTAACATTTATTCATTTTTGAGAGACAGACACAGAGTGGGTGGGGGGCAGGGAGAGAGGGAGACAGAATCTGAAGCAGGTTCCAGGCTCTGAGCCGTCAGTGCAGAGCCCGACGTGGGGCTCGAACTCATAAACTGTGAGATCATGAGCTGAGCCAAAGTCAGATGCCTAACCGACTAAGCCTCCCAGGCGCCCGGTGAAGATGGGGTTTCTTAAGGCCCTCCCAGCTCTGACAACTTCATGAGTCTGTGATTCTGGGGTGCCCACTCCCCTCTCTCTGAGGGTTACCTATCTTCTCAGGGAGCTTACCTCCCGCCCGCCTGGCTCTCTGGCCTCCTTTATCCTGCCGGCCCCAGCCTGAGGTGGCGTTAGCTCTTCTTGGATTCCTAGCACAGGCTGCCTGACCAGGGGGCTCCCTGGAGACCCCCACAAGTGTCCCCAGTCTATCTGGAAGTCTCTGCCACCACCATCTACACCCCCGCCAGGATTTCCTGAAGGGCCTACAACAAGCCCTTACTTGTTTTCTTCTCATCTTCTCTCCAAACATTTGCCCCCAGCCTGAAAAAGTTCTCACCATCTCTGTGATATGAGAAACACTCTATGTTGAGGATGTGAACTCCATGCTCTGAGGCCTCTGGGCTTTGCTCATAGTGTTGAAACCAGGCTTTCGGGAAAAGATGGCAGACTGAACATCTAGTTTCAATTCCTTGCGAAAACCCCACTAGAATTATAGTAAAGAGGACGGGGCCCCTGGGTGGCTTGATCGGTTAAGCGTCTGATTTGGACTCAGGTCATGATCTCACCGTTCGTGGGATCGAGCCCATGTCAGACTCTGCTGAGACCTCAGAGCCTGAAGCCTGCTTCGGATTCTGTGTCTCTCTCTGCCGCCCCCCAAAGTAAACATTAAAAAAATAGATTCATGTATGCAAATGCACACACATGCACGCACACACACACAGAATGGACCACAACCATGTTTTAGAAGCTGGAAAGCAGACAGAAGAATAGTAACTGACTTAGCAGATCCAAGAAAGGAAAATCTCAAACCCACAGTGAAGAAAAGTAAGAGCCAACTAGATGGACCCCTCCAAATTCTTGAGGAGCTAGAAGTGTCTGGAATGTCTGGAATTCAGGGTAAAGGGATGGCCAAGATGAGGAGGATTCATTTAAAGTAGCCAAAGAAGCTGGGTCCCCTCTGTTCCCCACTCATGGACACCTGTCCTTTCCATCCTGAGAGAAGACTGGAGATTTGTACCCTGGAAAGGGGTAAAAAGTGGCTCTTTGGGTTGGAGGAGGCCAGGCGCAGCTAGGGATAGACATTCACACCACAAACAGCAGGACGAAGCGAGTGTGTGAATTCTAAACCCCAAGACCGCTGCCCCCACGCCCTGCCTGACCCTTGCGAGCCGTCTTTGCTCTCTGGAGAAGACCTCTAGAGACATGTGCATCCAGACCACATCAGGGCTCACCACTGTGGCATTCTAGAATACCGGGGACCTCGAGAAGATCCTGGAAGCTTCCAGAGCCAGGAAACAGTCACATTCTAAAAGCTAGGCCTGAGTTTGGTTTCTCACAATGACCCTCGAAGCTGGAAGACAGGAGAGCCACGGCTTCACACTTGGAGAGGAGTTTTGAGTTTGCTTTTAGGGACTAGGCCCTACTGAGGAATCAAATCATTGGGGTTTGTGCTTCACGACCGGGGGTTGTGGAATTAGTGGAACTTTCCATCCAGTAACGGGGTAAGACAAGAACATTTTCAGAGGTGCAGGGACTCAAAACATTCTCCTCATGACACTCTTCTTGGAAAGCTCTAGAGAATGTGCTCCCTTAAAAGGAGGACTCATCCAAGAAACAAGAGGGCGCCACACCCAGGAAACAGGTGACCCAACACAGAAGAGGAACAGAGGAAAGTCCCCAGATGACGTAAAGGCAGATGCCGGGTGACAGCGGGGCCTCAGACACAGAGGGACAGGTCCAGAAGGTCAGAAAGATCCAGAAAGATGGTTTTATCTCAGATAAAACCAATGGAGCCCCTGGTACTTCTTCAGGTCTTCAGAGAACATTTAGACGAGCAGGAATTCCGGAATTCTCAGACTATGAAACAAGACAACGATTAACTTCAGGGATAACAAAAATCTGTAGAGGAGGAAAAGGATTCCTAATTCACTACATTTTTTTTTTTTTACTATAGGAAGTATTTCCATGGTTCAATATCATAGACTTACTTGATCTAACCAAAACTGCATCCTAATTCAATAGGGAGGAAGGAGAGTTCCCGTGTCTGGGAAGAGCAGGGGCGGAAAGCGGGCTCAGTCTCCATCTTCATATCCGGAAGTCAGTAGAATCATGTCCACACTGAACAATTAGCAAGTGACTCTGCGAGTATGTTGTCTAGAGATTTAGAGACCAGCCCAGATCAGCAGGGGGAAGGAGAAAGAGGCTACTTCAGGGAAGGAAGCAGGGGTGAGAGGGGCAGGGGAGTCCCGTTGTGTTTTCACACAGGCCTTCTAGAATGATCAACTCCTCAGTAGGTCTTAGTCCCTAAAACTGAAAGCAAAGGAGGAAAGAGAGCGGCTTGGCTTACTCCTGCCTCTGCTCTTACTTACAGGCAGCAGCCTTCGGTGGGGAAAGGGGGGCAGCTCTCTGAGGCTCGGGCAGCTTGACCAGAGACCCCTTTTGGAGCCTGAGTTGCCCTAACGAGCTTCCTGCAGACAGAGGCCCAGAACCAGTGCCGCTTGAGCCAGCCCCGGAATGTCCAGCCATCCAGCCCTTGACCGTGACAGGGGCGTCAGGTGAGCGTCCACCTCTGCTGAGCAATGGCGGGGTTCCAGCCTGTCTTCCCGGCAGAAGAGGGTCAGCGCCCCGTGGGAGCAGCTCTGCCTCGCACCCCTCCCGCGGCCTGGCTCCCGGCGGGCGCTCGGACGTTTGTGGAATTCTCGTCATGGACAAAACCTCGAGCTAAATTGGATCTCCAGTCTGGTGTGGGTGCGCACTCAAGTCTTTTTAAGACTGCCTTCGGGCTATAAAAAAGAAAATAAATGCACATATACGTATATATAAAGATGATGCTCTCACAGACTTCCCTCTTTGGATTCTCACATCCTCTGAGGACATAGAAGGGAGGCGTTTTGATTCTCCTGTGTGTGTGGAAGACAAAAGGGAGAGTCCGGGAGGTTAAACCATGTGCTCAAGGTCACAGGGTTCCACGCGGTGAGGCTGGCTCTCACCTGTGGGCGGAGCATCCGGCTGCCTTTCACTTTACCTTTGACCCTCTGCTTCCCCGGGCC
Source organism: Proteles cristata cristata (assembly GCA_017311185.1). NCBI lineage: Eukaryota > Metazoa > Chordata > Mammalia > Carnivora > Hyaenidae > Proteles > Proteles cristata. Next base: position 17,040 of record JAESUZ010002765.1, on the reverse strand, counting down.
TCCCAGAACTCAGCAGCAGAGAGGACTGGCCCGAGGTCCCGCGGGGCTCTGACATGGAGCAGTGCTGTCAGACGTCGGGACAGACCCCGGCGGAGCCGTGTGTCTGCCTTCCCAGGAGCACCTGCCTCCCCTCAGTGGCTGCGCGCGGTTCGTTAATGACTATCTCAGGGAGCAGTTTAGGGAAGGGCTTTCTTTACACAGCCCAGAACAGATTTGCAGGGGGAGGAAGGGTTACGGGAGCACAGGGTCTGAGCCATCACGGGCCGGAACCCTCCACGGGCCGGAACCCTCCACGGGGTACCAACCAGAGAGGAGGGGCCGAGGGGAGGGAGGAACAGACACAGATCAAGCCCCCAGTCTGGGTTACACTATCTCATGTCATTCTCAACCTGGAAGTAATTATCCCCAATTTCCAGATGAGGAAAACTGAGGCTCAGAGGTTCCCGACAGGCCACATTCCGTGGTGGGGAGAAGCGACAGAGCAGGAGTGGCCCCCCCCGCCCCCCTCCCCCCCCGTCCATGCCCCGTGGGTGGGGCTGCTGGGCCTGAGAGCCCCCGACTGTCGCTGGTCCCGGGCCCTCAGCCGAGGCACACCTGAAACTGGAAAATGAACCGATTCACGGGAGGGCGTTAACCAGGTGTCGGGCCTGTGGGAGCCCGGTATTTTTAGTCATTGTGTCATTCAGACCAGGATAGAAGGATGAGAAGCCACAGGGGCTGGCACGGGCCCCGGGATGAACTCATGAGCCCGAAATAGGTAGAACCAAGGCCCTCAGATGCCTCTCGTGGGGCCTCTGAGCTCACAAGCCACGGAAACGCTGGGTCCTTCTTTGCTTTTCTCTGGAGCTCCAGATCCCTTGTAGAAGGCAGTGAGTCAACGGATGTTTGAGCTGGAAGGACCCTTCAAGATAGCGTCCAAGCCCTGTCTGTCCTACTGGGGAAACTGAGGCCAAGAGAAGGGAAGTTTCGTGTAGACGAGTGCAGAGCCGTGACCCCTCCAGGGTCCTTCCCCCCACGCCCTGCCTCCTGCCCTGGCTGTCATCCTGTCTCGGGGTGCGGGGTGAGGCGGGGGGTGGACGAGGAGAGCAGAAAGTACCGGGCTCTGAGTCAAGCTCGTCACTTACAAGCCTGTGACAGTGCAGCTTACTTTTTCTGTGATGCCCATTCCTCAGATGAGGCTGGTACAGCCTTCAGTGAGACTCCAAGAGATGACATGGAAACGTGACTTCCTGCTGCACCACCTGAAGGGAGTTTCTGGGAGGAAGGAGGTGGCCAGCTGGTGTAGGAGATCCCGCCGGAAGCTTCCCAGCAGCCAGTCCGTCCTTCCTCCCTCCTCACAGAACCACGGTGTGTCTGGAACCCACTCTCTGGCCAAGGGCTTCAGGGAGGGGGGCAGCCCCCAGCACCAGGGCATCAGGACCATCGTCATGACCTCACTCTCCTGGTCTCTAACTGTTCAGCACGGGCTGGCGACACAGTTCTGGCCAACAAAGGGTGAAGGGAAGTCAGCTGGGGGCTTCCAGGGAGGGTTCCTCCCTGATTAAAAGGGCAGGGGGAGCACCGAAGACATAGTTCCTGGACGCTCTCAGGAAAACGTGACACCCAGGTCTGTTACAGCTTTACCACCAAGGGGGCTTGACCCGAGGGCAAAGGACAGCAAAGCAGAAGGATGACAAGGACCCAGGTCATCAATGAGGGGCCTGCCCTCTGACTGCTTACCCCGTGAGCTCACAGATCCATTCACCCCGGAGGCTCTTGATTTTTGAAGTCCAGGTCATCCCAGCCGCCATGAATGAGTCCCAACAGAGAAGCACATGGTAATTTTACTTTCTTTTTTTTTTAATGTTTTTAATGTTTTATTTATTTGTGAGAGAGAGAGGCAGCGTGAGCGGAGGAGGGTCAGAGAGAGAGGGAGACACAGAATCCGAAACAGGCTTCAGGCTCTGAGCTGTCAGCACAGAGCCCAATGCGGGGCTCGAACCCACGAACCGTGAGATCGTGACCTGAGCCAAAGTCGGGTGCTCAACCGACTGAGCCACCCAGGCGCCCCCATGGTAATTTGACTTTCAATGCCAAGGCTGACTCAGGACTCACCTCTCCTTGAGGCCCTTTCAAAAGACGTACAATCTCTTTAGTCCAACAAAATCTCCTTTTTGTGCAAACTTCCTGACACAGACTTTTAGCTCCTTGCTTACTCCCAGGGCCTGGCGTGTCCTGTTCAAGGTGGGTCACGCCGAGCTTATGAGGTCAGGTGGCAGCATGATGCCAGAAGACACGGTGAGTGATGCATGACTGGCTGTTCACCCGGCCCGGCTGTTAATCCCCAGTCGTGCTTGGCACCAGGACGTCCCAGGGCCACTCACGAGGTGGGGCAGGTCTGTCTTCTGGGTCCCTGCCTGTGTGACCCGCAACCCCCGCAGCACCCCTTCCCCCTTGGGGGTCTAGTTTCCCCCCTGTTTCCTCCCAGAGGGCCTCACCTGAGGCCTGCCCTCCCACGGTGAACAGGACTGAACTCTGGCTGGACACGGCCAGAAACTTCCTAGGGAAGGGCCAGGTCTCCACCCTGGTCCTCAGTTTCCTCATCTAAACAAAGGATGGGTTATAGTGAATCCTGCTTCAACCAGAGAAGTTCTGCTGCTGTCTAGCTGTGCTTCTGGGTTAGATCTTATTTCTGCTCAAAAAGTTTAAAATCGGGGCACCTGGGTGGCTCGGTCAGTTAAGCATCCAACTCAATTTGGGCTCAGGTCATGATCTCACGGTTTGTGAAGTCGAGCCCCGAGTCAGGCTCCATGCTGAAGACAAGGAGCACGGAGCCCACATGTGATTCTCTGTCTCTCTCCCTCTCTCTCTCTCTCTCTCTCTCTCTCTCTCTCTCTCTCTCTCTCTCTCCCCCTCAAAATAAATAAACAACTTAAAAAACAAGTTTAAAGTCCACTGGAGAAGATCACCTGTAAGGGTCCTTCCGGATCTAATGTCCTTTCCCACTCCCGGTGGGTGACTGGGACAACCCAGCCTGTGGGGTGCCCCAAGGACTGTGAGGTCGAGGGGATGAAGGGAAGTCTGACTGGAGAGGCTACTGAGCATCCCTTACGCGCCACGAGCCTCATGACCTTTCTCCACGCCCCTGTGACCTTTGGGGACGTCACCAGAGTCTGCGTCCCAGTCCCGCCCCACGCTCCCCGTAAGCCTGCTGTGCGACCGTCCCTCCCAGGGGTGGCCGGCCCTGTGCTTGTCTCTTCAACTGCCTGCCCCTTGCACACTGACCAGGGGACTTTCGTAGGAGAGATCGCAGGGGAGGGGCCTTGGCAGAGGGCGTGTGGCCAAGGGGCTGAGGCCGGGGGAGGCAGGGAGAGACTGGTAGCACGGCTGCCCACTCCTGCGTTGTCAAAGGCAGTGCCCTGCCAGCCTTGACCCCATTCTTTGCCCTGAAGGCCCAGGGGAAGGGTATGGGCTGAAGAGGAGAAACAGGAAGGGAGAATCAACAGCTCTGGAGCACTGTGTCCCCCACCCCCACCCCGTCCTTTGTGTGCGTTATCTCAGCTGAGTCCTCACAACTCAATGAGAATGGTGTCCCCCTTCTACAGACGAGGAGACTGAGCCCAGAAGGTGGAAAGCATGACACCCTGGCTGCAGGTCGAGTCTATTTATCTCTTTTATTTTTTTAATGTTTTTTGATGTTTATTTATTTTTGAGAGAGAGAGACAGAGCATGAGCCGGGGAGAGGCGGAGAGAGAAGGAGACACAGAACCCAAAACAGGCTCCAGGCTCCAAGAGGTCAACATAGAGCCCGACGTGGGGCTCGAACCCACGAACCACAAGATCATGACTTGAGCCGAAGTTGGACGCTCAGCCAGCTGAGCCAACCAGGCGCCCCTGGTCCGTTTATCTCCAAAGCCTGTACGTTCAACAGCATCCACAGCCCTTTGCTGTCAGCGCGAGGCCAGGCCGTGCAGCTAGCTGGGCTACGTAACCACAGCTCCTGTGTAAGAGACTGGGGACTGCACTTGGCTCTTTAGAAAAAAGAAATGTGCTCATTCCATATGTCTGTCCCCCCACCCCCACCCCCCAGGAAGAGCGAGGCTGCCAGCTTGCAGATTAGGGCCCCTGTTTTTCCGGATGCTTTGGGAAAGCCTGTTTCTTCCCTCCGTTGTTGACTAGCAGTGACCCCAGCCCTTGCCTGCTCGGTCATTCCTAGCCGGTGGCCCACAACCAAGCCAGGGGTGACAGGTGTGTCTGTCTGTAGGTAAAAGCTGACTGGGTGGGAGGTGAAACTAAAACATGAACGTGTGTGTGTGTGTGTGTGTGTGTGTGTGCATGGGCGTGCACATGCGCATTCGACACCCAAGTTTGTCTGTGTCCGTGTTTCTGTCTGTCTGTGTGGCAGTGAGGCGAGGTGGCAGCCAGGCCCCTGGAGCTCGAGCAGCTGGCTCCTTCACGCCGACACCGGGAGGAACCTTCCAGAATTCTCTGGGAAGCTACACTGCTTTCCTCCCAGATGGGTCTGGACAGGTCTGGATGAATCACAAATTCTGAATCCCCCGTGGGCCACATTTCCTTCTGAAAATTCCTTTCCGTCTGCTGGAATGAGCTGAGTGAAATCAGATTCAGGCGCCTCCTGAAACGAAGTGTCCTGAGGTCAGCTCAGAGCCTGCTGTGTCCCTGGGGCTTCAGGGCCACCGGGACTCACCCACGCTCTTCCTGGAGCGTGGCCAAGGCCCGAGCTCCCTGCTCGTCACATTCCTCTCCCCTGTGGCCCCGACTGGGAAAGACCCCACCAGACAAGCGCTCACAGGGCACCGGCACCAAGGGGCGCACCCAGCCGTTCTGTCTTCCTATTTCTCTCTCCCGGTTGCACTTGCTAAGGGACCCTGGAGCTGGGGCCTCTCAGCTCTTGCCTTCCCTTTTAAAGACCCTGGAGCTCTAGGGGCGCCTGAGGGATTCAGTCGGTTAAACATCTGACTTCAGCCTAGGTCATGATCTCGCAGTTCATGAGTTCGAGCCCCGCATCGGGCTCTGTGCTGACAGCTCAGAGCCTGGAGCTGCTTCGGATTCCGTGTCTCCCTCTCTCTCTGCCCCTCCCCTGCTCACACTATGTCTCTCTCTCTTGAAAAATAAATAGATAATGAATATTTTAAAAATGAACACTGAAGTTTTACCGTAACCAGGGCCCAGAGGTCCACCTTCTCAGTAGATATCCAGCCCCCCTCCTCCCCCCTCCCCCTCCCAGGAACCCCCATGCCTTTTCCTGGTAAAGCACCATGGGGTGTGGAAGGGGTTCTCATCTTGGTGTCGGGAACTTGACCTCGAGTCTGGCCTCTGCCCCTCGCCAGCCAGGAGTCCCAGGCCAGCCAGTCAGCTTCCAGAGCCTTCATTCCTCATTTGTAGGCAGAGTTAAGGGTTTGTTCCTGCTCAGGTGAGATCAGCCCTGGGAACCGACCTGTGGGGAGTGTAAGCTGTTGATGTGAGAACTTTGCCCAATTTTGCCCCAGAGAAACATCTTTTTCTTTTGTTGTCTGTACAAGTTTTCTCCTGGTTCATATTCGCGCAATGTATCTCTTTCCATCATTTACTTTCCACATTCCTAAATCTTTATGTTTTAGATGTAAACAGTGAAAAGCGGGGTTTTGTTTCTTATCCAGTCTCGCAATTCATGTCTTTAACCATTTAATCCATTTACGTGTGTAACGTGTTTTCTCACATAGTTCTGTTTGACTATATCACTGCCGTGAGAATATTGTGGTGCTGTATTTTCTTGAGTCCTTATCTGATAAAGGTTCACACTAAAATGTTTATGAATAAAATGATGTGATGTCTAGGATTTGTTTTTAAAATTACTATAAGGGAAAAAAGGAAAGAGAGAAATGTAGCCACGATATTAAGCGTTAGGATGATGGGTACATGAGGCCTATTATACTATTCTGCTCATTTTTTTATATTATTTAAACTTCCTATAACAAAAAGGTTTTAAAATCTGCCACCTTATTTTATACTCTCTAATTGTCCTGCCCGGTTTGATTCTTTTTCCGTCACACCTTGCCTTCCTTTAGACTTATTCTTTTTTTTTAGCATTCTACCTTTTTTCCCTGTATTCATTTGGGAGTTATAAATCTGTTTGAATGTATTCAGAGTTTACCTTTGAAACTACAAAATGCATTCTTAGCTTAATCAAGTCCAATGTCAATGAATATTCTTTCCCTTAACCACATCGACACCTCTTTCAATTTATATGCAATTGTCCCCTATTTTAATTCTATTTTTCAAACTTGATGGGATATTATTATCATTATCTAATATAGACCACGTTCATTTAAATGTATCCATACATTTATAGTTTCTTTCTTCTTGTTCCTCGTTTCTTCTTGCACTTCGGTCTTTCCAACTGGGATTATCTTTCTTCTACCTGAAGTACATCCTTTAGGATTTCCTTTGGTAGAGGGCTTTGGGTGACAGATTCTCTTAACTGTCCTTGATGTGACACTGTCTTTATTTTGGCTTTGTTCTTGACAGATGTTTCTGTTTATGTGTCGGATTCAACATCGGCAATTATTTTCAGCATATGGGACCCCATCATCTTCTGGATCCTATCGTTGCTGTGAGAAGTCAGATGTCATTCCCGCTGGTTGCTCGTGTGACTTTTCCCTCCGTTCAGATGATCACTTTTGGTGGTTTTTCTGAAGTTTCACAATGATATATGTCAGGGTAAATCCAGCATGGGGCTTATTGTGATTCTAAAATTGGTGGATTGGTACCTTTTATTAATTCCAGAAAATTCTCAACCATTATCTCTTCAAATATTGCCTCTGCCACATTATCTTACTCTTCTATTTCTAGGATTCAAGTTATATGTATTATACAGATCTATACCTACGCTGGACTTTTTCAGTCTTTGCCTTCAACCCGAATTTCCCATCTTCTTGTCTTTCCCTGTTGTGTTCTGGAAGATTTCTTATAACCTACCTTAGAATCCACAGATGTTCTCTTCACCTATGTGCCGTCTGTGGAGCCCATCCTTTTAGTTTAGTTTTTTGTTTCTTTTCAATTCCGGTAGAGTTAACATGCAGGGTTATATTAGTCTCCGGTGTACGATATAGTGATTCAACGAATCTATACATTACTTAGTGCTCATCATGATAAGCGTTCTCTCAGCCCCCTTCATCCGTTTCACCCATCCCCCTCCCCTCTCCCTCTGGTAACCACCAGTGTGCTCCCTATAATTAAGAGTCTGGTTTTTTCTTGGTCTCTTTTTTTCTTTGTTTTGTTTCTTACATTCCACAGGTGAGTGAAATCATATGGTTTTTGTCTTTCTCTGACGGACTTCTTTCATTTATCATTATACCCTCCAGTTCTACCCATGTTGCAAATGGAAAGGTTTCATTCATTTTTATGGCTGAGTAATATTCCATTATATATATACCATCTCTTCTTGATCTATACATCCATTGATGGACACTTGGGCTGCTTCCATAGTTTTGACTATGGTAAATAATGCTGCAGTAAATATAGGGGTGCATGTATCTTTTCAAATTAATGTTTCTTTTAATTCTTTGGGTATCCTTTTAGTTTTTATTTCAATTATTGAACATTTTTATTTCTACAAGTTCTCTTAGGGGCTTTTTCAAACTGGATCCATGACTCTTGGTAGATTTCTATTCTCTGAGGTTATTTTCAAGCCTGTCTTTCTTTTGTTAAACATAGCCTAGCTCTCGGATAGTCTGGTTCTTGCTCATGGAGCCCAGTTTCCTCGAGAGCCTGGCTACCTATGGCTATTCTGATCCTTGTATTTAAAAAACTAGTAGTGAGAATAATTTGCCATTCATGCTAAAGATACCTCCCTCAGAGAGGATTTCCGTTTGTTTTTATAGGCACCTGAGAACGTTACCAAGTTATAGGCTTGAGTTTCTGACTCGGGGAATTTTCCACTTCCAGGTTTTAATTCTGAGTTTCTCACCCTGAGAATCTGTCAAAAACCTGGGTTCTGGGACACCTGCATGACTCAGGTCATAATCTCATGGTTCATGCATTGAGCTCTGTGCCCATAACACAGAGCCTGCTTGGGATTCTCTGTCTCCCTCTCTCCTCCCCTCCATACCTGCAGGCACTCTCTCTTTCTTGCACTCTCTCAAAATAAATAAATAAACTTAAAAAAAAAAAAACTGTGTTCTGATATTCTGCGTTTAACAAATGACTTCAGGGTAAAAACTTCTCCAGTTCAGGCTTACCTCTCTGAATGAATGTTCCCTTTATTTTGGGTGTGGTAGTTTCTTGCTATCTTAAAAACGTTTTAATGGTTTTATGAAAATATATCTTACCCATATTTTAGTTCCTTTCAATAGGAGAATTCATCCAAGTAACTTGCCAACTATACTAAAAATTAGAAGTCCTTTTGAATTTTAGACTCTAGGTTCTAAAAGGCCTATCCTAGAGCACAGCCTCACAAACTTTGATGTTCATACAAATTACTGGGGAATCTTCTTTTTCTTTTTTAATTTTATTCATTTATTTTGAGAGAGAGAGAGAGAGAGCGTGCTTGCGCACACGCACACACTCTAGGAGTGGGGGAGGGGCAGAGGGAAAGGGAGAGACAGAATCTCAAGCTGCCAGCACAGAGCCTGACCCGGGGACCATCTCATGGATCACAAGATCGTGACCTGAGCTGAGATCAAGAGTCAGACACTTAACCAACTGAGCCACCAAGGAACCCCTGGGGAATCTTCTTAAAATATAGATTTTGACTTAGTAGCCTAGAGTGGTGATCATGAATTCACATATTTAACAAGCAATGAAAGATACTGAGGCTGCTTTCCTGGTTTGTGAACCAATCCTCTGAGTACACTGGGAATCTTTAAGTTCTTAAACCACAGCTTCTGAGTGTCCTAAATAGGTGTCACAAAATTGAGAGCCTACGTGAGAAGACCGAAAACAAAGCCAAACAAAACAGGGCCTTTACTCTTCATTCAGAGCCTGTTGACTCAAGTTTATACTTAATTTTAACGAATCTGTTATTCTGGTTTCCTGGACAGAGAAAATCAGGAGCGTGAGTTTGAGTTGGGTATTGGGGAGGGTCTGTCAGACATGGGCATGTAGATCCTTTGCACAATGGATCATTGGTTCTAGAGAATGACCCTGAACTGCCTGTTCAGCCAAAGTGGGGTCAAGTATAGCAAGTAGACTCCAGGTCTAAGAGCTCATCATCTATAGCAGCAGTCTTCAAATATTTTAGTCTCAGGAGACATCTTTACGTTCTTAAAAATTAACAAAGAACCCAAAAAGCTTAAAATTAAGGGAGTAAAGGGCACCTGGGTGGCTCAGTTGGTTAAGCATCAGACTCCTGGTTTCAGCTCAGGTCATGATCTCACAGTTCATGAGTTTGAGCCCCACATCGGGCTGTGTCCACGCTGACAGTGTGGAACCTGCTTGGGATTCTCTCTCTCTGCCCCTCCTCTGCTCACTCTGTCTCTCTCTCAAAAAGTAAATTTTAGGGGCGCCTGGGTGGCTTAGTCGGTTAAGCGTCCGACTTTCGCTCAGGTCATGATCTCACGATTCATGGGTTCGAGCCCCGCGTCAGGCTCTGTGCTGACTGCCAGCTCAGAGCCTGGAGCCTGTTTCAGTCTGTGACTCCCTCTCTCTCTGACCCTCCCCTGCTCACGCTGTCTCTCTCTCTCCTAAAAATAAATAAAACGTTAAAAAAATTTAAAAAAAAAAAAAAAAGTGAATTTTAAAAAATTAAGGGGGTAATATGTACTATATTGGAAATTAAAATGGATTAATTTTTAAAATATCTATTAATGAATTTAAAATAATAATTACCCACGGGGCGCCTGGGTGTCTCAGTCAGTTAAGCTTCTGACTTCAGTTCAGGTCATGATCTCATGGTCCATGAGTTTGAGCCCCACATCGGGCTCTGTGCTGACAGCTCAGCTTCGGATTCTGTGTCTTCCTCTCTCTCTGCTCCTCCCCCACTCATGCTCTGTCTCTCTCTCTCAAAAATGAATAAACATCAAAAAATTTTTTAATAAAATAAAATAATAATTACCCATCACATGTAAACTTAAAGATATATTTTTCTGAAAAAATAATTGTATATTTTAAACATTAAAAAAACTTAGAGAGTGACACTGTTCTACGATTTACAGCTGGATTCCTATACCGTATGCTTTCGATCCATTGGGATATATTGGTTTAGCTGAAGAACTCAAAAAATAGCTGGACTTAGAGACATAGATAGTTTAAAGGGGGGGAATATTTTAAAAGCCTTTTCCAGATCAGTGCGAATATTCTTCCTCGGCTTCACTTAAATCCTCAGTGAGTTGTCGTTTCTTAAATGTAGCTCAATGTGGGATCTGAATCCCTATGAATACACTTTTTATACTGTGTTACAACAAAATCCATTGTTCTGTCTAGTGCTTTGAATGGATCTTTTATCTTTTTAATTTTTTATTGTTTTATTTATTTCTAGGAGAGAGAGAGAGAGAGACAGCGTGAGCAGGGGAGGGTCAGAGAGAGAGGGAGTCACAGACTGAAACAGGCTCCAGGCTCTGAGCTGGCAGTCAGCACAGAGCCCGACGCGGGGCTCGAACCCACGAATCGTGAGATCATGACCTGAGCGAAAGTCGGACGCTTAACCGACTAAGCCACCCAGGCGCCCCAAATGGATCTTTTATCCACACATGATTTTGTAACATAATGCATTTGTTGCTCGGAAAATATTGGTTCACCCAGTCATACAGAGCTTCCAAATGTTGACACATTTCATCATACAATATTAAAAAAAACCACACTCATTAATCTTTAACCACATCTTATCCGTCTTGAAGCCCCAGAAGACTATCAAACTTGAGGTGGCCAACAGAAGTTTTCCAAATTCTAATTTTTCACCTGAAAACTCGAATCTTCTCATTGGCAGCAAACACTGTCAGTTGTTTTCCTTGAAATGACAGCTCTCTTTGTTCGTTTTGTGGAAATGGTCGCCAAACATCCGGTCAGAATAACATCATCTTCTGCCTTTCAGTTGTTCTTCTCAAGTAAAAATGATACTTTGTGAAAAAATGCAGCTGCTTCTGCTTGCCAGTCAATCCCACAGTGCTTTGCATCACCACTATGTTTCAGTCCATATAAAAGTGCCTTATGGGGGCGCCTGGGGGGCTCAGTCAGTTAAACGTCTGACTTCAGCTTAGGTCATGATCTCATGGTTTGTGAGTTCAAGCCCCACATCGGGCTCTATGCTGACAACTCGGAGCCTGGAGCCTGTCTTTGGATTCTGTGTCTTCCTCTCTCTCTGCCCCACCCCTGCTCACACTCTGTCTTCAAAAAAAAAGATTTAAAAAAATTTTTTAAATAAATAAAATTTGTTTAAGCAGTGGTTAGTGCTACTATCAAATAGGCCATAGCCATGAGAAACAGTAAAATATAACTGTGTATTTTCATAAGCAATCAAATTAAATATGTAAACATATTTAGAAAGCTTGTGTACTATAATGTTATCACAGGTATGTTAATCCGTGTGTATATGATGTATACAATACATATCAAACTGTTAATAATTTCTCCTGAAGAGCTTTAAGTTTTTATTACAATGTCTGTATTGTATATGTTCTCAGATGTTGCTTCATTCAATGACTAAACTGTTTATTTATTTTTGGAAAAGAGCGAGCAGTGGAGGGGCAGAGAGAAAAGGAGAGAGAGAATCGCAGGCAGGCTCCATGTTGCCAGCACAGAGCCCAACTCAGGGCTCCATCTCACGAACCGTGATATCAAGATCTGAGCTGAAATCAAGAGTCAGAAGCCAAACCGACTGAGCCACCCAGGTGCCCCAACGACTAAACAGCTTTCCGAGACGATATAAGAGGGGAAGAAAGAGCCCATTATCTCACCGTAATGTCCCCACTGTCAGGGAGCCCCTGGCAGGTGGCAGAAGGAACGCTAACGTGATTCCTCCATGTCACTGCACTCGTTCCTTGGGGAGGAACGAGGTGGCCTGGGGCAGGACGAGGGGTGCAGAGCTGGCTCCTGGTGGTGCCACACTATGCGGAGCGCCTCGAATTGGCCAGGGAGATCCAGCACATTCTGCTTTCAAGGTTCATGAATAGTCTGGCTTTTCTCACTTTGGGAGGTTGAGGGATAGCCAGAGGCTTTCCCTCCTTGTTTGTGGGTTTTTTTTTTTTTAATTTTTAAATATATTTATTTATGAATTTTGAGATAGAGGACGCGCACCAGCAGGGAGGGGCAGAGAGAAGGAGATGGAATCCCAAGCAGCTTCCGCACTGTCAGCGCAGAGCCGGATGCATGGCTCGAACTCAGGCACTGTGAGATCATGATCTGAGCCGAGTTCAGGAGTCCCGCGCTTAACCAACTGCGGCACCCAGGCGCCCCTCCCCTTGGGGTTTAGAACATTTGTTAAAACCTGTAGGGAAAGAGACAGTAACTTCCGTGTATCAGGCCGTGGGTGGCTCAGGGTGGCGGGAGAAGCTGGACTGAACTCCCTGCTCCTCAGCGGGGAGGGAAGGGTACTTCGCCCTCAGCGACAGGCGCCCAGCAGGCCTAGAAGGAAATTCTGTTCAGCAGGTGGAGCGTTAATGCCCGAAGTAGCCTCAAGGACCGCAGGGGCAGAGGGGGACGGCTGGAGCCCTGACCCCACTCCTCCAAGATGATGAAATCTCAGATAGTGTGACATCCCTGACTCTCAGCTTCCTGATTCTGAAGATGGGGGTACAATACCAGTCTCAAAACTCTGTTGGTGGCTAATACAGGAAATCTTATGTGCAAAGCATCGAGCAGAGCCCGGCACACAGCAAACACGCATCAAATGGTCATTTACCCATAGTAGTAGCCAGGTCAAATGTGGGAGGAGGGTCCCATGAGCCCCGTGTCCCTTTAGGGGGAAGCCGGGTCACAGGCTGGCCCGTGGGAACAGGGCGATGCTGGTGGGCGCTGGGGCTCCAGGGCTTAAGTCTGGGGTTCGGACCCAGAGCGACAGCACCCGTGGGCACGGAGAGGGGAGTGGCTGCAGCCAGCCAGAGCAGGGGCCCAGGAAACGGGGAGAGCCCAGTGGGCAGTGCCCTGTGCAGGTGCCCCCCGCAGGCGCCCCGACCACAGCACTGACAGTGTCGACCCGAAGGCAGGAATGCGCCAACCAGGCTTCAGCCCCGGGCCGTGAGGGGTTCGAGAAGGAGGCATCTGTGAAGGACCACCGCGCACTGAGGCCCGGCCTGGGGGCACAGCCGCTCAGACTGTCCCAGCTTCGGACCTAGACAGGTCCCGGCCTGGGCTGGGCTGCTTCCTCCTGCCCGGACCCCTTGGCACCCAGCAGGGCTTGGGCCAAGGAAGCCGGGCCTTGCTGCACGCGCGGTATCTGAGCAAAACCTAAGCACGCGGCATCAGTCCGCGGTGTGCTGGGGCTGTGACAGGTATCGATCGCACGGCTGGCTTTCAACGGCCGTGGGGAGGTAATGTCACACGTTAAAAAAGTAAAAGATAAGAATATGAGTGTATGGGGCGCCTGCGTGGTTCAGTCGGTCAAGTGCCTGACTTCAGCTTGGGTCATGAGCTCGAGGCTCATGTGTCTGACAGCTCAGAGCCTGCTTGGGATTCTCTCTCTCTCTCTCTCTCTCTCTCTCTCTCTCGTTCTCTGTCTGTCCCTCCCTCCTCAAAATAAATACACTTTAAAAAACAATATGAGTGTTGGGGTGCCTGGGTGGCTTAGTCGGTTAAGCGTCCGACTTTCGCTCAGGTCATGATCTCGCGGTTCGTGGGTTCGAGCCCCGCGTCGGGCTCTGTGCTGACTACCAGCTCAGAGCCTGGAGCTTGTTTCAGTCTGTGACTCCCTCTCTCTCTGACCCTCCCCTGCTCACGCTGTCTCTCTCTCTCCTAGAAATAAATAAAAATATAAAAAAATTAAAAAAAAAACAATATGAGTGTATAATTCTAAACTGTGGTACAGTAAGTATGGGTATTTGTTTATTCTTTTATGTCCTTACTTTTGTTTAATAAGCATACATTCCCAGAAGGCAGGAGAAGATTGAGACAGTTAACTACTGATTTAAAACTTTTGTGTGGCAAAAATAAACAAAAAAGGAAGAAAGAAGGAAAATTAAACAACAAACTGAAAAAATTCATCATATTTATGAAAATACACTCATTTCCTTAAAATATGAAGGATTTCTACAAGTCCATATGGAAATGAAAAATAACCAAATATGAAAATGGACAAAAGACATTGTGACTACACAGTTTGTAAAAAACAGAAAGAATGGGGCGCCTGGATGGCTCAGTTGGTTGACTTCGGCTCAGGTCATGATCTCACATCTGAGGGTTCGAGCACCACATCGGACTCTGTGCTGACAGCTCGGATCTTGGAGCTGCTTCAGATTCTGTGCCTCCCTCTCTCTCTGCCCCTCCTCCATATGCGTGCTCCCTTTCTCTCTCTCTCTCAAAAAAATAAAACGTTAAAAAAATTTTTTAAAAACCAAAAAAACAATGATAAGCTACCCAAGAAATGTAACCTCACTCATAAGTAAATGAGTGCAAGTCAGAACCGTGAATTATATTTTCCGGACTGATAAGAATTACAGTTTGATTATACATCGTGATGGTTAGAGTTTCTAGGAAAACGCACTCACACACACCGTACACAGGAATTTAATTTGTTACCATGGTTTTGGAGAACATTTGAGAAATTCCAAATACCTTTTGTATGTCGTAGCAGCTTGATTTCTAGAAATTTATCCCGTAACCGTCCCTGCGCAAGAACAGAAAGGTACCTATAAAAAAGAAAGACCTTGCATACAGCAGTGTTTTCACATGAAGGGGGAAAAGCAACTTAAATATTCATGAATACGGGATTATGTAAATACATTTTCTACACTTACATTATGGCATATTAGGCTGTCTGTAGAAAGAATGAGGCTGATCTATGCATACTGTGGGAGAGAGTTATCGGAGACAGGCTAACAGAGAGCAAAAAGTGCCTCATGGAACAGCACGCACCACACGACTTGTGCTTTGCCTCAGCCCCTGAAGACCGGGGCTGAGGAAGGAAAGGAATATTATTTATTTGATTATTTAGTATTTCTTATCCCCTGCTGCCATGTTAGGATTGCCTTTGAAACCAGCCTGGGGGAGCCTGGGGGGCTCAGTCGGTTGGGCGTCCGACTCGGCTCAGGTCATGACCTCACAGTTCGTGGGTTCAAGCCCCACGTCAGGTTCTGCGCTGACAGCTCAGAGCCTGGAGCTGCTTCAGATTCTGCATCTCCCTCTTTCTCTGCCCCACCCCCGCTCATGCTCTGTCTCTCTCTTTCTTAAAAATAAATAAACTATTAAAAAAAATTTTTTAATGAAACCAGTCTGAAATAGGCGCTGAGCGCTGTTCTGTCCTTAGCACTAGGGCAGGCCTTGTGAGGAGAGAGGATGAAGGTCACACTGCTGACCTTGAGCAGCTCCACAGTTAAGACAGGAATATAAATGGATGGGCTGGGTACAACATTTGAAGAGTGACAGAGTGGGCATGGCCTTCAGGGAGGAAGGGAAGGGGGAGAAGCCTACCTTTTGGAAGAGCCCATGTCTGAGCGAGATCTGAAGACTAAGGGCAGGTGCTGGACCCCAAGTCAGAAGAACAAGGTGCACAAGGGCACAGTGATCAGCCCACAAGCAGGGTGCTTATAGGTCACCGCAGCGGTTTACAGTGGATGGCAGGCCGCCATGAGCGCATGGTGAGAGGCATGGCTGTAGAGGGCGTGCCAGAGCCCACGGGTCTGGGACCTCCTACAAGGGAGTGGATATGCTCTTTCAGTCATTTGGGGCTGCAGCCAAAGGAGAGGCCTCCTAGAGGAAGAAGCTTCTGGAAACTTCTACAATTATTTGAGCAAGATCCCAAACTCCATTTCCTTCTTGGTTGGTTTTTTAAAATCTTGCTATGATTTTAAAATCATAGTGTGTGAAAGTCTGGGCAGAGAAAAGCCAGAAGCTGGGATCAGACCATTCGAATTACTCCTTTGGAGTAGGATGCATTTTCCCAACGGCCTCTGTGCTTCTGTAAGTGCGAACTGCGGGAAGAATTTGGTCATGGGCGTGCGCACAACAGCTCCCCCAGGGTCCTGGCTGTGAAGGCTGGTGAAGTCCTTCTTCACAGCTGTCCAGGAAGCCCGGGACTGTGTGGCTTCCTGAGGCCAGCCCTGTGACCTCCCCGCCGTGGAGGAAGGAATGAAGGGGAGGAGAGCAGATGACACGTTTAGGTGACATGTTTGCGAATGTGCGGTGCCTTTTTGTTAATCTCTGCCTGGGTTTCTAACCAGGCTTTCTGAGGGAGTAAATCGTGGATGATGTCAGCAGAATCAAAGAGTTTGACTCCTGAGTCATTCTCAAGGGAATGGGGTATCTGGCTAATTGAATTCTGTGGCTCCAATTGAGTTACCATGGTGACAAAGAACTTCAGATATGCCAGAGTGGAGACCATTAAGACATTAAAAGAGTGGATTTAACACTTCTCCACAATGGAGATACAGTCTTTCTGTGGGAATTCAAGGAAACCCAGCAGCTGTCAAGGCCTGACTCATTGCAGCGGGCCTCAGCTCTTAGTACTCAGGATTCTAGACCAAAGAGGTTCCGGAGCTTGGATGGAATCAACAGTCTCATGCATGTCTTGGCTCAGAACTGGTCACTGGCTCCCCAGTTGGGATTGCCGCATTAACAAACCAAAACGCGGAAAGCCCGGTTAAATTTGAACCTCACATACCCAATGAATGAATAATTTTGTGGTATAATTATGTCCATGCAAATATTAGTTGCTGTTTATCAGGAACTCAGATTTAACCAGGGGTCCTGTATTTTTTTTTAATGTTTATTTATTTACATTGAGAGGGGGGATGCAGAGAGAGAGGGAGAGAGAGCATCCCAAGCAGCCTCCACACTCTGTGAAGCCTGACATGGGGCTCGATCCCACGACCGCAAGATCGTGATCTGAGCTGAAATCAAGAGTCAGATGCTTCACCGACTGAGCCACCCAGGCCCCCGCACCCCAGGCTTGCTGTATTTTATCTGCCAGCCCTA